>JAOXNO010000001.1:22690454-22734435 GCA_028565335.1 Limnodromus scolopaceus
TCGAGGAACCTCCTAGCCTGCCTGCTCTCTGCTGTGTTATATTTCCAGCAGATGTCTGGTAAGTTGAAGTCCCCAACTAGAACAAGGGCTGGCGTTTGCGAGACTGCAGCCAGCCGCTTATAGAATACCTCATCAACCTGCTCATCCTGGTTGAATGAATGTGAAAAACCAAATGAATTATAAATGCATTGATGCTAATTTAAAGAAAGCAATCTGACTAGATTAAAACCATACTTTTGTTGAATATAGTGTGTGATGTTCATAATGAATATGCGTTTTCATGAAGTAGTTTTTCAAATGCAGAGCTCTTTGCAGCAGTGGTTGGGAATTACAAGTTTCAGTGTCTATAAACTGAACTCAGTAGTTTAAGGGAAACAATTTCAAATAAGATGTAAGGTGTACTTATAAACATTAGATGTGAATAAGCATTTAAAAAATACTAAGGGATACTGGGATTTTTATTTGAGGTTTAAATCGATAAATGAATAAGAGAAATCTTTCTAAATGGAAGTTCAGTATAAAATATTGGGCAAAATTTAGAAATTACTGCTTAAACTGTAGCCTATACTAAACTTGAGATCAGACCTTTATCATGATACGGGTGCTTTTATAATTTATAAACTGTTATTAAATTTTTTGAAATAAAAGGTAGGATAAATATATAGGTATTAGTGTACTGTTAGATCTTTGTGATGAGAGAAAGGAAATTTTTCAAGTGCTGCTTAGTATGTGTATTAGTATATATTACTGTAGAGCCTGTAGCTTCCCTTAGATTCTGTGACTCTCTTTTGCTAGAAGTCCCAGAGCAAATAATTCACACATAATGAAAAAACTCCTGTGAAAGCAAACTTAGGAAATGTTGGAATCAAAATGTAGCCATTCTAGATGTTTATGACCAAATTTCACACAATCCCATGAACAGGAAGTGGATTTTAACAGCATTAATCCCAGTGGATATTCTTGTTGTTAAGTGAATGTATTTGTAAAGGTGATACTAGAAGGGAAAGAGTCAAGGACATGAAATATAATTTGCAGTCTGAATAAAGATGCCCATGTTTGGGTTTTGCATTACAATTTAGCTGTGGTGCAAGACAGAGGAGAACTACAGGAAATACTTTGACAATTTATTTTCCATGCTAGTGGTGCCTAACTTGCTAAAAAAAATATGAAAAACAATCTGTCAATATTAAGTCCTAGAAGCTTCACAGATTTTGCAATGAGTGAGATTTTTTTCCTCCTTTATCAAGAACTGCCTAAAAGCTCCTTTGTCCTTTATTAAGAAAACTTCTGCTATTTTTGCTTCTGCAAAAAGCTTTATTTAACACAAGATTCAGCATGGCACCTTTTGTATTCTGGTGGTGTGAACGACTGCTGTGAGTCCAACTTGAATCAGGGATCAAATATGTGGACCACAGCATATCCTTGATGAGAGTCTGTGTGAATGAACTTTGCCAACATAACATTTAATGTGTTTGCTTTCCCAGCGTGCACAGATTTTTCTAAGGAGAGCCTATACTTAAGGGGGCCATCGGGGCAAAGGTGACAGGAAGGAGCATGGTGACATGGGCTTGGGCTGTATTTACATGTTCTTTTTTGTTAACATGTTAAAGGGCTCACAGTATTTGAATTGTAATCTTGGTTGTGCTTCACTGGTCTAGAGTCCGTAGTCTCATTCACATTAAGAAGTTACACCTGGTAAAAAGAAGTTCCTCGCTCTTGAGTTTGTTCAGAAAATTGCATTTTTATGTCTGTGTGTCTTTCTGTGTTCAAATGGTTTCTAGTAGTTTTAAATGTTTAACATTTTTGCAGCTTTACTTCCTACCTGGAGTCTGTACCTCTTAAAAACCACGTGTGAGAAATACTTCAGGATTGAATATTAGCAATATACTCTTAGTATCAGCTCTGTCACGCTGTGTGGCTGCAGTTTAAACAATGAAGCACTGGATGTGTCAGGCTGAGTGAGACACTGATGGTCAATATCTTTTCGTCAGTGGCTGCCTCAATTACACAGAAGAGAAGGATACAAAAATCTTACTTAAGATCTAGCTTACTTACTGGCAGAATTACCTACCCAAACAGTGTTCTGTAACACCAGGTATTTAGTGGTTAATGTCTAGATTTCCCAAAGCATGAAAATTTAGAAACATTATGATTTCTTCTTGTTGTCATTTTAGCCTTACCCATTGAATGTCCTCTTGTTTTGATGCTATGAATGGTATGCAGTAGAATCCAGTTAAAACTCCTTTGTAGTGTACCACCTTACTTATTTTAACCCTGGATTAGAAGATATGAAGTAATTGCAGTTTAATATTTTTTTGTTGTCGGATTCTGGATCCCTTATTTCATTTATATCTCTGTTAAATTCTGTAGCCATGCCCGAACACTCCAAGTAAAGCCTTACTATTGATTTATGTAGTGTTGTTGTAATCTCATTTTTATTCTCAGCTCCCTTCTTTACACATCCTGACAAATTGTAAGCTTTTTCTGTTGGCTGCTGGGTATCAAGCAAATTATTTCCAAGAGCTATCTGTCCTGACACTCAAGGTTTATTAACAAATGGCTACAGCTGGTTTAGAACTCAATGATGTGTGCGAACAATTCTAGGTATTCCTGGCAGTGTGCACTCCCTTGCATTTGTCAATAGTCAATATTTTTCTTTGATATACTTGTTTATCTAGCTTTGTGAATGCTCTGTCTCCTCTCTCTGCTCTTGCTTTTTTCAAATAATTTTATACCATCTTCAAATTTTCCAATCTTTCTGCTCAATACTCTCTCACTCCCTTTTACTGAAGTGCGTTGTGTTACATGAACCACACTCTAGTAAGCAATTCTAGAGCATGTTTGCTAGTCTTTTCCAGTGCTGATTTTTAACTGTTTCTATTCATTGTTTTTGATTTTTAGGGGGCCCTTCCCTCTCCCTGCTCCCCAGTTTCTGCCTATTGATCCCAACTTCCTGAAGTGTTTCTTCTAAAAACTCTATTATAAACTTCTATATTCTATATGCAAGGCTGATGATATATCTGTTTTGGTGGTAACTACTGTTACTGTCTATATAATAATAACAGAATGCAGAGAGATTTGAAATTGCCTTAAAAATGTATCTTGTTTAACTATATGGCCTCCAGAATGCATTTATTATTCAAGGTGGTTTAAACTCATACATTTTCCTATTATGTAGGATCACACTACCTGTTAATGAACCAATAGTACTGGTTTTTGAGGGTGAAGGTTAATAACTTTCAAAATGTGCTGAGTTGAATTCTTGTTATCATCCAACTGTACATGAAGCCAGTCACTCAGTCACGTGGAAAGCCCATGTAACAGGGAACCAAAGTCTTCTGAGTGTTAGATTAGCCCTAAATGAAAATTGGAATTTCTCCTTTTTCTTTAGAACTTTTCACAACTGATAATTTCACTACAAAGACAGAAGAAAATTGCATTAAATTTTTTGTGCAAACTTCTGCATTACTGTTCAGCTGAAGCATATTTTTTTCAAATTTCAGTATTATTTTATTTTTACAAAGCTGCAAAAAGAAACAGAAAATGAGTATTTCATCTGATGTCTTTGCAATTATGTCTTCTGATATTAAAAAGAATGAATGAGCAAATAAAATTGAAACTGTTTTCAAGATTTTCATCAGTTTTGTCTAAATGGGAATATCTGTCAGAAAAAATAATCATAAAACTTAATGCTACCCAAGAATCTGCTTTCCTTCCTTCCTTTGGCCAAATTAAGTTTTGAGAATAATTAATAAATAGTGTATGTATATGGTATGATATATAGTCGGCTTTCTTGGGCAGTTCTACCAGGATCTAGGAAGCTGTTAGACAGCGTGTTCTTTTTTTCTCTGAAGAGAAAACAAAGCAAGAAAATAACTATTCATCATTCTGTAAACTTACATAGCATGATATGTGACTTTATTCACATTATGTTATGTACTGTGCTGTGACATGTATGACTATATCCTCAATAGCAGGATATATACGTAGTCAGGTCTCCACAAGCTGTTATCACTTCATGGCAGTTTTAAGACTGAAAAAACTTCTCGGGACTTACCAAACATAGCATTATGATTGGCTTTCTGGGATTTATTTTGGGGGAGTCTAAGAGGTAAAAAAGGATAGTGTAAATAAAACCAAAACCAAATTATGGCCTACTAAAGAGGTGCCCACTATGAATCTTCCTTTACAATATGGTAAATTCCAATGTGTTCTGGGTCTATCAGTAGGATCTTCACCTCTCGTTTTACTTCTTTATGACTTTCCCTACTTGTTCTAATCTACTCCCTCTCCAATACAGAAGTATCCTATATATGAAACAACCTTTTGCAGTTTTCATGGACTACTATTTTTAATATGCTATGATGATACAAGACACTTGAGCTTTGCTCATCTGCATGATGTAGAAGGGTTGAATGAGTCGAACGTTACAATGCTGACAACATTCTTGCAAGATTACAATCTAAGAATGTCTGATTGGAAATGTCAAAGCAACATTCTCTTCTTCATTTTATTTATTTTCTTTCTTTTGTTGAAGGGCAGGGGGCCATATTGTGCTCTGAGTCACAGTAAGCACATGTTTGCTATTAAACTTGCCGTGGTGTAGCTTAGCGGTAACAGGTCTCTCTCGGATGCTTGCATGAGTCTGCGTGCATTCAGACTGGGGTAACCCTTTTAGTCAGCTACAAGTCATTCCTTCAGTTCCGTTACCTAATGAACTGCCCACAGAGCTCTGAAGAGTTCTGTTCAAAGAATAGAATATTTCAAAGAATTACTATTATTCACCCCAGAAAAAACAGGCATATGTGTATGCTTCACTAATAGTTGGAAAGACTCCTACACTGAATTTTTTTTGTGTTAGAAATGCATGATTTTTATGCAAATTACAAGCTGTGATACCACCACTATAAATTGGGATGGCAGAAATATACATATTGTGAAAACTTACAGATTATAGAAAAAAGATATTTCTTTTCTCTTAGAAGAAAACAAACTGTTTCTTAGATCAAAACTCTGTTCTCTCAAGGACCTTCTATGATGGAAATTGCACTGTTTGTTCCTCTACTTTTTAGCATTTCTTCAATATAGAATGATAAGTGGCTTTTTGTCACTTTTTAGAAGAAACAGAAATAGAACTAATTGTTTTAAATGCTGAAATTCTAACAAAAATGCTGGTCCCTTTTTTTAACATTGTTAATTAAAGGAGGATGTTTTGACTAGACAATTAATCAAGGGAATGAGTTACAAAACAATACCCTTGAGTAGCAGAAGTGTCATGCAGATAAATCCCTATGTGCTGCTTGGCTTTCTGTGTCCAGAAAACTTCTTGCCATGTACACACTGAGCATACTATACAATAGTATATGAAATGCAGAATACTCTTCATATGCCTTCATAAGTCAGCTTCTCCTTGGGCTGCTTGCCAAAATGCTATGATTGGTCATAGAGGGAGGAACAAAATTTCAAAACCCTTGCAAACACAAGAACAAGGCAGTTGTAGATTTCCAAATTAAGAACTGAGTCCATTGAAGTGCATGCACCTATGGAATTTGTAAATGTTTGGGGAAGGAGGGAATAAGAAAAAACCAAAACTATCCCAACACCTCAATGGTTCCTGTAAACATTTATGTTGGTAATGTTTAACTACTGTTAAATAATCCATGACATTTGCAGGATGTCATTAATCCCATGGGTATAAATTCTCTCTAAATAAAGACCAATCACATCTGTTTTCAGGAGTATACTAAATCAAGATCTGCTGTCTTTCAAAAATGAGAACAAAAAGTCTGAACTAAATTTGCGGTGAAGTTGTTTATTTTTGTAGGCATTCCTATTTTTTCTCTTTACTTCTTTTTCTTTATTTTGAGGGGGGATGGGGTGGATGTCTTTGTATTTATCTTCTGCACAGCCTACTCCCTTTAAAACAGCATGCACATCCCAGATCATCTAAGAGTCTATAACCTTTGAGAGAATTGCATCGTGCTGAACTTCACTAGTGCTTCCTGGGATGCAGAGAAACCCATAGAGGCAGCTTTTGTAGAAAGGCCCCAGAAGGATGAGAGAGAAAGGTATTGTGCAGTCCCAGGAAATAAGCAAGCTCCATTTTATTAAAGTTAAGGCTGAAGTTTGGCATGAGTACCATGAAAGCCTGCTTTCGTGGTAGAATGAGAGGTCATATAACTCAGCAGAGCCTGCCCAGGTCTTCAGTGCTGTCCCTGTTTCATATAATAACAACTTCTTAGAATTTCCCATGGATGACAGGAATAAAGCACAAATCCATAAACCAGAGACCTTATTCTCTACTGTGTTCAGATACTAGCCAGAAGAGGGCAGTACTTTTATGTATGCTCTATCAGGTGTATTGAACTATATTTTGCTAGCATATTGGATTTGCTGTGAGATGCATTACAACATTTGCTAAGGCCAGTAAATTGAGTGATACGATTTTAAGTATTTTACCCAACATGTTAATGCACTTAATGAAGTGCAGATAATCGCACTGCTCAATTTATAAGAATTGTCAAACCTCATAATTACTTCCATTATATTGTAGTATTTTATGGATTAAATCCTTTCAGAGCTTATTCAGGAGGCAGAAGTATTATTTAAGTTAAATTATTTTAATTGTTTAATGTTTTTAATTTTTTTTCAGAATCATTTGTTTTGCAAAGCATAGTGTACCTTTCACAGAACTGAGATGTTGAAGTCAATCTGAAGATATTCTTTCATTTGCTAAAACATATGCAAAATATGTGTCTTTTTTCTTTTTACTCCAGTGAAGTGTAAAGAATTTGGTTTAAAAATGAAGAAGTAACCTACAGAGTGGTATCGGTGGCACGAGCTTAGTTATGGATCTCTTACTGAGAGAGAGTTAATGGGCATTTCAAGATTATATCCCTTCATTGCTTTGCTATTTTAGTTATTCAGATGTACATGAGGTAACAATGATGTCTGTACAGAGGCTGTTAAAGTCATGAGGCTCTGAAGATAATTTTCTTCCCAGGTGGACCTTGGTAGAGTCTTATAGCACAGTGGGAAGGGGGAAGATTTCAAGTGATGGTGAGTGTTCATTTCAGATGTAGAGTTACTTCCCAATTAGACAGTAATTGTAATGGTCAGTTTTCCACAGTAATGTCCATGCAATTAAAAGGTTCATTAACTAAGGTCAGTTTAACTGGAGTTGTCTTAGCTTTCTTTGTCTCTCTGTGATAAACAATTACAAAGGAGACAGTTTTCTGAAAGAAGGACATTTGGATGTATTCATGGAATGTGTTAATGACGGAAGAGCATCAGTTCCCATATGTGCACTTGCCACAGGCGTTGCAAGCCTGTGACAAGCCCCTCTGGGCTACCTGCACCTCAGGTGCTTCTCAGGAGGAGTGATGAAAGGCATTCAAGGACTTCTGTGGAAGGTAGAAGGCTGCCTTCTGTTCCCTTCTTAATAACTCTTTTTGCTCATTTGTTATTTCAGTTGTTATACAGGCATAGAAAAACTTGTGCAGGAGAGAGATTATGTGCAGGCTTAAAAGGTAAAATACATCGTGTCCAAATACTTTTTTTTCCTAGTCCAATTACAGAGAGTCTACACAATAGAAAACAGGAAAAATGAGAAATGAAAGGAGGGAAAGAAAGAACGTAAACAAATGGGGAAAATGCTAGGTTAATTTCTTCTGTTATCTATTATCAGCCTTTTTGTTTACATTATGTTCAGCCTAACAAAATATTTAACAAAATGTACTTATGTTTTCTTAGGGAGTGATACTCTAGGCAGTCTAATATTTCACTGAACAGGGGAGTAAGCACCTGAATTCTGCCCAGTTTAATTGAATTTATTCACGGGAAGGTAAACAAACGAATTTCAAGAACAGATCTTGATCATTCTGTAAAAGGGACTGTTCAACGCATTTGCTTGAGACAATGTGGGGTCTGACTCAGAAACCCAGATGATCCCTTTGTGTGCTGCAATGTTACGTTTTGCTCAGAGTCTGGGGACAGAACAGTTGTGCAAGCTCCAAGCTTGAGAGCTGAGCTTGCCTTCCATATGCCCCATCAAATCATCTTTTTTTTACTCAAGCCATGAATTTCCCACTTCTTTTGGATGCTATTCTGATTGATGACTCTGTAATATTATTCCATCTTAAATGGATTTATTCAAATGAAATCGCAAGTCTTTAGTAAATGTTCCTTTTGGTGATGCACAACATCCTATGCTCTAGCTCACTCTGTCTTAACTAGCAGAAATGAAATACATCCACAAATATTGTTTTTTCACTCCAGTTAGGAGATATTGTTTTCAAATAGAACTCAGAATGCACATCTTACTTGGGGAGCATATTCTATGCTAAGTCATCTTTTCAATTAGAAGTTTCCTATTGAAACAGTTGTAGTTTTGTGGATTATAGGGCAGATCAGCTTTCATGTTGGTGACTGCTTTTGTGGACTTTTGGTTAATCAACTGAAAAAACAGAATATGGATAACAGATAGGTTTATGTCGTACCAAACATTCCCCTCTGCAAGTGGGCTCAAATCTTAGTTATTAGTGCAAAAGAACTTTTGTTGTCTCCAAACTTCCTATCAGGAGGTATTCCAGTATTATGAAATTTTCACAGTTCACTATTTTAGCAATCTGTGCCATGTGCAGTTGAGAGCACGGTGAGAGAGTTTACACAGCACTGTTGCTTTTGCTTACCCAACATTATTAATTCTCCACTTCTACAAGCACTGAATTTCCCACCATTCTGATTCATTCCTTTCCACGCATGTGAATAAATAGATTTTAGACAGTGAAGGAATACAAATAAGACTGATGCCACTAACAGCCAGCTTGATGAGATACCAAGATTAGCCTCAGCCTTTCCCTGATTAATTTGCTCAATGAACTTTTTATTCTTACTGAAATTATTCATTGCTCACCAAATGGAAAATAAAGCAATCATTCCATCGCAGAAGAATGTGAGGGCATGGAGGGCAAGAGCCTATAATTTGTGTATTGAAGTAATCCTAATATCACTGACTGTTTCCCTGAAGTCCTGCAGGACTAAGACAATGGACACAGCAAAAGTGCAAAAATGGCATATATTTAACTATATTTTGCATTTAATGTAAGTTAATTATAAAAATGTATGTCAAGTTTAGCTACTTGATTTTTGATTGCTGGCATCTAACAAGGGGAACACAGTTATCAAAGTAAAACAACAAACAACTTTTGGAAGGCAGAAACAAAGCTGGTATTCGTCCACTCACTTATGGAGTAGACTTAAGAAGTAGACTTATGAAAAGAGAACCTGTTAAGGTGTCTAGTGGACTTGCACTATTTTCATAGCTTAAGCTATTTGCCAGAAGCTTTTACTGCAGTATAAGTCACTTTTGATTTAGTTTTAGATGCAACATGTTGTGCTACATTCTTCAAGAACTGAGTCATTTTTGCTTTTATAGGGTTTTTGATTCATTATGTTGAATTGCTGAACTTAAGATGTGTATGCATAGATGTTTGTGGTGGTGGTGGGGAGTAGAATGGTGCTTGTATGAGAGCTGAGACAAAGGTCATAGTCCAAAAGCTGATGGCGGAGTACTAGGTAAAATGAAAGCATTACATGTTATATGCTACCACAAGATCTTTGTCATGGGAAAAAAAGTTTTAATTTTTCATATACTTGCTCATGACAGTCTTTCAGAGCAAAAAAGGGTAAAAAAAAAAAAGGGAAGACAAGAGATGCAGTGCGTTGATGATAAAGAGGAATTGAAGATGAAGAATAGAGAATGAATTATGTAGTATAAGATGCCATGAACTTTATCCCATCCATCCTGTTGGAACCCCAGATGGCCTTCCAGCTGTTGTCTTTTCCCGGTTGACTTAACTCTTAGACACCTGAATTCAGTCCTTTGAAAACTCCCGCTGGAGGCTTCTGGCTGTAAGCAGGCCATGTTCTCAACTCTACTGAAGTCCTCAGAGAAACACTGGCTGTCATCAGGAGGCTGACTTACTTCGTCTGATAAGGTGGTTGTCAGGGCCTCCTCACTCTTGCACAAGAGCATGGGGTCACTGTAGAGCCAGTGGATAATGATCTTTGGAGATGTGTGAACACGCTCTCCATGCTGGCTGCAGCCAGAGCCCACCTGGCTGGGAGGGGTTTTTTGCATGAGACTATAAGCCACACGCACACTTAGAGAGCATGCAAAAATGAAAATGATCTGGGGAAATGAGTTCACAAGTGGTGCCTATAAATTTGGTATCTCTAAGGTTGAGGGTGTGTAATCAGGCAGGCAGGCAAAGATCCACATTCTCAGAGACACTTGGCAGAAAATAAAATACAGGAACATGAATGTACAAACATTTATTTTCTTATAGACCTCCTTAAAAATAGTTGCTGTTAAAACAGGATTATTGCTATGAACAAAGATTCATACCTGTTGTCAGTCCTTTGCTAATTTAGCAGTTCTCAGTTTCATCAAATAGGGGTTATATCCCCAGGAATTTCTCTGACACGGTCCCCCAGAATCATCCCCAGAAGAAGATCATCCAATTACAATTTAAAGAAAGCTACAACAAAGATGGCTAACTAAAGATAGCAGTCTCTGAGAGAGTCTCTGAGAACATCAGGAAAAGACAAAGAAAGAGTGTGAGAAGGTGTGTGCATGAGTAAGTGAGCTCTTTCCTTTCTTGTATGAGTAGTGAGGGGAATTATACGTGTCCTTAATTTTTACAGTGAGTGGAATCAAGGTCGCTGGTGTTTGGTTTGGACCTGCTTGCTTTCTTTCCTTTTTCTTTTTCCTCCTTTCTTCTATTTCTCTCTCTCTTCTGCTGTGAGCAGACCCCGTATTTATACTAAAAACCTGACATAGGTTCTAATGGAGTGTTTTTAGATTTACATCTGTTAACAAAAAGGGGCTCAGTGCTCTGCTGCAGAAGGAGGGAGGTGTAATAAGAGAACAAGATCTTCCTCTGCATTTTTCTGTTGACTGCCTAAACTCTCTAGAGAGTCAATTTAAGTGGACTGAGGAGTCCCCATTTGGGCCCAGACATTTAAAATTTCAATCAGGCTGTGCCTAACAATCATCTCATTAGCAGGATCGTATTTCATCCCATGTGTATTCTGAGCCAATAGAAGAACTCTTGTAGGAAAGGAATTGGTGAGTTTTGAGCAATCCATTATTTAATATTATGGAATGCAGACACCATTTCATTTAAGGGAAAGGATAGCAAATGTCTGAGTTTTTCTTGGAAGAGAGGTCAGTGAAATGTAATTATGATTAATGTAATCATCCAGAATTCACAAAACATGAGAGCCTTAATGTAGCTGGACGAGACCTATTCAAAGCTCCAGATAGCTCAGGTCTCTGCGAAGGCAGTTTGCAGAAAAAAACCCTAAGGACAGGATGTACGTGCAAAGTCATTCACCAGGATTTCCTAGGCCATGCAGCATAGCTGAACCATTTTACCTAATAGCCATTTGATCAATCTGTGCTCCCTGAGTTTATTCAATTTTAGTAGGAGCCAGAGAGCAGATAAAAGGCTTTGGGATTTTCTAAACTGCAGCTATTTCTGGTTCTAAACATTAAAGAAACAAGAACTTATGTGAGCAGGGGCATAATGTAGTCTTGTTAATTATGGCTTGGTATTTCATGGTTGAATTGGTTGAAACGTCTGATTAAAGTTTTATCTGTTTTGGTTTTTTTTTAAATGGCTCTGTCCTGTGCAGATGCTATGGTGTCTAGCCAAAGCTGACACTGGCCTTTCCCGCAGTGAGACCACTAACTGGATCTCTTGTCTCTAATCAGCCTTGTGCTTTCACAAAAGATGAATGTACTTAATAAGCTTCTGAACCTCTGTCAAATTTGGCAAAACTCTGCAAAAACCTGTTAGACCTCATGCAATATGCCTGAAAAAGGCTACATGGATTCATACAGAATATGATAGTATGATTGCATAAGCTTTGTTTCTTAAAAATCTTAAAAATCTTCGGAATGTGCAAAGTATGCCAATAATGTGGTCAAAACTCAATTTGGAGTGTTAAATGAGTGGCCCTTTCTTCACCCTTGAAATGACAGCTGTTGTAGTAAATACTGTGGTTTTTCTCCATCTTAGAAAGTAATTATTGGAGATAAGAGAGGAAAAAAAATCTCTTTCCAAAGTCATATCTCCCCAGAAAAAGGGAAAAATAAAGGAGTCAAATGAAGGATTTTATTTATCCATGATTTATACACTGTTTACAAGACACTGAAAACCATCAGTGCCTACATCTTTCATGCATGGCAATATTTACCTTCCCTATAGTATTTGTGGCATTCAGAACTCAGTGTGGCACACTGTAAATATCACAGTAACTGTAAGTACTGTGTGTGGTAAATGTCAAGATTTTAATTGCACCTACTAAGCCACAGGCTTCTTATTGCTGTTTTGGAAGAAGCATACAATGAGCAGCTCCCCAGGAAGTTTCATGATGAAGGGATTCATCAACATAGTTTACCTGATGCTGCTCTATGGGTGAAATTGTTAGTACGTAGCTTTAGGATGTAAAAACCAGAACCTGAGAAAAGGAAAAAGAAGAGGAGGAATGTGTTTCTGTGATAGTGTCCTTCCAACATGTACAGCAATTTAATATCACCACAGTTAAATAAACTGTCAGTGCCATAATGTGCCTTTTACCTAGATGCTGCCTAACCTTTGCAGGATAAAAATAAAGAGGCCGTTGTCAAAGGCTGCAGCTCAAAACAAATAATAAAGGAATTTAACTCCTTACACTATTCTCAGCTGGTTTATGAGTGTTTTCTTCAACTGCGAACAGAATTTAGTTCTTACTATACAGGTCTGACGCGGTCCCTCACAGTTCTGACTTATGTGGGCATTTTTCACGAAAATTCACATAGCCAAGGTCTTCCTGAGAAACAGGCCAGGTTGTACTAGGACAGGTAAAAGGTCTCAGCGATGTGCTAAGCACAAACTTCCATGTCAGTTCTACCACTGTAGCTATTAATGACCAGATACATCCATTGTAGAGGTGTGATTGAGGTGAAGATGCAGCAGGTTCAATGTTATCTCCTTCCTCTGGCACCACAGATTAAAAAAGACAAGACCTTTTTTTTTTTTTTTTTTTTTTTTTTTTTTACTTGGGTCCTTTTTACAGCACTCCTTTCTGACCTTTCCTTAATTCTCCAGAACGAGGTAGCATAATGGTTTTCCCCTGGACTGATCTTGCCTGACATGAAGATTTACCAAAGGGCTAAGGAGAGTTTAACCCTCTTCTCCTCACATTAGCCTGAGATGTGCTGTCCTGTGCTCCTGCATTAGCAGCTCATACACGTGTGTCTTTTGCCTCAGCTCCTCCAAAGCAAGATAAAAACTGAAGTATTGAGCTGTGGTTCAGGAGTGTTTTTATGTAGCATTGTTCCTTGCTGGATCTTCTCCCTCAAGGATGTTTCTCTCCTTGCCTATACCTTCCAATTCTGTGACTGGAGATCTGCAGGATAGCGCTGGATGTGAAAAAAACCCAGACCTGAACCTTAGCAAAAAGATGCCTTAGAAAGCAAATTTACAACTCAGCTGCTGAAAAAATTTCCCTGTAAGCTCTCAGCCCCTGTCAGTGGCTTTTATGTGTTCATCCCAGGGGCAAAATTGCGCTGCAGGCATTTTATGTTCTTCTGTTGCATTATGTGAATTGCAGTAATGCTTTGCTGTTATTTCTTCGGCCTGCTGGTTTTTGGAAAGTGTTTGGAGGTAGTCCTTAAACTTTTCATTGTTACTGAATGGGCACCTAAAGTGATGTTCAGTGGATCTATTGCCAGACTGCTGTCACTGGGAATAGACTTGGGGACCTATCCAGTTCCATCTAATCCCATGTTCCTGTGCACCCAAGCATAGTGTCCTCTGAATGACAGAAGGATATAACAAAGTTATTGTTTGTGGGCAGGCAGAAATTTTCCAGCTTTGTTAGGATTTCTCAGGAGAATTAAGTCTGTTACAGGTGACTAGAGAAATATTGATTGCAGTGGTCATATTCTCAAGTTAGAGTTTAAAGAGATTTTTCATAACATTTAAATGATATTATTACTTGTTTTTGTGAGCACCTAATTGCACTATACATCATCTGACTGCAGGGAAAAAATATGCTGAAATCTGGAAATGGATGAAAATAAATGCTTGTGTTAGTCCCAGAGCATAATAGTTTGTTCTAGAAAGAAAAGAACATCTTTAATTCTTTACAGTGTAGGAGAAGGGGGAAAGCTGGATTCTATT
Source organism: Limnodromus scolopaceus (assembly GCA_028565335.1). Classification (NCBI taxonomy): domain Eukaryota; kingdom Metazoa; phylum Chordata; class Aves; order Charadriiformes; family Scolopacidae; genus Limnodromus; species Limnodromus scolopaceus. The sequence goes on from JAOXNO010000001.1 coordinate 22,704,689, forward strand.
TATATCCATTATGATTCTGCCCCAGTGACTTTCAGCACATTGCTTTGTTGTGTTAGGTGCTCATGTTCGATTATGGAAATGATGCTTTAGGAAGTAGTCCTTTTTAATAACATGCATAGAAGTTATGAGAAAACAGGCTGATGATCTCTGTAAGGTGATGGAGACAGAATAAACAATTCAGAAGTAATGTTAAGGTATTCTGTAGGTTACAGTTGGATTCTGGGTCACAGAAGGAGTGTCTGCTATACATATTTGAATAGGCATTGCAAGTATTTTCTGTTGACTGCATTAGGATCCCAGGGCCTGACAGCACTGAATGATTTAGCCAGATAGCTTGGATATGTCTGTCTCAACTCTGTTTGCTGACCACCAAGTATATCCTGCTTTTCAGAAGCTAGTAGAAACCAGAGCCACCGTATAAATGCAGGTACTGTGCTTTATATTTTAATTAAGAATAGTTTTTGATGCTCGCTGTGTCTGCGTGACTTCTTGAGAGTGATTACATTGGTTCTGTAAAGAACAAGAGACGGGATGTACTCTTGTGCTTCACCAAACTAGCTTCAAGCACCGCTAAGTATTACTCTGTAGAAAAGCAATGTACGTGAGGAAAAGGGCCTTCTGAGACTTATTGAAATTAAAGGAGAAAATAGATATTTAAAAGGCTCTCTTAGCTTGTCATGATGTCTTCCGAGCATTGTATTGAAATAAAAGACATATCCTGTAACTGCATCTCAGAGGCAATGTGGCAAATGTTAATAATGTCATCCCCCAACTTGGTAACTGCAGAATAGCAGGCATCTGACATCCACTTTCCTTTCTGCTGAGGCACATGCTATAACATGCAGAATCCCCTATTGCTTTCTTGGGGAATGTGACCTCTTGATGTGACAGCAAGAATGACCTAACTCAACACGAGAGCTTACGATGTCTGACATAGTGAAATGGGCCATACTGGAAGCATTTTCCTTCAAAGCTTGTTGAATATAATCTGTTCCATCTGCCTGTTGAAACCCTGATGCTCTGATATTTTCAGTAAGAACAGCTCATGTGAAGCTGCCTATCAAGAAATATTCATGGAAAATAATTGGATACACCAGTTTTGAAACATAAGTCTAAGAACTGCAGACTAATTGTGTCAGTATTCAAGCATAAGAAGAGACAAAATTCAATGAATAAATGATTCATCATTAATTACTGCCGTTTCACCGGCACTCAGAGTATGATAGGCACGTGCAAACCTTGCCCAAAGATTATCTAATAAAAAAGAATGTGTTCCTGATGACTGCATGAATATTAGGTGCAGTCATCAGCAGCAACAAGATAGAAATATCTTATTTGTGAGAAGTTTGTTATTAGACTGTTTTTTCAAGCTAAATCACTCAGTTACTCTCTGAAGTCAGTCATCTCTTTTGCCTCACCCAACCTATCTTGGTTCTTCCAATATACCCACCTGTTCTTCCAACCTCCATCTTGAGACATTTCTGCAATGCTATGACTAGTTCATGCCTTCAGAACCAATGCGACATAGCTGAATGTGCTATTTTTGTGGATGTGGCAGAAGAAACTGGTTTTGGAGAATTATGGGATACTAGGGCTGTGCATCTGACATTACAAAACATACATATTGTTATTTTTTTAAAATAACATTATTGGAACATTATCTGTGGCTTTATAGAGATTATTTACAGTTTTATGATTGATTGAAATATTCATACCATTAATAAAGCTGCTGCTCTTGAGGTGTTTGCATTCATTTAAAATGTGTTCAAGGCCCTTCCATGACAGGGGATGTAAAGCTACAGAAATATAACATGGCAAATTCTAGTATTTCAATGGCTTTAATAACAGTGTCATTTGAACAAAATGAACAACTACATGCACTACAACTTTGTACCACTCTGTAACATTTAATTTTGTTGGTGATGATTACAGCAGTCAGTGCATACACTGATGCCATGAGTAGCAGCTGTCACACAATATCATTGGGAACAAATTTTCCTTTGACTGTAGAACATGAACTGCAACTAAAGAAAATGTGGAGCTGAGAATCTGGTAAAATACAAACTGTGATGTATTTGGACCTTTTCTGGCAGCCAAAGGAATAGTGCACCTGTTGGTATCTGGTAATAGAAATGCAAGAATTTTAATTCAAACTGAAATTGCTTCCTGGATGTGCTATATACAATGATTTACAACTTTATAATCTATCATGGCAGTCCCTAGAAAATGTCAGTAAAGAGGTAAAACTGGTTTTATTCTGAACTATGGGGAAAATATTTGGTTTTTTTTTTCCTACATCTCAAATCCTAATCTTTGAGTTCAATTATACAAATTAGATATGAAGAACAAATGGAGGCACTGTATAAAATCTTTGTTGAGACAGCTAAACTGAACTGTAAAAAAAACTATGGGAGAAGATGGCATGGTGAAAGAGTTACAAGTCTTCATGGCAGTGAATTTCGAGAGGTATGAAAGACTGTTGGACTGTATAAAACTGAGGTCATATCTGCCACTGCAGAAATCAGTAAAGGTGCCCATCTGTCTGGCCCACTGGGATCACCAAACAGCACAGTGACAGCCAAAAGGCTTATGTGAGCCTCAGTAAAATCATGCACGTTTTAATCTTATGTGTAGAGGGAAACCTTGCTTTCGAATCTGAACACATAGAAATTTGAGATAATTAACATTATGATACTGATTTTTAAACACTGACAATATTTAAACCCTCACAGTTGCCTATAGATGTATCTGAAATTCTGAATTGCTGGTTACTGATTTGTTTAAGAAACGTCATGTCATAACAATAATAGTAAGTCCTGTAGAGAGTGTTCTTTATGTTATCCCTTTCCAGTTTGTTGGTCACTGTGGTTGGTTGATCCTGGCTGGACACCGGGTACCCACCAAGCTGCTTTATCACTCCCCTCCTCAGCTGGACAGGGAGAGAAAATATAATGAGAGGCTCATGAGTTGAGATAAAGGCAGGGAGATCATTCATCAATTACCACCACAGGCAAAACAGACTCATCTTGGGGAAATTAGTTTAATTTATTAGCAATCAAATCAGAGTAGCATAATGAGAAATAAACCCAAATCTTAAAAACCACCTTCCTCCCACCCCTCCTTTCTTCCCAGCCTTACCTTTACTCCTGGTTTCTCTACCTCTTCCCCCCTCAGCGCGCAGGGAGACAGGGAATGGGAGTTACTGTCAGTTCATCTCACATTGTCTGTGTCGCTCCTTCCTCCTCAGGAGGAGAACTCCTCACACTCTTCCCCTGCTCCAGTGTGGGGTCCCTCCCATGGGAGACAGTTCTCCACGAACTTCTCCAATGTGAGTCCTTCCCATGGGCTGCAGTTCTTCATGAACTGCTCCAGCATGGGTCCTTTCCATGGGATGCAGTCTCCTTCCCCTCCTTCTTCACTGACATTGGTGTCTGCAGAGCTGTTTCTCTCTCATATTCACACTTCTCTCTCCAGCTGCAACTGCTTTTGCCCAGCAATTTTTTTTCCCCTTCATAAATATGTTATCACAGAGGCTCTACCACTGTTGCTGATGGGCTCAACCTTGGTGAGCAGCAGATCTGTCTTGGAGCCGGCTGGCATTGGCTCTACTGGATGTGGAGGAAGCTTCTAGCAGCTTCTCACAGAAGCCACCCCTATAGTCCCCTGCTACCAAAACCTTGCCACACGAACACAATGCTCTCTATCTACTAAATTTGTAGAATGTCTTTTAACAAAGAGAAATCAGTAAGTAGACCATATTCTTGTTTTCTCCTCTCTTGAATGACTGGGAGATCCCATTGATCTGTTACTTGCATAAATCAGAGGAGGTAGAAGGGTAATGATATATACCTTTGTACCTTCTTTTTGAATTCAGAAAATCATCTTGTGATCATGACTGGTCTGTGACCAGTCCTTCTCAGCAACTTAGACACACACACACCCACCCCTTCACCCACACCTTCCCCTTTTTAAAAAAAAAATTCCTTCTGAATTACTGGGTACCTGATTGGTTTGATAGTATTCAGACTATGGAGGTGATCAGTATGGAGCCTTCTGAATGGGACTGGGAGAAGACACTTGATCATCTTGACTTTGCATCTCTATCTCGTTTCTTGGCTCAACAAAATGAAGCTGTCAGCCCTGTAGTCTGCTCAGAATACTTTTATCTCCCTGGTTACACTGGGAAATAACAAGGGAAAAAGATGCAAAACCCTGTTTGTAGGAAATAGTGTTTTTTCTGGTAGTTGTGGTTGTATGAAGCTTTTAGAAACTGCAACTAATCACAGATAAATTGTGTCTGTTGTAGTTGCTTGATGTTTCCCCAGGATACGAAGCAAAAGCAAGGGTTTCAGCCTGTACTTTAGATACTATAAAGTTTCCAGAACACTGAACAGATGCTCTTGCTTTGAGGTATCAAAAAAGACTATAAATCAAAAAAAAAGTGATCTTACAGTTATTGAAAATGGGAACTTTTAAGTGGTAAAATTTAAATACTAGTGAAAGCCCTCATGTTTGCAAGAAAATACCTCAAATTCTCTGAAGAACAGACCATATGTGTGTCCTTACACTGTGTCACCTGTTGGAAGAGTAGCTGTTCTTTTGGAGGAGCCTTTCCAAAAACAAATTACTTGAACATGCAGACGGAAACGCCCTGAGAATTGCAGAGTTGCAGTATATATTGAAGACTTCCCTAAATACAGTGTTTTCATCCAGTGTCTTCATGAAAGCCTAAAATAACTTCTGTAATTTTTACAATTCAGTAGTCTTTTTTTATTTGCTTGCTTTCATAAAATATATTTGAGAATACAAACCCCACAATTCCATGATACGTTCTAATTTGTTTTTATTATCACCAAGACTATATTAAACAAGAGAGCTATTAATGCAGGCAGCTGGACAATGAATAAAGGCTACAAAGATTGAGTATGACAAAAAAATATAGCCCTAAACCTAAGAGGTTTGTTATTTCAGATTTTTAATACTTACTGTAGTATGTTACGAGGAGTGGGTTACTGAAGAACATGAAGAGTTTGTTATAAATGGTTTCAACAAGTGACAGATTTGAGGCTCTCTAAGCATAAGTTTACCTGGCTAGTTCAGGTGGTTGTTTTACCATTGAGGGTGCCTTTGGTTACATCTGGCTGTATATCCTAAAGCCTTAAGTAGCACAAGAAAATTTAACAGAGACAGTGTTTTTAAATTCCCTGGAGCAAGAACAATTGATGGTCTGATAAGATTATACTATCTTCAAAAAGAGACCTTTAAATATTTCTGAAGTATTGCAATTTATTATCCATTTCATGAACATTTCTAGGGCTGCCTCCCTTCTAGAAAGTTTTAAAACTCTTTTAAAGTAGTAGAAATTTGCCTGTGAGAGAACTAATTTGTACATTGCTAGAGTGCAGACTCGTCATGAGTAGGACCTGCCACGGTTTTATAATTCACAACTCCTAAAGCAAAGACTTAGGAGGAAAAGATAACACATTCTTTTGGGATGGAAAAGAAAGTTCCTGAAGCAATGGGAGAGGAGCTGTAGCAAGATTTGGCCAAATTACTTGTTAAATAGAGCACCTAATAGCGTATCTTTATAGAATATATCAAAGGTGATGTATAAAAGAAGAGCTACCTGTTAAAAGAGAATATACCATGATATTTCTGAGATTTAGAGAGATTTTTAATAAAAGCAAAGAGGGAATTTTAAAGGTCTAAGTTAACTGAGCATCCTGACCTTTTAGGTACATGACTACTGCAATTAATACAACGTTAGTGAACTGGCAGCAGAGTTACAGATCTATGAAAAGCTGAGAAAGCAAAGGACAAAATGTTTTTCTGTTCTTTAATATTCAGGTGTTTCATTCATGGCACAGTTTTTATTCCTGTTTCACTGTGTTAGAGTACTATAAAGCTTTTTTTGTTGCCAAAAAAAAAAAAAGGAAAAGAAACTACAGAAGTTAAATGAGAAATGTCTTGCTGTGAGTATTGGGAATGTCTGTGTCAGAGGCTTTTTCCCTTGCAGTAACAGGAAAACACACCTTAGATAACACACATAATGAACAGACCTGTTTCCTGAGGGACACAATTTGTCACCAGATACTTGGTTTGTTACGATGGTGTATGCCGTGCTCATGGTCAACCTAAAATTTAGGCAGTCCTTGGGAGTAGCAGGAGCACTAGACCAAGATTTAGCTGTGTGACAGGAGGGTATTAAAGCAAAGGTCTGTTGCACATCTTCCTGAAGCAGGCCCAATACCTGTAAGTGCCAGAACTTTTCTTGCCCATAGCTAAAAATTCTTATTGTGTGGTAGAGAGAAACCCACCATCTCAGCCCACTGAGCGCTCAGTTCACTGCTGGTAACAAGCTGCTCCAGATTCGCTGGAGCATCAGTGGAAACCACTGTTTTCACTTGGCAGCCTGTGAACTTATTCTCATGGGCCATCTCATCTTGTTATTCTCTCTGCCTGTCCCTTCCTTCCTGCCGCTCTTTCCCTTCCCTTGTTGTCCTCCTTCCCTAGTCTTTAACTTTCTCCTCCTAAGTTTTCTTTTTCCTCCTGACCAGCATACCAAAGACTGTTGTTATGCCAGTAGCTCTTTTGTATGCTGTATACATTCTCCATGGATTTTGTTTTGATCTTTTTTTGAGTCAAGGGTTGGCAGGGCAAATAGTGTGTCCAAAGTTTATGGTAAAATGGTAAGGCCCTGTAGATGTTACCAAAATGTAAATAATCACATGAATAATTATTGCTCTATTTCTTGTTGTCTAAAGGTCAGAAAGCTGTAATTCATTGTGAATGCACAAGACATCTGTCTGGATGCTGATATTGTTGGTATACAAGATATTCTAAATGCCACAGCCACAAATTAAATAAGAGCTATAATAAGAAACCATAAGAAAACAGGATGACAGTAACACAGTTATTACAGTAGTCTTTGTTGTCTCATTGGTGTTTATCACAGAAGAATGTAGGGTGAGAAATTAAGCTGGTTATATATAATGAGGGAAACTTTATGTCATCAAGCATTTCCAAGTATAAGTCCGTGGTTTCGGCATGTGCAGCGGAACAGGTAGGCTTACAGGGTGGTATTCACCTGCCCTACTTTAAGGGCTCAAGTACCATGTATTTGTGACGGCGTTAGTTATCATAAGCTGCCTCATACACAGCATGGAAAGATGAAGGCAGCTTCAGAAGCCAATTTATTTGACTTATCTTAAATACCTGCAATGGGATGAGATGAACAGCACTCTGGTAGGGCTAGTTTCTCCCCAGTGACGATAAGCACAGAGTGGATGGCTATCTTGTACTCTATTATCTAACTTTTAGAGACTGAAATTTAGGTGATACTGCTGTCATTTCTGATTACCTGATTTATATTCACTTTTTGGAGAACAGACAAAATATTCAGGCCTAGGGCTAGTGGAACATTTTGACAGTTTGTTTTTTCTCCCTATTCGGTCTCGCTCCACACAAACTGCTTCACAGCACAATGAAAATAAGGGCAATGAGGTCTACATGGAACAATCAACTGAGTGCCTTTCGGCGCTAACAGATGTTCAGTAGTGACTCTGATTTTGATTTGCTTAAGATGCACTCCCCTGCTTTCTACAGCTGTCTGCCCAACCCCGTTGCTACATAACAGAGTACCTATAACAAGGGTAGCAGAAAGCATTGTGTTTCTGGGTCTCAGTCACCTCTAGGGCACAATCATGCCATATCGATAAACTTCGGATAAATATACATTGTACTTAATATTTTATCTCTGTATTGGTGTGACTACAGCACAAACACATGTTATCTGGCTGAGAATCAGGGTGATCTAGTGCAGTGGTCTCCAAAGTGGGGCTTGCACACCCCAGTGGATGTGCAAGACAATTTACTGGGGTACAGGAAGAAAATTTTTTGGTAGCATTAAAAAAATGAAAAAAAAATTGAACAGTAGTATTTATTTCATCATTAAATTATCATTTTAAAATATTTGTTTCTGGACATGTTTATATTATTATTAATAATATGGTATTATTAATAATAATAGCAAGAGTATATTATTTTTAATAATACAGTAGTGTATATATATAGTTTATAAATACATATTGAGGTCTGTGCTTGAAAATTTTTTACTGGTAGAGGTGCACAAGCAAAAAAGCTTGGAGACCATAGATCTAGCAGATATGATAATATTTAAACTTTGACAGCAAGATTTGCTAGAGGATGACTGTCAGAGTCCTTCATTGTGTTTTTGAGGGTTTCATGAAACTAAAGGTTTTTGCTCTGCGGATCTCATCTGATGCAGAAATTGGCTCCTTTTTATTCGAGGTAAACACTACCTGGAGCAATGTATTCTCAAGGCGATAGACCTGTCACCATTCAGTGCAAAACACAATATGGCTTCTAATGGAGTCTAGTGAGAGCAGAAGGTAGGCACACTAAAGTAGAGGTCTTAAAATATATTTAGAAAGCATGAATCATGAAGAAACAGATCTTGCTAAGAAGCCCCTGTTATGAAGTTTTAAAAGTAACAACATAGTCATCTTATTGGCAGGGCTGTCTGTGGGACAAACAAAATTGATTGGGAGGCTACCTATGTCTCCATCATTTCGGACAGGCAGTCGGGCTTGGATCCAAGTGTGTGTTTTTCCAATGGATTTTTTCCCTTTTCTTAACAAAGTGAAATCACATACCTATAATGCTTTGTGGATTTCAGCCGTATAAAACCTGATATTTCCCCTTTTTTCACCAGATTATGAGCTGTCATAAATTATTTATCTTTAGTTTCAAGTCTGGGGACTAGATCTGGTCATGCCGGAATCAAAAAGTCTAGTAGAGGCCCACAGGAAGTGTTGTGAGTAGTTCTGATCAAGTTTCAGGAGATGTAGATATCAATGAAGCACCTTGGAGAAAGAACAAGAACAGCACAGTGGTGGTGTAGAGTGTGGTAAGGTGACACTGAACTGGTTTTGAGCCTGCCTGTGTAGGAGAAATTTTCCTGTTTAACCAGCAGCAGAGCCCATCAGTCCCAGCTTCCTACTGGAATAATTTTTGAGACTGTGTTACATATTTTTTTTTTTCTTTTAGTATAGGAAGAGGCTGCACTTTTAGTAACAAGGGAGATTGTACCTTCATAGCATTTTTCCAATCTAGTCGCAATTTTTTTAGAGCAGTTTGGGATCTTTGAAAGTGGTTTGCAGGACTGATTTTCTGTTCTTCTTAGCATCTGAATTTTCAAATTAAGTCTATGTAAGTGGTAGAACTAAGCATGTCTGAAATCAGTTCCCAGAGGTCCTTTATGTGTCAGTCATTACTTTTTTTTTTTTTCTCTGGAGTTCCTTTTTTAAAGACTAGTTATAACAGGACTGCTTTTCTGATGCAGAGCAGTGACTCTGTTTCATCAATAGTCAACTATTTAAAGCTGCAAGTTGTTGATGTGACCCAATAACCATTTTCCCAGAATGATGGACATCATTATTCTTGGGCTGTACTTGGAAACCGAAAAGATCTGCTAACCTTTCCTAAGGTTTACTGCTGAAAATCTCCCAGCTCTGCCTTCAGATCTGTCCAAGTTTCTTAATTGTGCTTTTCAAGACTTGAATCATGATATTCCTCTGGGAGAGTTTCAAGCTCTCCAGTAAATGCCCCTATTTTCATAATTTCATCATTTAGAAGATGTCACTTTGGATAAAGGCACATGAACAAATTATGAGGGGACATAAATTTACCGCATCATTTATAATACTACAGTAACAGCCTGGACACATGCTGCTGCCCTAAATGTGATGTAACTTGTCTCTGGAGCACGTATGTGAGTACCTGTTGCACAGTAGTGGCAAATATTCTTTACATTAATGTACCAGCATATCTGATTGTGATTTGTCTGTGTCCCAATTCCATGGATAACCAAATGATGTATACAGTCCAAGCCTGAACTTTTACTATAAGACTGTTTTTCACACTGCTCTAACTCCTTTGGTTTGAGTGTCATGAGGGCTTGGTTTGAATTCTAATGTTTGCCTGGCGCAGTTGTCATCTTGAAGTGAGAAACAGTTGTCCTCCTTCTGCTTCTGTACTAGAGAGCACTGATACAGCATATGTGGGAGAATCACAGATAACACCAAAAAAAACCCAGGGAGTGCAGACTGTGAGGTAGAAGGAATCTTAAAAATCCATAAAACACACATTAAGACAAAGAGTAGCAAATGCTATTGCTGCTTTTCTAAGTTCTGTTGGAGGGTATGGTTGAAGTGTTTATGGCTTCAGTTTGCAAGTGTGCCCAGGGATCTCACATTTCATATTAACAAAGTTAATGCAGGTATGAAGTGTACTGCTTATAAAGAAGAGAGAGAAGATAGGGCTAATGTCATCTGGGAAGGGAAGTGCATTGTAACTTGCCAGTTTTATTCTCTCAGTCTGTTCTGAGCCACTTCCAAATCATCCAAGACCAAGAAAGTTCTTCGTGCTTACATTCTCAAAACCTTCATGAGTCAATCAAACTGCTTGTTTTCTTGGGTTGCTTCATAAGACCACAATCTTGTGTTTTTGTATCTTGATACCATGAGATAGTTTTAATTCTCTTTTAATAATGCCCAAAGGTTTCAATCAAATTTGGGATCCTTGCATATTGCTCAATGTATCGAGAAACAGAGATTTCCCCTACCCCAAGACTTCATAGTAAATGGAAACAGGATGTGAATTATGATAAATGATGGCTGGACTGGAGGAAAGTAAATTATGATAATGAATGTAGAGGAAAATAAACCACTCTGTGCATTTCAGTTGTTTCATTTTAGTTAATATATATTTAGATAATCCTTTCTACTGAGCAGATTGGCATTGATAGTCAGCAGATTATTTACAGTGGTTGTAACAAAAGTGTATATTGAGAACATCCTCCAAAGGGAAGGGAAAGTCTGATGGATTTTTCCGAGAGACTAGCTAGTCTTGTGGAGGAGTAACAATTACAATAAACAGTCGACTGATACATTTCTTCATAGAGGAGGCTTTTCAAAATGAACAACCAAGTTTGAATGTCTTGCTGGAGTTGAGACACTGTTATTAAAAATATTCAGTGCCTTTTTTTCAAAAGATACAGACTTTCACTGTCCTATTCTGACTAGAACCTGACTGGTGAAAATGGTGGCATATTCTGCACTCATTACTGAAACCTCAGGATTATCTGAATCACAACATGGGCCTTGCAGTGGAAATCTGCAGAGAAACTAGTTTAGATAGATTTTGTGCTGCATTCTAAGACAAAATTTAACACACGATATATGGCTTTCTACAGAAAAATTTTAAATCTTTATTACTAAAAAGTAATTTCTTCTCATCAAGCACAATAATGAAATCACAAGTAAATAAAGGGGAAAGACTTATCCTGTTTGTTCAAATTGCATTAGCAGAAAAGTTACAGAAGTAAGATTTGAAATAAAAAAAAATTGTTTTGCCATAAAGCTTTGCCAGGGTATTATATTGGTTAATAGTATCCCCACATCAAGAAATGGCTCTAAAAAAAATAGCACTGGAAAATCTGTTTCTTAGACTATGTTGATTGTGGGACTTTTTCTTATTTTATAATAAATCATGCTTCCAAAATGTGAGGTTTTCGTAGCCCAAAACTAAATGAATGCTCAAAAACTGTTTTGCACCAGTAAGAAGGTGACTCTGACTATCCATTGCAGTTACATTTGGTCTTTGTGGAAATGAGTATGCAAAGGCTGAAGTGTTCTGTATTTACTGATTTTAAATAGGATACTGTGTAACTTCTGAATTTCTAAGTAGGAGAGTGCCAGAGGTGAAGGGACTGTTAGACCTTAGTTGTTCCCCTAATTCCCTGCTGTCACTTCAGAAATCTGTGGGTCTCTGGTGTTGCTTTCTTAACTTCTTGCTAACTTAGCGCTGTGCCTGACATGACCTGGTGAGAAGGACAACGTCATAGTGCATGTTCAGTGTGGGCTGAACTCCTCCATTCACTCTGATCCTCAGCTCGACTTGGTGGGTAAATTACTGGAGCAATCCCACTGTTTTTGTTGAATTCAGAAAGGTGTCATTGGCTGCAAGTGGCTTTGTTACCTTGCTCTACCCCTTTGAATAATGATCTTCTGTTGCTTACTAGAGCAAATCATCTTTATTTTTCCAGAAAAGAATAGAAAACCCCCGGTAATTATGTGTTTATAACGTGGGCTTTTTCATGTAAAAGCACTGAGATAGTGTTTCACAGAACTATACTGGCAGGTTCCTAGAGAAGATTTAAAGAATGGGCAGGAAGGAAGATTGATTATATCTGGGGAAAAATAATCCCAAACACCTTCAACAGGAAGAAGATTGATGGAAATCAATAATGTTGAAAAACAGACCTATGGGCAATAATAGACAATTGGATATAAGTTTGTTGTGAAATATGGCAGCAAAAAGTCAAAGCAGTTTAGAACTGCAGCATATTTAGAGGCATCACAACTAGAACAGAAGGTGATAATGCCCCTTTCTGAGAGCTGCTAACACTACAACTAGAAAAAAGTGCTACAGTGCTGGGCACTTCAGAACTAGAAAAAGATCAGGAAAGGGCCATGAATAGCAACTGCTGTGGTGAAGAACTTGAAACTATTACCTTGGGAAGGAAGAGTAAAGACTGAAAATTATTTTTGATTAATGCAACTTGAAAAATGGGAATGTGTTTTACTTGTGATGGTAGCAGACATTGGTGTCCCATCCGCCCCCTACTTCCCAGACAATATAACTTTATAGATAGTGAAAAAATTGTTATAACAAATTTTTTGTTTTGATAATAAGATGCATGTGGTATTATTACCTCAACAGAAATTACATTGATACATGGTATTTTTATTTGTTACCTTACTATTTTACATTTTGTGCAATGGTTTTATATTATGAGAAAAAAGGACAGTGTTCATTCAGTAGCTGAAGGAAAGGTACTTAGTGATGTGTAGGTACTTTTGGGGAGGTCATTTTACCTCCAGTTGCAGCTTGCAAAAGGCATGGGTCTCCTGTTGCTCCCATGCTGTACCTACCAGGGCAGAGTCAGCACCTCAGGTGTTGCTGGGCCCAAAGGAGTCTAGGCACTTCCAGGACCTAAAAAAACTCTGGATGTCCATGTTTGGGTGACTAAATTCTATGTAAAACATTTAAATAACATTAAAATAAAATAATTTCAATTTCTTCATATTGTTTTCTTTCTTAATTTCTGTTCCTAAAGAAGATGACAAAACCCTGTTCTCTAAAGAGCAGAAATTGTCTCTTTTTCTGATAGAAATCCAGAAAAATCATATAAAGATACAAAAATATAATCAAAGGAGATTATCTAGGAAGTCTGAGAAGGAGGATCTTGGTGACTGCAACGACAGCGTTCGAGATCACTTACCCTCTTAGAGTACCAACCTGTTTGTTAGCTGCTCAGCTGCCACATGGAAGAAATACTGGAATTAAATGACTGTTTTATGTTTCACTTGATACTGTCATGATCATTTCAGAGCACGCCAGCCAAAGTAGACTTTGAAGGTGGGCTTACTACCACTTTAAAGTGACCAGGGGATCCTTAAGTAGATCAGAGGCAGGAATCTCCCACTGCTGAGCATGTGCAGACATGTAATTGTAGATATGGAAGGAATTTTGAGCTCTCTAGAGCACGCCTATGCACTTACAGGACTTTGTGTATAAAGTCAGGACAACTGTTTTTCTTGGTTTGTTCTTGAGGGTCTTTAGTGCCTAAAATCTCTATATTTCAAACTAAGATGATGTAAGATAGTCTGGATCCTGCTGTAAGTGGTAGAAAAGATGAAGCTAGCCACCTCATCTACAGTTGCCCTTGCCTTTTCACCTGTGATAAATCTGGAATATTGTTCACTGATTCTTCAACAAGCATTTCTGCATGACTGGAAGTGGCCACCCTAGTGCTATTAGTATATCTGTAATAGCCTAATGTGTTGGAGGTGAGGAGTTTGTAACAGTGTTACCAGGACCTTAGTGATACAGGCAGGAATCAAGAAGAGGATTTTGTGTGCGCAGAGACCAGATGACATACGTGCTTGAGACACAGCCATGTGGAGTTATTGTTAAACAGCATATTTAGATACCTCTTTCCTTTCCCTCTTTCCCCCCACTCCACATGCCAGGTAAGATTGTCAATTTAAGAACAACAGTATTACGGAAATATCAGTATTATGGAAAAGCCCTTCAAAAATAGCTGGATGTTGAAGACAAAAAATGTGTTCTGAGAAAACAATGAACCTCTGAGAAACAAATTGTTCTCTCTCTGTCTTTTGCTCTCTGTATGCATCTTATGAACACTTAAATTCTCTGTGTGTGTGTACCCTTGAATGTTTGGTCGTCTTTTCTTTAGAGGGAATTAAAGTTGAAATTGATTTTTTTTTTGAGTTCCTAAAGATAGTAAATGAACATTGGCAGCATATAAACTTGTTTTCTTTAAAGTCTTAAGGCAAAATGATTATAATAGAAATTATTTGGACTAAATAGCAATCTGAACTGTGCACTTTAGACCAAAGGAGTGATATCTGTTAAATATCTCTAACAGAACAATATTCCTGCAGCTCAATAAATCTTTCCATAGATGAGGATTGAAGAAGGGGTATAAAAGGTGATTAAAATTGTAATGTCTTTACAGATTTTGAGACATGAAATGCTATTAATGCGAGGAAGAAATATGCAAATTGATTAAAAAACAACAACAAAAGCATGGAGATGTATGATAAATTGTGACAAGGTGCAGAACTGAAATGTAAAAATGCAATGAGTATTGTACCAAAAATGCACCGTTACTCTATAAAAAAAACATTTTCATGTGCACGACAAATGGAAAAATGTCTGTTTTGTTATGTTTTTATGTTTGGTAATGTGCAGCATGAGCTTTTTATAAAATCAATATATATCAGTCTGTATAATATCAAAGGATGAATATTATTTATGAGGATTTTTATTTACTTTCATTTACAGAGTTTTTATATTACCTACATAGCTAGACCAGACTTTAGAGATCTGCAATGAATATACAATTAGTTAAGGTGCCAGTGATGATCCAGAGCTGGTGCTGGTGCAGCTCTGGAAGCTGTAGAGAGCAATGAGGTCACCCCTCAGCCTCCTTTTATCCAAACTAGACAAACCCAAAGTCCTCAGCTGCTCCTCATAGGACATGCCTTCCAGCCCTTTCACCAGGTTTGTTGCCCTCCTCTGGACACATTCAAGGACCTTTTCCCTTCTCAAATCGTGGGGCCCAGACCTGCACACATTATTTAAGGTGAGACCACACCAGTGCCAAATACAGAGGGACAACCACCTCTTTTGACCAGCTGATTGTGCTGCTTTTGATATGCCCCAGGATGCGGTTTCCCCTCTGGCTACCTGGGCACATTGCTGACTCAGATTGAGCCTGCTATTGACCAGCACCCACAAATCTGCAGGGCTGCTCTCCAGCCATTCCTCTCCCAGTTTATACTTGTGCCTGGCATTACTCCATCCTAGGTGCAGGATCTGGCATTTTGACTTGTTAAATTTCATCCCATTAATCATAGCCCAACATTTCAGTCTATTTAGATCTCTCTGCAAGGCATCTTGTCCCTCAAGAGAGTCAACAGCACCTCCCATATTACCTCTATATATTTTAATGACAGTAATATTGAAAAAGTGCATTCAGTTTGGAGTCCTGCAGTGAAAAGAAATGGTTCAGAGAAAGAAATAGTTTAAGGGCTGGAAAATATATCTTATGATGGGAGACACAATGAGCTTACCGAAGAGAAGGTCAAGAGGTGATTTGAACTAGTCTGTGTGTCTCTTCTCAGGAAGAGAAGATATCCTTTGTAGAACAAAAGGTATTACAATATTCAATAGCTATAACTGCTGCTGGACAATTTCGGGGAGAAAAATTTTGTTTACCTGCAACATTATCTAAGATAAGAAAAGTTCATCAAATGATGTAAGATAGTTCCGCTGCTGAATAGTGCCAGCCAAGTCTGGAGATTTTTCTAGCTGAATGCTTTAGAGCTCAAGTGATGCGGAAGCTGTTGAACAAAAAGATGATCTCTGCACCTGGGAATTCAGAAACTAAGCAGAAAACAAAAGAAAATAGAATTCACCAGTTAAACCTAAAGGTATGGGTTTGAATTAGAAAATTCTGGTTGATGTAAGGTATACTGTGCAGGAGATAATACCAGGCATTAGTAATAAGTTCTAGATTTTCTTTAAAATCAATGAATTTCAGCTCAGAATAGGAATTGAATGAAAAAAAGTATACACAAACCTTTTCATTTTAGAAAACATCCGACACCGGCTGCTGAAAGAGGGGAGCGATCAGACATGGAAGAAGAATGTTCTGATCATGTAGGCTGTCTAAATAAAGCACACACTTTTGGGCTCCTTTACTGAATCCTCCTTCACTGAATACAAGCAGAGCTCTGTTATAACAAGTGGATCATCACTTCCAGATCTCTTCTATAATCTCTTAAACTGGGGTCATTATACACATAGCAAAAGAAAAGTATATCTGACTTCTTTCTGCAGCTTCAAAAAAATAAAAAAAAAAGTGTCTCTCCTAAGGTTTTTGTTTTTCTTGGCAAGTGGTAAAGCAGCAGTTTTTGAAAACTTCTGTTGGGACTCATTTCTTTTTGTTCTTATCTGTCCTGGTTTGAAGTAAAATAAAACAGAACCAATTTTCTGTTCTGTAATTTTACATTTTACATCTTCTAACTGTTTGAAATTAATGACATATTGTGGAGAAAACTGCTCGTTCTCAGAATGATACGGCCAATGTTTATGCTACATGCCAAGGAATGGTATGCAGAGAGACCCTTGCTTGTACTTATTGCTATAACAACCAAGGTCAGCCAATTTTTGTTATTTGCCCCTTAGAGGGTCGGAAATGGAAAAAGATAGAGGGGTCACATCTGTGGGGAGGAGCGGACAGGACAGGTGACCCGAACCTGACCAACTGGGGTATTCCATCCCATCTGCCCCATGCTCAGTATAAAAGCTGAGGGATCAAAGGGTCAACTCTCTTTCTTTGATGGCCAATGTCTGAAGAGGACTCTGTTCATCTGCCGATCCGTGTGTTCCTGACTCCAGAGCTGGAACCCAGTTCCCATCCTTCACTGAGTCCAGCCTAGGACTGGACTAGGACTGGACTTCCCCAGTGCTTGCCAGTGATGTGACTGTCATCCTGGGAGCTTGATATGGTTTTGTATATATTGTATCTATTTCATTATTTTCTTCTTTTTTATTTTAATATTAGTTCTTCATTAAAGTAGTTTAGTTCATTCTAAACTTCTAAATCTCCTTATTTCTTCCTCTCCTCTCTTTTGGAGTGGGGGGAAAGGGCCACCTGTCAGTCTGGTTTTGGTAAATTCAGCGGAAACCAAGACATCATCGCTGGTTTTTTTAGTCTTTTCAGCAAAAACAGAGTAGAATTGTTGCTCTTAACATGTTAGCAGAGGTGGGCACTCTTCACTTCACAGGCTGTCTGTAAACACAGTCAGTTACTGAGGACAATGAACTGGTTACTTGATGTCTCAAGATGCTGATTTCTTCCTAGAATATGCTGATTAACTGCAACCAACTTCCCAGTTACTAGCAAGGGTTCAGGATGCTGTTTTCATCCAGGACATCCTCAGTACCCTGTTGGATAGGGCCACAACATGGGAGACCTCTGCACAAGCACAGATACGGAGAGTGGATTGAGAGCAACCCTGAAGAGAAGGATTTAGGGATGTTGGTTGAAGAGAAGCTTAACATGACCCAGCAATGAGTGCTGGCAGCCCAGAAAGCCAACTGCATCCTGGGCTGCATCAAAAGAAGTGTGGCCATCAGGTCAAGGAAGGCGATTCTGTCCCTCTACTCCGCTCTCATGAGATCCCACCTGGAGTACTGTGTCCAGCCTTGGCGTCCTCAACACATGAAGGACATGGGTCTGTTGGAGTGAGTCCAGAGGAAGGCCAAAAAGGTGATCAGGGGGCTGGAGCACCTCTCCTATGAAGACAGGATGAGACAGTTGGGGGTTGTTAAGTCTGGAGGAGACACCAGGGAGGCCTTATAGCAGCCTTCCAGTACTTAATGGGGGCCTACAGGAGAGATGGGGAGGGACTCTTTGTCAGGAAGTGTAGTGATAGGATGAGGGGTAACGGTTTTAAACTGAAGGAGGGTAGATTTTTCTTTACTGTAAGGGTGGTGAGACACTGGAACAGGTTGCCCAGGGAAGTTGTGGATGCCTCATCCCTGGAACTGTTCAAGATCAGGTTGGATGGGGCTTTGCGCAACCTGGTCTAATGGGAGGTGTCCCTGCCCATGGCAGAGGGGTTGGAACTTGATGATCTTTAAGGCCCCTTCCAACTCTAGCCATCCTATGATTCTATGATACCAGTGTGACTTGACAAGAAGCAAGTAATATAATTGCTTTATAGTGATATAATTTATATTCAGGAAAACTGGAACCATGAAGTGCTGCTTTAATATGCTGCCAGTTATTTACTGTCCAGCCATGAATTATAGCATTTGCCCATATATTGTGTCATCAGAATACATCCTGGTCATACTAGAATGGAAGGAAAAACCACCAGAAGCTGGAAAGGGAGAAAACCTGAACTCCAGAACAGTGGGTATAATGGATATACTTTGGAGATGCTGCTAAGCCAGGTTCTCATTGCACTTAATATCTATGGTCATGGGTGCAATTTGTTTTCTTTTGTGACATTACTTCCTATATGAATGTTAGTGAAGGGAGAATCAGATTCATTGTGTACATCCCATGGAGTTCCTGTCCTAGCTCCTCAAATGGAGATCTGTAGTGACATGCAGAACATGTTTACATCTACAGGTTTGGACAGTTGTGCTCCTTTTCCATCTGTGCTTTCAGACAGCTGGGTGCAAGCCATCAGCACATGTTATCATAGTGCTAATCCTAGAATAATAAACCAGTTAACATGGTTCTGTAGCTTTTGGACTGGAGCTGGCTTATATCCAGCCAGCTCAGACCTCAAGTGAACAAGCCATGGCATCTGCTTATGTGGATATGCTTGTACAATCACACAGGATTTTGTGCAGCTTTGCATTCCCAGGATGTACATATTTGATATTACCTTTGCTTTCTTCCCATCTGTTGTAGAATTTAGGGGGCAAAGGTAGGGCTGAAAAAAAAGTCTTTCACTAATACTGTGCTGACAGATCTCAGCTAATCCTAAACTTTTTATTTTTATGCATTGTACTTGATGTTAAGTATGGTGCATTTTGTCTCAACAGAAGCTCTTTATCATTCTTCCTTTCTCTTAGTGGAAGAGAAGGAGGAGGAGAGAGATCAATAAGCCCTTGGTTATCTTGGATTGTCAATGAGCAGCATATTTCTAGCTCAAATTATTTCAATAGATGTTCTTCTTGGAGATGGCACTTGAATATGTGCACAAAAATACTGCAGATTCTGTTTCTTTTGTTTTCTTTTTAAAAATTGCCTGTTGATAATGTTTCTTCAACTGAGGCTGATTGATAGACTTGGTGATGAATAAAAAGGCAGTTTAATCAAGGCACATAACACAGCTGCTTGCTTTCTTCTTCTCTAACATGTGGATACAGAGTAGATTTTCTCAACCAGCTCTAAACTCTGACCTACTGTGAGAAATTATGGCTTTTGGCCTTGGGTCTCTTCTGATCAACAGGAGTTGTCATGACCTTGTGGATGTTGATGACCTTAAAGTGATTCTTAACATGGAAATAGAGGGCTTTTAAAAGGCGTAGAAGAGAAAAACTAAGCAGGCAACCAAATGACAGTACCGTATGTGAATTACAATCTACACACCCATATATGAAGGTAAACAGAGTCATCCCAGAAGCAGCAAAGTAAAAGAAAAGCCCTTGGGTGTTTATATTACTTGACCTCCTGTCCCAAATAGAAGGAGGGAGGGGGCAAGAGCGGTGAGATGATGCAGTGCTGTATTCCAGGGGGTTGTGACACTTGGCTGCGGTCTGAACCAGGACTGGGAAGCAAGCAGGTTGGACCAGATGTTGGGCTAGTGCAAATTCCCCAACGTTAGCTGTAGGAACCATTGGCACTGGGGCTCAATACATGAGCTGCAGTTTGATACCCAAAACTGGGACAGAGCTGTCACTCTAAGCCTTGCAGCAGAATGGAGCTCTGGTACAGGGGGAAAATTTTGTGCTTGCTTGGCACTTGGTAAGGAAAGAATCTGTGGGACACAGTAAGTAGGTTAGTGAGTTTAATCGAGAGTTAGCTAAAGGTACTTGGTAAGCTTGAAGTGCTTGATAGCATAGTGGCCGGCAAAGAGTATTTGCTAAATTAGTTATTTGTTTTGGTGAATGTCGTATTTCTTAGCAAATTAATTGACACACATTTTCAGTACAGCATTTGTGTGGAATATGTTGTTTATTTGTCTAGATGCAGCCTACACTGGTCAACATCAACCTGTGCCTGATATACAGCAAAGCATGCTACCTGCTGCCAGGGGGGGTTTCTGGTAGAACCTGAACATTTTAAAATACAGAGCTTGCAGGAAGCAAAGCAAGGAGCAAATGACAAGGCTATTGGCTAGCTGACCAGCTAGTTCTGTTAGAAGTAGTTCTGATTAGTTCTGTTAGAAAAAGAATAAGTTCATTCAAAACTAAACTGAATAAAAATTGCATTTATGCTTTATATTAAGCAAGAGCTAAGCAGAATTATTTCAAAATAGATGGTAATGAACTTGAGATGACCAGAGAAGGGTGAATAGGACAGTGAAAGGATAGGCCAGGCTTCTAAATGAAGACAGATTAAAGGGATTTAGATCATTTAATTCAGAGAGAACAATAAAGAGTGAGATCATAAAAGTAGTTAAAAACCATGATGGGATCAGCTGAGACTGGAAAACTCTTCTCCCTGGTTTAAGCTTATAATAAAAACTAGTGGACATTCAGTGAAATTGTTTTGCAGTAAATTTAGCATAAATACTTTTGAAAAAGGTTTGTCTTTGAATGAAATATATAATGAGTGTAATTCATTTCAATGAGAAAATTTAGTCAAAGAATTTTAATAGGATTTCAATGGAAAGAGAGTGGATCTGGGAAGAAATACAGCAAAGGCAGTTAAACCAAGATTAGTTCTTGAGCAGTTAAGCAAAACTGGGTGGCAGGACAAAGTCTTCTGAATTATGATGGTTATGCATAAGAAAAAGAAATCTCTAATAAAATCAGATGATTGGTCATGCTCAGTATTTTCCTTTCATCGAAAATGGAATACATATTCCCAGGTGCTGGCAGAATAGTTAATGAGACACTGCATTTTTGGTTTTTTTCCTCTCTCCCTCTCTGTAGTTAAATGCAAATACACAGAGTATTGCCTTGGAACTTCATAATTTTCTAGTGTGAACTAGACTAGAGATTTCATTCCAGAGGCAAGAAGTGTCAATAAAACTACAGAGGGACACAAAAGCTCCCCCTATATCATCACAATTAGTGTGAATGCCCTGATAGTCAGAGACCTGCTGCATTGGATTGCTAACATTAAATATGTATTTTAATTATTTTTTGTGAAATATGCACAATGCAAGACCTAGATTGGTTTTGTTCAGATATAAAGCTGTTGAGAGTGCACAATTTGAATGGACAAAAATGGTTTTAGGTGAATGAATATACCAAAATACCATCAGAATGGGGGTCCTAGAAATCCAAAGAATGTGCATTTCCAGGTGTTGAAAGGTTTTGAGTAATGACAGAGCTAGGAGGAACAGAGGCAAAACTTGAAAGAAAGGTCACTACTAATGTCAAATTAGTATTTCAAACTTCACAAGAAAATTGTGTCTGGATACGGAAAGTGAAAGGGCTCTGAGAGCAACTTTTCTGGTTTGAATTGTGCTACCTTTGAGACAGAGCTCATGCAGTAAATTGTCAAATGACAATGTTTTAGCCTCATCTTTGCAACACTGATCAACTAATTGCTATTATAGAGTTTATAAATAATATATAAGAAACACTCTGGCCAAAAGCAAAGATATGAAACACCTGTAGCAAACCTTTAAAGGTAAGGAAGGAATCCTATTCAAATGGTCTTGTTATTTTATGGTAAAGTTCCCCAAACTGCAAATCCTTTTAAGATCTACAAATTAAAGGATATCATTAACATTTATGATGCATGACTTTTACTATAAAAGAAATAGCCTTTTTACAAAGGTGGGCCAGATTTCTAGGGTGTTTAGCAATTTCTCAGTACCTTTATATTCTTTGGTAGGTGAGATTGATCAATAACATGTAGGATACAGCCTCTGTGATTGGAGTTGCAATCCTAATATCAGCTCTTACCACAGAGCCCTAGTTAGCCCAATTTTCAGATGAAGAAAACCTGTAAGATGAACTATAGGGTTCACATCAGTCTTTTTGTAACACTTTTTACATTGGTGTTACTGGACAAAAGGTTCAGCCAGGCACAAGCAGTTTATTGAAGTGTTGGGTCCAATATGCCTATTAAAGTTTAGTTTGTATGCAGACATTGACTGCGTCTCTACTGGGACTTTAAAAGAGTTGAAGAGCTAGGCATCTGCTTGTCATTTGTGCCCTGCAAATGGTGTGTGCATGGTTTTTCCCTTCCACAACTGAGCAATTTGGATAATCTTTTTCCTACACTTTTTTTTTCTCTCCTTGTGCAGAAACATAGTCAAAGAGGATGTTTCACTAATTTTATTTATTTATGATGTTTCAGTGTTATCCCTTGTTAAGATAACCTTGTTGTTGGTTTCACAAGCCTGTAGTAGGTACCTTGAATTATAGTACAAATGAAACAACACATGCTGTGTTTGACAGAAGCTTTCACAGTGCAAGTAGGGAGATTTTTTTTCCCCTCGCAGAAAACTAATTTTGAGGTCTATATGAAAACTTTTCCATAAAGTTGAGTTATTAATTTTGAATGTGAATTTTCCCCGATGTGATTTTTTGGAATTTATAACATTCACTGAAAATTCATTTTTTAACTTGGTTTGGAGGGAGTTCAAACCCACACTCCTTAGCTCTGTTATTTCTGGTATTATTGCACAGCTGGCGCTGGGAGAAGGCAATAGGTAGTCATATGTTTTCTATCATAGCTTGAGAAAATCTGAAAGCTGATGTCAGGGAAGACAGAAGTACAACTATAGTCAGGTTAACATACTAACTCACCCTAAGGCATTCCAATTAAGGGAAGTTACTGTCCCCATTATGAAAGTCATTGTCAATGAGTGTTGCTGGACCTAAATGTGTTCACTGGGAGACATTCTGATTAAGCAGATCTCCTGAGTGTGTATCCTAATTAAATAGTGCATCTAATAATAGATGTTGCAACAGGTCACTGGCTGGGTGACAGGATATTCCTGCTGGGCAGGAATCTTGAAATTTGGTTTATTCATTTATTACGAGTCACTGAGCACAGGAGAAAAAATATAAATCACCCTATATAATATATGCTGAATTTATCAGAAAATGTTCCTTTTACTTTACTCGGTTTAATGCATTCACAGAACTTTATAAAGAATTTACAGAGAAGCTTCCAAATTTGTGATTAATAATGTCATAGATTAATAGCAAATTTACTCAAGGAAATGGACACAAATTGGTGAATCAACAATAATAGACATGGTTATCAATAGATGGCTAGGATACTGCATGTTTGAAATGATGAATAGGTGACGTGTATCAGGTTCTAAAATCTTGCTTTCATATATTTATAGAACCACAAAGTAAAATTTCAGTAAAGAAAAAATATTGAACATTCAGAGCAAGATATAAAGAAATCTCTATGTTCTGCAGCTTTTACTGGATGTCACAACTGCCTGTTACTGCCAGCTCCTGAGCGGCAAGGGAGAGGATTAACCAGATGTTGCCAGGAGGCAGGAGAAACACCAGCCCTGGTGGGCTGGGGAGAGGTTGCTGAGGAGCCAGCGGGGATTGTGCTGGGTTCCCTGTCCCTTCCTATGTTGCTGTGTAGGCTGAAGTCAAACCTGACATCAAAGACCTGTTCGTGGGGGAGAGTTGTTTAAAAAACTCTCTTTCTTTGTATACTGCTTTACCTGATTGTTTTGAATTTTCTCTCTATAAAAATTTAATGATCATAGATTAAATTCCAATGAGCCTGACCTTTTGCAGTCTGAGAGACTTACAGTCTTTACTTGTAACACTGTTATATGGAGAACTTCTTGATACATCTACTCAAGTCTCTGCCTCATGAGGTAGGAAAGAGGGATGTCTTTTCACATTCCCAGAGCTCACACTTAGAACAGTTGTCTGGAAAACAAGCATGTGGAAACAGGAGGAAAGAGGGAAGACATAAATTGTAAAAGGATTTCAAAGACAGAGTGGTAATGGAAATTTAAAAAATAAATAAATAAATTGAAATATAGATCTACTTTGAAGTTAAAAAGCCCCACAGTGCAACAAAAGTGAAAGATGAGTAGTAGATTAAAACAAAAAAAAAGGCCCAACAGTAGGCATATATCGTGTGAGGATTAGAAATTACTACAAATTAAAGACTTCTAACTGTAAAGTGCATGTTTGCAAATGAAATCCCCTAGCTTCTGCTAGAGCTGCTTGTCATTATTTGCAAAGTTGGAGAAACAGCACGGTTTCCTTGTTCAATATGGCTAAATCTTCTTTTAGAATTCCAGAGGCCTCTGTTCCTCCTGCTACTTGTGCTTCTGGTATTTTTGGCTTGTTCAGAAAACTAGAAAATCATTCTACTTTGATTATATTTTTCCTCAATACTATTTTTCAGGTTTTAAGGAGCATACCAAGATATCTCAAATCTTCTTTTTGTTATAAAGAAATCTTTTTAATGGGTTCAGAAACAAAGTTTCAGTGTTACTTAAGGATATATAATAAAAGGAAGTTTCCAAATCGTAACACATTCAATAACCAGTTGTGAAAGGAAGACTGATATCTAATAATCAAGAGGGCAAGAATGTTTTGTACCTTATATACAGTCTCAACAGTTATGTATTAACACATTTAATTTTTACGATGTTGTCATCCTGCATGTGCTTTACTTCTCAAGATCCCACTTAATCTCTTGTATGTGGATTTAGGGGCCTGTATTGAGAATTGTCTCTTGCAATATTGATATCAAATATTCTGGCCCTTGAGAATTCAGGTAGTATCCTTTCATGAACTGAAGAAGCATTGTTAACTTCTAGAATTCTCATCTTACTGTGCAGAAAAAAATATTCAGAAATTAAGAGTTTTAAAAATCATGAGTGTTATCAGACGTTGCCTATTGTCATTTCTCCCCTCCCGACATTCAAGTGGTAATGAAGATCAAGAAGAAGCAGTATTGTAAGCATGAGAATTGTCAAATTTGGCCCTCATATCTGCATGTGCGGCTTTAAATATAAACACTGCATTTTTCACCTTTGTTGTCGCATATACATGGGAGCAAATAATTGTATGTACACAACTGTAGATGAAGAAAAACCGGTCTTACAGAAACATTATGTATATTTGTCTAACATACAAGGTGCCTTTGTGTCTCTAACATAAAGTTGCTAAGTCTTGCTGCTTCTGTGATTATTCTTATGAAACTCTTTCACCCTTTATGACATCCTTTTCATGCAATTATTCTTGACATTCAACTTAATCCATTACTGCTAGAATTATGTGTTGGCCCATTCAGCATAATGCGTACAGTTCCTCGCTGTAATTCTAGACCACTGAAATAACCACACCTATTGTGATTCTTATTAAGGCCACTGCAGAATTTATGGTAATTAACCTAAACCCTCACATTTGGAAAATACTTTATTTTTCTTGTTTTTAAAAAGAAAATCACTCAGAACCCAAACTGAAAATTCAGAGTCAATGCAGAATCCAGTCTAAGATTCAGATTCTAAGACCCAGATTCTTTGCACCTCATTTTAGGTATCCTTACCTATCCATATGTGTGAGAGAGAGAGAATTGTTGAGATTTTGAGTAGGTTGAGATGCCTGTGGACAAAGTCTGATCATTTTTATATGGACAATGAAGAGAGAAGAATAATAAGGGTCTCAGTGTAGACTTCTATTTTGTTACATACTTTAAGTTAGACTGGATAGTCTTTGGGACTCAGAAACAAATGAGCATTTAGTCTGCATCATTTCAAAGGAATAAAAGAGAAGTGAAAAAATCAAGGCTGAAGCACAAGGACATCTGATGGGCAGATGTACATTTTTTATTGTCTTGAGAACATGAATAAAGAAATTGCCCAACATTTAGTGAAATATACCATAGACATAATGGAAAATCATTTTTCAGTTCTGTTAGTTGAGCTACGAATGTCTATGTGGCACTTGAAATGCTGGTAGATACACTAATTGCTCATTCTGTTCACTTACTGTTGAGTTTCATTCCTACTAATTAGTTGAGCTATACACATTTTCATGCTGTTGATATCTTTGTTCTTTCACAGGTGTCTTCACATGTAGCCTATTATACCGTTGTTTTACTAAAACTAGGCAGGAAAGGTATTGCATTTTAGTTATTTCTTTTAGTTTACAGGGTAAACTGAACTTTTCTTTTAACTTTTCTTTTACAGGGTAAGATAAAGAAAGCTAATTATAATGTCCAAGGACTTCCCTTTTTAGCTGACATAAAAGTGAATTTCCTCATTGTCCTGATAGACCTATGCATCATATACTATACTACATATGGTGGGAAACAGGGTGAAGTTTGCATTGTCAATACAGGTTTGATCTTCTGCTGAGAACCACATTCTACATGAAAATTAATAAAAATGCGGTTGAAAAGGTATGGTTGAAGTCTATTAAAATACTATTTTCTCGAAACATGAGTCTGTGGGTGTAGTGAGCAATTAGGCTGAGAAAATTCAAAGGATAGAGTATAGTAGAACTTTTATCATCCTTTTAACCTGCAGAGATAAGCAGAAAATCTTCTCATGTGCTTGTCTTTTTTTCCCTAAAAGGACAGAATTTTGTGCTAAGTACAGAAGAACATGCTGTGGTTCACAATGTGGTGAGGCATTCCCTGAAACGCTCTTAATTTAAGTGTTACTGTTTTGAGAATCAACAGAACATCTTTATTAGAGTATCTAAAGTAGCCAAATTAAATTTAAATCTTTGATCAACTCATCTTTAATCTGATCATTTCTCTAATAGAAAATCTAACATTTAATTACAGAGTCTTAAGATTAAAGTATTGAATATCAGAGGTTTCTACTGATCTTTTCTGTGCAGCTTTGAAGAATGGAAATCTTGCTTCTTTTGTAACTGTCATCAGAGAACTTTTGTTAGCTTCCTTGTCTCCATAAAGCAGGCAATTTGTCCATGAATCTTCTTTATGCACAAAAATTAGCTTCCTTTTCTCAACTTTTTGACCTTATGAATGACTTTATAGTCTGAAAATACAGCTAGAATTCAGTAATGACAGCTTTTAAATGGCAGAGGTTAGGAGTGACTAGAAGAAATTATTCATTATCAAAAAATTCTCAGTAAAGTATTTTAAAGTAGCAATAAAGGAAAAGAAGTGTTGGAGACGGTTGCAATTTCTTTGCGGATGGACATTTATTTTCATCTGCGCAGAGAAAAATGTTGCAATACATGAGTGCTGTTAAGCACAGAAATGTCACACCAAGTTGTGTTCCACTAGAGGAAAAAGGGCACAACTGCCTTTCCCTGTTCCTTGGTGGCGTGAACGTGCATCCTCTTTCAGACATTTCAGCTGTTGCTGGGCCAGCTAGGACAGTTATAAGCCCAGTTCTTTGGATCACTCTTCCCCCTCATCCTCTCATGCAACAAGCTCAGCTGCTCATGGTATTGTGTCCTGATCATAGTGAACTCAGATGGTGCTGGGCTAGTGCAAGGAACATAAATAGTAGTTTACTATTACCTGAGTTGTGGCTATAGAAGCTTTTGTAGCTTGAATCATGCATTTGGGTTGGGTTATTATTGTGCCACTGCTTAAACATCTGTGCAGGCAGTGTACATGCAGGGGATGCCGCAGGAATGACTGCAGGTGGTGATCCCCTCCACTGGACTGGAGTAGGCTGTGTGGCTGCTGCCATGGTGTTGTGGTGCTTCTGGCTCCCTGGAACACAGATTTGGATTTCTTTGGGTTACTTGCTTCCCTCTGGATAGGTACATGCTGTCAACATTCTTCTTGTCTTACTACGTTTCACATGTTTCTGATATCAAAATGTGTAGCTAATGGTATGAAGATAATCACTAGAGAAACTGAAGCCGTGGGTAGAAGAGATATGTCTAAGTTACTTTGGTATAAGTCAGTGTCATTTTCATTGATATTTTAATGAGACCTTGCTATTATGAATGACAATAATATTAAGGAATGTTGTTTTATGTAGTATTTCTGCTGGGACTTTCTTTACGCTTACTTCTTTCCACCTGAGCCATGTCACTTTAAGAGTTTCTAAATCCCAACTAGGAAAGAAGAGTAGAAGGTAGGTTTTCATCAGTGGTAGTGTTGGTTATGTCTAATGTTTTTTCTCTCCCCTTCCTTCTCCCACTCTCTGCTTTAGAATTACCAGTTCCCCATGGGGTGTGCTGTCTGTTAATAGGTGTTGAAAGAATAGAAAGAAAGTAGGCTCTAGAGATGAGTTCAGATACTAATTTAGAGGGTAGCATGAAGTTTTTTAGTCCAATTTTTGAATTTTACATTTTTCATGCCTCCTGCACATTTTAGAATGATTGGGACAGAAAGGACTACAAGGAGTTATTTAGTCCATCTCACACACAGGAAGATTGACAGGACCTATAACATTTCAAGGTAGATTTTTGTTTACACTCTTAGATACCTCCAACGACAGGCATGACAGAGCCTGTCACAGACCCAAACACTTTGCTTGAGTGTTTTAGCTGCCCTGGTTCTATGGCTGCTATTCCTGTTTCTAACCCGAATCTTTCTTGTTGGAATTTTATCTCATTACTTTGTGTTCTTTATACCATGGGTGTAGAGAACTTATCCATGTCTTTTGTGTAAGATATTTCATATAACATTGCATTTTCTCTGTTACTTATTTTTTTGAATTAGCAGTTAGGTGTAAGGTTTTTAAGTATGACTAATTTGACTGGAGGATTATTGACTTAAATGTGAGAAGAAAAGAGCAGTAGGCAAGATATCTGCTAAAACCAGGAGACTTACATGGCCATGTAATGATAAGAAAGGCCAGTGGAAACCTAAGATACTGTTGTCTGCCAGAAGCCTGTATGATAACAAATGCTATTAAGAGTATCTTGCACTTCACCCAAGTAATTTTCTGGGAACAGGGGAGAATCAGTACAAATATGTAGTCATCAAGGGACAGAGAATTTGGACTTTTTTTGTTTGTTTGTTTCTGTGGTTATTACAACAGCTAAATATGTGGATCCAATAAGTAGCCAAAGTTAAGAAAGCAACACAGTTGTGATCTCCACTTTATTAATAAATGAGTATACATATATTTGGTTATTGTTGAGAAGTTGCTCAAAAAACCTGTTCTACTACCACGGTCACTGAGTTCTCTTTCATTATATAATCCCAATGGGAAAAAAAAAAAAGAAAAAGTATTTTTACCAAAATCAACATGAAAAATTTGTTGTTTCTGAAGTGGTTGAGATTTTTGGCACTGGTGATGCACAAACTACTTTGTAGTGTGTTGAAAACTACCAGTAACAGAATTTCTCTGCATTGCTCCTCAACTGTTCATAGGCTGTAGGAAGTGTGGGTGCAGCCATTTATCCCACCATGAATCTCACAGATGTGTTTGAAGAAAAAAAATCAATGATTGAGTTGTATCATTAGCAAAGCTCCTTTTTTT
>JAOXNO010000001.1:22734535-22747731 GCA_028565335.1 Limnodromus scolopaceus
ACCAGTAACAGAATTTCTCTGCATTGCTCCTCAACTGTTCATAGGCTGTAGGAAGTGTGGGTGCAGCCATTTATCCCTGCCAGGGTCTTGAAGAGACTTTAAAGAAACAGCAATTGGTAGCACAGAGTAGATTAAATGTAGATTCCGAGAGTTGTCTTCACTTGTAGTCATGATTCTAAAACATACTTGGTAACTCTTCTCATCACAGCTTGGCTGCACAGTGGAGCTTCTGTTACCTGTAAGGAATAAGAGTAACTATTTTAAAGTCTCGTGAAGGGATGGTTTCTGCCACATTTGCTCTGGATGTGAGATTTTTCAGGTAGCACCATGAATCTCACAGATGTGTTTGAAGAAAAAAAATCAATGATTGAGTTGTATCATTAGCAAAGCTCCTTTTTTTGATAGGGAATTCTGCAGCCCTTCTGTTCTGCAGAGCTGTTGTGAAGCTGAAAGGCTGTTCATTAAGGATCATTGATTCATTTGTGTATCATGGATTAGTAAACCTACAAACTGCTGTAATTTTTTAGCTCTACCATACAGTTTCACAGTAGTTTTCCTGTGAAAGGCTGAAAATAGTTTGTAGAAATATTTCTTGTGCTATTTCTGGATTTTCTGCTGATGTGACATACTGCTTTGATGTCCCTTGCTACATAACAACATAATGTCATCTGCAATGACTTCAGAGTGCAGAGAAAATATGGAGGTTTGCAATTGTTTACCTGCTGTGCATATTTGATGGAAAGTTTGCACGGGGGTAATTCATTCTGTTTGTCATGGCTCCCATTAATCTGAGATGCACTCTGCAGCTGTGCTGGAAACACTTCAAACAAGGGAGAGTCAGACCTCTGTATTTTCAAATGAAAGAATGAATTTCTGCTAATAGTATAATACTAAAAAAGTTCTGTAACCTTCATTAGCACATTTTCATCATGCATTTTATGGAGAGAAAAATAAATGAAATATCCTGAACTGATTTGCAAAGCCATCACTGATTATGATACTTTTGTGGGTGCTCTCACCTTGGGAAAGGTGAAAAAGCTGGTATCTATTAGCGATGTGGGAATCTTTTTGCTATGCAGCTCTGTTTTAATACAGTGCTGACAAATGCTTTCAACATATTTTCATGCTGTCCTATATTTACTGATTCTCTGTAGTATTTGCAGCCAGTAGCTGTGTGCCTTTAGATATGCTATGCAGAACAGAAAGGAAAATATGAGAGTAGGGAAGAAAACATTCTTTTAAAACAGAATTTGTTAGTGGAACCAAAACAATCCTGTGCTGGTATTTGGAGCAAATAAAAGTAATGTGGCACAGGAAGATTGTTTTCTTCTCCCTTGTGCATTTGCCTTTTTAATTAAAGTAAGTTAACAACTAATTACTATTTAAAGCTTTTCTGCACGTGCCACCGGGCTTTAAGTGTCCTGTTGTGATGAACCATCATGTATGGAAACATTGCTATGTCTGGCAGGCTTTGCTGTTTTGCGATAGTGTTGATTCAGCAAATAAGAGATAGGAAGTCAAGCAGTAGGGTACCATTAAAATACAAACCATTTTCAGGGGCACAATGTTACCTTAATGACATGAGCAGCTGGCAGAATGGTTTTGCATTCAAAGTATGAAATGTAAGTAGTCCCTCAGTTCTCCTGTCAATCCAGACTTGCACCTTCACAGACCTCATGGGATTCAACTGTTTGTGAAGAGTGTGTCCTCCAAATAAGGAGTAAAACTCCAGTGATTTCAAGAATCAGTATGTTTTACTAGTCTATTAGGAATATAGATGTTACAACTCTTAAGGAATGACAAATGTAGTGTTGACATTGCCCACATCTTTTTCTGTAGGTACAACTCAATCGTGTTAAAAGAACAAATGAGTAAAAACTCGAGATATGTATGGACAATTTTCTAGCAGTCTTAATTAACGTTATCCCACAACAGAGAATCTGCTTGTAGATCAGTAGATAAACTGTGCCCTTATGATTTAGAAATGTAAGAGTATGTGGGTATGTTAAAATAAGATAATCTCTGTGCTCAATATTGGACACTTTAATTAATATCCCCATTATATGACACATGTACAGCAGGATCTGGGTTTACGTCTTTGACAACACTCCCATGGAATGATTTAGTTTAATTATCATCATCTGTTTAATCAGTGGGAGTTTTATGTAAATAGGAGAGACAGTGAGATCGACACATAGCAGAGTGAGAAAAAATGTAGGTTTTTTAATGAATGATGGGATTAAGCTTGAATTGCTATGTTTGCATTCCTTCTGCATTTGCTTTCAAAAGTGCTGCGCTGGATGGCATGAGTATCCATGTGGGGACCTCAAGCCAATCGCTAGAATAAATATTGTGATCAAAGTAGATGTATGTGTTAGGTACACTAGCCTATAATGAGGCCCATAAATTATGTGACAGAATACCCTGAAAACAAAACCAGAGATGGCTTTATATCTCCCTTGCATGAGTAGTGTCATGGCCTCCTATTTTCTGTGACTTTGACTCAGCTGGTTAAGCAAGACAGAAACTTTACTGTATTTCATTACACAGCGCAGATGTTCAAAGGACCACACGATCTCCTGTTAAAAATTACACGTGTTTCCAGAACTCTTAAAAAATTAACTAAAGCTGATAAATAAACATGGCCACTCCCAATCACACACTTTCAGATCAGACATGCATAGAAAGAAGCAGATGCATACAGCTGCTGTATTTACTGAGTCTGATTAAAAATGCAGCAGGAGGCAGTCCTTCCTGGAAATTTTCTGAGAACGGTTCCATCACAGAATGCCTGTTTGTTTAGCTCAAATATTTCTCTCAGAATAATTTAGTCTTAAAAACTTTTCAATTAATTTTATGGATTTGTGTCTAGCCTCTTGTTGGACTTTACCATTGTAAACTTTCAGGCCTTATCATTTTTGATTTTGGGGAGGATTCAGTAACTGGACTATTTCC
This sequence comes from Limnodromus scolopaceus, assembly GCA_028565335.1. NCBI lineage: Eukaryota > Metazoa > Chordata > Aves > Charadriiformes > Scolopacidae > Limnodromus > Limnodromus scolopaceus. The sequence goes on from JAOXNO010000001.1 coordinate 22,737,491, forward strand.
CCATTAGGAATGACAGCTTCCTGAAAAATTGGGCCCCATGAAAATGTTATTTCACCACTGCTATTAGCAGTAAAAATGATTGGAGCATAAGTTTCACTGAGCAGATGCACTATCTGCTTGCAGTAGGCAAATATCAGCTTCAAACCCAAATTTAGATAAGAAATCTAAATTTCTTGATAACCAGACATATTGTGTTTATCTGTCTAGTCCCAGCTCCTGTCATTACTGTAAGTATTTCAGATAAAAAGAAGCATGTGCTTTCCATGTAAATAAGAGATTAATGGCAGTTTTTCAGTATTGAAGATGTTCTTCAGTTTGTAATAGCAGTCAAAGGGCTCCTGCAATTTGACTTCTTAATATAGCTTTTCCTCTCCCTCTTGTTCTTCCATTTCCTCCCTTTAGAAATCGAGTACAAGTGTCTATGACTTGTACCCAGCTAAGTGCTCTTCTCCAGATACACTTGTATCGAATGCAGTTTGTCTAGAAAAGATCAATCTCAGCATATGGCTGGAATGTAAGAGTTCCTTCCCATCACATTTAACAATCTCAGACACTTTTATATTCCCATGCATTTTACTTTGTTCTTGAGGTACAAGATAATGAGGGTTTTGCAGAGGATGGATACTTACTATAAAAGTTTTCTGTTCATAAATGCTCAATTCTTTGGAAGTTCACATGAATAACTAAATCCTAATTTTCAAGAGCTATTCTGTTATTAGCACTTCCTGTTAGTCCTGTTAGTGATGATTTTGTGTTTGGTGTAGTAAAGTCAGTAGTTTTGTTCCCAAAATAAAGTGTATTGGCAGATCTGCCTGGTGAAAGTTGTCGTTTTGCCGAATTGCTTATGATATTTTGAATTCTTCTTTTGCATGAGGTCCAGCCTGAAATACAGTCTGTTCTAAGACAGATACATTAAAAACTCCCTATCTCTTCTCAAAATGGGAAGACATTAACAGGTATAGAAGGCTGTATGCTGTATTGCCAGTTCACATGGCAACCAGTTAAAACAAAACCAAAAAAAACCAAACCCAAATATAATATAAACTGAAGGAATGAAAAAGCAAGGAGTTTTCTGTCCATCTTTGAGGATTCTCCATTCTGCTCTGCCACTTTATTTTGCTGCTGTCTAGTAAATCAGATAGCATGCAAATATTTCTGAATGTGAAAATATTTTTCAGTTGACAACAGCAGTGGTAAATATAATTTATCCTTGTAATAACTAGGGAAATACTCAGTTTTGGGAAATTAGGAAAATAATAAAGCTTAAACTAATCTTGCCAGGCTGCTTCATATTTCTCAATGGGATTATTAATAGTGAAAGGAAATAGTCTGTACAGCAGTCACAGCAGAGAGATGTCTCATCATTTAAAGGGCAGCAACAGAACAATCAGAAGAAATGTAGAAAATTGGTTAAGCTGTAATTGAACATATTTGAAATTCCAAATATATGCTGAACAAATTAACAGGAAAATCCTTTGGGTTTTATTCATGTGTGAGTATGGTTGGTGGTACAGTAAGTATGAATAAATTGTTTAGAAAAATTTCAAACTTTTTATTTTAGCTGCAAACATTTTCCCCTGTTGGCAGGAGCTAAAATTAGAGTAGATTCATTTATATTCTTATATAAATGCACATTTCGCAACAACTGCAGATGCTGCCTGCCCTTGCAGAAGCTCAAAGAGACATCAGTAGGTACATGTGATGCTTAGGGAAACTTGCATATGATACATGGATTCCAATCAACATTGCAGAATTATTATGTAGCTATGAAATTTGCTGTATGGTGAATACTTCTTGATAAATATTTATCTACATTTACTGACAAGGTTTCCAACACATACCTTTCAGCCTCGGGACAATGCTTATAATTTAATGACTGTTGTTTGACCAAGAATAAATGTACTTTGTCCATCTGCAGGAATAGGGTGGAAAATTACTAAACACAGAATAAGGAAGCCAAATTTCTGCTACATAGATAGACGTTCAGCATCACCTGAAAAGCCTGGCACAAACACAGCAGGTAAAAACAGAGGAACTGATGGGCAGAACTTTGCCACTGAATAACGTGTGTGTGTGGCTTAGCTGTTGGTCTTGGTAAGGTGAGAAGGGCTGAAAAGATTCCCAGCTTCAGAAGTAACTCTCAAGATGCCCAGAAATGTCATGAAGACACTTTACAACTTAAAAAGATGTCATACTGCATGTTTGCAAGTGTACCTATGACTAGAGCCGTGTATTTTTCGTGCTTTAGTAGTGAACAAGTTTGCTTTCATCTCTAGGTACGAAATACTTCCAGTGTGACATGGTTAGGCTGAGGAATAGCTCTCAGGCCTCCTTGGCATGCAGGCCGGGGAGAGGATTGGGTGGTGGAGTCAGGGGACAATCTGTAAGATTAGCACAGGGACACAAGCAGGGCGATTAGGGAATCTGGTTCTCAGGCAAGTGCTGTTTAGGTGGGCCATAGAAATACTCCAGGACGGAGTGGTCTGGTGAAAGTCCTATGAAGCAGAGCTCAGTCAGGCCTGTGGTAGAGCTGGTCGGTGGAACTGCAGCAGCTTCATGCTTGAATGGCTCTGAAAAGAAGAGCTTTATGGGCTCTTCATGATTTTTGCCATTATATGTAAGATTGAGGAAGGGACACGAAATAATGCCACACTAAGGGATGTTGTGAAAAAACAGGTGGCATCCAGTGATTTTATGATTTGTTGGGCAGCTGAAAATAATGCTATTGCTAAAACAGTCTCTCTCTGATTGCAGCAATATGACAACATTTTGCAACTGAAAATCCTACTGCAGTTGGTAGACAGCCATATTTTTGATGACTACTTTTAGTGTTTTAGTATATAGATACACTAGCAGCCAAGTGGGTCAGAAAGAGTCAGTAACTTGTATTTTCCTGAACATTTGTGTTATCTCTACATCTCAACATCCTGCTTTCTGCAAAGAGCAGACGGACATTTACAGTGCTTTCCAGAGGCATTTTCCAAAGCATTCGCTGATAGCTTTATCCTGCTTGAGTACTATTTTCTGGTAGGATGAACATCCTGTACCTTCTCATGAATAACTAAGCTCAGTGGGGTGGGAGAGTGGCTGTGTAGCTCTGCAGTTCACCTGGGAGAGAGGAGGCTTTGATCTTGGCTTTTTCCCTGCAAACCTCAATACACAGAAATGTAGACGCATCTGGGCAAAACTGCATAAGCCTTGTTTGAATGTGCACTGAGGAATACAGGGGCCTAAAGCTGGCTGGTGTTATTATATTATATTGTTATGGTGTTTGCACACAAAAATTGGCCAAGAAAAGGCATTGTGAGAACAGTAAGTACAACCTCGGTAAACGTTGGTTGGCTTTGCTAACTGCAGCAATGAGGAATGTCAAATTGCTCCCATTCTGAGTTCAGCTCATCTCCGAAACAATGAATTCTCATCTGAATTACCTTGATCTAGATGTGAGAGACTGATGTCTTGAGTCTCACAGTCTCACTGGACTCTCTTTTACTGTGTTTGAAATCCCAGCAGTCCTCCTCTCTGACACTCGCAGCTCACTTATTCCAGGTACAGGAAAACATGTTCTGAGCAAAAAGTGGTTGTGGTTTTGTTTTGGGTTTTTTTGCGGGGGAAGGCAGAGGGGGAGAAGGTATGGTTTGGTTTATTTTGGTTCTAGCTTTTACTATTTTTCATTTGGTCTCGATAGGAGAAATGCCCTAAGCCTTAACATTGAGTTTCAAAATTGGCTTTCATACTGCTTTTAGAGTTGACTTATTATCAGCAGAGTAGGTTTCATCTTTCATTTTGTGTGATTTCCTGATGCTATTCACTCCCATTTACAGACTTGAGAGTGATTAGCACACAACCCTAACACCCTTAAGGATGATCTGTGCTTGCTGCTCTGTTTAAATGGAAAGCATGGCCTTTTACGACGTCACAAACATTTTTTCACCTTTCTTATGTAAACTTTAATATGCAGAGAAGGTCACTCTTCTCAATACCATCCTAATTCAACAGAACCAAGTCTTACATGAACGCTTATTTAGCCTAGTACCTGAAGCTGAGGCAATACAAAAGTGTATGAAAAAAACCCTGACTCATATCGCTGAAGACCAAAAAAATAGACCACAAAGCTTTTCTTTAAAAGATATACTGTATATCTGATGCTACTGGGACTTATTTAAATAGAATTTCTTTTTTTAATGCGACTGTCTGATGGTGATATGAAGGAACGCTTTAGGTATTTGGATTTAGAGGGTTTGCTTGGAGCTCTGTGCTGTATAACAAAGGCTATTTATTTGAATAATGAACTGAGTTAACTTCGGCACAATAGCTGCAAGTGCTTGCAGAAATTAGTTATTCGTGTTGGCCCACATTTTTGCATTTCTTTCATAGATGTGTAGAATCATTTTTCTAAAATCGTTGGACATTATATGTTACTAATTTTTGATATGCTAAGTAAGCATTGGACCTTTAAGGTTATTTGATTGCTGGCTGTCTCACACATTGTAATCCTTAGATAATGCTGTGTTTGTGTGGCTAACTGTACTTAGGTTGCTTAATAATGACTAAAATTGCATTTACTCAAATGTGGTTTAATTACGGTTCTCTATAGGCCAAACTACAGTATCAAAGTATATGAGTCTTTTATGTTTTTTTCTATAATGAGCAGAGGCAAAGTCTTTAGCACAAATGGATTACAATTTCAAATACTAGATGAGAATCCTTTAGAACTGCAGCATGCTTTTCTTTTGTTTGACATCCCCTTGTCCTCAATGTTTTTCTAATCCCATTATTTCCTTTCTTCAGAAGTACAGAATACAGTAGTCGCATCCCTGAGAGGAAAGGACAAACTGACAAGATCTCTTGCTGCATTATGCTGTGTTGATAGATTGTTTAAATCCTGCATTTGTAATGCAGATGGAAATAAACAGTTTCCGAGCAAAAGCTGATTAAAGAATTTAGTCAGAATTTTGTATCACAAAGAAATTGCTTACTTAAGCAAAATAAGAACGTTGATGGGGCCCAAGTGATTAAACAAAAAATCCCACCAAACCCCTCAAAAACTCAAAGCAAAACAATAAAAATGACTAAAACTTCACCAGATACAAGCCCCCAAAATGACCGGTTGTGCATCATGATGAATTCACTCAACTCTATTCATTTAACATGAAGGTAAAGGATTCTGAAATACTCACACCATGGGATTACATAGCATTTAACAGACTTGAACTTCAGTTCTATAAAGGCGAAGAGAATTACTTTAACAAGCTCTAAAGCAGGATGTGTTTCAACAAAAAACAATCCAGTGAGTCAGTGTGCAAAAAATTTGCTTCCCTCATTTTCTGTTATGCACATGCAGAAGCTGTGGATGTAAATGAGATACTCAAGTCCTAATTAGAGCTGAGCCCTTCCATTCTCTTGACCTTTTGGCAGGTTTGGGCTTAGAGTCCAAATCCTATATTGACGTTTTGATTATTTGAGTTATCCCTGGCTTCTGTATGGGGGTATTAGAATTCCAGCCAGATATGGGTGTGAACTGTTATTAGCCCAGATAGTGATCTGTCTTCTAAGCTGTTGTTTCTGCAGTGCTGTCTACTCTCCTGTAACCCATCAATAAAACATATTTATTGAATTTAGTCTATTTTCTTGAATTTTCTGTGGTCTTCCTTTCTTGCCAGTTACTGTGAATTTATAAGCTTTCATAATAAAGATCTGGTCTTTAATATACTGCCTTTGGCTTATTTAGAGTCATCCTCTGAAATACCCCACAGGGAGCTATATTTTTACTTCACTTTCTATAAACAGAAATCTGAGTGTACTGTTAAAAAAGGAAGTTTAACACTGGAGGCAATCTGTGAATTTTAGGCTAACAAGCTGGATGTATGACTTCAGCCACAAAATATGTATAAAAAATCCTAATTGAATAAGAGAGTACAAAATCAATGTTCACAGGAAAACCACAGAACGCGATAGACTCCTTTAGGTAGTAACAGAGATACAATTTTATGCGTAGCTTTTTGATAGTTTGACTGACTGTAAAATACAGATAAGCTGCATATTAATCCTGGTGCTTCCTTCTGGGGATGTAGTCATCACAAAGTATCTGCCAGGCAGTACCAAACCAGCAGATATGCAGTAAACTGCCAGAGTGCCAGCCCCTGAACTGAAAAGCAGCTGCGACAGTGACAGTGGCAGAGTCATCGTTTGATGTAGCAGCCGGCGCCAGCTCAGCGCCTCCCAGCAGAGCAGGTGAAACTGAATTTTGTTCCATCAGAGACAACAGACGGGGCCTGGTCAAAGCCCTGCTGCTCCTGGTATGGGCAGGAGAGGAGGAGGATGGAGGTGAAGCAGGAGGCTGAGGGGAAAGACCCAGGGAGGCAGCTGTGTTTCTCATACTGGGGGCTGAGGGAGGCAGGGGACAGCTCAGAGGGGTCCAGAGCTGCCCCTCAGCCTGACACCCACCCCTAACACACACACACACACACACACACACAAACCCATACACTCCCTTTCCCCTCGGTGCAGCAGTCGCAGTGCAGTCCAGGGCTCCAGCCTGGTCTCGGCAGGCAGCAGGACCACGGGCACTGCGTCATCCCTGGCTGCCTCCTGCTCTGTGAGCTGCCTCGCTTGCCGCTCTGTGCCCTCTTAGCAGTGCTTCTGTCACCTGTCCTGAAATGCAAATGCCAGCTAGGTGTGCTAACAGAGCTGAGGAGCCTGTGCCCATAAAAACAAATGAGATTTTTGAATTAAAAGCACCCTGTAAAGGTAGTTGTATGTCTTTGTTACCTTGGTATCTAAGATCCATACGATATTGATCCTTGTACCTGCCTCTGATGGCGTTATTTCCTTCCGTCACAGATTAAAAGCTTCTGGGACAGTGATGTGCCTGAGGAAACATGAGAGACAAATAGCAGAGCAGCAAACTGAATCCAGGTCACAGCCCAGCCTCCTAGCCAGGAGCATGGCCTTCATTTGCTTGTAGCATCACAAGTCCTCCTGGGTCTGCAGTGAAGTACTGTGGTTCTCTGTGATCGCTTATAATTCTGATTTGAGCTCTGGGAATGTCTCTCACTCAACTCCATAAGCCTATATGATTGAAAAGATGCCGGACACTGGTTAGGGTGCTCAGGATGTACGATCACGTTCATAACCTGACTTAAGTATTTCTTAAGATCTCTGGGCTTTACTGCTCTCTCTACACCTACTGAATAATATTCTGGATTTCACAGCTAATTAAGAAGCTTCTGATTTCCAGCCTAGACATGTTCATAGTCTGTGTCTATACATTTATTCTTGTGTTAACATTCTGCTTTATTTAAATAGCCCTTTTGTCTTACAATATTTTTTCTGTCACTGCTGATAGAACAAGATGACCATAGAAGGACTGAATTTGGGGGGTTTAATTCAGTGTAGAATTTTATCCTGAGTGTTTTTATGGAACTGTTGAGCAGAATTTATGTAGCCAGAGATATCTAAGGTAGTTCAAAAACATTAATTTATTTAACATTTAACATTAATTATTTTACCATCTCATAGAGTCAATCACAGCATTGTTGCATCTCACCCTCGAGAAGCCTTCTTTATTTGACTTTAATGTGTTGGCTTTTATTTTTAATATGTAAACTAAAGACATAACAGGGTACAAAATCTGAATATAACTTAGTACCTGGTTTTATATTTATTGCTGCAACTGCCCTGAGTATCTGACCTTCTGAGGTCACTGCTTGAGAGTTTGGATAGTGGGTTTTAGCTGCCTAGACTTTCAACATCCTGGAAGATGTCTTAAAATAAGAAGAGTCTAGGATGAGTGAGCACAATTTAAAAACTTTGCTCTATACAAACCATTGCATGGCTATGGCACAGTTCCATAAATAGTAGAACATATGAATATTGGTTTCCTGTGAATTTGCATCTTTATTAATTGACTTTGGTGTCAGTGAAGGCACAAGATCTTATCAAAGCTTTTCTGGCAGAACCTTTATAAGGATTTTGTTTCTTCTCATCACCACATCTGAATTGCCTGGAGTTTTTTACAGATGAACCACAGGTCTGTCTTGTCTTCCCATCTCCTAATTTAAAAACATCTTAATAAATATTATTCAATTCTTTTCAGTCTGTTAGCAAATTACAAGATGGCATACAGTAAGATTGCTTTACTCTTAATTCCAACCGCAACAAGGTTAAAAATATAATCACAGCTGTGTTATCAAACATTGATGATCAAGGAGCTGTTTTGATTGACACCATCCAAGGTGCATTCCAATTCTATCTAAACAATACCAGTGCAGAAATTTGCCTGAAATGTACACCACTTTTTCTTCCCTAATTCGAGTGTGATTGGTGCGTTACAGCCCTCAGCACGTGCAGTAATCACGAGCTTTGAAGGGTTAGTAGGGGACTGTGAACATCTTGCACCTGTGTCATTTGGCTGTTATGACAATGTCAGAGCACTGGAATTTTTTTGACTTCTTTTTAATGACTAGAATGACTATAGACTGTATTCTGTGCCTAGATAGTTAACCACCATAAAATGCAACTGTGGTAGTGAGAAGGGAGTATAATACACTGAGCACACAAATTTTTAATATACTTTTGACTATTGGTGGTGTTGAGGTCTTACAACTTTCATTTTGTGATAGCAGCAGGGTTTATTTTAAATTTAAGAAGTATTTCTGGGGTAATGTTGATAAAACAATCCTTATGGCAGCAGAGACAATATTATTATAGTGAGTATTTTTAATATAAACTATAAATATGTAATACAAAACTATATAGTCAGTGTAATTTCTAAGGTATTTCAGAAGAAAAATGTTTGCTTGATTCTGAATTATTAGTTTAACCCTCTGGATGTTGGTGTTAAACCCCTACATTCAAGAAATAATAATATAATGTAAGCACACTTGGATCCTGGTTTGGATTCTGCATATGCCTTAAGGTGCAGAACAATTTCAAACAATTGAAATGAAGAGGCAGTGTAATGAGGAGTCTCTCTTAAATAATGCAGTGCTAGTATTCTCACTCTCAAGATTTTGTGTATTTTACAAGCAGCTTGCCAACTGTGCTAAAGCAATATGGGATGATTGAGGAAGATGTGAGCGGGGGTAAAACCTTCTCAGAAAAAACACAGAAAAAAGGAAGGGGTGGACACTGGAGGGCAGCGGGAAGAATATAAAGCGAAACATGAAAGTTCTGGTTGTACAGATTAAACTGTCTCAGGGGCTGTTTTTCATGGTGTATGATGATCACTTGTCTGAATCCTGATGCAAAATCATCTTAAATGTGTGAGAGTTTTGCATACATAAGAGAGGCAGGATTTAGCCCCATATGGCTTATCACTTTGATCTTCAAAGGTCAATTTTGTATTGCTGAGTCAGTTCTGAATAAGTCCCCAATTAATTAGGAAGAGAAAACACTTCGGTTCAGAAAAAAAAAGGTGCATCTGCTCAGTGTTACTTTTTTTGCAACGCAGAAATTAATGACTGCAAACAAAACAGTATTTCCCATTGCATTCCCTCTGCCCTTACAGAACAGCAATAATGCAGAATACACCCTCACTAGCTACTCTGACTTTTTCATCACCTAGCCCCTCTGAATCACTACAATAATGGATATAAGTCTTGCCTGTAGAGAATTCTGTTTTCTTTGGTAGAAAGAAATTAGATTATCCTTAGCTTTTTGTGTAGCATCTTTCATGTAAACTGCATTCCAAAACACATTACAGAGTAAGAGCAGCAACAACAAAGAAAGTAAAAAGTAAAATAGAGAATACTAGCTATAGACAAGAGAGAAAATGAAATCCGAAAAGAAATAGCATGTTAATGAGATAGAGTATCAATTTCACATGACAGAAAAGGCATTCACACCTAGAAATAACACTGAGTGAAGAATCAGAAAGGCCCATGTTAGATGAACTGAGGAAAAAGAGAACTAATAATACCTTTAGCTGAATTTGCTGTATGAATACGGAAACAAAAATCCTTTGAAATCTGGAGACTCAACTCACCAGTATCTTTCTGCTACTTTCACAGAATCACAGAATATTCATGGTTGGAAGGGATCTTTGACATCATCGAGTCCAACCACACAAAAAAACCCCAAACCCAAAACCAAAACCCAAACCAAAAACCAACACACATACACACCACACCCACCCACAGACAGACAAAACCCAACAATCTTGGGCACTAGAGCATGCCCTGAAGTGCCACGTCTACATGTTTCTTAAATACCTCCAGGGATGGTGACTCCACCACCTC
>JAOXNO010000001.1:22758695-22795570 GCA_028565335.1 Limnodromus scolopaceus
GAGCTTACCTTGTGCGCTGGCAGAGGCTCAGTGCCCAACTGTATGAGCTGCAGCTGGTTGAGGCACCCACTGAGGCACCCAAGCAAGCACTAGATATCTCCCTGAGCTCAGTGGGCAGAGGCTAGTCCCTGCCCTCCCTGAGGCTTCTTATAACCTGGTGGCCCAATGGACTGCAGGAGGAGCTGGCTCTGCCCAGGCTCACTCAGCAGCCCGTCCACCAGCTGGCAGCCCCCAGCACGAGCAGGGGGCTTTTCCTGGCTTCAAAAGCCCCAAAAAGAGCTTTTCGTCAGCCTCTTTAGCTACAGATCCCTTCTCCCAGCCCAGTCTTACCTGCCCTGGAGCCGGTCTCTTGTCCCATCGTTTCTACATTATTGTTACGTGCTACATGTTAAAGCAGACTAACGCTCGTTTAGTTTGCAGGCTGTCTTCTATTGCATGCTTAGGTCTTCTGGACACTTTCTTGCTTCTTCCTTCAGTTCTAAGTTCTCAGGACCATTGCCGCCCTATCAGTATGTCTGCTGGTTAGTCACTTTTGACCTGATGCATTTTTTTTCTCTAGGGCTTTATGAATTAAGCCAATCCTTCCTCCCAACATGCTTCAAGAAAAGACTAATTAGCAGATCCACTCAGTCCTAAACTTCTCACGAGCTATTTTACTACTCAGTATTAAACACATAGAGACATCAGGCTCCTCTCTTTGACTTTGTTCTCTGATCCAAATCTCACAACATAGTGCCACAGACTTTCTTAAAGATACAGTAGATGTGTAGCCAACTTTAATTCAGTTGTATTTTAAACTTAAAGTAGGCTTTTGTAGGTTTATTTATGTAGAAAGTTACAGAGTGACTCTTGTTCATGTACTGACTCATTTCTTTGTTTTACTGCTGCGTTATAAAAGAAGTATTGCTGATTCTTAATATCACTTAGCTTTATTCTCTTCATATTTTATAACCCTCAATTGTAAGAAGCCAGCAGACAAAGTTCATTAGTATTTTTAGATCCTAATGGTGTTCTTACTCAAGTGTCCAGCTCTCAAAGTACTTCAAAGTCAGATAAATATTGTCAGGTGCTAACATCAAAATGGAGATATGAGTTTTGCAAATGTAACTCACAGTCTACAGACCTAGTTAAATAAACTCAGACTTCCTTATTCATATGGGAGAAAGTTATTTAACTTATCACTTAGTCACATAACTTAGTAATGTACAAGTTGTGTTTGGAAGAATGAGGGAGATAGATCTCCGTTTTTGATGAAAAAGGTGTAACCAGATTACACCTTCCCTTTACTTCCCATTACTTCCATGTGCAACATTTTGTCTTAGGAGACTGTGTATCTATATTATATTTGTTTTCTGGGGATTAGATTTACCTACAAGATTCCCTGTCAGAAGTGATCCCTTCTTGATTTGCATTACAAATTTGGTCTTATACTTTCATGTAAAGAAAAACACAGAACTTTTTTTTTTCCAGTTTCAGACAAAACTTAACTGACAGTTATTTTGTTTTAACTCAAATTTAAGACTGTTTTTTGAACATTACATTCAAAATCAAACATCAGTAATCAAAATCAGACTTATCTTCATTAAATTTAAGTAAGTCTTTACATGCAAACTATTTTGATAGTTCAAATTCTGACAAAATAAATATTTGATGACTAGAGATAACCTAAGCTAAATAACATGTGCCTAATTTTAAGAATAATTTCCTAGATACTAGACTGGTTAAAGGAATATGTAAAGAAAGATGCAAATAACTGCTTTTGCCGCCAACATTCTGGAAGACAGCAAAAAGCAGAAGGAATTTTTTTTTTTAAATTCCAGTGAATACAAGAAATTTGTGGCTATTTTATGACTACAAAGCAGAAGAATGTCTTTACTCATAAAAAGAAACAAAAAAGCTTCAGAATGAGAACATTTAATCACTGCTGCTATTTTTCTTAGAAAGAATGATTAAAAGTCAGGTTCTGCTGTCTGTGTATAGCATTTAAATGCAGAGGAGATGACTGAAAGCAATCTCTGAACACCATGATAGCAGTAAGAAACATGCCTTATAGCAGACTTCCAATATCTGAGGGGAGACTACAAGAGAGCTGACGAGGGACTCTTTTATCAGGAAGTGTAGTGACAGAACAAGGGGTAATGGTTTTAAATTGGAAGAGGTGAGATTTAGATTAGATACTCAAAAGAAATTCTTTACTGTGAGGGTGGTGAGGCACTGGAACAGGTTGCCCAGGGAAGTTGTGAATGTCCCATCCCTGGAAGTGTTCAAGGCCAGGCTGGATGGAACTTTGAGCAACCTGGTCTAGTGGGAGGTGTCCCTGCCCATGACAGGAGGGTTGGAACTTGATGATCTTTAAGGTCCCTTCCAACTCTAATCATTCTATGATTCTATGCAAGGGAAAAATACACCACCAGTCTACCATTAAAATCAGGCATTTCAGGACAATTTAACTAAAACCAGTCTTTTATATCATTGATAAAATATTTAAAATAAACAGGGCAGGGAATGTAATAAGAAAATGTTAAAGTGAATATCCCCGTAGGCAACATATTATCCTAAAAGAGGAAAGGTTATATTTATTCAGAAATATTTTTACAAAATCCAGCCCTTCTTTTGGTGGAGTTTCTTTTCCTGCCTAAGCATAGTTACAAGGAATGCTATAAGTTCCTGTGTCGTCTTCATGATGCTGAATACACCCATTGGGGATTGTGATTATACTTGGAGGCGAACCAGCCTTTTTTATGCCTGACCCACCTCTAGAATTTTTTGAAGCAGACGTTCGCATCTAAACCCCCTAAAACATCAAATCCAAATCTTTACTGCTACTCAGGCTCATTAGTACTGAAACTTAGAGAGAAATGGAGGGAAGAATAAGGGCCATATTCAAGCAAATTTACTTTCAGAGAAAAATATGTTAGGCAACCACAGGCCAGGGTTTGAGTTCACACTATTACTTTGTTATAAATCAGAACTGATGTTACTTTAAAAAACAATAAAATGTGTAAATCTTTTAGAATTTAGACATATATGAATTTTTTTTTTGTAACCTAAGTTCCCCTGATATCCAGAAAAGAAACTGAAATAAAGAGGGTGTCCTTTCCTCATTAAGGATGTACCTGGAATGCAGCCAGAAAACACAAAGTAGCAGTATATTTCTTTCATATTATGCCTCTGCAAGTTCTAAATCTGCAAGTAGGAAGAACCATGTTTCCCCAGACGGAGATATTTGTACCCACTGTGATGATAAAAAAAGACATAGCTGTGAAAGTATTGCAACATCTGACCAGTAAATGTAAGTGGAGACCAATTCAAATACATTATTTTGGCCACAGATTATTTTGAAGTTTGACTGGGCATGCCATGTCCTTTATGAACTAGTTATACAGTGATTCACTGTGGAGAGGTAAATCCTTCTCTTACAAGCTTCCAGAATTCATACTTTTCAGGCTTTTTTTTTGTTTGTTTGTTTCTCTGAGTATGCAATTTTTACCCATTCATAAACATCTTTACTACAGATTAATTTTTCTTTTAGCCTCTCACTTTCAAGACTGTGAAAACTGGCTTTCATTTACAAAAATAGCACTAAATCTAAAAGGATGAAAAATGTGTTGTCTTTTTTTTTTCTCAAATCTGCAAAAAAAAAATCAGTAGTTTTGATGATGGTGAGAATATAGCTTGCAGTTATTTTCCATGTGATGCTGGTGTTAATGGAAGCTGTAGTGGTACATTCAGAACTGTTTCTTCTGGGAAAAAAAATTAAAAGAAAAGAGAATTCTCTACTGTTCGTAATGGAAGTATAAAATAACAGATCACTCTTGCTTCACATCACCTTAGAGACAGATTCTGATGACAGAAGCCAGTAGCCAGTGGTCTCATATCGAGCCAGAGCTGTTTTTTTTCTTTCTTCCTTTTCTATTTCAGAATTAGCATCTGCTTTGCCCATGATGTAAGTATTTGTGAGAGTACATGTGTTTGAGAAATATGCATGGCTGTATGCCTGTGAATATATATAGGAATGTAAAAAAGCATATTTAAAGGAGTGCGTGGATTGTATTCCTCAGAATGTTTTTTTTTTTTCATGGTTTCACTGAATGTCTTCTATTTTACTTTTTTTTCCAAAAAAATGAATAAAAGGAAGAGCCAACAAAAACCATTGTTAAAAGGCCTTTTCTAAAACAAATAAATGAGAGACTTTGAGCTCTTAAAAGCTGTTAGTTTTGAGTAGAAAAGCTCGTGAGTTTAACTGACATGTCAGTGAAAAAGCATCATCAACAATGTTTGTGCATTAGAAACATCTTTGTCATAAATATTAAGGGATTTTGAGAAATTTTTACTTAAATAAAGGAAAAAAGACATCACTCTATTGGCTCAAAATGGAGACTGTTTTTGTCTGTTACAAGATTATAACAAAAGTTCTCATCCTCCACTATGTTTTAGTTTATTTGATACTAAGTGCCACTATTGTCTATTCAGAACAAAGTATTATTTAAATTATTTAATTTTTTGAAGGTTTTTCTTTCTTTTGCCTTGTATAAAAAATTATTGCCTTTATTGGCTGAAGAATTAGCTCTCTTTGAATGGGTAACTGAATTGTTTGCTGGTACATTTGGTGAGCTTCCGATGAAACAAAAAGCCGTAAGAGTTTAGGATATTTCCCTTCTGCAGTTAGTTGGTGATTACAACAAAGGAGGTGCACTGGAATGAGATTTTATTTCACTAGACTTGTACATGAGCAGCGGTGAAGATGCCATGGCATGGACTTCAGTGGGAGCACAGAGCCTGCGCAAGGCTCTTATCTGTAAAGTTAAGCTACCCTGAAGTCCGTGTAGGCAAATCGGTGATCGTATGGTTTATTGGGATAGTTAAGTGAAGGTAGCTCTGCAAAGAATGTATGGTTGCATTCAGATACAGTACTTTGGCATTAAGGAGACCTTTACAGTTTGAAGAATCATTGCTTGTGCAATTCAGTCTTCAACTTGTAATTGTATCTTCCTAGGTGTCAATCCTTGTTGATTCATACTCTAGAAAGTTATTGTTAGGGGCATCTAGGGATACACAGGACAATGGTAGGCAGTTGGTTGTGATTTAAATAATAATTCCTAAAAATTCCTGATTGTCAGCATCAGTGAAAGTCTCAGGCAGAATCGTCTCTTACCGTATTTTCCTTTAACATTCAGATTTCTTAATATCCAAATTTATCAAATAATTAACTGTCTGCTTAAAAAGAAGGCGTTGATGGATTCACTAAATCACAAGTCTATCCTGATTTTTGTCAACAGAACTTGAGTGTGGAGCATCTTGGTTTTTTAATATCTCAAGCAATCTTCACGCTGAACTGGGTTCCTGGCAGTTGGAACAGACTTTCAGTGTAACCAGGTCTAGATTTCCGCAACTGTCAGTATAACCAGGGGAAGGACTGGAAGAGGAAGAGAAATATAATTGTCCGGTTTTCCTCATGTTCTCTTGCATCAGGTGATACTGTCAGAAGTGTGCAGTCTCCTGTCAGACAGGGGCTGTGTCTGCCTGTGACAGCACCCTGTGTGTCTCACAGGAGAGTTTCTCATTGAGACTTCTTCTGAGTCTCTGACATCTGTTCCCCTACTTGGAATAAGAACTTCTCTGCCTTCATATATTTCTGCAATGTCTTTTGGGAACTTTCCACAGGCCTACATTAAAATTTTCTTGGCCTAGAGACCAGTCACATATAATTAATCATAAAAGCAAAACAAAATGTATATTTGAAGGCAGCTGAGAAAGTCCTGCTAGGTAGGACTGGGTCCCAGATGTGCTCTGGGTATTTGTCTTGAGGTTTTTCAGGAACAATGTGATTTGTGATGAAGCTGCCATGAAATAATTGACTTGCAATGATGTATGCTGAGTCAGGAGAGGTATACCTCCTTATGCTAAGAAAAAGATAGCCTGTCAAAGAAAGCACATAGCTTTATCCCTTCCCTTTTTACAATGGTAGGGCTAGGTATACACATGGGAAGATAAACTAGTTTAGACGTTAAACTGTTTCTGAGTAGTATGGTTGCAGTCCCAACAGTGAACCCACTTGAACTTAAAACTGTCTTCAGCTTTTTTGGTACAAAGACAGTGCCCATTTTTGTGTATTGTACTTAGTTGGTCCATGATGTATTGCTGGATCCTAGCTGGGGTAAGAGAGCATATGACCCTTGTATTTACATTTAGCTTCATCTTCCATTATTTGCTTCAGGAAATTAATTTGTTAGTGAAAGTTTTCTACCAAGTCTGCTTGC
Source organism: Limnodromus scolopaceus (assembly GCA_028565335.1). Lineage (NCBI taxonomy): Eukaryota > Metazoa > Chordata > Aves > Charadriiformes > Scolopacidae > Limnodromus > Limnodromus scolopaceus. The sequence continues at coordinate 22,764,956 of JAOXNO010000001.1, forward strand.
TATTTTCCAAATACACATTCAACATCACTTCTTCTGACACCCACCTCCACACACTTGAGTATTTAATGGTTTACAATTAGCATGCCATCTTGTGACTTCAGAACCCATGAGAGCTAAAATGAATATTTATCATTATAAAATCACCATAAGTTTAACCACTAAAACGGCGCTGGTACTACATTTTCCTTTCATCTTATTTTTTATTTAGTAGAATCATTGTTGTAAGAGCACACAAAAAAAAGGAAAAATCTCATTGATCCAGTGTACTGACAATATCTTCAAAATCTACTAGCTTTTTGTTTGGTGATAACCTATTTCCTGCCAACTGTGTTATACAGAGCACCTGTAAGCAAGCCAAGCCTAGCACGGAACAATTTGTTTAAGATGTCATTTTTATCACAATGGAGAAAACAACCCAAAAACATATTATTGTAGATCAGGACTATGTATGTCCCCATTTTAAAAGTACATGAGTTACCAGCTGCTAACTATGGTGCAGAGCAGCTGGACCGAGGCCCTGATCATAAGTGGGGCAGTGCCTGCCGTGAGCCTTTTCCAGCTCCCACCTCTGCTTTCCTTCTCTTCATGGTCCCCTGGCCCCAGGTGCTGGTTATCACACTTGATAGCTGTTAGACAGAAGAGAAATGGATACTTATCATCACTGGCACAGTGCAATTCATATTAACTGTTTTATTCCTCAAATCAAGCTCTAGGATGACTGGGTACAACCTTAGTTTTACGGATCTGAGACCAGAAAAAAGAAGCTTTACACAGTTTAGTGCTAAGACTTTTTATTTTTAATCCCCAGAGTAGTTGCAGAACTACTTTCCACCAGTGCCATCTTAATGTCTTTAAAATGTGTGACATGCACACTCTTAATTTCATCTCCTCTCTCATATATATGTTAGGGAGCAGGTACAACAAGACAAGGTACAATTATTGCTATCTGTTCCTAGTTGAGATAACTGAATTGGGTCTGTCTGTGTGACCCCCTTCTTGGTCTCAGTAACAGCTTCTAGTGCAGCCCTCTCTGAAGCCTGTTCATAAGTCCTTTTAATTGAGTGGGTTTGAACACAACATTTCCTTTTCAGTAAGAAGATAGTTAGCTCTCATTTCCTTATACAAATGTTAGATTAATCATAATTTTAGCCAAGAGACATTTAGACCAATGTATCTTTTTAGGTATATCCCCAGACAATGAAGGATAACAAACATTTTAGAAACCAGCAACAGGGGCAATCAGTCATCATGCCAAATCAGTCAGAAATGCTGACACGGTGAAACATGTAGACACTATTTGTTCTTGTGATTCACAGCCGTAAATCCTCCAGGGGCATTAGGTGTCTGAACCATCTGCCCTTTGGCATCTCTGCAGCAAATGGCAAATCCATGCGTACCATGTACAAGACATCTGTTCTCAAACGCCATTTCTTCTTGATTTGGGGAAATCTCTCTTTTATTCCCACTTCATAAGATTATCCTAACTACTGGCCTTAAAACCCATTCTTTTAGTACCTCTGCTAGCTTTTTTGGAGGAATAATTATGCCTTATTCAGTTTGCCGGCTCCTGTGAATCCTTTTCCCAGACACTCATCTCTCTCTGTGTCTGGGCACTTAGCCCAGGCTGTAGATTTCAAAGGCAGCGGGGTGCTGAGAGGCTAGACTCTGTAATGTTGTAAGTACCTTTGTGGATCTAGCATTTCATCATTAGCTGAAAATTGATACTCTGCTATTTGTTTGAGCAACAGCTGTATATGCGATATAAAGATAAGGGTGTACACAAAGTGTTTTTTGTGTTGGAGATAGCTTACACAATTCATTATAAATGTAGCAACAGGGATGAAGTATGTTTCATTTTATTCCTATTAGTATTTAACACATTCTTCAATGTAGAGATGCTAAGATGCACGGTACTGTTGTGATTGAACTTGCTGCTGCAGTGATGGAATGGTGTTTCTTCTACACCTTCTTGACTGAAAATAGCTTTCTTAGATACTGCAGTTTTTCATTGCTTGATATCCATTCCACACAAAATGTAGATGGCTGTATATAGTGTATTATATGTATGCATTTTGTAATATTTGCATTTGAGTTTTATGTGGAAAGAATGCTTTTTTCCTAAGGGCCGTTGCATGAATAGAAATGGTTGGAAAACGTACTCTAAAAATTTATGAGGTAACAAATTATTCCTTTATGTCATTTTTTAGGATCTGTTTTATTTTTTGTGCCTGAATGACTTTGGGGACAGTTGAGAGCTTGGCATTGTTTTTCAGTTTTTCTTTTTTAACAGTGAATTGCTGTTTGTTAAATTTACAGGATGTCTGCTAAATGTTTCTCTTACATTTACAGACCCATTACTTGAGAAAGAGCTTGCAGTAAAGGCCTTTTTGAGTGTCTATCACAATGGCTTAATATCAGTTTAGAAAATTGGCTAAAGCTTTTTGTAATACAGTGTCCATCTTTTCATTACTGGATTGTCAAAGATACCTGGTGAATATGAGGGTCACTTACTATATGGGCTCAGCTGTTGCTATTGGCAAATTAGCTGTCTGTCATGGGGAGCCAGGCTGTTCATAAAAATGTGAAGAAATGTGTTGCCAGAGAAATGCACTCTATTTCATATTAAAGCAGATAAATAATTTATGTTATATCTTTATACTATTTATAGATGATAAAGAAATGTGTACAAAGAGTTTTTGTTAGAAGTGACAGGTGTTCTGATTTGCAAATATTATTTCTTTCGTGTAAAGCAGAGAATAATTCAGGATAAATCTATATGGTAGTATGCACATCTCAAGCTAATAAAATAATAATGTAACTTCCCAAGAAATTGATGCATAGCTGAAAAAGTTGATATGTTTGCCTATGTCTAAAACTGGTTTCATTTGAAAGGTGTTATTTCTGTACTGTCAGTTGATAATTCCATGCTTCATTTATGACATGTCTACACTTGATTCAAACTTAGGATCTGCCTGTGCAGACAACTATTGAGGTCAATGAGATTCTGCAGAGGCAGAAAAAATCTGGTAATGAATCCCTAACATTTTCTAAATATTACATTTGAGTAAAAGAAATAAAAAGGCTTCATAAATACCTTTACTTTGATTGTTTGTTTTGCTTAAATATTAAATACATTCAGCTTAATAAAGCTAACAGAAGAGACCTCTGTAACTTCATGTGGTTCTTCATCCCAAGCTGCATCTGGCTGGACACCTGTTTTTGTTCAAATTCTGTCACTGACAGTGTGTATCAACCAAATTTGTAAAGTACTTTGGAAAAACATAAGGTTCACATTTTGGTAGGGACAACTAGACTGTTGAGAAAGTTGGAAAGCCTCTCCGTATACAACATAGCCATCTAACTGGGATTTTAGTTGTCTAATTATCTTTAATATGTAGATGTGTATATGCCCCAAATGATCTTATACATCAGAAAATAAATACTGGCATTCATTAAAAATAGAAGAGCTTTTCTAAAGTATATTCCTATTCTTACTCATGCTGAAGGCAATCTTCACTGTTGAAGTGTTTAGATGCAGAGATGCAAAAATTATCATTTGCTTTGCCTTTGTCTAGTAACATGTCACTTTTTGTTAAAATAAACATTTTCTCATTTTCTTAATTTCCTGGGTTTTTTTAATGATTAGATTCTTCACAAGAAGCTCTTATTTTGGAAATTACAGGCAACAGCAAATATTGGTGGGAGTTAGATGTACCAATGTAAATCAGGCTATAGTTCTTAAAGAAAAAATAATTAAAATAACCAAATCGGCAAACAATCATGCAAAGATCATCTATGGTATATGAAGTTGGTGCCAATCTGGACTCTGCTTCATGGAACATGCTTAAAGAATCTCTCTCATTGTCTGCTTAAACATTGATAACAGTGTCATAACTGGGAAGTAGGGATTCCCCTGCACATCTGTATGAAAGCCATTAAAAATCAGAGTTTCTGTAGAAATTTGTCCCTTTTTCCAGGACATGTAAAATGTAAAGATTTCAATTAACACTTTCCTCCTTATGTCAGGAAGAGATATAAATAACGCCTATGAGTTTGTGTTCATTTGCTGATTAGTAATTTAGAATATTCAATGACAACCCAAAACCTCTTAAATAATTAAGACAACTTAATTAAGAATGTCATAATAACAATTAGAAGTGATCTGTATGCATTCATTCATAAGTTCTCTACTTGATTCTGTAACCACAGCATTTATTGTTAACCTTATACTCTCTGCTGAAAAAGCAGGGATGCATGATAGTACCTGGTACCAAAGAGCCACTTTACAAACATAAGATAACTGTCAAATTATGATTCCACAGTTAAATGCAATCCTGTGGCAAGGATTGATTCTCAGCTGCCATAAATTGGAGTAGGTTGGTAGAACTCAGTCCTAACAGAGTATGGTGTTTGTGGGTCTGGCTCAGGATATTGTTCTAAATTTTATATAAGAAATAATATAACTGGTACCTGAATTGAACTTTTAATGCAGTATTAAGTGTGTAAGTTTGTACAGTGCATATTTCAAAATACAGATAAGGTAACTTTTGGCTGCTCTGCCTTATCTCAGATTACTGTCTTGTTTTCTTTGCCTGCCTGGTTAACTGCAGATTATCTGAAGCGTAGATATTTAATGTGTTAAAGTTGTCTTTTTTTTTTTTTTCTTCTTCTTTTAATTTTTTTCAGGAGGTGTTTGCATTGCTCAGTCACTCAAAATCCCTCGGGAGCCAAGACCAGGAGAATTTGAGAAGATCATCAAGCGCTTGTTGGAAACTCCAAATGCTCGAGCAGTGATCATGTTTGCCAATGAAGATGATATTAGGTGCCTGTTTCCTAATTTTATGTGTTAAAGATGTTCTTTCTTCACAGAGATGTTCAACTGGCTGGTGCAGAATAGAGTAACACAGGAGGGTTACGATTTAATCCCTTGTAAAAATTCTTGGATCTCTGGAAACTGAGTTGCAATTATTTAATGATCTGGTCCTTTATTCTGTGGAAATCTAATATCTTCCTAGCTCCTAGAAGTGCAGCTCCAATAGATTGTTATTTGGTGACTGAAAAGGAAGAAACCAGTAAGAATGCTAGAAAAATATGGCTAAAGATGAAACAAATTAGCTTGTATAGTACTGTATCTTGAGTTCACTACAGATGTTGTTGAATTTGCTTTAAACTGAAAACTGTTGACTAATTTGTTAGTGTGAGCTTACTTATGCATAGTCAGAATTAATGCTGGGGATTTTCAAGTTCTTTGTAAATGCAGTTTGTTTAATTAGTCGTCTGTTGTGTATTTGCAGGCGAATACTGGAAGCAGCCAAAAAAGCTAATCAATCTGGCCATTTCCTCTGGATTGGCTCAGATAGCTGGGGGTCAAAAATTTCACCGGTTCAGCAGCAGGAGGAGATTGCGGAAGGAGCAGTAACCATTCTGCCCAAAAGAACTTCAATAGATGGTAGGAATACACATGGCACGAACCCATCATTTTCTGACAGTGTTAAAGCACCCTACTTCTCTTTAAAAAACCCCCACAAAACCATTAAAAAATCATGTAGTCCTTTATTACGGGGAAAACTTGTGTTGGCCTGATCCAATATTTGCTTAATATCTCTGTTGAGATGAGGAGATGCTGAATCTACAATTCGGCAGTCTTATTATTGTCTAATAACTAGAGCATGTGTGGTAGAGAGCTTCCTACCCATAGCCTGGTGGTTCTTTAGGACAAAAAAGGAGAGTATTGGATTAATGATAATGCAGCACATTCTCCTGGGAGGAGATCAGTCTAGGCTCTGATTTCCTCTCCTAAACTTACTTTAAGAAACCACTATATCAACAAAGTTTCTGAATTGGTGGATGAAGTAGAAGCTGTTGGTTTGAATCCCCTTATTCCTGGGAGGGTACTGGACATAGTAACATCTCCTACTCTCTGGGTAAGTGCACTAAACTAGTAAGCAATTAGAAAAACTGAGCACTATTTGTACTACTTGGAGAATTTAGTCAGGTTTGTAAAGAGCTTAATCCAGATGGTATGTATTAGTCATGATTTCATTATGGCTGCTCGGTTGTAAGGCTGGTGCAGAATCTGACCAGGTTTAACCAGGAGTCCTTAGTTTCTCAGCTGGGGTCATTAAATATTATAAATAGAAGCAGAATTTTAGGTGTCTTGGAAGCTCTCCTGCTCAACGGAGAGGTACCTGCTGATTCTATATGGTCTTGAGATGGAAGTTATTTGGATCACAGTCTTTGATTCAGTAGTGTTTATAGTTTGTCTAATTTCTTGTAGATATCCAATTCTTTATTTGGGTCATTTGTGTATTAAAAATTTCCCTAACTATCTGCAATGCATTTTTTAATTATAGAATTCTGATGGAACTTTAGAGACACTTTAACTGCTGTAGATATTTAAATAAAAAAAATATTCTACAGCAAATATGGGACAATAACAAATGTACTATTCTTTTAATCCTTAGATACTGCTATGCTCATAAAATGTCTTGTTATAGTAGTTTGTTCCTCAAGTTTTTTCTTCTTCTGATATTTATACAAGATCTGTTGTTGTCTTTAAAAGACTAATTTTATACTGTATAATTTTTTAATGCTTCTTTCACTTCTCTTAAATGTAGGATTTGATAGATATTTTCGGAGCCGAACACTTGCTAACAATCGAAGAAATGTATGGTTTGCAGAATTTTGGGAGGAGAACTTTGGATGCAAGTTAGGATCACATGGAAAAAGAAATAGCAATATCAAGAAATGCACAGGTAACTGTGAAAATAAAACATCTGTAAGGTGTTTATTGGAGTGCAGGAATGGGACTGTTTTCTTTTCATCACTTTTGGCTCCCTTCAATTCTCCAATACAAATTATTTTGTTGTAAAACTGTGATATTTTTTCTCAAAACTGAAGAAAAAATTCATGGGCAATGTTTGAGAAAGTTAGTAGTTAATTTGCACAAATCCAGTGATGGTACAGATTTTGTTGAAGGCCTGTGGCTGTGGTTCAATTCCACTCATGTTTTCAATGACCTCCTCTCTCACCCCATCTATAGCTGTCAATATGAGTTTTTTAGGGAACAAGCACATAACAATATTTCTCATATTGTTATCCCTGAAGTATATACAGAGAAAATTAAATTTCTGTTTAAACTGTCGAGGTCTTGATGATAGGTCAAGTCATGAACTCCTTATTTAGTTTACAAACTGTGTTTGAGGATGAAATAAAAATCAAATCAATATGTCCTTATTACTTGTCCTCATGTGAAAAGAAATTCTAGGATTCTGTATCGTACTGTGAAGCTGAAAGTCTCCATGAAGTTTGAGCAAAAACTCATGTAACTCATGTAACTGGCACTGGTGTTCTCAAATGTGCTTGCTCCAGCTGCATACCCAGGCACAATTGTCATGACAGCTAATGTAGCAGTCGCATCAAGTAGCTCCGAGTTTCATCTCACCTGTGAGATATTGGCTTTTTGCTTTTCCTTGCAGGGTTTACCACAAGATTGCTACCTTTAGTCTTCAGTGATTACAGCAGACTGTTTATGTTACTTTTTGTATAGATAGGTTTTCCTAATATCAGGACTCCCTGTGTCATTTGTTTAATTACCTCCACCACCCCCAGCAGTACTGGTAGCGACCACCATCTCTGTGACCAGCGGCGGTGGGACTACTCAGTTTTCTGCACTGTATACTTCATCCGTGTGCCTTGATTTCCCTGGCAGCGTTTTCTTTCACCAGATATTTTCCACGTTGAACTTAAAGATTTTTATTCAGTCACTGGTCCAAGATTTTTGGCTGCCTGGTGACACTGTCACGCAGCCTTTGTTACGGGGGGTCTGCTTCCAAACTTTCTGCAAACAAGAGCTGCACACCAGCACCGTGCTTCTGGGTTTGTCAGACAGACATACTGTGCGGTCTCCAACCACGTGGACCGTTAGTCCTGTGCTTCCTGAACCATCAGATTTATTGTATGTGTACTGTGCCATCGATTCAAAGATTTACTGCACTGGGCTTTGCAATGCACAGATACATCTCAGGCAGAAATATGAAACCCATGCATGCGCTCTCTCATTTCAACAATGGCATCTTGTTTTCTGCCTTTTAGCACATACTCCACAAAGAAAAGGATGATACTCAGTTTCTCACTGAGCTAAATGATAGCTCATTACTCTAATCCTTTACTCCTTGGCCTTGATTCATACAGCAGTAAGTCATGGCTGGCTAGTTACCCATGTCTGGGAAGGGATTATTTTGTTTTTACTATTTTAAGTGGAAAATAGATGTTTTTTTTAAGTTCTTCAGGTGGAATGATTGGTGTATGTGCTGTAGTTTGGGAAGCTCTAAATGTTACCACAGATGGTTGTATGACTTGTTTCAGCCTCATCACATCTGTCAAATAGAATTACCAAGTGAAAAATAGTGTATAAAATGCATAGGCTGTGTCTTGATAGATTCAAAGTAATTTGCGATTTGAAACGGATATCCGTATGTTTTTATGAAACAAAATTATGGTGTGCTCTCTGTGCCTGAAAACAAAAAAGAAAACATATTCTGCACCCAGAAAGTTAACATAGTATCAAAGGATGGGACTAAGAGGTAAGCAGTCTCATATGAAGGTTGCACATGCATTTTCACCTGCAGGGGAAAAAAACCTATGAATCTATGAATACTTCTCCAAGTAGGAGTACCTATGAGTGATAGGACTCTTGACTAAAACCACCTAAAGGTGGCTTACTACAGTAGAAAAGACCCTCGGATGGTAGCATGCCTGAAACAAGCTGGTGATTCATCATGATCCCTTTGCTTATCTAACTCAAAGGTTTGGATAACAAAAATAACCAAAATCTGTTCTTTTTAAGTAAATTGAATGAAGAGATGAGGGTGGAAGTTCAAAATAAACCTCCTGTGATTTAAGGAGAAATGCTAGGTAGAGAATGGGGAAGTGCCACCCCCACAACCCCCCAGTCTAGACCTAGAGAACCACAAATGGCATCTTGAGCCACACCAGTTCATTTGTCAATGAGACAAAGAGAGGCAGCAATGAAATCCTGGCTGGTTCTTCATACCACAGCCCTCAAAGCAGACAAGTCAGTCTACTATGATGTTCTACATCTGCTAAAGATTAAAGAGGAGACTATCCTATCCATGAATTTATCTTTCCCTTGAACGGCCGAAGATGTTACTTCATGGCCAAGTCTGCTCGGAAGTAATGGCTGTAAATGGAAGAATGAACCTTCTACCTGCAATAAGAATATAAGAGCTGTTATATTTAATTGTTTATAACTTAATATTGAAGACTGATCTATCCTAGTTGCCAGTTTTCTCTGCAGCTTGTGTAGTTTCTCAGTCCTAAATTTCAGCCTAATTCTTAAAAGGAATGTATTCCCATCTCTAGCTCAGGACTTGAAGACTGAACTTAAAACCACCATTTATCCTAATTTCCCCATAGTTTATCTGGGAACTGCAGATAATAAGATCTTCTTTATCTTTTGCCCACTAGCCCAATTTGTATGTCATGTCAATAACCACTGATACACTGAAAGAAATCTGAAACCTCAAGGTACAGCCATAATCTGAAAATCTCTCTCTCCAAAGATATTAAAAGGCAAATTGATAGGCATAAATTTTTCTCAGGCTTGAGTTGTGTTTTGTTAGGCATTCCTGTTTATCTTAGCTAGGAGTTACTTGAATCTTTTCCTCATATGATATTTGTAATTCCCAATAACAAAAAACCTGATATGCCTGTTCTCTGTTTAGTCAGGTTATCTATTCATAACTTTAAATTGTTACTACCTGCAGTCAGGTTTCTAACAATCTAATCCAATTTCAAGCATTTTTTTTTTCCTATGAAGATACTAAAAAATGCTTCGTAGTATAAAATATTTCTCTCTTTTCTTTTCCATGTAAAATCAAGTCTATTTAGCACTGAAAGTCCTGAAAGAGATTTCCTCTTTTTCAAGGTTAAGAATTACAAAAAGGCATAAGCCTTCTTCCCTCCTTATACATATCTCCTGTTCTTATACATTACTGATTATTATTGTCTAGTGTGGTAATGGCTTAAACAGTTTATGTAAAGAAAAACACTGTTTTTAAACTGTTTAAAAATACTGTTTATTTGTGGTTGCTGTTGCTTCCTATTCCTAAAAAAAATTGTGCTTTGGCAATAGATACATAAAATAATAACTTTCTTTTGAGTTTGCCTGATCGTTTGCTTTCTGATTTTTTGCCAATTTACAGAAAGCAGTGATTCACCTAAACTTTGAAAAAGAAATTGCTTTGCCACTATTGATTTGCAATTAGCTCTATGTGTTTCTGAATGTCCATGTACATAGATCAAATCATCAAGACTAGAATAGTTCATTGAAAAATATTAGAGCGTTGGGGTTTTATTCCCAACATTTCTGGAACTAAAAAAAAAGTAAATACCAAACTGGGCTGTTAACTTAGAAAACATGAAACAATTATTCAAAGACTACCCTTAAACTTTTTCAATCGGGAAGGGGAAAGGCATTTGCAGGGAACTCGTTTGTCTTACTGCAACAAAACAGAAAGGAATAAAGCACTACAAGGATTGAACTGTCTGTAGAGATTACAAGCCTCACTTGACATATTTATTCAAGGTGCTTGTTTTCTATATTCAATAAAAAAGATCTTTAGTGAGACATGAATCTTTGAGAGATCTTCAACAGCCTTTCTTTAGCACTGGAATCTCTTTGTGGGGATGAGAAACTTTTCACTCATCCCTGCGTCCCAGCAGAAAACTGTAGAGAGAGACACCACTCATCCTTTGCTTACCTGCATTCTTCAAGAGGAAGGGCTTGCACCATGGTTGTGGGAGATGGCAGAGATGGTATGCCTCTTGCTCTACTTTATATTTGACATCCTGGGGAATTTTCCCATACCCTCAGCTTCCCACTTGACTCAATTAGTGGGCCAAGTTTTTGGTAGCTGAAGATTTAGCAATACTTAGAAACATTGTGGACTGACCAGATATATTGCTGGTGTTGTGTTAACTGCAGATCTTGGTTGTTGAGCTATAAGTTGTTAGTCCCACCTTAAGGTAGGTTTCTAGACCTTGTGTTTCTTAAGAAATGTACAAAAGCATGAGTACAAAGATTTGAAAATGAAACAAAGATATCCCAGAGTACTCTTGCATTGAATTGTGGGGCTGACAATATGCACAATATCAATCTTTCAGAAGAACAAACCATAGTGATAGAAAAAGAAAGCAGCATTCATGATGAAGAGTTAAGAAAGAAGGGTAAGAAATAAATGAAATGCACTCAGATTTGCTTCCATTAGCCTTGAAGAATGTTAATATTTTATTTCATTCTAACAACAAATTCTGAGGAAATTCTCTTTTTGTATATATGTACATACACATGTAGATGTTTGTTTGCATTTGCATGCATAAGCAGATAGAAATCTAACGTGAAGTTGCTCACCGTATGGTGTTTTAATGTGTGCAATGGTAGCTTCAAATTCAAATCTGACATAAGAAGATATAATTCCATTGAGATTTGTTCTGGATTTTCCCCATGGCACCCCTTCAAGGCATGCATTTATCATAGCATTTGCAGTCTTTGAACAGCAAAATGTGATCTTTTAATAAAACCTCAACAAAAATGTTAATTAAAAAAGGTTCTTTGTGCACATCCCTACAGAAGTAGTCTCTCCCCCTGTTTTGTATGGTTAGCATTTTAACTACTCTGCAAACCTAATCGGTCTGTAACTACCTATAATGACTGACTGCACTGCTAAAAATAAAGATGGAAGAGTTTCCAAAAGCATACAGAGATCTGTGTAAATTAGTCTAATTTCCATTTACGCTATCAAACTGAACTATTTGTTTCACTGAAAAAAAATCACAGTGCAGCATAGTAGACATCATGCATACTTAGGAACTTTAAATACATTAATTGTTTTAACTAACCTCTTCAAAAATACAATTGCACCTAAAAATATTAACAGAAAGAAGTAGATTTACTCATGTGTGTATGCATCCACATTCTGAAAAATTTATAGAACAACTTAAAAAGTTCAGTAGCAGAATGTGAATCTTGCAGAGGTACAGTGCATTGCCATTTAGTTTGAGTAATGGTTCCATTACGATAAACTCACTCCTAAAGTAGGTGTTTTTTTCTTGATGAGACCTACACAAAGTTAAAAAAAGTCAGAATAGGTGCTGTTGAGACATGTGGTGAGTTGCACCACAATTCCCAAAAGTCCCTAAGGCTCAGGAGGGACTGTTTTCGAGCACACAGAAAGAGCTGCATGCTCTCCCTCATTGTGTGACTTGTGTGTTGTGACCAGTATGTTTATGCATGAGGTAGAAATGGCAATTCTTATTTTTTCTCTTATTTTTCTGTTTGCCATTTTCTTGATTCCCTTTTGAAAAGGAGCTTATAAACACATTGCAGAAGGATTTTTGACTTTATATTTATGTCTGTTGCCATTTTGTGTAAGTACAGTAGTTCTCTGTAAAAATCACAGTAGTTAAATTTGCAGCATGATAAGCAGGAGTCAAGTTGACTGTTAAATCTTTGCTACCCATCACATCAAGTGGACACAAAAGGCTTTGAGGAGTAATTTTCATAGTCTAAGCTGTTTTTTACTCTGCTTTGGACATTGTCTTAGAACTACAAAAATTGTGTGTCACAAGTAGCTGCACTGCAGTAGTCCCATGTTGCCTCTAATATAGCATTAAATCACACTACATCATGTGTCATTAAATAATACATGGAGCCGGAGAATATTTATTTTTGTTTTTAGGGCAATAGATCATGTCCCAGGTGGCACCAAGACCTTTTCCTAATGAGGAAGAGGTCAAAACCTAAATAAAGTTTAATTTCTTTATTATGGTATACCATAGGTCATAAATTCACCATTTTTGCAGATGTTTTCTGGTTCCCAGTTTCAGAAGCCTGGGTTATCAATTCCAAAGAAAAGGCTGTGTGTGAGAACTGTGAGTGACATTCTGCCAAAATTAACAAGATTGACATATGGGTTTTCTTGTGCTACACATCAGGTCAGAACGTTTAGATGAAATTCTTTTGTGATGGTGGAGAACTGGCAGGAATGAACCTTGCTGTCTCTCTGCTGTCAGTGTCTGATAGACTGATAAGCAATAGAAGACCATAACTTTAGGTATATTTGATCAAAACATACACATTCAGTTGTCTTACAAAGAACCAGTTCTGGCTCTTATTCTGGAAACTGCAGAATTTCAGAAGATTCAAGTTGAATGATATTTAATTCCAGCAACTGCTAATGTGCAGTGTACTGAGTATTACTCAGTATGTCTGAGAGCTGTCAGATCAGGGAACCTAACGTACGCTACCCATTCACTGACTTGATTTCTTCATTTCCCTTGCTGTCTTCCATTTTGTTGTTTCACCAGTTGTTAGCATTTTTAGATCTCTTTATAATATATCCCATGGAATATCATTTCTCAATCCTGTTGTCAAAGATTAAATTCACCTGCAAATGTGTCATTTAAAAAAGCTTCTTATCTAATGTGAAGAAGAAATTGTTGATTTACTCCATAAAGATCTTTGTTTCTCTATAATTTCTTTTATTAAATAGGAATTCAGGTCTTGTATTCTGTCAGGAAACATATCAATTTTAGATTTGTAATGTTTTACAAAGTTATGAGTCAGATTTCACTGCAGAATCATTTAAATAGACTATCTTGCCATTTTAGATTTGATGCACTTGCTGCCAAATTGGAATACTTTTAATACGCCTATGTAGGTGCACATGTGTGGATGTGTTTGCTAGTAACTTATGAATCCAAAAATTCTTATTCCAGCTCAGAGCCTCTGCAAGAACGGCTCCTAGTGAACAAATTGTTGCTTTAAGAACAATTTTACGTGAACCCTGGAACTGCACCTTCTGAAATGTACCCTCAGAAAACTTTTAACCAATATTACTCTGTTATGCAACTTAGATGTCACACATGTAAGAATGTCATCTGTACACAGTCCTCACTTGTGGGAGATGATAGTAAGTTTCTCTGTGAATTCCAGTACCAGCCTGTACCACTTTGGACAGATGCTGGTGGAACGGGAAAGCTGATAGTTACATGCTGTTCCTCCTCAGTTTGCTCTCCTTATATGCCACAAACAGACCCTTGCTGTGAACAGGAAAACAGGTTCTGTCTAAGGCCAAGTGCCAGATATCCTTCTTCAGGTAGGAAAGATATTTGGTTTTGTTTTGTTTTTTTTTTTTTCCTTCTAATGAAGTTCTTGTAATCCTGCCTTGTGAGAGGACTGGAAAAACTGTTTTAATTTTGTATATACATCATCCATGTCATTATTCAAGCACTTCAGGTTATAGGGCTTAAACATTTTATAAGTGTGCACATTTGGTGTGCATACCTGCAACCTGACTATATGCTTCATTAGACTACAAGTAGCACAATAAAAAAATAGTGTACGTCTTCAAAAAGGACCATTAACTGCATAGTTTTCAATGTCCTTGGCTGCAGTCAGATTGATCTGCTCATTGTAACGTAATAGAAAGTGACTCATCCTTCAGATCTCTTGACCAACTCCAACCACTCTAGCACTGTTCTGCAAACTAATCTGGTTGAGGGTTTTGGAGGTGAAACTCTCTTACCCATCTCAGCAGCAGGCATGTTAATTTGGTTGAAAATGTTCTTCCGTATTCAGAAGTAGTGATCCATGATACATTTTTTTTTTCCTGGTCTATTGCATGGTGGGGGATACCAGTTGGACAGAGAAAGAGTGGCCTGTGTGAGGTACCTTCTTCCCCAGACAGCCCAGGTGCCCTCACCACCATATCTGTGTTATCAAATAGTGCATCTCTGCAGAGCAAAGCAGTCAACAATGAGTGTTTGAGGTCCTCACTGTAGTAATTTCAAGAGGTTTTACTTCAGGTTAGTATGGTCCTTTGAGATGGAGGGCCATAACTGTCTGTATTCCCAGTACTAATCCCATGGTTTGGTTTCCTCTGGAAGGCACTGGGATGGTGCACAGCAAGACTGCTTCACCATGTGAAGGTGGGGGAACTCAGGAAATTTGTTTCAAAACCACATTTCTTATCCAAATAAAATGTAAGTGTGGCTGCACTCAAGGGACTGAGCAGGTAGAGCTGAAGAAAAGTGGCCCACCGCATCTAGTGTTTTCAGAGTCTGTATGATGAGGGAAACTGGCTGCTCAGGATATAGATCCTTCTGAGTAAATAAGAAGGATGTAGACCCCTCTCTGTGCTCAGATCCTGTGAACAAGCAGGATTTGACTGCTCTTGGTCTTTGTCCGCAGAAGACTGCTAACTACAAACTAACTGCATTATTCCATTGATTAACTGTTCTGAGGGGGGAAATGTCTATTTAATACACAGCTCAATATTTATAAGCTATTTTTAATATTCTTGCAGTATTTGATGATTCAAGATATATATTTAAATTTACCAGGACACAGTTTCTCAGTAGATAAAAAAGTAGCTTGTTTATCCTGTTTTGTAACTGCAGAAAAATGTCATCTCGTACATATACTGGAATGCAGAGTGACTTACATCATAAACTGTTGATGTAGAAGTTCCCACAAAACACCGTTTTTTCTATTAGTTAATATTGATTTACAGGATATCAACAAGTTAAAAGAGATATGAGCACAAGGGTAAAAGAGGAAATTATTTAATATTTCTGTTGTGATCTTTCTACTGATTATGTTTGATATTAAAAAAGTTTAAAGTTATTCTGATGTTAGATACCACCAGTACCCCAAGTAAATCTATATTTTCAATAAATTTATTAATTTTATGGTATAATTAGTACAGGTAAACTAAGTGGTTTCATAATTTCATAAAGAAGCAATGATAATACTTAGTGTGGACTACTTTTAGATCATGAACATTTTCAATACATTGAATAATTATTCACCTGTGAAATACCCCTGATTTATAAGTAATTGCTCACCTTTTGTAGAAGGGAGTTCAAATTGGTCATCTGTAAACAGATGCAGATGCTTTTTAATCTACCAAGTAGAATTTTATTGCAGAAACAGACCCAGCAAAATCAATGGGGCGTACATAATGGGTTATAGTATAAATCAGTGTAGAAAAAGAGGTCAGAATTTGTATTTTAATGGATATGCATATCCATTAAATGTACCAATTATAGTTCAATATTTCCAAAATATTATTTGTATCCAATATTTGAGATAGGTGTTTTTATATGGAGGGTTCTTATGAGAAAGGTCAGTTAGAAACATAAGTGTCCCCAATTTGTGTTAAAATCAGTGTACAGGGGACGAGAGGTATATTTGTTATATTGAACTTGCGCAGCCATGCAGTTAAACCTGTGTATTATGATTTTGACCCAAATTCTAGCTCTGGACCAGTGCATGTTCAGGATTTGCAGGATTGCCCTTGGACGGAGCTCACGAGACAGGATTTACTTAATTCTTTAACTTCTGGCGAGCCACCTCCACATGTCTTAATAAGCTGCTTAGACTGGTATGACTTACCCTGTGAGGATGCCCATCTCTCTTTATTGACTGCAAATAGACCTAGATGACTACTTTGCCCCACTTTTAGATTGCTCAAATCGAGTGAAATGAATGCCATTCCATGGCTGCATGGATCACCGCTCTCTCAATAAAGCAATCTGCCTTCACAGTTCGTGTAAGATTCTGGTGATTAATATTTCCTTATATTAATTACGAGTATATTACTTAAATGTTCATCGGTAATTTAGCATCATTAGAGGTACTTGCACAGATAGAAACTAAAGGGAAAGTAATACATGGCAGTTCTCTGTACATGGATTATTGGCAACTATTCCTCAGATATCAATATGTAACTAATTGCCTATTGATAATACCATAGTTTTTCAGGATGCAATATCCTGTTGAATTAAACAAAATATTTTAAAGAGACTTGTTAACAAAGGTTTATATTTCAGGTTTATTTTTAGACTTTGTTTAAAAATGAAGTATTTTATTATTCTGGCCAAGATCCTTTTATTCTGTGATGAGATAATCCCACGAGACAGACAAATTAAGGCTTTAAAATCTTTGATGAATCTACATAACGTACATGATCTGTCACTGAGACAAAAACAGCTGGTGTTGTGATCTCACATGCTACATACCCTGTAGAAAACAAGTTACTTTCAATTTATTAAAGTGATACTATGGGATAAGGTGTACTTCCATCAGTGGTATCTTCAGCTGCATCAGTAAACAATGGGTGATTAATGCTGTGGGGTTTTTCTGCTGTATCCTCAGCATTTGCTCAAATTTTGGCAGCCAAGAACGGTACCTTAGTTGGTTTGCTACTGTCTTAGTTAAAATTCAAGATAGTGAAAGGGAAGGTCTATGCACTATATACATTCCGCTTGACCCCAGAAAATAATAAGACCCAAATGTCTTCAAAAGCTCTGTATTCATGGGGCAGGTGTTGTGCTGAGACCATGGTCTACCATGCTGTTCAGGTTTCCCTTGCTTTCCATCTGTTCCCTACTTTTCCATGTGCCAAAGTATAAACTCTTTGGCCCAGAAATTACATTTTTCAGATTATTTTTTTTTAAACAGTGTTTCCCTGTTCTATTCTTTCAAGCAACGAAGAAGAAAAACAAGTTGGCATTTGCACGTGTCAAAACCCCATAAACTCGGAGGAGTCCAGTGGAACTTAAGTACTACATAAGCATTCCTTAGCTTAGAAAATAAAGGTCCTCTTTCACTTTCAGTGTTCAGTTCTGACTATTGGTAGACTTTTTCCTGAGCCATACCCTTGAAAGAGCAGTACTTCAGAGACTCTCGGATAGATCAACTATTATTCTCTCATCTTGAAACGAACAAGTCATTTCCAGCACCTAAAGCACTTCAAGGTAAAATTTTAAATTGTCTCTTCCTGTGACTTTTGAAACTACAGCAAACAAGACACAGATTAATTTTATTCCTTTTAAATTTTGAAAAAGAGCCTGAGACTCTCAAAGTGGAAGTTTTAGGAAAATTCTAAGTGTAGTCTTGGAGAGCGATAGAACAAGCTATGTAATTCACTGAACTTTCTTGCAAAGTATATTAGATATAAAATCTGAAAATATAACAAACAGGCCGTGTGTATAGATCACTGAATAATAGATTTTGATTTTTAACTTTTTGGACAGAAATGTTAGCTTATGCCAAAAAAGCTAGAGTAGAGAAAAGCAATTTGCAAAATTGAATAGTATGACTATGACACAAAAAAGCTGCGATGTGTTCTGCATCCTGCTTAAAAGTATGTAACGTTCCTCAAAATCTAGATAAAAGCAATCCAGAAAGAACAATGTACAGACCACAAATTAACCATTGGCTTTGTAATTAGTCATTCCAAGTAAACACTATACATAAGATTACAAATGACTTTCACACAATTTGGAAAGTGAAAATGAGGATAAATTTTCTCTATAAATTGCTCATTATTTACTGATAAATAAAACACACACATTCAGGCATTTAATTCCTGGAACTTACTGCTTTTAATTTTTTAATCAGACTACATATATATAATTTTAACTTTTCTGCAAAATTAGGTTGAAATTAAATAGGAAGAAACTTGCTCATGAAGTTTTGATACCTTTCCACTGGATTTTAAGTGAAATCTGTAGTTGCGGCAGTGTTTTAAAACGGAGGCAGGAAAAAAATATAAAATTGATTCACTTATTAGATTGTACAAGTCTTCATGGCAGCTAACAGAACTGGAAGTGAGTATGTAAAGGTCTTTTACATTTGCAATTTCTGTGTGCAGTGGGGTAGTGTGGAATATAAAGATTGGTACCTGACAGCCTGCAGGAAAAAGGGCAAATTAATCTACATATTATAGTGTAGGTTCTGCACCTTTTCAGCAGATCTACCTGTGGCCTGGATATCAGCCTTCACGATAACACTTTCCTCGCACTCGCTGTTAAACATTGTTCCTTTACACAGACTCAGATTGACCCATACATTAGCAGAGGGCAGTATGACACTTTCAGGTCTGCATAAGATTTGGGTTGAATTTTGGATGAGTATTAAGGTCACTTTCCATTTCATCTGAACTGTTTTCACTAATTCCTCTGTGAAATTGTCTTTCATGTAATTTATGATCACATTAAAAGAATCAGGATTTGGAACACGAGACCAAAGATACTGTAACTTAGTTGCACAAAGATAAAGTACAAAGGATGTATAATGGCCAAATCTTCAATGCTGTACATGAGTGTTGCTTTATTGACATGAAGAGGTATGAGATTTGAGAGGATATGGCCCCCCCAAATGAGAGTAATAACTTGATTTTTGTGTGGAAATCAAATAGAGGTCAGTAATCAAAGGCTGAGTAGGATAAGAAAAGCTTTAAAGGAATGATCAGAAGGGAAGCTACATTGCTTTTCACTTCAGAAGACAAGAGGTTTAGATCTTAAAAGTAAGATGAAAATAAGTAGACCTTTATAGACAGTTTGCACAGAACCTTGAAATAGAGACAAGAAGTTTGAACATACTGTGAAAAGGGTAACCAACCAAGAATTTGTTCTCAACAATACTAAATTTTAAAATACTCTAGTATCAATGAAAGGAAAATTGTACATGGGAGAGAACTGCAGTGTGTATTACTCTGAAATCTTCCTTGGTCTGCATTTATGTGGTTCTATTTTCCACAGTTTATCATTTTTGTTTTTCTCCTTTTAACATGAATCACTCTTCTGGGGAAAAAAAAAAAAGAGTTAAAATTTCTTGCAGTCTCTTTTACTGTGATACTGAATCGTGTTGTCTTTTGCTTTTAGAGACTTTAAGATCAGGGCTATATATTTACTTTCAGTTATATATGTGACATTGAAAAAAAGAAAGTATGCTTTTAGAATTTGGATGGTGCTTTTATCAACTCCCTTGCCTTTTTATGGTTCTACTTAAAAAAAATATTAAAAAATCAACATTCCATTATTAATTTATTATTGGTTTATTTATTTATTCCTTCTTATTTTAGAAAGGTGTATCTGAGCATATTTTGCTCATGATTATAAATGTGCTCATTCGTAGTTCTATCTGGAATTGGGTCTGGTGCATTCTTCCAGATAAAACCCAACATCCTTTCTTTTGTTTGGGTTCTTTGCTTGTTCGTGTTGATAATTTACAGTATCTCTGGCTGATGCTTCATTATGATATTTACCTGCATGAAATGTGACTATCTGAAATGTCAAATGATCATGTTTTCTGCTTCTTCACTTTGTATAACTTTCTGTAGCATTTCATTTCCTTTGCTGCTGTTGTGGCTGAGTGGCCAAAAACATTGTCCTCTCATTCTTTCTGATCACGTGAGTTCAATTCTGTGACATTTGTTGATAAGGTTGAATTTTAACTTGTTGCCCATCTGTCCTTTAATATATAATGTTAATTATGCACCTGGTCTGATTCTTTTATCATTCCTAGACATTTGGTTCATGGTGTTCAAGTCCTTAGTAACTCTTCTATAAGACTATGTACATTTTTCTATAGGTCAGTACATTAATCCCTTTATTAATGTGTTTTGACTAGGTTTTTTATTTTCAAAAGTTGTCCTTTTTTAAATGGAGTTTTGAATTCAAGTTTAAATTAGTTCTCATTTGAGGGTGAGGAACTTAATTACATTATGATCAGACATTTCAGGTGTAATTATGCCTTCAAATAGTTTATTGTATGATGCTTAGAAATACAGCTCCAATCCTGCAAGGTAGGCTGTATGGGGTGCACTTATGCATCTGTGCAGGATTGCACTGAATTCCGTACGATTTCACAGCTGAAAGGACTCAAGAATTTATTATAGCAACATGCAGCATGTCTTAAATATATTTTCAATCCAAGTAAAAATATTCCATAGCCAGTTCCACAAAGAAATAGTAATTTTTAGAGCCTGTACTTTGCCTTCTTATGATGTATCCCTAGAGAGTAGGTGGCTATTTGAAAAACTGCATTATTAACACTTTTCACTGGTCATATTTTCTGTTCTTCAACTTTGTATGTGATCCATTTTCTGACCAAAGGGTGATGATATAACCCTATTCCTTGTTTTTCGATGTCCATACAGATCTACTCTCTGGGGTGTTCCATTTTAAAATATTATTACAGTGTACAACATGCATGTGTTTAAGCCTTGGTATACATTTATTCTCCTATATAAAATCTCCTTTCCCTCCACCTTAATTTCATTGCAACTCTGTATGGAAGTCCACAGAGGAAGCTATTGAAGCAAAATATTTTGCCTTTCCCATCCCCCTCTCCTCCCTCTAATCTTTCTGTTACTTCAATTCACCATAGAAACTCTAAGTAGGAGTTTCTATGGAAGGAAGAAACTTCTTGTCTCTATTTCAAGGTTCTTCTAAGGAAGAAGGGCTGAGGGAGTTATTAAGAGTCAGAGCAGACTGCCTGGAGAAAGGGGAACTGAAGCTGCAGGAGCTGGGACTTGGAGCTGGACCTCTTGGTGTTGACAAGCACTGGCAGGCCACAGCGGAACTGTTCCCAGTCCCCTCTCCCTCTTTGCTAATCTCCAATGATATACTTAAACTGTTCAAAAAAGCAGAGCATCTCCAATGACTGCTGTTATACATTCAGGACCTATTTTGGAAAGCGGGAACAAATACAATAAGGGTCAAAACCTTTATTCCTAATTTATTATTCAGGAAATCCTCTTGAGAAGCAAAACTGCAAAGAAGATCAATCTTCTATTGCAAAAAGGAATTTGACACTTGGAATTGAAATTAAACCAGACCATTTTAAAATTCAAAGCAAAAGAGAATTACACCTTATTCTACTTTAATGAAAATACTATAGTGTGTTATCTAACATAAAAATCAAATGCATGTAACTAAATGTTTCAAACTGGTTCAGTTCTAAATGCAACAATTGTATTTTCAACATAGTGCTGATTTTCTGTGTTGTTTTCCCTAGACACCAAAATGTTGGTGAGTAAGGTTTGTAGAAAGTGTTCTTGTTGTGATGGAAATACATCCTCTAGTGAAATGTAACTCTGAAACAAAGCCTTTCCATAAGGCTATAGGTTAGGGTGAGAAAAAAAGTATTGTTTGGGACCCAGAAAACATATTTTTTATCAAAGCAGTGTATTACAATTTATTGTATACAGTATGTATGTAAACAGCTACCTGTGCAAATGTTTATCAAGCACATAGCTGATGGAGACAATAGTAACAGTGTGTATAAATTACGTGCTGGTTATCATGAATCACACAGATAAAAATGGTGTCTGCTAATTTGCCATTCCTCTAGACAATGGATTTATCTTTCTATGGGGATATTTTTCAGAAAAGAATGTCTACTTTATGCATTTCGTCTCTTTCTTGAAATCAAAGATGTGATTGTAGAAGTAGAATGTCAGGTGGGAGCAGGTATACTCACCACTTAACATTTCTGTACTTCCTGAAACCTGGCTATGTCAATAACTACAAGAGGTTGAAGCTCTCTAGAGGATGCAAATCTGATGCTCTTATAAAACTTCTTAAATTTTAAACTTATTTCCAAAAATAGCTGTATTTATGTCTCTTCCCTTATCCTGACCTGTGATCCCCTGAAAAAATAAGGATGAAAACTTTATCAAATTACTGCACATGTATTATAGGGACATGTTACTCAGCTTTTTTGAAAGACTGAGTCTGGGCAGCACCATGACATTAGAAATTAAGTAAATCTTGTTCACGATGAGTTATTGTTCAAGAAAGCTGTGGTTTTCTTTGTTTTTAATTCAAAATACATTGATAATTGTGGAAATCTTTAATACAAGCTTTTCTTGTTCAGAAGATTCCTTATTCCTCTTCCTTATTTGTGGGGACTTTTGTGTGTTGTTCAGACATTTAGAAAAACCAAGCCCCTCTTACTGATGGATAAATTTTTCTTGGCCAGGCATTAGAGCAGCTCTCTCTTTCCTCTTCGGTATTCATGCCGTACAACAGACAAATTCTTGGTTATTCGTAAGCCACTCAGGGTAAGAATGCACTCAGCTACGTGGATACAGATTTCATCCCAGCTGTGAAATTTTGTCAACTGGCAGGCTCTGGTGGAGGGGAAGCATCTAGCTACTGTGAAGGCTAGAAACAGTCTTCAGGGCTCCAACAAAGTGAAGTCTCCAGTCAGATCAGTGGACATTTTATTTTTTGTTATGCCATGTGTAAACTTTGAGATTTCCCATTTCATAAGCGTGCAATGTATGCATACACTGTGGTTTCACTGACTCTTCAGTTATTGATAATTTAGATACAGCAATTTCCCCACAATTAGAAACTGATTGCTAATTCAAATATACACAAATTGCTAATATTTTAGTGTGTGATTTTGATTCTTAATGTGATTGCATGTGAATAGAAATGTGCTATGCAAACCTAGGTCCATTGTCAATCCGTCCACCTGACAAAAAAGAGAGAGAAAAAGAAAGAGGGGAAATGTTACTTGTATCCTGCCCCAAATCATGTATTGCCTGCCTGTTTGATTACTGATCTGTTGCATGCAGTACTTTATTAATTGTATTTTCCTAGTCAGTAGGTCTGTGCTACCCCATAAAAAGCTTTTACACCTGTAGATGCTGTCTGACCTGTCTTCTTCTACTTCCCTTGGGCTATATCACTTACAGAAATGGAGCTTAGTGAGGCAATTCTCAAATGAATTTAATCTTTTAAAGGTTAAATATTTCAATTAGAATTCAATTGTGAGGAAACCTAGAGGACTACCATGGAGCTAGAGACCTGAGACTGGTGAGGTTGTGTATCGTACCGCACACTTCCCAACATTGTGCTATGAAGCTTTCAGCTTTGGGGAGTGGATCTCTCCCTGATTTTCCCTTGATTGCAGTTTGTTGCTCCATACTACAGTAAACCATTCTAGTCACAAGGGGAAGGCGATAATGTTTCAAACTTGCCTTTGGTAGTTTGTTAAAAAAGCCCACTCAGAGAAAACAGGATGCGCAATTTATAACTCAGGTGTTGAACTTTCTAAAATGTGAGAGGTTGGGTACAACTCTGAAAGAACTTTAAAGCTCATAGAATTCTGGCTCCGTGGCACTCGAAGATGTGTACAGGACAGAAATGTAGATAATTCTGGCAATGAAGGAGGAACCCCAAACAATGGCTGAGGCTAATGCCTGAAGCAGAAAATGCTAATTTATCTCAACTGTAAAATATGGAGCGGTTGGTCACCAGAACAGATGGGAAGAATTATACTGTTATATGCATTTCACTGTAAGGAGGGGAGAAAGGAAAGAATTTTATTTTTACATTGCCTTCTTATTTAATGGTTTTGTTTCTGTTATTAGCTTCTTTTCTTCACCTTCTATTCTCACCATAATCCGTTCCTCCTCCTCCTCCTCATTTAATTTGATATGTAGAATTTATTGAACTATGTCAAATCGCTCTGTAAGAGCAGCTTTTGGATTAGCCCATGTTTATTAGGTCTTATCATCAGAGTAATTAGGTACATTCAGGTAGGGATGAAAAGGAACAAGTAGCGTGAGATTTCACTACAACTATTCAGTGTGGCAGTCCTAAAAGTATGAATTGTTTTGACTGTTCTCACTTACAGATGCCAGTAGCCTTTTTTGTGGCAACTGATCCCCAGTTGAGACTCATTCTCCTTTACAGCTTGAATGCATGACTTGTTTCCATTAGCACTGTCAGGGTGTTTAAAATCAACTTGCAATTTTGTTTCACCTACATGGTGACTCAATGGTAAAATGCTTTAATAAAAGTTTAGAAATAATAATGGTATTTACCTTTGGATTTAGCAGACTTTGAGGATGTAACTGAATAGTGTCACAGAACTGGTGCAGGTTCACACAGGAATAGATTTATTTCTTATGCTCTGCTAAATTTCCTGTGGAATGCTGAGTGCATTAGGATCCATGGTAACCGTGCCTGCTGCAGCGCGGTATTACTTTGCTGTTGATAATGCAAGTCCATCTAATTAGTACCAAATGTCAGGGTACTAAGAGGAGCAGGTGGCACCATTTGTGTCTGAAGTAAATACAAACACAGTATTTATGTGCAAAACCAGGAAAAATAAAGCCTTTTGATAGCTGGTTTGTCTGATGAATAAGATCTGAGAGACAGAAGATAATTATAAACTGTGACCCATGAATGGAATCAATAATTTCAACTCCAGGCTGAACCAAGTGCTATTGATAGGAAATATTTTGAGCTGGAGACCTTAAAGAAATAAGATGTGTTACCTTTGGAATAGAGACTATAATTTTTGGTATTTGGAAAGTCTATGGTTCATTCTGGGTTCGTTTTAAAAGTCATTAGGAATAATGACAATTGTGAATAGCAAGAAGGTGGAGAATTGTAATAACCTTGATTTTCATGAAATATTAGGGACTGTGACCAAGGCCTCATAACCAGTGTCTTTATAAGGACCTAAACATCTGAGTGACTCAAAATGTACATAACTGTGGTGTGAATGGGTCTGAAGTGAAAGGAAACTGCTACTATTCTGCCAAAGGTGGGCAGAATCACTCTGTCTAGATGCCTTTATGTCATATAAAGGCAGACAAATACCTCTAGAAATCTAACGGAAATCATTGTCTGGAGGTGCTTTACACAGCTGTCAAACAAGGAATACATGTTCAGGATGGATGCATCTTATGAGTCCCAGTGAAAACATTAGTGTAATCCATCGTTATGGAACAAACTGTTGCAATGGCAGAGACCAGGGATAGGATTGCAGATGCATTTCTATCTAGCTTTCTTGGGGGAAGAAGATACTGTTTCTTATTTGCTAGGTGTCAGTATGTATCTGGAACAAAACAGGTCAGGGTGCTGCGACCTCTCCTGCTCCTGTTGTAGACCTCTGGGTGTCCAGGGTGGGACCCCCCTGATGCAGCCAGAATACCAGGCTGCAGCACAGACCTAAACTGGTGTTTGGACACAACCTTTATAGGCCTGTGGAAATTTAGAAGGTAAATAGCTAAAAGGTATGGCAGCCTTTATGCAGGATATCTCCACTCATACAAATTTCACCTACGATGACTACATTGACAATCTTTAACCTGCAAATACAAAGCTTAATTTCCATGCTATATCAGTCTTCTTAATCTTCTCATACACAAATATTCACTAAAATGAAACATGCCTTCTATATTAAAATTTTTAGCTTTTTCTGAAATTGTTCACTTAATCTGGCAACTGATACATAAATAAGATTTGCATTTCCATCTATAATATGAAAAAATATGTGGTTTTTTCCATGATTACATTTTAATTAAAAATATGTGCTATCTATTAGCACATTATTAAATGTCTTTTATTATGTTCCATTTATAAATTAAATATTAAGTCTTTTTGCTTTTTTTTTAAGGGCAATTTGATTTTGAGAGAGACAAAGAGACTGTGATGAATATTTTTAAAGTATTTTGTCAAAAGCCCACAGTCTGCAACATATAGTAGCAAATTTTAAGGAGGTATAATTTTAAGAGAGTGAACTTTTATGGAGAGATAATTAAGTAAAATTAGTATGTAGCAGGTCTGGAAGTACAGAACATACTGTACAGGGAAAAAAGTAAATAAACCTTCAGATGAAAAGAACACCCAAACATATCCAAATAAGACTAAGAGACTAGGGTAAGTAATAAAGAGAGAATATAAAAAGCAAGCTTTCCAAAAATAATAATATACTCCTCTTTACAGTTACATAGAAACACAAAACAGCCAAGAAGCCTAAGGGAAAAAAAAAGAAACTGGGCTTAAAAAAGCAAGTAAAACTATTTTTTAAATGACAAAAGTTCTCATCATAAAACAAATATTTAAATTCAAAGCAATTTTGTATAGTCATTGGCTCCTTAAAATAATATCCAGCAAAATAATCTTCAGCACAAAATACCAATTGGTTTAAGAGGAAAATAAGTACAATTAATTTTTTATATCAGCCTACACATTCCAACAATGTAGTTGTTGTCCTCACCTTGTTTGTAGGGTAGCTGGCAGTAATGGATGACATATTCTTGGACTGCTCTGGTGCAATTAGGGAGAGATAGAGGTGTTGTAGGTCATGATCTTTGTTGCTCTCTTTTTGTTACTTTAGAAAAACGTAAACTGCAGCAGGCTTAAATTTCTCATGGCATCTCCAGTGTGCTGATATAAGCAGTGCTTCAAGTGACAGCCCCCATATCCCCCCAGTACATTCCTATGTTTCTGAGTAGAGAGAAACCCTACTTCTTTGAGATTGGAGATACCGGTGACTTATGGCACCTTGCCTCTTTGTGAGAGACCGTTGCCTGGTGCTTGCAAAACAAGGCAATTCTATTTGCACAAGGTAAATGAGACTCCTATGTCCTTGCAAAGAGGAGCTTATGTTCCCACTGGAGTCCAACTCTGAGGCTGCCTGAAGTCATTCTCTTGCAACAGAAAGTTGTTGAACAACAGTGTCCTTCTTGCCTCAGAGAAATGGGGATTTCCAACTAGTGTGGCCCTGCAGAGTCCTTGGAAACTTAAAAAGAACATGATTGCTCTTTGGACGAGACTGCTGCTGTGGCTGGATTCCTGTAGTCCAGCTTAATGTGGCTGTCCCCTCACTCCACCCCTGAAGAAGTCAATGACATGTTGATTTTTGAAATAATAAGTATGATAGTTTGTCACACAACAGTGTACTAATTGCACATCAGCCAGATCACTCACTACAAATAACTGTGATAAGTGGCACCTGTTGTACCATTTATAACTCACTTTATTATATGTGTACATGCACCAATTGTTAAAAAAAAATAAAATATGCTGAGCAGCAGGTGGGAAGGATGCCTGTTGGCAATGCTCAGGCAGCTAACAGTATTGGTGTTGTGGTACCAGCAGGAAAGGGGGGAAATTGCTCTTTCCCTTGGGACAACTGAGCATGGTTATAGGGGAGAGGATTCTGGCATGTGATGTAGGACAGATGGGGAATGATAAATGCCATGAGTGGGGATGCTGCTGCACAAGTGCAGGCTGGTAGACTCCTGAGGGGAGCATGGAGTTGGCAGAAAATCTGCGAGGGGCTTGTGGAAACCTCTCTGTAGAAAAGAGGATCTTCCTGGGGACCCTGAGAAGACCATAGTGAATTTGTTGGAGTCCAGGAAGCTGCTAAAAATTGCTAAAAAATAAGGGTGAAAAGACCTACTCTGCGAGGTACAGTGAATAAGGGGAAGATTTGTTTGCAAACCCTTTTATTTTACTCTGTCTCATCATATTATACTTAACTGGACATGTAAACGTCATTTGTTTCAGTGTGTGTTTTAATAAATCATTGATGCTGCAAGCCATTTTAGGGTCCTTAATCTGGTCACTTTTAAGGCAAGAGTACAGCGGTTCCAACTTCAGAGTTATGGCCAGCTGAGAGCCTGTCACAGTAATTTTTCAGTCACTTTCTATCCTGTCCTGCTCACTTGCACAAGGGCAAAAAGCAATGGCTTTGCAGAACCTATTAGACTCTTCTGCACTGCTTTAGTGCACTGCCTAAAGAAATAAGGGAACTCTTTATGACTCTCAGTATTTATTTGTGTTTTACTGTGCAGAAATATAACCATCAGCCTTTTATACGAGTAGGAATAAACTTAACTGTATGCAAAGTCACATAAAGAAGTCTTAGCAGGATGCAAAATGCTTAGAGATTCTCAGTGATATGTGCCTGTTCTTTGAATTAGATAAATGCAGACCCTGAATCTTAAAAATGACTAAACAGTAAAAGATAATGGCCACCTTATAGTGCCAGAGGAAATCACTGACCTGTCATCCCCGTGAAAAACCTACAAACATGGTTTAGATCACAGATCCATCAACAACGATCACAGAATCGCAGAATGGTAGGGGTTGAAAGGGATCTCTGGAGAGAATCTGGTCCAACCGCCCTGCCAAACCAGGATCACCTAGAGCAGGCTGGACAGGAACGCATCCAGGCAGGTTTTGAATATCTCCAGAGAAGGAGACTCCACCACCTCTCTGCGCAGCCTGTTCCAGTGCTCTGCCACCCACAAAGAAAAGAAGGTTTTCATCATGTTCAGACAGAATTTCCTGTGTTCCATTTTGTGCCCATTGCCCCATGGGCACCACTGAAAAGAGTCTGGCCCCATCCTCTTCACACCTGTCCTTTAGGTATTTGTAAGCATTGACGAGATCCACTCTTAGTCTTCTCTTCTCCAGGGGTAGCTGGCAGTAATGGATGACATATTCTTGGACTGCTCTGGTGCAATTAGGGAGAGATAGAGGTGTTGTAGGTCATGATCTTTGTTGCTCTCTTTTTGTTACTTTAGAAAAACGTAAACAGACCCAGATTTCTAAGCCTTTCCTCATAATCTGCTGGACTGACTCCAGTAGTTTCTTGTCTTTCTTGGACTGGGGAGCCCAGAAAAGGACACAGTATTCCAGATGTGGTCTCACCAGGGCAGAGTAGAGGGGGAGGATGGTCTTCCTCTACCTGCTGGCCACACTCTTTTTAATGCACCCCAGGACACCATTGGCCTTCTTGGCCACGAGGGCACATTGCTGGCTCATGGTCATCCTGTGGTCCACCAGGACTCCAGGTCCCTCTCTGCAGAGCTGCTCTCCAGCAGGTCAACCACTAACCTGTACTGGTGCATGGGATTATTTCTCCCCAGGTGCAGGACCCTACACTTGCCCTTGTGGAACTTCATTAGATTCTTCTCCATTCAACTCTCTAGCCTGTCCTGATGATGATACTGAAAAGTAAATTACTTTAGAATAAGAAAAAAAAAAAAAGAATCATCTTATCAACTCCTGAAATCTCAGTCCGAGTTCTATAATGTTCACAAAATTTGAGGAAGAGAAGAAAATCCTGGGTCCCAAATCTGTCATTTGTGCTGCTAGCTTTTCATGTGCAGACTCTTTGAAGATGTCACAGTGAATTCAAATGTATGAATCTAATAACAGGCATTTCACTTGGTCCCACTATACTGAAAATGATCCTTCTTGCATAAAAGTCTGAAATAGGCAGTATGTTCAGACATATGTAGTAAATGGATAAATTCAAAGTTGTTTACAGCAACCTCATCCACGGTGCAAGTGAGAGAAATGTCGTGTTTATTGAATCAACATTTCTAAAATCCATCTCCAAAGGGAAAGATGGGAGAAGTTGAGATTGGAACTATCTCTGCTTAATATATGCAGTTAACTGTACTGAAATATTAAGTGCCTAGCAAATTAGTCTTCTTTAAATAAATGACAAAGTTCTTTATTCTTTTAATGACAAGCATATTTGCATTTGAAGATCCTGTGAATACAACTTAGGTACTTAAACATAACAAGCAGTTCTTACACCTGAGATCCTGAAATCAACTTGCAAAGAATATAAGTAGCTTAGATGCTAGTTGTAGGAGGGTTGGTTCATATAAGCTGAAGGTAGCAGTTGGGTACCCTGTGTACGCTGAGGAGATTTCACCATCCTTGTTCCTCACAATGATTTTTTATATAAATTTTTACCGCTGGTTCTCCTGATAAACAAACCAAGAGGGCTGAAAGACAAAGAAGGGAGAGTACCTCTTACAAAAGATAGTTTGCTTGGAGAAGGGTCGGTTCTGAAGCAGACATGGATTGGAGGTGGCAGGTTAGCTTTGTCAATAAGACACTAAAGGCGTACAGTGGTCAAGGAAGGTAATTAGCTCAGGGAAGCAGAATTTCAGAAGTAGGTGG
>JAOXNO010000001.1:22795670-22844580 GCA_028565335.1 Limnodromus scolopaceus
GTCAATAAGACACTAAAGGCGTACAGTGGTCAAGGAAGGTAATTAGCTCAGGGAAGCAGAATTTCAGAAGTAGGTGGTAGAATTGTTCCCAAACCTCCACACTGAGAGGGATGGACCAGTTAATAACTGGGAGCAAAACTAAGTTGACTGTGAAGTCCTTTGAATATTCTAAATATTTGATATCACTATTTTGAAAATGTGATTTCCTTTTCTTAATCAAGAATCTAACATTTTCCTTTGCTAAATGAAAGCTTATCCATAGCTACTTACAGAAATGATCTTTTACACTCAGCACTTTCCTGCTCAAGGAACAGCACAAGTTTGAGAGTGGAGCAGCATGCAGGCTTGCTCTGGACATGGTTTCTGAGAAGTCTCAGGAGCTGGGGATTATTTTCTCACAAAGCTGTTGGAGTTAGTTTGAAGCCTAATAATGCCAATGGAAAGGAGTTGGCCTGAGCGAATTGGTATAAACAGCACACACAAGAATACAATTCTGATCCAGGGAGTAAATCACAGACATCATACATTTCTTGCAATAGATTGATACCTGTGTCATCCCTGTCATATCACATATAGAAGGTGATTTGACTTCAAAAGAACAGAGTCAGACAGGATGACTGGGAGCAATAGATGCATTTAATACTTAAACAGGTACTGACAAACACTATCTACCCATCTTCTGGAAGAAAACTGGAGACATTTAAAAGAACATGTAGTTATAGGGCATTTTAGAGTAGGTTTTGTGTTTTCTAAATAGGCCAAGAAAAAATTGATATTAAAATCCATGAATGAAAATGTGAGAGTGTAAAGGGGAGAGAAATCTTGAAAGAAACAATAATGGAAAATTAAAAAGATGAAAATTTCTTTATATTTACCTTGATTAACTGAAAGGACAGGAGAAAACCAGAAAACTGTCTTCAGTTTTTAAAGAGGGTACCTAAGCTAGGAATCCAGTTGATAAGCCCCTACAGAAGGTGATTAAAATATCAGATGGCTTAAAGACTAAAGTAGGTAGAACAAACAGTAACTGAAGAATAATGATAACATAACATACAGAATATATTATTGAACAGGATTATTTCCTTTGCATACGTACTGGTATGAGAATTTTGCCATAAAGGTGTTCAGTTAACAAGCACTCTTTCACTTGTTTTCTATACATTGTGACTGTCTTTCACGTGGATATAGAGTGCAATATTTACATATGATGACTTAAAAAAAGTGCCACAGCATAATACCAGTCATTTGTGCAAAGATTTTTTTTCTTGATCTGTCTCCAGAATATTATGTTTCTATTATGTTATTAGTTCTTTATTATGTTCTTATTCTGTTTTATTAATGTTAGTTCCTTTTAGAACTGTGTGCCTAAAGGGCGATTCTAAAGGAAGCAATAATTTTCAAACACTTTTTATCTGCTTAGGAGTTGCTGTAATCTTCCACATTCCATTAGCGATAGCCTTCACGGTCCCTTTTCTCGAAGACAGTATGGCTACCTCTGCAGTGTTAGAAGTGCAGCCCTGTGTATCTTTGATTTTCTGCAATATTGCTTGAAAGATGGGAATGTCAAGCTGTATGATAGCTAATGAACTAAGTGTTCAATAGTTCATCGCCTTAGTTTTACCAGAAATCATTTAGCAACAAATTTGAAATAATTGTCGTTGGTAGAATGAGATCACTTACCTTTTCTGATGGGAGAGTTGACACTAGTCAGAATGGCAACTCGTACTGGAAGAGGCAAATCTAACCTTCATTTTGCAATGTGTTCTGTGAAAAAAATAGCTCCATTGTGGACAAATTCATGATGAATGCTGCTGATCTCTGGTGAGGAGTCAGAGGTTTGCTCTTCAGCTCTTACGAGTTATCAATGATGACTGAATTTGTTGTTTGGCTTAAACATGTGCCTGTTATTGTAAGACTATGAAGAATACTTCATAGCTTATCAACGCTTCTGTGGGAAACCTGTTGTCCCATCTCAGGTCGGCAGGAAAATAGGATTTTTGTGCCATGCTGAGCACATATGTCTGAAGGAGTAAACGCAACACTGAATGTGTGATGTGAGATGCTCACTAGAGTCTCCTTAAGATTTCCATTTCTCTAGATAAGAGGTTTCCCAAACCATTATGTGTGTGATATTGTATTGAAATCCAGCAATATTTTGCTTTGCGGTTGCTGTCACACTTCTTTATGGGAATGCATTTCTAATTGCCTGTTGCTTCCATCCTTTTCTACTGACAGAAGAGTGTATCTTACTCAATACCAAGACTGATAATGGTTCTTAATGGGACAATATCATAATCTTAACTGAAGGAGTAGAGTGTGCATATCATGTCAGTTTTACGGCCAGAGCACATCATAGGAGAGAGAATAAGACTATAGAATTCAGCTCATGCATGATTACAAGAAAATGAGGTAATTGAACTGAAATTCTGTTGAGGTACCTTAATCAAAATATAAAACTATGACTGTCTTGCCACTTTTGCCTGACATTGTTCATAATTTTCTTTGGAAAGCAGGCAGTGAGTTCATGCCGTGAATAATCCATGGAAAAAAAATGTTTTTGTTGGAAAGGCTTGGCAAGCCTAGCTTAAACAAAAGAATTGGAAAAGCACGCTGGTAGAAAATTATACGCTATTCCAATCACTTTCTTGTGCATTGAGGCCCGATGTTGAACTTTTTCTGGTCTTATAAGTCGGAAGTTGTATGGATAATTATTACAAAGGTATTTTTCATGACAATTTCTTTCTTCACAAAACCTGTGATGTTTTTACTAAGTAGAAATATAAAAATATACATCAAACACAATGACATTATATTATGGTAGTTCCTGTTCTGTGGTATGACAGCAGTCCTCAATTACTCATAACAATCAGAAAAAATATCTATGTAAGAAAAAAGCTCTAGAAGAGGTCTCACGGGTCACTAATTTAAGTTCCTTGTAAATGCAGGCTCTTAGATTACAGAATCTAATTTATAATTTTGATGGTTTGTTTTTGACTATAAAATTGTCTCCATCACTCCGTTTTGCCTGATCTGGGGGAAGAGGTCATTGGAATGTTCCAAATGCAGGTCCCCTGGACAAAGAAAATCCTTTTTTTCAATTGTCTATATTTTATTTTACTCATGGCTCATGCACTCCCTGGTGCATGGGAGTGTTTCTCCCCAGGTGCAGGACTTTGCACTTCCCGTTGTTGAACTCCATGGCATTCCTGCCAGCCTATTTCCACAGTCTGTCAAAGTCCCTCTGGATGGCAGCACAAGCTTCTGGTTGTATCAGCCAATCCTCCAGTTTTGTGGTGCCAGCAGACTTGCTGAGGGTATGCTCTGCCTCATCATCCAGATCATTAATGAAGATATCGAACAGTGTCGGATGCAGTATTCACCTCAGGGGCACACCACTAGTTACTGGACTGCAAATAGATTTCATACCACTGATCACCACTCTATGAGCTCAGCTGTTGAGGTAATTTTCAATCTGCCTCACTGTCTGCTCCTCCAGCCCATACATCAGTGGCTTCTCTATGAGGCTCTAGTGGCAGACAGCATTGAAAGCGTTACTGAAGCCAAGGTAAATGATATCCACTGTTCTCTTCCCCTTCTCTACCAAGTCAGTCATTTCATCATATAAGGTTAGCTGGTTGGTCAAACGTGACTTCCCCTTTGTAAATTAAGTCCGGAAAGATGAATACATTTGTAATCATAATACCTTGTTTGGAAACAGCTTAAAAGTTACCTCTCCTTTGGACTTTCCCTGTACTTGTGTCATTACTTTACTTTAGTCCTGTGTAATACGGTTTAATTCACTAGTTTGAATTGTCTGAGGAATGCTTGGCAGAGGAACAGTCAGATACATTAAAGTATGTTTTCTCCAAAAGACAGCTCTTCAAAAAACCAAGGCAGCTATCCTTTGAAACTGCATTTTTTTTTCTTTTTCTGACATGTAGAACTAGAAATTAGCAGAACTGTCATACAAAAAGAGTTGATTTTGCTTCGGTTGTTTCAGTATTCACCAATCTTCTACTTTTGCAGACTAACTTCTAAAAGGTTTTTTCCTTCTCAAGTTCTACTTTTTGTACTGTGACTTAGAAGATGGAAATAAGAAAGGCACAAAACTTTGAATATGAAATTTGAGGAAATTTCTAATAATACTCATTTGTTTCATATGTCACTCTTATCTTAAAACTAATAATTTCAAGGACAGATATCATTGTCACATCATTAACTTAAAAGATTTGATATGATGCTGGTTGAACAAAAAAAAAAAGGTGTCACACAGTGTGTGAAATGTTTGCCAGTTGGTTAAGTCCAACCAAAATTCTGAAATCCGAGAGACATAAATTTCTAATATCCTCTGTTACATGACTTCCTTGTAATCTGTTACCATAGCACCAGTGGCCTACATCTATATACGGTATTTTGCAGTTTATTTTAAGATGTTTTAACACCTGTATTAAAATACATTCTTTGGCCAGACCAAGACATCCTAGGAAACACCGGAAAGGGAGAGAAAAACCAGGGTACACAGAAGCAAATGAAATGCCCAGTGAACAATTACAGTGAAGTCATCACCTATCTCTTGCTTAGATTACATTTGATTAGTTTGTTAAAGACAATAAAGAGCTTCAACAAGATAGACTGAGAGGTCAAAACACTCACAGGTGCTGACAGCAACAACAGTTGCTTGACTGCAACAACAGGTATTTGCAATTACTTCCTCCTCCTCCCTGTTACTGCAGTATCTCTCAAAGAAAAAAAAAACCAGAATCACCATTCACACCCATAAATATCCTGAGAGAAGTAAGTAAGTGCTTTAAGTGATTGGCTGCTGGATTAAGAGGAGTGTCACTATACTCCTGTTAGGTGACGTATTAAGCCCAATGATTCATTTTGAATATGTTTGTGAGATTGGGACCTGATTGTAAGGTAATCAGCAAACACTGTGTGTGGATTGTGTGGGGCGTTGGTGTGAACTGGGTGCTGTGCAGCTTAATGCTAGTTGATCTCTGGAGCGATAGGCACCAACCAGTAGCAGAAGATACTTTAGAATATTATATTCAGATGTAGCCTGAATTTGTCTGGGTCTCAGTCAGACTACAAGTAAGCTGAAGCTTTGGGGAAAGGAGGTGTATTTTCATATGGGTATTTGTTTTACCTAAACATCTGAATAGAAAGTTACTATTTTGTTGGGGTTTTTTTCCTAAAACAAGAAAATGTAACTTTTATTAGTATAGGTTTTAACACAATGCTAGAGGAGAAATAATGACTTTGAAATGGAGAACATTGACATTAGTAAAAACTGTAAAAATTTTAACTATTAAGCTACGATATTATAAGACTCATACATTAAGACATTACCAATCTAGAAGAAGATTGGCACCATTACTAAAAAAAAAAAAAGTTCCTGGGGAATAAATAAATATAGTTGGAATGAGAATTAATAGGCACTGTTAATAAAAAGCTAAAAAGAGTATATACAGTAGAATGAGAATTCATCACATGAAAGAAACAGAGATGTAAGGTTGGATTTAGTATTCCATCAAAGAATGTTTGTGAATTACAAACGTGATTGGGCTTTGAAAAAGGCAAATGCAATCCTACAAAGTTTCAGCTGAAGTATTTCTGATAGAAAGTTGAATAATCCCTACAATTCACAACTCTCCAGACAGTAAAAGGCCATTTAGGAAGACAGTGAGAAATACATTCACACAGTGGTTTCTTCGCATGCCATGTGTATCGCAGAGAGAGTTTCTCTGACAACTGTGCATAGCTTCACAAGCGGTATCAGGATGAGGTCAGTGAGATCAAGATTTACATTTACCCAACAACCTGAATAAAGCCCAGGATGTATGGTTAGGTTTGGAATATTCAAAAAAACTTATGGAAGCAAATCCATATGCTTTATAAATCCTTGCAAAAACAGATAGAAAAAGCATCTGGTTTGGGCACTTCGGTAAATCAACTAAGTTATTTGCACATAGGTCATTTGAGATGCTCAGTATCCAACAAGTCTGTATGTGGCTGGCCAGTGTGACATGTGCCCTTCTGGAGTGGCAGCTGGAGACACTGTTCCTATGCGGGGACAACTGAACCGAGCCCCAGAAGTGGAATTCAGTTCCAGATTTAGACATCTAAATTTAGATGTTCTTCATAGTCAACAGAGCTAATGAAAAGTCTGGAGGTCTGTTCAGCTCACCGAATGCAGATGTCATTTTACTGTGATCTGGAAAGTTTATTAGAGTCTATTGACTTGATTGATTGGATTTCCCATAACCTCAAGGGGAATAAGAAATCTCACATACATGGGTACAGGACATTTTGATATCTGCATCTAGAGGTGAACCGTACTGTAGTAATCACATTCAAATGAGTGAAATCAAAAGAATCAGAGACTTTAGGAATGGATAATGCTCATTTCCTTTCAGTAAATCTCCTTTCAGGAGCAGATTTCCTGTAGTTGTTTTGGCATTAGAGGTGCAATGTTTATTTTGGTGACAAATCAGAAAGCGCTTGGAAAGGGCATCAATGACTATTAAATTTCTATTTATATTTTCTTATTCTTTTTAGGCCCTTTATTTAGGTGGAAAGAAAAAAATAATAATGAAATGATAGTGCAGATTATACACCCGCAGTAGCAGGGAAGGGAGGTCTCAGTCCAGTTCAGTTTAGGAAAGAATTACCCTGACATAGACGTATAGTTCCTGGGATGTCAGTTGAAATGCTTTTCCATGCTTGATGTTCACAACAAGGAAGTATGTCACTGCACAAGCATGGATTTATGAGTGTGACTAATAGAGAGGGATGCAGTTCCTTTCTTCATATTAACGCTGCCACATCCAAAGCTTAAATTCGTGCTGAGGTGATATAGATGCAATTGTGTAGGTACCTAGCCATTCTCTTCACATCACCACTGTGTCTATCCCTGCTCATGATGCTGCTCTCACATTTGCTGCTTGCTCCTTTCTCACAATATTGAATGTTTTGAAAACTATGGCAATCACAATTTTCTCTTCTTACCAGACATTATTCTTCTGGTTTTATTTCCTTTAGCTACATGAGGTTTTTTTTCTATCCTTACTGCCCAGTTTTTATTTTTCTTTCACCCTGCCTGAACATCCTTTTTTTCCCCTGGTTTTATTAAAGCTTAAGGACTGTCTAGATTGTGAAGGCAGTAAATGTGCACCAGCAAAGAAAAAGAGCGGGGGGGGGCAATGTGCTTCAAAAGCAAGATCACTCAGTATAGCATTTCTAAGTACATTTGTTATTCAGAAACAGAAAGGAGATGTGATGTGCTGTATGGTACCCAAGTCAGCCACAAGTGAAGACTAGAATCCAGGGTGTTATTGTAGGACAACACCAAAACTCATTTACTCATCTCCATGTTTGCCTGTCTTGTGTGATTCTGCTGTGTCTGTGATGACTTTTTTCAGTGTTACAGTTTAAATCCATGGTACTTATCTGCAGACATGGACATTAATTATCCCATAATTCTGTTTTTAAGCTCTCCCCTTTCCCTGTTCCTTTCTCCTGCCTGTTGCAGGGATAAGGAACATGCTTTTTAAATGAAAGTTGGGATTCTGATCTCATTATGTTATTCCAAAAGCTGGTGCCCTAATCTCGGACCTATAGTCCATAAGTGTTAATCTGGTCCTGCTTGATTTAGTCATGTTTTTGTATTTTTTTCTTTTTTATTTAATAGGATAGCTTTATTTTGACGTTTAGATGATGTGCAAACCCTGAAAAAGCCCTTGCGAGTGCTTAGTTCATATTTGTTCATACAATTTAATTATCTACCCTTCAGCTCATAAATATGAGAACTTTTGAATGAGAGTTTTCTTACCAGAAATTTGTTGTTGGTTTTGTTTGGGTTTTTTTGTTTTGTTTTGTAAGACTAAATAATTAGCAGGATCTTGAGAAATGTACATAGCTTTGCTATTTTTTCATTTTAAATTTTCTTGTTGCTACGGCTTGACATTTTTTCTGCCTGCACCGTTTATTTTTACATTTGAAGCAAGCTTTTCATCTACTGTGATGTGTACCTGATACTAATCATAAACAGTAAATCAAAGGAATAGACTTCTTCCCTTAGTATTTGTTCGTCTTATAAAATGCTGGGAAATCTGATCAGTAAAGTCACACAGAAACTATGCTGTGCTTATCACTGGCAAGAGTCTTTCAGACTTAGCAACCACTTGTCTTCTTAATGATAATTCCTGTTTACAAACACACGCACAGCAGGTTGGGGGATATTTACAGCTCTACATTTTTATGTTCTCTACAGTTACCTAAATGAGCAAGTTTAGCCCTCTAAAATAAATAGGATAGGAATATGAGTGAAATTCCTCTCTCTGAAAAACTGCCTGAGCAAGTAAATATGACACTGGCCCAAATCTGGGAGGTTTGTCTTCTATTTCCAACTCCAACACTTTTGGTCAATTCAGATTTCCTGTTCTCATCCTACTGTCTTATTTTCCTAATTTAAGCTGTACTTTTTTCCAAAACTGGGACTGTCCTTTTCCAGTGGATTTTTTAAGTGTTCAGCACATACCTATGAAGTGCAGGGACACCTGAGCTGCACCCCATAGAGAAGAGTGGAGAGTATAGCAACATTACTCTAGCACTGTGTGCTAGATAGTAAACTCAGGGTTCTTCACATCCCAGGTAAGACCTGAAAAGAGTATGCTACTGTATAGAAAGGAACAACAGCACCACCACCAGGTCTTGAAAGAAAAGAACAGTTTGAGAAGATTCAACCTTGAGGACGAAGCTAGGATGAACCAAAATGGAAGATGCCAATGGGCAGCTCTGGCTCATTCCTGTGCTCAGCCTTTCTTAGTTAGCTACTGGTGCTGCTGGAAATCGACTCTGTTTATAGGTGCTGTAGGTCTGTAAGTGAATTGCTTTTAGAAGCTTGAAATGGATTCCTCTTTCTGGGCATGAATGTGGGCATGTAAGGGAGGCTTGGTGTTCTGCTGGGCACCTAAAGTTTTTGCAAAGGGATATCTCACTTTTTGAGATTCCCAAATTTTTTTTTTTCTTTTTTCTTTTTTTATTTTCTTCCTTTTTGATTGTGACTTTAAGTATTTTGGGCTGGTTCTAAGTTTTGATGTTACCTGGAACTTCAAGATAATACTGTAATCTGAAAGACAACGAATTAACAGTAGAAATAAGGTTTTAAGATGTGAAGAGTCACTTTTGATAGAGAGTATTGTATTTTTCCTCTGTTCTAATAAGGCCTATGAATCAGAATGGCAGCATTCATATCATTTGAACTCTGATGCAGATTTATAATCCATAAATTCAAATCTTTAAGTAGCACAGAAATCCAAAACAACATCTGGGACTGTGGTACTCAAGAGTTTCTCCTTCAGCCAGCTTTACTCCTGCTGCTATTCTGTTTATTCTTCAGCTTCATGTTATAGTGCTGTTTCTTCTTCCCTCTTCCAGTACTTTTGCTGTAGTCTGTGTCTCACCACCCTCTTTTCTACTTTTCATCTTTTTTACATCCTACTAAAATCTTCTTTCCAGCAGTCTTTCTACTGATGAACTGACTGGCAGGTTTTTCCCTGAATGCTCCAGACCAATCTATTCCACACAGCCAGCTATCATCAGTCTGTTCTCAAGTACTCCATGCTGGGTGCCAATGTATAATCTGTGCAAAAAATACCATTTTATTTTATGTTTTATATAGACTAGAGAATGAAAAAGGCAAAGGATTGTCAAAGGTCTGCCAGCTTCACTGAGACAGTCTTAAATATTAGCAGAATGCCTTCTGAACTTGATATGATGACACCCTTTTTTGTCCAGAGGTTTTTTGAAACTGTCACACTTTTGGGACATAGAGCTTTGCATTACACAGAAAGTTACAACACCCTCAGTGACGCAGAAAGAACCCGCTATATTTTTTTATCTTAAAGTTCAAGTCTTCTCATTTTGCTTTCCTGAATGTAAAGTACTTCGGTATTAGTGCTGCTGTTACCCATTGCCAAGAGTATCTGTCACAGCACTAGTAGTTTGACCTTCAGATACTACAACTTTCAGGATTTAACCAAAGCCATCTTTTTCTTTACTTTTTTTTTTTTCTGCAGATTCCTTTTATTTCCTGGACCTTGGATTTTTTTTTTTTTCGTTTTTATCTCTGTTACTTTTTACTTTTATGATTGATCTTACATGCTAATATAAAAGTGACACATTGAGTTACTTACAGTGCCTCTATCACTGAAAAGACAGAGAGTAATGCTTAGAGGAGAAGGCTAGATTCATGATGTAAATTATCAAGATTCCTTTCCTTTTGTCATATTTATAAAAAAAATATACTCAGTAATTCAACTTCTTTGTTGTGACTCAGTCTTTTCAACATTTATTTCCATCCATTGTTGCAAAACCTACAATTTCCATTCTTCATGAAGGCAGAACAGACACATTTAAAATCTTATTTGATAGCTCTGTAGTTAATGGCTGAAAGTTTTGGAGCTGTCTTTCAGACCTGCATATCCCAACAGAATGAACAGTCATGAGACTTCTGTAAAATTACCTGTAGTTTTACAGGTACCAGTCTATGTAAGTGACAAAACTCAGCTATCGTGCTGAAGTTTCAGAGCAGGTTGATGGTTCTTGAGCTGAAAGACACCACTGAGGGGTTGATTTCACATTTCTTCCTTTAATCCATATCTTTGAACAGTTTAGTGAGGCAATTGACAGAGAAGGACTGTGGGTCAATTTGATCTCTGAAGCATCTTCCTTTGATGTTTACTTTTGCAGATAAAAAAGAGAAGAAAAGATACAGAGGACTGGGGTTGCTAACTTGGGACTGCTCACAAGGTGCCTGGAATTACACTGATGGGTTGCCAAAGTATTTTTCATTATACAGCATTTTGTGCCCAAAGTAACTCCAGCTTTTGAATCAGCACGAGGTCATGTTACAGCACTGTACCACAATAATAGTAATAATAAATTTGAAATGGAATCCGCCTTTAAGGAGAGGTGCTCACTTAAAAGGGTAGTCTTACATTAGATCAAGAAAAGATAAAAGGCAAACATGCAAAGAGCCTCCTCTTCAGATACTAGGGTCAGGTGGAGACCTGATTTGGCAGAGGTGTGAACAAGCTGGCTGGTTCTGTCTTTTTCCATTCAAGTGACATGGCAGCCATACTCCAGACAGCCTCACCATACCCTGTGTATGTTGAAGAACATTTTAAAATAAAAGTCTTGACATTGAGAGGGCCTGTAACTTAAAAAACTTGATTGCTGCGTGCTTGTTAAAGAATTTGAACGTCCATACAGAACTTTAATAAATAAGTAATTGATGATAATCAATGCCATTTGGCAGAAATAGGGTCCCCTAACCGAGCTGCTTAGAGCAAGTCAGGGCAAGAGCTACCACATTATATTTGCTGTCTGTTAATCAAAGACAGAATATCAGTGAGAATAGCACTTCTGCTTAGCATTTTACTAAAAAAGTAGGGTGAAAAAATGCATTATTATATGTTGAAAAATACTAATTCTAGACCTTCTCTACAGCCCACCCCCTGAATAGTGTAAGGCTGACACATTTGGTGCCAACATGCCTACTCTCTAATTCCTTTTCTATTAGCTCTCCTACACACTCTTCAGAGATGGCTGTAGGATCATTATAATTTTCACTTGCCACACTTAAGATAATCTATTTCCTTCTTCCATCATCATAGAAAAATGAGAAATTCTTTTGGGAAGAGTAATAAACAATACTAGTCAGTTCATAACCATACTAGTTCAGTATGGTTAGTAGCTTAGTTAATTGTTTTGATTAGCTCTGGGTCTTTGCAATGAAAGAGAATATTATCTCCACATAGTACTTCATTTAATTTTGACACCATATTCACGTATCAGTGTTCAGTGTAATTTAGTTAAGTGTGGCTGAGCTTTTTTCTTCCTCTATCAAAGTTGAATAGATGGCACTAGAGATTTTTGCAAGACCTTTTGTCTGCCTCAGGCTCCATCATTACTCTGCAATAGAAAGCAGCCATAAATTCAGCTCAACTGGCTGCTTCATCCTGTGTCCTATAGAATCCTTAGGATACTACTATGCTACCAATGCCTTACTCAGTAGGAACACATGAGGAAGAGGAAGTGTAATGGGGTCATATATATATATATATATGGTGTATATATATTTGTATATTTATTACAACCTTCAGAGTAATGTGGCTGAATTAATCTAGACCACTGAATTTGAAAGAAATTTGTTACTGAGGGAGGGAGGTGGGCTATTTTGAGGATATGTCAGATGCCATGGAGAGTTTATGGTGACTGCTGCAATCATAATTCAGAATGTTCACTGTTTTTTCTGGTGTTCACTGCTTTTTCACATTACCTTTAACTCTTTTGAGGCAATGAAATAGGGAGGGTATGATTACTTTCTTTAAGTGTCTTCTCTTGACTATGAATTTGAGACGAATCAAAACTAGTCATAAGTGCAATATGCATGTTGAGTAAACATGGATGAATTTAAAGCACTCACACCTGAAGAACAGCCTGCATATGTCTCCTGATTGGATAGAGTGGATACACTTGACTCTGTATCATTGACATCTATCGTACATTTTTCCTCATTCTTTTCTCACAAAATGAACTCTGGTTTATTTATGTTGTAGCTTTGATTCATTATCAATTCAAAAGGAAATGCAGAGAAATTTACACTACTGTATAGAGCTTGTATT
Source organism: Limnodromus scolopaceus (assembly GCA_028565335.1). Classification (NCBI taxonomy): domain Eukaryota; kingdom Metazoa; phylum Chordata; class Aves; order Charadriiformes; family Scolopacidae; genus Limnodromus; species Limnodromus scolopaceus. The sequence continues at coordinate 22,808,363 of JAOXNO010000001.1, forward strand.
TTTATTTCCGTTTTTATCTCTTAGTTTCAAATCCTCTTGAGGTCGTGGAGTCCCCTTCTGAGGTCATGGAGTCCCCTTCTCTGGAGATTTTCAAGGCCCGCCTGGATGCAGTCCTGAGTAATGTGCTCTAGGCAATCCAGGGAGTTGGACTGGATGATCTCTAGAGGTCCCTTCCAACTCTGTCAAATCTGTGAATCCGTGAATTGCCAATACCCATCAGAATCTCTCAAATATGTGCTACATTAAAAAAGACAAAACAAGCTCCCTGTAGTCCAAATGAGAAAGAACCATGATACTTTGTTTTTGACAGTCATATTTTCCAAATCTCAAGAGAAAGTGAAGCATAGCATGCTTCACATGAAACTCCATCATTAAAAAAAGAAGTTCTAATAAAAATAATTGAGCGATGGCTGCCCTTTCTGTGTCACTTCTGTATGGCCCATTAATTCTGGCAAGTCTGTGTAAGAGTCACTACTATCAACTTCACAAAGATAATCAAGCATTAATCCTACATCAGTAGCTCATTATTTTTAAACTCAAGTTATTTTATGACCAATAGGTTGACTTAGAGGATCTAACAGGGTGCTTCTTGTGTTTTAATGAGTGTAAAAATTTTACTTTAGAACTGAGTGAAAGATGAGAGAGTCCTGTCAATATATTTTATTAATGGTACTCCTAGCACTTAATAATTAGAATTTTCTCTAAGAGAAACATTTCAGTTTTCTTTTTATCTTTTTGGACGAGAGAAATAATAGTTTCCCAAAATATCATCAAAAGATTTGTAGGAATTAAAGCTGAAGATAGTTCAGCAATAATTCAATAATAGCTGAGCTACCTCCTGATTGAATGGGTTATTGACAATAAGGTGTGTCAGTGGCTAAGCTTGAGGTTTATTTTACTGAAGTTGTTAGAGGAGAAACATGTTATGTAAAGGCTTGCTAAAGTACAGCTAGTAAATCAACTAAAGTCAGAAATTCTAGTACTGATGCAGTCTTCTTTTCTGAAATGTACTTTAGTTAAATATTTTAGAAGAGGCAGACCTAAGATGGGAAATCATGTCACTGCTCATCATCTGAAAGTCAGTTTTTCCTGGAGTTGTTTAGAAGGTGTAAAACCAATATCACAAAGCTAACTTTTTCCTTTTTCTTTCTATGCCTCCTGTAGATGAGAATTGCATTTTTTTTTCAGAAAACTGCTAGGAACCTGTCTGGGTTGAGCTGCTGGGAAGCAGCAGGAGCAGCCTTGGTGCTGCCACCAACCCACAGCCCCCAAGCAGGGAGAGCAGAGCCAGAGGGTTGCAGCAGCAGTTCCTATCCAGCCAGCAGTCATCAGGCATAGATCTCCCGTCCGAGGTCAGTCCTGGAAGTGCAGTCACAAAATGTGAGCCAAACATCTCTTGAGGCATCACTAGGTTTGGGAGCTGAACCAAAATGGCGTTAGATACTCATTTCGTAATAGCAATATCTGTCTTACAAAAGTTACAATTTAATTAACTAGTGTTATCATGATTTAATTAACAAGGGTATTAGCAGCAAATGTCTACTAAAAGGCAAACCCAAGCAGTCCTCCAGAATTGAAACAATAAAAAGATGTGTGCTGTCTCCAGCGAGCCACACATCCAAACAGCTAAATGAATCAATATTTCTTTCAATAGCGTAGTGTTTATGCCAAGAACCAAAATGTGAAGTTGTTTAATGTACTTCCATTGTTCAAATCCAATGAAAAGTAAAAAGTAAAAGCTTAAATAAAAACGTCTAGGCAGAGCTGGGAAATTATATATTTAGTTCTTCTAATCTTTGTATCATACTTAAAATATTTTGCTGAATATTTACTGCATTTGCATTTGACACAGGTTGGTGAATCCAACAAGAACGATAATTATATAATGGATTGCAAGGAAATCATAAATACAGGTGGCTTACAGTGGATGAAGATTCACCTCTTGAATTGTATATAACTATAAATATATTGTGTTTATATATAAATAAACTTTTGTGACATTTATGGCGTTGGCAAACCAAAGTGTATTGTTGGAGAGTCCTTGACCTTTTCATTAAAATAGATATATTGGATATACTTTCAGAATAGGCATGAATAAATATTTTAGTGAAAAAAATATCTTGTTCACTGATAGTGTTTCAGTTTCATCACGGCAAACAGTAGATTTGTTTCACTTAGCTCTTCTCTATTCAGAATACGTTCAATCACTTAATTCAAGTGTTTGTACGCTTAAACTTACCCTGTCCCTATGAGGGAAATTAATCTGCCAGGCAATGAGGAGTGACCTGAGTAACCCTGGAGAGCCAGGAACTTGACACTAACCAGTTGAGACTAGTAGTAATCTCATGCTGTGCAGAAGGTCTAAGAGAACAGTCTGCAAGGTTAATGTGTTAGTACTTCAAGACAGAGTCCTAGGAAAAAAAAGTAGATAATTAACTCACCCAGAGCCACAAGCTATTTTGTGTTTCTACTGTCATTATGATGATAGAGATAGACTAAACAGACTTTCTCTTTTGAGAGTCTGTGCTCCGATGAATTATAAGGGCTCAAATCAAAACAGTGCTGGCCTGTGAACTTAATGCAGTTAAACAGCAGTAGAGCAGAGGGATGTTCTGAAACTCTTCCCTGACAAAGTGTCTGTGTATCCTGATAGCAGAAACGCTAACTTTACTTAATGTGCTGCTTTCCTAGTATCAATGGGACAATACACAACAAATTTACAACTATATTATTTTCAGTGCTAATAACGATATATTGTGTGAAGGGGTAAATCTGTTGTTTAAATTGGAACAAATTTTTATATAAAGGAATAAAAGGTTAAGCTCCTTAAAGTAAGACTACAGTTTTTCTTTAAGAAGAGTCTAGAACAAAGAGAAGTAAAATAGTAAGGTTTGATTCTACTAGTAGAATTAAAAAAAAACCCAGCCCTGATCATATTCCCTCTCATAAATATTGTGTTGTTTCAGCAACAGCTATCAGCTGTTGTGTCTTAAAAAAAGAGGTGAATCTTGTAGTTCATTTTATTCATTGTGTGTGATGCTGCCAAAGCTATTCTGAGTGGTGTAGGAATTAAATGCTGCCGATACTGATGACATCGGGACTGTCAAGTCCATCTACTGATAAACGCAATTACTTTTGAGTTAGCAATTGACAACTCTGACCTAGATAAAAAAATTAGCCTTATCTCAGTCCCATGAAGGCAGAAATGATGCCAATGAGCACACTAAACTGGTTATGTACAAATAGGAGTATGAGAGGACCGATGGGAGTATTAAGAAGTGTCATTGCTCTTTTTGTCACAGCTCTCATCTATACATCAAGTCTGTGTTTCAAAGATGACCTCTTCAACCATAGCTCTCCTCTGCTGACATGTTGTTCACAGGTAGCATTTGTTTTTGGCTTGAGGAACAATAAAATGAGCTTCCTGCAGATTGGTTGTTCAGTAAACAATTTTGGAGGGCAAATCTTGAAAAAGGATTAGCAAGGTGTGTTTACTGATGTCACTCAGGGAGAGTTTTACCTAAGTGCGAGTCCTTGCATAATACTCATTTGGTGTATCACTTTGTAAGATCTTTGTTTCTGTTTCACTGAAACCAGACCAATTCTACAGGTTCACTTGCAGTTATTCTAGATCATAGTGGGAATGCATTTTAAATAGAGGGATTCAAACCATGGTGCTACCATTTTTCCTAATTAGCTGCCTTCCTTAAATGATTTTGTGCGTTTCCACCTGAAAACTTTCTAAATGAAGCAAGGGACAAAATTTGACCGAGGCAAAAGCAGCTGCTGTTTGGAGACTTTGTCATGCCTTGTCCACCCAGCAGCCTGCAGACCCAAGCTGGTTGCTGCCGGCTCCCCTCAAAGTTACAAGAAACAGTGGCTTCAACTGAAAAATGGGTGAAGTCACTTGTGGTTATGGCAAATGCTGTTTCCATCCTTTTCATCTTTTGGGACAGTGTTCAGAGCAGGCCTAGTGCTTCATTTTTGCCTACACAGTTGGCAAGAGCATTTTGGTTTCTCTCAGCTATGCTGTCTTGATCTAGCTTTTCACACCAGCACGCCACAGGTCCTAGCACAGATATTCAAAGATTTTTATTCAAATGTAGCAAGCATTCAGTTATGACTATCTGGTATCCGAGATTGCACTGATTAACTGCAAACCACTTCTTCTGTACACTGCCAGACCTGTTTACTCATTTAGTAATGGTAATTATATAGTTTATGCACAGCCTGACACTCACATAAATTTTCCATGTCATGCTGGCAGACATGTATTTTGAGTATGAACTGACCCTTCCTTACTAACGATTCTTATCATGGGTCTTATCACAACTAGCTATACTTTCACTTCTTATGAAATAGCATATCAAGAATTATTTCCAGAAAGCTCTAGGACAGATAAGGTAAAATAAATGTGGGTCAGATTCTGCCATTACTCCCTGTGCAAAGCTGCTTCGTTGATTTGTGAGAGAATTATTATGGGATAATCTGTTTTATAAAATAATTCCCGCCAAAAAATACAAAGCAAAGGTATTGGCCACAGACTGGAATGCTTTAATAAAATGTATATTCCTCCCAGTCAAGTAAAAGGGAAAAAAGTAAACAAATAATTCAATATATATGATTCACTCAATGTGTGTCATCTATCACGTACATTTAATTTTCATCTTTTGAGATCACTTTTGAGAATGAATCAAGCTACCGTAGTGCCATTTGTATCTTTATATCTTTGCATTTCTAAAAATAGATTTTTTTACAGCTGTGGAAAACTGTGTAATAAAGCCAAGTGCATCCTGTTTAACCAAGCACCAAAATAGTCTTTATGTAGAATACATTTTGTTTGCTTTTATTTTTACATTGAATAGTGATGATAACTAATAAGGACAAATTAATAGGTTTATTCAACAAAAAAAGCAAATAATCTTTCAGCTGTCACCTCTTTCCACAACTGTTATTGGCCAAAGCTTCCACTGATCAATGTGGTCTGGCATAACTTGGATTTCACTAAGATTTCACTTGTTTTCCTTCAGTGTTCTAACCAAATAAATATGTATTAATCAATAGAGAAAACTGAATTCTGAAAATGTTCTTTTAATCTGAGGGACCTTGTGATAACATTCCTGTCCCTCTTTGGGAAGGCTTTCTCAGCGTCAAGTCATTAAGAGGTTGAAATCATAACAGAAGATAACTAGATGCCTTTTTTCATCATAAGAAGCTGTGACGTATGTTTATTATTTATTTTTCTGAAAAAATATTTTCTTTTTGGTTTATTTCGCATGCACAAAATGCAGTCACTGTCTTCATATCTTCCCTTATTTAAAATAACTAACTAAGTGAATAAATGTTTATATTTGTCATTCTCCATGGTGCTTTTTTTAGTAAACTGGCTTCTCCAGAGCATTAACATGTACCTCTGGATGGTGGTACTGATGAAAAGAGCTGCAGCCTAAAAATATATATATTTCCAATTGTCCATAAGAGCAACTAAGATTAAAAGCTTGAAGAGATCACAAATTTATAGCATAGAGCAAAGCGCTAGTTTCTAGCTGTTTCTTTATGTGTTGCCTTGTTTGTGGGGCCATAATTACACTGTGATTATAGCTAGAAAGAAAGTCTCTTTTATTCTCCATCCTGAATAGTAATTACTGTGTTACTGTTTCACTCCCATCCCTTTCTTTTGCTCTTTCTGAACATCGAGATCTATTTTAGGTTTTAACATAGCTTTTGGGAAACATGAATTACAAAATATTGTTTACATTGTTTACAGTGATGATCAAGTTATGTATCAACTATTACATATTACGAACTAATTAACCCAGTGTAACTAAATGCAGGTATCCATGAGACTGGAGAACGTTAAAATGAAAAGCTGACCACAGCTTCCCTGAGCTACATGATCTAGGTTGTGTTTGAATTTCTATCCCTTCAGGTGCCCTCTCTTTGATTAGATTAAAATAGAGAACATTAGAATCAGTCTACTGTAAGGAAGCAATCAGTCTACTGTAACAGAAAATAGTGCAATTTGTCTTAAAAAATAAAACTCTTGTCCTTCCCCCTCTGGCATTCTCATATTACACCAGATTTTGAGACAAAATTGGAGGGGCTGTAAGTCACCCTTACTCAATTGACCTCCACTGGAATTGAGCTGATCTAGGCCAGCAGAAGAAGTCAGTGCCAAGTGCTCCAAATGCTCTCAGTCATGAAACAAGTCACTTGCAGATCATTAGTCTGGCTTAAAAATGATCTTACCAAAGTATAATTTTGGGTTTTTTTTCCGTTTTTTAGTACTTTGGTATCCATCGAGGCCATGGTGAGTGAGCTTTCTACTGATTAAAAATATTTTAACCATATTTGAAAATGGACCAAGGTTTTCCCCACCACTTTCCGTTAGTAAACTTTTCTTTTTCCTCCCACTATTATAGTACGTCAGCCTCATGGGAACAAGTGAAAAGTCTTAGTTATACAATTCTCACAATAAGTGATAGCGGTAGTCACAATAAAAAGCATCCAACCTGGCAGCACTAAATGTATTGTACCCCTGTCTATGTAACATGTCCTTAAAGATGCAGATATCTAACATGATGAGGTCAAACCTAGTAATATTTTTCATGCAAATCCGTCTGGTTTTCTGTTTCCTTTGAACTGTTCTTAATCACCTAAGGACTGAGAGAGAAATCAACAAAAGGCCCCATTGTCAGAACTCTTGTTTTCCAAACCTGCCTTTTGGGTCTGGAGACAAGGTGAAAGGAGGATAATTCTTCACCTGGGATGTTGCCAGAGCTCCCTCCCAAGTGAACTCAATCTAGACTGTGGATTTCCACATGCTCGTCTGCGTAAGCATGTGAACCTGTACATATGCACATGTACATAGGCACTGAGATTGTTCAGTAGCATTGGCTAAGACATCAGTGGCATCTGAGTAATGGATCACATGATATTTCAGGTTGGAAGGGACCTCAGGAGGTCTCCAGTCAAACCTCCTGCTCAAAACAGTGTCAGGGTGACTCAGGACTTTATCCAGTCAGGCTTTGAAAACCTCCAAGGATGGAGAGCGACTGCCTATCTCCTCTGGGCATCCTCTCCTGCTGCCTCAGCATCCTCATTGGAAAAAAAGCTTTTACCAGTATAAAGTTTCAAGTTATGACCATTATGTCCTGTCCTTGCATCATACACCATTGTGAGGACCCTGGCTGAATCTCCCTGTAAGCATTGGTGTTTACTGTCTGGGGGACTTGACCTCAGAGCCATTTCTTCTCAAGGCTGAACAAACCCATCTCCTTCAGCCTTTTCTCACAGGGCATGTGCTCCAGCTTCCTGAATGTCTTGGTTGGCTCTATGTTGAACTCGCTCCAGTTTATTGCTATATTTCTTATATAGAGGGGCTCAAAACACATTTACACATCTAATGTATTGGTGAAACACTTACATGATTTTGAGGCTTTTCCCATCAGTCTGCACGCTAAAGGTTATGATACAAGTTATACGAATAAGGAGAAATGAAACAGCCTTGGTAAAATGAGATGAAACTGCACTTGGTAAATTGGAACATGAACTCCACAAGATTGTGGCATTCTGCTGAGGAGTTTTGATTTCTCCAAAAGTATATCTATAATTGTAAAATGTGTTGTAAGAAAGTAGATGGGAGCATTTCAATTTTGTTCAAGATTAGGTGAAAAATGACTTTTGGCCAGCCTTAGGTTACTATAATACGCTTATGATGGTACAAAGGTAATCACAAGTGGTCTTTTCTTTTAATGTAATATTCAGAATACCTAAAAAGTCATGTCCTTTTTCATTTGATTTTGGAGTGCATGACAGCAACCAAGCAGGTGCTCACTGTCTCAATTTTACAGTGATATGTACAAACTACTAAAGATTTGGTTTTTTGGGGTATTGCCAGTAGAAATCACTGTTGAAAATAAAACTTCAGGCTCGGAATACTGTTATGAAAATGTGCAGTGAATTGCAAGTCTGAAACCTCACTGTGCTCGTAACAATTCATGCTAGGGGCTTTGCTGATATTGGTATGTAAAATATGACAATGTGAATACCTCCTACCAAGAGAAAGCAGTAGAATTGAAGAACAGTATTTTGCATATTTATTATGTTATTATTACTAGTGTACTAGCACCTAAAGGAGAGATTTGATTCCTGAGAAAGTGCTTAATCACTAAGACTTTTAAGGAAAAGATGAGTATCAGATGTCTATATTTTGTGCTAAAGTCAGTGTAAATTTGGTGTGCTCAGATGTATTTGTTAGATTCATCCCCTGCGAGGAATTAAACCTGTTTGTACCGTGAATTCTAGATGGCCATCGGTAGAGGGGAAAGGCCCTCATATCCTCAAGATGGCTCTGCTTTTAGCTGTGGGAAATAGCAGAACTTCAGATACTTTAGTAAAGTTTTGAGATTTAAAGGTGTTTATGCAGTTAAGGATGTTTTTGACTACTTTTTAATATTAGATGCCTAAATTGTACTGTAGGGACCTTTATACTTTTCTGGGTGTTGTTTGTTGCTTAGTCACGAGCATCTTGTTCAGCACTATCTAATTTAGCATGTCTCAGCCAAGTTAATTCTCAAATTTGCTGCAAAAGCTCTGACAGCATATCTTCTACCCCTCACCTCCAAAATACCGTCTCCAGACTAGTCTCTTCCTTCTCTTCCCTCCGCTCTTTGTAGATAATTGTCCTGATTCATGCAGAGGGAGCAAGTAGAGCAAATCGATTATCTGTATCTGAAAAGGACAGCACTGTCAATGAGGGAGCTTTTCTTTGAGATCATGATTGTTACTGTTTTGCCCTGGTGAGGATGGGATATGTACAGCTGTAAGAGTGTTGACAATGGAGCATGTGCAGCAAACCTACTAAAGGAGCAAACCCCCTTAATGTCCCTAATTTAACAATGAAGCCAATCAGTTCTAATTAGTTTGTGATTAAAGAAGTAGATATCTTCTAAGTTGTGGGAAAAGTACTGTTTGTGGGTAAACTGTCTTCCTGTTTTAGATTTAAATCCTCTTCTGGAAGCCAATTGTCCATGTCCTGTTCATGGCATAAAGCAGTCCATTAAGCAGCTGCTTAATTCTAATTTACGGTGCTCTTATTTTTATCAGGTGCTGAAGAAACACCTTTAATTATAGTAGTGGGGGAATTACAGATTTTCACCGGTTGAAAATCTTGTGTTTCAGCTGTTGTCTACACAGCTTGCAGAATAAAGTGATATTTCACCATCTCCAGAAAATCACATAGGATTACTTTGACTTATATGTGATACAGTTATAGCCTGTAGCAATTCAAAGCTCTTGAACCCCCATTCTCCATTCTGACCATCAAAAAATTGCCTTTTGTCTTACAGAAAAATGAAAAATGGAAAGAAAAAAAGTATTTAATTTTCTATGACAGTGTAGTATTTTTCCCTACTGGTTACATTAAGTGAAATCAGCTATTTCTTTTCCTCATCATGCCCTACTTCTTGCAGTGTGATGGGATCATTAAAAAGGGACACAGCAGGAAGAGAGAGTGGATAGGGCAAATGGAAAAGTTAATGCAACATTTTCTTCAGTTTTTAATGTCGTAAAAAGTTACTATTGGGTCTTTCATATGCTTAAATTGTTAGCTGTCCCTTTGCCGTGAAAATCATTCTTTCCCTTCTTTTTTAGTTGCAGTTGAAAAAATCCTCCCACTGTTTCTTCCTGAAAAAAACCCACCCTGTTTCCACGTGTGAATTCTGTCATGAATACTTCTATCTTGTCCAGCTCCAAAAATTTCCTTTTGGAGGTTTGAAACTGTGAATACAGACCCAGCAGTAACTCACAGTGAAATTATTTTAAGTTTTATGATTACATTTATTTTCATTATACATTAGTTTTCATTGCATTTGTTTTGAAATTCTTTTTGCATAATTGTCTACTTAGCAGTAATGTGCAGCCCTGTGAATTAAGCCCTGTGAATTAAAATATGACATATTTTCATAGCTATAGTCAGTCCTTGCAACAACTGCTTGTTTTATGTAAGAAAACATAACAACTGAATTTTTGTTCTGCTGGATCAGAGTTCTATTCCCATAGCAGCTGACCAAACAGTAGATAGTATGTGAGATACTGTTTTATACTAGCAGTAGGCTTCATCTGAAAACTGCAAAGTATTCACAAAAACCTGCAGCAAAATGTGACTAAAAAGCACTGGGATGGTGACAGAGTAAGCAAACGAATATAATACAGGCCAACGAGGATGAGTAGGAGCGGTGGGATAAGTGGGCTGGTGGCAGAGGGAATTTCAGGTCTTGGGTGAAGAACTGACACCTGGGAGTGAGTGGAGTGTATGGGGATAGGAGGAGAAACCATTCTCCAATGGAAATGCTGGACATCACAGTGAGTTTATCCAAGGCTTGGGAAAAGCCTTTTGTTCATTTAAATTCAAGATTAGCAAAAGACTTAATCGTTTTTGGTTTTTTGTTGTTGGTTTTTTTTGTCTTTTGTTTTATTTTATTTTTCAGTTGGGATTCATCTTGCGTAATATTAGCTCTCTAGGAGTTAACTATATAGTCTAAGCTAGTCACACAAGGAAGTCAGTTCAGGAGGGCACATAGAATCTACTTTAACCTGTTTTCTTAAATGCTTATTTTCAGAGAGAGTGAGTGAGTGAGTGTTCTCTTTGGGGAAAAAAAAAAAAAGCTTTCTTTAGGTTTTTAGGTTAGGCAATTAACTTTTAGATCACTAAAACTGCCTGAGATGAATCCTGCCTAAGCAACTAACTGCAAGGATGTACTGCAAGCTGATGAAAGCTCCCTTTCAAGAGCAACCAAAGTTATTCAATACTTGATGTGAAGTCATGACGTCAAAACACTCAGTCTGAGTGGGAATTCACAGTACATTCCAAATCTATATTTAAATTCTCTGCATAAACAAGCTATCAAATATTCATTGCAGAAATGGCCCTGATGGGATGCTGCTGCCCGTTAGCTTGCAGACTTCAAGCCAAGCCAGAGCAGGCATCCATCACTCGTGGTCCTCATTTGATGCAGGAACAAATAATTCAGCCTACCTGTCTTAGAGCAGGAGCTCCTACATAAAATTCTTTCCACCTGCTCAGCTGAAGAGGCCTTAAATTCCTACAGAAGGATTAGTAACAAGTATCCATAAGTGATGAATTACATCTCAAACTGATACTTGTCTTTTCTTCAATAAATAGCTGACTATGAACTCTTTGCAGCGTACATTAGTCTGCTTTTCATGAAACTAAAGGAAAATGCTTAAGTCTCTGGTCAGTAGTTGTTAATATGACTAGTTCAGATGCTGCAATATTTTTGGTGAAGTCTTGCTGTAACTTGCTGTCTAGTCTCCAAATAGACTGATATCAAATAGTGGCCAAAAATGCTTAAGAAACTGATGTGCTTGGATATCTCTATGTCTGTTTATACTTCCAACAAGTGCTTTCCAATTGCAAGGAAGTCCTTTCTTAAACAGGATCTCAATCAAGCCTGTAACTAAAAATAATACTCCTGAGGACAAAAGTCCCAAAAGTTTCTTGTTTGAAGCTGAAACTTAAAAGCTCTCACGGTCAATAAGCAGAGGAAAGGATCCTTATACATACTGTTGCTACGCACTGAAGACCCTCTGAGATTAAATGCTAACAGACAACGAACAAATTTAGTTGCTTGTACTGAATCTTTTTCTTGCTCGTAGCCATTGCTACAGGCTTTGTAGTTCTGCATTAGAAGTGCTTGCAGCCCGTGGGGTTTTAGAGTGGTATCAGTTATTTCCACCTATATGCCTGAATTAGTACAGTAGCAATGTCTTCCCATAGTTAGAAATTTCCCATGGGTAATCTGTGTTAGAAAATGTAGGTTCTGTCTACATACTCACCTCGAGATTTGAAAAGATACCTCTTTTTTTTTGGATTTATTTCAAACTTGAGAAATTCAGCAGAATATTTGATTGTCTATTCATGCTAACACCTGTATACTGGCACTATTCTGAGCTAAAGAAACATGGGATTTCTCCAAATTTTATGTTCTTGCTTATCATACACATATAAAGGAGTGTGCTAGGATACTGGGGTGCAGGACTTAATTCCTTAGCATGTCTTTGGATTCCAGTTATGAAATGAATGTGGTACACTGGCGTGGCAAATTTTCATGGACTTTATAGATGTTGAAGTAGGATGGAGTCTGAAAAGGCTTCCATGTTATTACATGCTTTTTTTCTGCTGTTATTAATGAAAACATTTATATTTATGGGTAAGAAATTCAAGGTTGAGTCAAAAAGTTTGACCTAGCTTTGAGAGTTAAAGTTCAACCAACATTTAAAATGTCTTTGATCAAGTAGTCCTTAGATCTCTCTGTTAGCAAACAGTAAGCAAGTGTTCTCCTTTATCTTTATGTTATTTTGCTCAGAAAGCTCAAATAAAACTTTTGACATGATTTAATTATGAGAAACACACCTCTTTTATAACATAATTGAAACATTTTTTTCTTGTGGCATTTTGATTTGGTCAAAAATCAGTAAAATAACTTTCCTCATCCACAAATCAAACTGACAACATTAGAGGCAGAAATTCCCTATTTTTGTAGAATTTGGGGAATGATAATTAATGCCTCAACTCATAGTTTTACATTTGAAACTGAATTTTTCTTGTTACTATATACTGATATATGTAAAGAAAAACCTTACATTTGACAAATATATAAATTGAAATTACTTCTGCATTGGATTTTTATTTTTATAAGTAAAGCAGAATAGGCATAATTAGGGTGTTAAAAGTGTGAAGAACCATAGTAAGACGGAATCAAATCAACTTTAATACTTACTAAAAATAGAAATATAGAGGAATGAAAGAGACAGTGGTTTACTAACACTTCTAAATGATTTCTGGTACAAAATTTGCAGAAGTATAAGACTCAAGCAAAACTGGGATGTGAATCTCTGACTTCAGTGTCTTTTCTGAAACAAAAGCAGAAGCAGCAAGAGGGGACTTGAGTGATATTTATTTAAATGGGCACATAAATATTTAGGAAACCTGCAAAATGCATGGAATGAATTATAAAGAAAGCTTTGAAAAATTTCACTGTGGTTTTGTCTCTGGCATGAAGCCTGGAGAAAATCTAACAAAACTTATTGTGATGTCAGATTTATTAATTGCTGTGGATTCTTGCTTAATCATGCAATAGTCTCGCCCTATTATTTAAATAGCTACAGCGTCTTCCTTTTTTTCTGCAGGTTTTTCTGGAGTGGGTATGTGCTCTCAGGCTGTCAGACGTCTTGTAGCTAGAAAGTGAACTGGTATAGGTGAACATATCTCTGCCAGAGCACCATTTTTAGAGGGCAAGAATCTTCTGGCGGTAACATTGGTAATGCTCTGCCTGCAGTTTCAAAGCTTCAATCAGTTGATAAAAGGACATATAACCTTTTAAAACATTATACCCAGCTTCAAGTTTTATACGCAATAAATAGTATATTCCTACATGGGCAATTCTACTGATACTGACTAGGGTGTGCCTGAAAGAAATACTGCTTATCCCACCACATTTTTGATACACCTTTTCTTTTAACTGCATGGTGTGATTCTCAGTGTGGTTGGCAGAAACCATATCCAATGGTGTCTCCTTGTTATTTGAATGCAGTCATTACTGTTTAGCCTAACATACATGTCACAGCAAGATAGTATTTTACACAATACTGCTGGTGTTAGATGTAATCGACTTGGGTTTCAAATGTATGGGAGTTCTGAATGCCTGTGTTCTCCAACTCTATACACTGTTTCAAGGAGATATAATTAAGCAACGTGAAGGCAGTAACTAGCAAAGGAAAAGTTTTTCACTCTGATGACATTCAAACTGTTGATAGGGACTCTCTCAAAGCACAGAAATTAGGAAAAAAATAGAAAGAAAAAAGAATCTTCTATTGGCAGTGCAGCTTCAGTTTGTTTTTCTAAAAGAAAACACTCCAGTAAATGTCACATATAGCAGTAATAATAAAAAAACCCAGTATGACGAGAATAATGGTTTAATTCCACTTTGATACATGCTATTGTGCATTTGTTAGAAGTGAAACAAATTTCCGATTTACTGTGAAGGTCAGGAAAAATGTTACAGTATTTCCAATGAAAAATGTTTGTGGACAAGGATAGAATTTTTAAGGTAATTCATTTAAAGAACCAGAAAAACAAAAAAATCTAGTTTCTCGTTTATGGTGATGTTAAAGTAAAAATTATTGAAACATATTCACTTAAATGACATGTTCTTTTTGTTATTTTCTGTTTTAGAAGTGTTTTAAAAGTGGGAGATTCCAGCCCAGTTCTGCGTAGGAAGTATTTTAATATCTCGGCATTATTCTGGGGATTGAAGCTGTTTCTTTCTCGGACTTTCGCTAATTCGTCTTGCTGTCTTTTTTTTTTTTTTTTTGCTTGTGAGTTGGAATAAAGAGGCCTAACCCCAGAAAAATTACATCAAGTGCCAGTTCATTAAACCACAAAACCACATCTGTCAGTTGTTGGAGAAGAGCAGACAAACTGCTTCATTTCACTATTATTACTGCTACATTCTCAATTTTCTTTTTGGAATTGCTGAGAAAATTGATATAATCCTTAACTTCCTCACTGAACTGCTTCTTAAACTGACACCATGCTATTACAGAGGAACTGCTGGTTTTGTGATGCTCTCTGTGAACTAAGTCATGCACAAAACAAGCATCACAGTTACAAAGCAGCTATTAGAAAACTCAGCTCCCCCACCATAAAAGTATATCATCCCCCTAAGTTTGAGTAACAGAAGATGATGATCTCTACTGCTTTATTTGTTCAGGGAGAAAACTCTATAATGTGTCAGGAAAATAGCTGAATAATCAGGTAGATTTCAATGGGAGCAACATATGCTCCTCGTGCTTCCTGCTGAGATTGCTGAAATGGCTTACAGTTACAGATGCCAGCTTTCTGAGGGAAAAAATGTTGCTGTAAAGATGGGAAGTTCTAAGCAATTCTGACGAATAGAGTACTATCATTCCTGAGTTGAAGAGTAGTGGGAGCCTGCTTACAAATTATTGTGATTTAGTTGTGATTGTGATTGTCACGGACAGAAAGATCAATCTCAACAAAATAATATTTATCTTTGATTTCGTTTGTTTCCAAGTACAGCTTAAGTAAACTGTTCTGTGAGCCAAGTAATAGGGTAAATAATTTAGCAGTGAGTAAAAAAATGTGAATTGTAACTATGAATGGAAAAACGTTACTAGATATGCAAGATCCATACTTGTCAAAACAGAAGCTTGGAAAAAATTCCCAAGAGTTGCACACATGCACCAACTGTGTTTAAGCAGTGATTATGCACAAGTAAAGGCAGGTAACGGGAAGCCAATAGAATAAAAGCTGTTAATGAGTAACCATTTTGTCTGCTACAATTTGCAAGATTTTTATTGTAATTTTTCTCTCCCCTCTCAGCATTACTTGTCCTCCCACCATTAGCCCCGGAAGATTTCTCTCCTTATTTAGAGCACAGTCTCAGTATCAATAATCGCACAGGAAAATCACAAGTATTACACTAATATTTTCGGGTTAGTGAAATAAAAGATGTAACCCTACCAGTTGATGATGAAGAAGTGATTTCCATTTCAACTAAGTGAAAGACTATGATACAACAACTAAAGGTGAGAGTTTTTAGAAAGAACATTCTGTACTTTCCACCTGAGAGTTTTTAGAGAGGAAAGCTGGAAGTTTTCTGAGTTTTTAACCTTGCTTTTGATAAGCTTTTGAGAATTTGTACCCCGAAAAAATGGAAAAAGGCTAACACTGAGTCAATATTTGAACTGAAACTGAAAAGCAAACTGGCAGTTCTGTTCCAATCAATCCCAGACAAAATAAAGAAAAAATTACTAGAGATTAGGAGACAAGATCCTAAAGCACCCTATTTCCTACATGGAGCTCTAGTTATGTGTCCCTACTTTCTTGTCTCTGACTGCAATATTTTTCTAAGCTTGAAACTGCACAAAACCTTTCTCAGACCCTGTATCCTCACATTATTCCAATCTGAAGCTCTAGCTGGCTGTGTATACAAGCTCCTTGACTTCAACCTTTGGTCTTCAAGTAGCATAAATAATTTTAATGAGATATATGGACTGGATTCTTGAAGCTATAGAAATAATCATGAGAGATTATGTAGGCTGCACTTTAACGTAAATTGCTTTCAATAATGCTAAATGGAAACAAAGATTTGTGAGTCAGAGGGAATGGGATTGCTTAGAAATGTTAGGTGAACTGGCAATTTTCAGAAACAGGAAGTTAAATAAATAAATATTTTTCCCCCTATATCACAAGTTACAAAACAGGTATATCCATTTACCTCATTTAAACTATTTTATATTCTTAAGAGAATAATAATTAGGAACCTGCTCTGAAGTTTTCCTATTGCCATGGATGAATATGTGCACAGAAGTTACTTCTGCATATGCTTTAAGATCATCATTAAGAATATGGTTTCTAAAAGTTAGATGCAAGTTTTATCACCCTGCAGATTAGTCCTCTGCTGGTGAGATCAGCAACTTAAGTTTTTACAGTTTAAGATAGTTGTTTGTATCCCACAGGTGATATCATCACCCATGTATGAATTTATTATCTTAGCAATATTACAATAATCTTTATTTTCTTACTGTATGCTGTTACTGAACTTTTAATTAAGATACATTTTATTTTTTTGTTGTAAAGACCTAATTTCTCTTGATTATGTTGCCTGAAATCTCTTGATTCCTGGTTCATACCTGGGGAATTGACAATGTTACCTGCTTGGCCTTTCCCCCTGGGACTTGTAGCCCCAGCCACACCTCCTTATCCACCTAATCTACTTCTCACCTTGCTACTGTTATGCTTCTTATCTTTCCCTGTTGTAGCTGAGTTCTACCATCCTGAGTAGGATACACAGTTATTCATGCAGCACAGAAACTACAGGAACATGGCGGGAAATGATTAGAAGGTACAGAGCCAATACCTCCTGCAGCAGCCCAGCTTGTCCCTCTTGCTCAGGAAGTGCAAGAGTAGCTGTAGCAACCCTTCCACACGTACAGGCTCTTATAGGATCATTCCTGTGGCTTACTCTAGGGTTTCCAAAAGAGATTTCAAGTGGAAGGACCCAGGAACAGCTGACGCTTTTCCTGGGCTAATGTTACACCTCTCCTAGCTCTTCTCTAGCCCAAGATAACGTTAGTACAAGTGTCTGTATTTTCTCCATTGGTTGGGGAAAGTCTTGAAATCTTGCTGAAATTCCCCACAGGCTTGCACTTCTCAACAGCTGGATTGGAAGACTTGCTGGAAAGCACCATGACACTTTTCCCTGGATTTCCTTTGTTTGGAGATCAGAATATGGAGGGATGGTGTGGGGCCAGTTCTTGTCTCCGTTCCTGTCACACTGGCAGACCAGGGGGGTATTAAGTGCCCAGGTTCAAGAGTTGGGAACATCTTCTCATTCTTTTTGATAAGGACACAGCCTAGGCAATTTTTTCAGAGGAAAAACTGTAGGATGAGATATTGAAGTGATCACTAAGAAAGCATTAAAACATTATTAAAACATTTCTATTATGAGACACAAATTGTTATATTCTTTCAAGTCACCAGTGTGTGTAGAAACATGCCTCATAGAGCTGAGAGTCAAGCTATAAATGAAACTGTTATTACTTAATATACAAGTCTGAAGATAAATTATAATCATGCCTTCCAAATGTGTAATATTATCTCTGTAGGAGCTGACCATATTTATGGCTTAGACAATATGCATAATTTTACTGCTATACATTAACATTTATTTAGGGCAGTGTAATGTAATTTAAGTTGATGAGTTCTTGTCATCTTTATAAATTATTGTTTTAGATGTTTGAGTATTCTAGAAAGAGAAGATGCAGAGAAACCTCAAAATGAAAGTACACATAATCCAATTTGTTGGGTTTTTTTTAGTTATACAAAGTGCAGAGACTCTTCTTTCCTATTGTCATTTGGGTTTCATAGGTTTAAAACTGATAATTTTGTGATGTTCCTCACCACTTTGTATGTACTAAAACACATTCAGTCTCAATAAATTATTTTTTTTCTCTGTAATTTATATGATAAATTATTTTATGATCATATGTCTTTGAAGAGTAAAGGTAGGAAGTTATGCTTTGGAAGAAGTTTTTGCAAATTCTACATGTGTTTAAACTACAGTATAACACAGAGGGGTATAATACAGATTTTTTTTCCACTTCGTAAAATCTGTACCATTTAGTACAATGTACTTGCTTAAGTGTTTGCAACTTTTACTGTTTTATGGTTTAGCATTTATTGCAGAAAATTATTCCCCGCTGTCTTTCACCAACCCCTCACCGTTCAACATACACATCCATCATCTGATACACATCTGAGGGGAATTATATTTAGCCTGGCAGTTAAAGCAGATATATCTCTTTCAAACTCCTCCTGTCCTGATTGTCCTGTGGATGTGGAAGCTCTTGGGAACACATATAGGTTATTGACTGCTAGGTGCCTGCAGAAGTTCGTAAATCTTGTCCTTCACTTGTTGTCCGTCAGTCCTTAACAAGGCATGAACAATTAAGGTGGGGCTCATGAGCTCTGCCTGTCACTTACTGTTGGAAGCTGGTTCCCAAATCAAATAAGTTAATAAAGTTGCAATCTAATTAAGCTGCCATCCTTCATATCTTTTATGTCTGGGAAATGCATTGCAACTAATTGTGTAATTTTCAGCCCATGCAAGGAAAAGTTTTTCTGTTTTTTTATTTGCAGTAGTGTCACACTATTCACTAATTCTTTCCAAGTCATTAGTGTGTCTTAAAAATTTTCTTTGAAGTAACTTGTAGCAAATCACAAAGATGAGTTATATGCTTTCCTCTCCAAATGGTTAGTACCTTTTCAAGAGGTAGTTTTGGGTTTTTTTTAACTAATCTTTGAGGAGAAATAGAAACACATAATGACTTTTCAAGGCTGTCTCCTTCAAGACTCCCAGTGCTCAGGATTGTTTAAAGCACAAAACACTACTGATTGTCAAATTACAAAGTTGTTCATATGTTCTCATTGTAATGTGAGATGGTGGCACCAAAGTGGAGCAGGCATACAGAAGAAAGGCTTCTGAGTAGACACCCTAGCCTTTATTTCATTTCATATGGGCTTGCATCCTTTGTCGAAAGAAAGATCTTTCATACAGTGTATTTTCAGGCATCAACAATGCACTTTTAAACACTTGGATACAATAAAATTGATATCTTGAACTGATAAAAAACTTTGTTTAGAGATAAGAAAGGAACATAAAATAAGATGTAGAATGTTAAAATAAAAAAATGGTGCATAAACTCTCAGTTCCTTTCTAAATAGTCTTAAATAATGTGAATAGATTATTTTTAATCTGGTAGATAACCTCGATATTTAATCTTGTGTTCACTGAGTTAATGGGAATCTACTTGACTGTATATTTCAGCAGGGCAGATCTCACATTGAGATCTGCAGACCTCTCTTTCCGCTTTTAAAAGAAGATTTTGAGTCTTTGAAATCGGTGGCTGAATTCCTACATAGGACATGGGATTTCCTGTTGGTTGTCACTTAAAATATAATTTTCCTGACCTTTATTTTTTTTAAGTACTTAGTGCTATCACCTATGAACATAAAGAGTTCTTTGGATTTGGAAATAGATGATTAATGTGGACAATTCCTGCAGAATCAAAATTTCATAATGTATTGATTTGCTCTGTATTCCCTCTGAAGGAAAAATGTCCCTGTAGGAAATAGCAGACAGTACACGGTTCTCAATGTGAAGCATAATTCACTAGTAAATACAGGGAAAGTCTCAGAATAAGCACTTTTCAATATGGAGACAGATGGCCACATCACTTGGCAAGCATTCAGCTTTTTTCCCTGACATGTTTAAATAATGTTTATCAAACAATAGACAGGGATAAAAATCAAGGTAGCCTTAAATTTATCTAAAACAGAATGGCAGGCTGCTGTAGGAGTGTCCTATAAATAACAATAAACAGCTGTTGAATGAAAGTCAATAAGGTGGAAAGAGAGTTTTTCTACTGGATTGTAGAAATACATATATCTATATTTCTTTTTCTTGTAATGAAATATTCTGTCCTCTTTCCCAGACCAGAATCCAACATACTGTTTATATACCTGGCACAGTGTACAATGATTAGAAGCAAAACCAGATGGCCGTATTTTTCCTTGTCTTGTTTATTTAGGTGACGGATAGATGACTCTTAACTTTACCTATAAATCTGACTGTAATTATTTATGTGCTACTGTGAATTTTTGCACACAAATACTCATGGACGTACAGAACACACACATAAATAGAAGTAAACCGACTCTCTCTCTTTCTTCCTTAGGCTTAGAAAGAATCGCAAGAGATTCATCCTACGAGCAAGAAGGAAAAGTTCAGTTTGTAATTGATGCAGTATATTCCATGGCCTATGCACTACACAACATGCATAAAGATCTCTGTCCTGGATATATCGGTCTATGCCCAAGGATGAGCACAATTGATGGTAAAGAACTACTTAGCTATATACGGGCCGTAAACTTTAATGGTAAGTTACATGTACTCTTTTTCCCCCTGCTTTTTGTTCTTTAAATGTTTCAGAAGTGACAAGATGTGTTTTCTTCTTTATATACGATACTTTAAGGCAAAGTGAAAAACAGGATTAGAAGCAGTTCTCATTTAGAGAGAACTGCTTTAGAACTCAGAACTGTGAGTTTTTCCACCTGCTTTGAAACCCCAAGTGTACTTTTCATCTTAACATTAAGCTGCTCCCAAAAGGCAGATGTTAAAAATAAGAATCTGTCAATCAAAATATTCTGGTGAAAAGCTGCTATTATAGAAACAAGTTGAGGACTCATGCAGTCCTATTGACAGATTAAAATCCTTTGACAGAGGTTGCTTATGTGTTTGCAAGAGAATGAATTGAAAAGAATACCCTCTTGAAAATTGCCTTCTTCTGAAATTACTGTTAACAATTTCCTTACAGAAGTGAATAGTGCAGAGTTTGCTTTCAATTTGCATGTTTAAATCTCAATTAAAGTTCCAGCTTCTTTTCCATGTCATTATTTTTGACTCAGTGATTTAGTGAGCTTTAACACGACTACAGTATATATTTTTAAACAACACTACGTAATATTCTGTGCAGCTGGGATCTGCCTGCTGGTGAAATGCAGTTACAGATGCTTGTGCTGTTAACAGTAGAGGCCAATAAAGAACAGAATTAATTTATGAATGTAGAATTGAAAATGGTGGAACATACTTGATGGTGAAATAAAGTTGCTGAAAACCTACATTATTTCATTAAAGTCATAATTATTATAGACTATATTTAGCATTATTTTTCAAAGAAATAGAACAATGTTATTTGCTGTGTTTTGGTTGATTTTTTTTCCCTACTTGGTGGTAACTCACATACTAGACATGCCTTCTAACTATGCAGAGAGAAGCACTGTCTGTCACAATTTATTCCAATGACCTCAGCTGCCAGCCTTTTTGAAAAAAGCACAAGGTCATTTTGAATTTAGCTTCTGAGTGGAAGCTTTTTTTGCTTTAGGTAATATACCAGACCATTTGGTAGATATGAGCGCTGGCTAGACTTCATAGGTTTTTTTCTCTTCTATGATTTTTTTCTTCCTAAGCAATTTTCATGAAAAGGGAATCCCTGTCTCCAGGAATATAAAGATGGAAGGTGTTTAAATGATTCTTTAGTGATTTTAAAGAAAACCTGGAGCAAAATATGTTCCTGTTAATGGGAAATGTTGTTATGACGACAAAGGTAGGCAGCATATTGTAAGGTTTGCAGTGATAATTATCTACATTTCTAGTAGATATTCTTCTGGGCCTGTGTTGTTAAAGCACAGAGAAAGTGATCTATTTTCATTTGATGAGCATGGAAGTTTAGCATAAAAAGATAAGCTGTCCATTTTATATGAAACCTTTCTCTCCCTAGATTGTTATATTTCATCAATACCTGTCAAGATTTCTCTGGCTGACTCTAAGTATTGCAACAAGGGGAGATGAAAGAGTGGGATAAACTACTCTGTACACTAATGAAAAAGTATCTGTTTTTGAACTAGTGATTTACTGAAAGAGAGGAAAAAAGAAAAAAAAAACCAAAACCCCAAAACATTTCTGTGAGGCTGTGGGATACGTTAACTGTTCCCTGTACGAGGATAGTTCACATTATGTACTGATATACCAATTTCTTTGGCCATGTTGTATGCCCAAATATCTTACTTTTTTTGGTCATGCTTTGGGAGGTATAAGCAGAGGACAGTCTTTAACCGTTTGTCTTTTCCTAATAATCCCAAATTCCTGTTCCTCAGAACAACACTGCCACTGTGTCTGACTTGGTTTGCAGAGGTGAATATTTACATAGATTACTAGACGTCCTGTGCTGGGAGTTGATAGTAGTGCTATGTGTCGATTTTGACGTGCATCCTGGGTCCAACTTAGGGGATTTCACCTCACCAAGTATGACCTGTATTATGAAGGACACCTCTCTGCCTTATGGAGGTTATTTGCAAAGGGAAGAAGACATACATATTTCTGTTTATTGGAGTAACTTTTGCTTTTGATTGCAAGTAATCACTTTGAAATGTGTTTATTTTTGTTTACTCTGTTTATTTTTATTTACAAATTATGAAGAAGATTTGTTCCCCTGAAGGATTCATCTGAGTAATAGTCCATGACACCTTCATGACTGAAGGGTGATCATAACCACCAGCTCACAGTGTACTGATGTAATTGATACGACATTTGCTTCTGCTTAGGTATTCTTCTACCAGTTGTATGCTAAATGCAGAAAATCTCACAGTTCAGCATGAATTTAACTGGGATAGAACCTCTTCATTTGTAACAGGAATGAAGAAATTTATTTGCACATGAGATTTGAGTTACTGCTGAGTGTAGTCTCCTGTTTTCGTATTGCCTGTGTTTTTCTTAGGACAGCCAGCTAAGTATGATGTCTAAAAACAATTGCTTTTCATTTATAATGTGCAGTTTAGTAAATAATTTAATAGGAAAAGAAACCTCTAACATGTAACACATACTGCCTATTGCTGTGTACATTGAAAAAAATTTTAAACAACAGGAAAATATAAAGCTAGTGTGCTGAGGTGAGGCAAGTTTAGTTCCCTGTGTTCTTGATAGTCATTGCTAGTAGACCATAACCAGCCTTTTCTGGCTATTTGGTCAAAGAATACTTAGAGCTTTCAGAAGTTTCATGCTCCTACTTTGTTTTTCCCCAGGCAAAAAGTGAATATTGTCACTCTATGGTGTTCTTATTTTAATAAAGATGCTGCATGTTAAAGGTTTTCCATACCAGTTTTTGTATCCAAAAAAATGAGATATTTATGTGAAATTGGTGTTTCATATTTAAAGTTATGTAAAGCAAATAGTTTTTCTGTTAATTAGGTTTATAAATGATGATGTGTGTAATAGTGTAATTGTGGCATGATTCAATATGTTCTCCCATCACATTGCTCTAGTGTTCTCACTCTATTTGACTTCATTATTCTGTCTACAAAATAACCAGATGTTTTCTAAGAGGTTTTACCCTGGCATGTGCTGAGTGGTCTATGAGAAGTGCTCTGCTGAATTCAACATAAGTGCTCATCATTTAACAGAAATAGGACTTGAACATGCATTTGCAGTTGATGGAGGTGTTTCAGAGGTGGTTTTGGTTTGGTTTGGTCTTGGTTTTAAGAAAAAGATTTATCTTTGAACTTCTGGACAAAGCGAAAAAAGGATGACAACATGGATACAGTGCTATTTCTTTGGTGGGAATAGAACACAAAGTTATAATACCGATCAGTTCCCACCTCCTCAGATGTCCCACTACAAAAGTGAAGATCAAAATAGTTAAATTCCAAAGGTAAAGTTCACTACTTACATTGTACATAAAAAATTTCATATAGAAGAAAGTTTACTCTTTCTATATATATAGATACATAGCTATTACAGGGTAGCTAGTTTTTGCCTACCTTTAGTCATATATTTGTATTTATATTTACATTAACACACTGTAGTAGTTCCAGGGATAAATATCGAGAAAACATCACACACTAGAGCTATTTACAGATATTACAATATGAGTTTTTCACCTAATCTTAAAGGTAAGGGCACAACTTAACCTTTACTCTTATACACACAAACAGACAATTTATGTGCTTTTATGTGCTACTTATCCTGCGGATGAACAGGGATACTTGCTCCTTTGACATCTTCTGGGGTGAGAAGGCGTAAGAGAGAAGGGAGCAAAGAACAGGTGGAAGCGCTGACTCCCCTCTGCCATCACTATTTAAATAAATGTTGTCTGCCAGAGGTCACTGCAACATCACTTCCTCCTCTTGGTGAAGAAGAAAATCTGGAGATAAATTCTGAGTTTGACTGCACAACCTTTTCACTGTTCTTCTCTGAGACAAAGTAAAGCAACTATGTTGCTTGCTGGGATTTTGTGACAAATCTACAATAACATTGGAACAGGTTGCCTAGAAAGTTTGCGAAGTCTCTGTCCTTGGTGATATTCAAAACCGCGTTTGACATGGGTAACCTGTTCTACCTGAGCCTGTCATAAGCAGAGAGGTTGCACTAGGTGACCTCCAGAGGTCCCTTCCTACCTCAGCCATGCCATGATGTTACAGCCCTAGATAGACTTGAAAGAAAGAAAAGTATATCCCTTATCCTTGCTTTACAATGTTAAATGAACATATGTTCCCTTTACTCTATTTTTCTGGAACTAATTTCATAGTCTGAGTGGACTAGTAAGCCTTGCTGTTATTTGAGTCTTAGATACGTTAATTAAATGCCTTTAAGAAAAGATTCATTTTGGCTGCACACGCAGGGACACACATGTGTGCAGGATTAGCCCCAATTAAAAAGCGAACATGCAAAATTTCTTCCTGAAAGGGCAGAATGATACCGTAGAATGAGAATATAAGAACAGGAATTATCAGGCAAACTCAAAATAAGGTGTCAACACTTGTAAACTAAAAATTAATGATCACTCTGCATTGTAATACGTATCTATATAGGGCGGGATTTTTTTAAAAAAGAAGAATGGTGTTTCTCATGGAGAATTTTGAACCCTCCAGAGAATCATTATTGTGGAATCAGTTGTTTACAAAATTCTTCTCCTGCTATCTTTTGAAGTTACTAAGACATCAATCTGTGCAAAACTCCATTGACTTAATATTCAGCTCAGACTGCTTTAGATGTTTTCTTGAAGAAAGCTGACACGTCTCTATTCTTTCATGGAGTACAAAATTTACATTCTCAAATCATTATTTATCATTAAAACAGAAGATTAAAATGGTGCCCTTTGAGGCTGTAAAGTTTTGACATTTTTTTAAGGCATTTAAGCACAATAGAAGTAAATGTCCCACTTAAAATATACTGGAGCTATGCTACTAACTCAGATTTTTAAAAATCTAACTCTCAAATCTGCAACTACCAACAGAGAGAAAAAAACTTTTTGAAATAGTTGAAGTTGGGCACACCTGTGATTTTTAAAGTTATGAGTTCTTATTGTTAATTCATATTTTACGTGTTTGTACAGTCACAAACACTTAGCATCATACAATGCTACTGGTACCGTATTCTTATGGGGTTAAAAACTGTCTAACAGGAGATAACAGCAGATGAGTAGATGGGATAGGGACAAGCAAGGTTAACAATGAGCTGGGAAGGGCTAAACTCTGCTGACCTTGCTAGGATTCACTGTGGTAGCAACTCTAGTTTCACTAATTTGTACTCTGCTGAAGAAATAAAGATACTGCTTTCAGCTGCAGAAGAGGGAGTGGAAGGCAGAATATCTGCTGCAGTTTTATTAAGATCAGTGACATTTGATCTGTCATAAGTTAATCACATCTATTTTTTTTAAAAATTCCGATGGTACAGAGGAATGTTTGAAAACATGGCTAAAGCTTAAAACTAACATAGATCTGAACTCATAAAATCCCAGAATTCAAAATAGTTCATTCTTTTCATGTACTTTCATCATGGTTTCAGAGGTGGCTAATATGACTTGTGAATGCACTGGGGTTATGACAGACCATTTGTAATAATCCTGATGTCTGGTTTCTAGTACCTGTATGTCAAAATAAGAAAGGAGTTGTTACCTCTGTTAATTTATTATTGGGGATAAACAGGGTATGATTTCAAACAAATTCTGCTTTGGCATGCTAATTATTTTAATGGAATTAACCCAGCTGGCTATGCAAGCAACTAAAATTGCACAGTGGTCTGAATCACTCTAAATGGGTTTTAGTAATATATGGTTATAATGTAAGCACACACAGCAAGGAAAGCTTGGACCCACTATGATTCTTCTTCATCTTCTTCATCTATGTACCTGATGAGTCCATGTGATTAAAATCAGAGATTATGAAAATGATCAGTGTGAAATTAGGAGGTGGAACCTAAAAGTAAGTGCAGTTTATAGCTGTGTTCTTGCTTATGTACAGATCTTAAGCACTGATTAATTGAGCAGTATTTATGCTTCACATACAAAATTCATGATGTAGAACGTGACTGAGGTCAATTCCCTGTTTTGAGGAACAAGATCTAATTCATAAAGTACTTTAATAATTAATATGTAAGGGAAGGTCATAAGGGATTTACCCTCATTACCCATGAAAATTGATTTGCATCTCCTGATACGGGAAAATATTCAGATATAGTAGAGTGCAGTTTTCTAATATGATCAAGTGAAAAACTCGAGCAATACCGAGTAGTAGTACAAACTAACCCTTGCCATTCTGAGTGAAAAGGTATTTGAGTGCAAAGAAGCTGGATACATAATGTGTGTATTTTTTTACCTTTTAGTCACTGTAAGAAACATCACAGCTGCAGTTCTGCAGCATTATTAAGCACTTCAAATATCATTCTTGCTTTTATTAACAGGAAGAAGTTATGCCACGTGTTTTGAGGAAAAGAATACCTTGACAGGCTTCCTAACTTAAATGTTTAAATTAAAATTTGCTCTGAAATCTATCAAATCAAGTAAGAGTGTTTGAACAAGTTACTAATTTTTCCATATGTCAATTTATGACCTGTTTGGTAGGACAGGACAGCAGGACAGCCACGAGGGCAAATGAATTGCTTTGTAGTACCTCTGTAACAGAATAATATGGGCCTTTTTCATTTTTCTACGGCAACTTTTACTGACAAAATGAAATAGGCACATTGGAGACAATATCAAGGGGAAAAAAGCAACAAGGTATTTGGTAATATAAAGAAAGCACATTTATAGTTGTATACATATATGTATATATTTACACTTCGTGTAAAAAGTGATCTAACTGCTAATGGCTGGTAAGTGACAAACAAAAAATAGAACAATTCCTCAGGGAGGTCAGTGAAATTATCTTGATGAATCTTAGATTCTCATATAGGGAGAAAAATAAACATTTCTCTGTGTTAAAAGGAATGATAGTGATATCAGGTAAACTAAATACTGTAGGGCAGAAATTATGGTGAGGAGAAAACAAATTCATAATTAACAGACATTGCTGACACCATCAGACAGCACTATTTAGTTTTTCTACTCTATGGAGGTCTAGTAATTATTCAGCAGTAATCAACCAAGTTCAGGTCTATAGTCAAAGCAGTATTGGATCCAAAAGCAAGTTAGATCTTAAGCAAAACTAGGGAGAATCTGAGCAAACTAAACAAGGCATCCAAGAGAAAAGTATATGGGATTCAGTTCATCCCTCAAAGGTAAACAGGTTTCCCTTGGTTTCAGTAACTGGTGAAGTTTAAAGTGTCTAGTTCTCCATATAGCTTGTGGGAAAGGCTGATGCCTCCAAAGGCTACCAGAGAGCAAGCCTGCCCATTAGCATTTAGGCACCATAGCAACTCATCTACTTCTGTATGTTTCTCTGCAAGCAGTTATGAGTCAGAGAGATTTTCTCAAAGGCTGGTTAAAGCATTTCTAATAGTATGAAACATTAAATATGTGGAAGATAGTTTATCTAAGAAGCTTCTCTAATTTACTCCAGCAGAGGAAGCATTTGCTGTTATTCCTGAGGATTAAGGTATCCAATAACTTTGGCCACACAGCAGGCTATGTTTTATGCTGAACAGATTGGACCCAAAATGTTGCTCCCCATAGTCTTAGCCAAATCTCTCCCTTGTAAGCCTGAAATAAAATGGATTTGATGCACAAATTCCTGAGGCGTTCTATTTTTAACAGAGAGATTGTTTGTCTCAATTCTCCTGTTATCTCTATCATCAAAATTGAACATTTGATAATTAAAGGTAAAATAATTTGCAGTAAAGATTTTAGTTGCAATTCTGTGCATAGCAAACTTTCAAAGTGATGATGCATTAGTTAGGCTTCCATATTAGCATTTTTCAATTTGTGCCAATTTCTTTAGGTTATTAGCTTCTATAATTACATTAGCATTTAATAAAAAAAATAGTTTGGAATGTAGGAGATACAGAATACTCTTTATTATTAGTTCCATTTGGAGGCCTAAACTCTTTTAAGACAAGTCATAGGAGCCCACATAGCCAGATGAGTTTGAAAATGGTGCTTCTCTCTATTACTTACAGCTCTATTAACAAATTATCAGCTTGACTGGTACTTACTTGAATACAGTTTTATCTGCTGATAGTTGAGTTACTTATGTAAAGGTAAGATTATTACAGGATAGTTAGCTGCATTTCAGAGTATGAAAATGTGGATGTGTTTTTAACTACTGTATCAAAATTTACACACCAATCATAGCTTCCTCTTTAGACTCACCAGTTTCAATGGGTGAGGTTTATTACCTGATATGATTAAATTTGATGCTGACCTCCCTAAATTTTACGAGTTCAGCTGGAGGGTAGAAGAGAGTAGTACAACCGTTCTATGTTAAGTCAAGGGGAAGAGGTTTATGCCTACGAACAGTTCCAAAAAGGAATTAGAAATATTTAATACTGCAGTGCTAACTCTGCTTTGGGATGACGATGGTAGAAACACTGGAGCTTGGTCCTGCCCCCAAACTTTTCATAATAGTCTGGGATTCGGATAATCACTAAGGAAATAAAGTAATTCTAAGCCTTTAATCCAAAGGAAACTGAAAACATGTTCCAGAAGCAAGCCTTAAACAAGTATAGAGCATGACTGGGAGGATATTCTTTAGTCTTGTTGCAT
Source organism: Limnodromus scolopaceus (assembly GCA_028565335.1). Lineage (NCBI taxonomy): Eukaryota > Metazoa > Chordata > Aves > Charadriiformes > Scolopacidae > Limnodromus > Limnodromus scolopaceus. The sequence goes on from JAOXNO010000001.1 coordinate 22,837,505, forward strand.
TTGGGTCATTGTGCAGCTAAGAATGCAAGACTTCCTAGAAGTTCTATTTAAATGGACTTGCAATATCCTATCTTAGCAGCACTAAGTGGCTATTAGTTTATATAAAGTTGTAGTTTTCATTGTATTTTTAATCTACTGAAATCAGAATTGAAGCAGCTATAAATGTATGACTCCATATTTCTACCCAGCCAGCACTGAAATAAGAAATCTTAGTGCAATACAGGGTAAATTTTATGCATTTGTTGGAGTTTTATTTATTGTGCACCATACACAATGAAAGACCTATCATCAACATCTGGAATATTTTTCTTTTTCATTTAGATGAAAATTTTCTTTTTTATAGAAGATGAATTGCAAGTTACCCTTTGGGATTAAAGTAATATATCTTTATTATCTCCAAAGGATTAGAGAAGCTAGCATAATTTTTAAACATTATTTTTTGCTAGTAAACATTTTATTTTACTGTCCAATAAGAAAACAAAACAAGGCAAACCAAAACCAACCAACTTTGGTTAGAGAAAGAAGCTATCAACATATTACGATATTTTTAATATAAAGGAGAAAATTTAGGTTTAGGCAAAAAAAAAGTTTTCATGTAATAACGGTCATTGATTATTCCATCATTTGCTTTTATTTTCTTTCTATGAGCCATGAAAAGGTAGATGTTATGCTATCATGAAATGAATATCTTTCAAGTTTCTTATAACATTCTTGCAATATGTGATATATAGCTTGATTAGGTAGCACCCTGATTAAAAGAATTTTGAGAGAAATGGGAGTGACTAGTTAAGTCCATTCTTGCAAAGAGCCCAACATTTTGCACAGGGATTTTTTAAGCAATAATTTTTCAAACAATAGTTTTTCAAGTGATAGTTTTGCTACGTTTCTGCTCCTGAAGTAATTTTTTGCATTTGTAATTTTAAGTCCATGTTTCTGCATACGTCCTCGTAACTTTTTTCCACATGTTTTAAATAAAAACAAATAAGGACTCAGAGTTGCTAAAGAAAGTTGTAATTAGAATTTACCAATATAACCAGCAATAAAGAAGTAGAAACTCTTATCTGTTCAAGTGTTTAATCAATTAAGGAAAAAAAATGTTCTTAAATGATGATTGCAATAATTTTTTCATCTTTAATCTGTGTCCTTGTCCTAGAAGTACAATAACATACATGGAAATATCACAGCAGATAGAAATAAATGCTAGTTATTACCGTATGGATGTTTCCAGTATCTAGAAGCATTAAAAACCGTTGAGCCAACCTGAATTCTCTGAGATCATGAGTATTTAACCTCTTTGTAAATTAGCTTACCCTTTTTATTTCACATTCTGAAATGGAAAAATGTAATTAAGTTTGCTGAAATATTTATTGAAAAGTAGGAAATAAATGTTACCTGTTTATTATTTAGTTGAAAAAGGAAAATCCACCAGCTAATCAGGGAAAAGCAGCAATACTGTTTATCAACACTAAGTTTATAACGTTCCAAGAGTACTGTAGTCAAGAGAAAATTTACTGTTTATTTTAGTGGGTCTGGAATACCAGTGTTCATTAAACATACTGGAAACCTACTATAAGAAGTAATCAACAGTTTTAAAGAATTACTAAAAAAATAAATTAAAACAAAATCCAGGTCAGTTGGCAAGCAAACAGAAAAAAAAAATTTGCAATTACAATTACTTATTTTTATTACAAGAATTACCAAATCGCTTATATGTGGCTTCAGCTTTAGGTGTTGTACAGGAAGACAGTTCCTAAGAACTTGGAAAGCATCATAGTAACATAACGGTTACCTGACCTGTCGGGGGAATTCAGAACATCCTGAGTTTACAGACGTGCTCTCTGTCACATATGTTTATCTGTAGAAGAACAGCACAGTAAGAGACAGTCCTTGAGATTCACTGAATGAATATTCTGCTGGGAGATATATGTTTTTCAGTGGAAAGGCGGGGGAGTTTGTGTTTTTCAGTGGCAGAAAAAGGTGGCAGTTTGTACAGACTTGGTGGAAAGGAAGCAGTTATGTATCACTCATGCACTGTGTCCCACTGCCTCCTTAGAATTTTTCTTTCAAGGTTTGCCATACTTATACTGAATAAGCTCTTTAAAATAACAAAAAATCCACAATTATGTATGTTGCATCTTATAGAGACTTCAATAGTAGAGTGCTTTCCTTTGACTGTAAGGCTAAGCAAACAGATATAATCACAGAAGACACACAGAGCTCCAGCTGGATCAACTTTTGATTTTCCTGTTTGGCCCTGCAGCCACTCTAGGACTACTCTGGCTTTGCTCCAGTATAGTTTGATCAAGTTGAGAGACAAAAATGTATTGGCACCGTTCCTGTGCCACACATAATCACATTTTATAAATGTATCCCTCCGTAGCATTAAGTCACAAGTCATAATATGGCCAGTTATGGTAGCTGTGTCCCACTTTTTGGAGGTAATTATTATGCATTTTAAAGGAAAGTGAAAATGATGTATGGAACCTCAAGACATCATCTGTGTGCAGGATATGCTGCTACAGGGCAGTCAGGCTCCTCAGCACATGCCAGACTGTGCAGACTTGAAAGGCTTATTTAGTGCAGTCTGCCGTGGCTCCTCCAAGTCCCTACCCAGACATCTGAAGAGAAAGCCTCAGGATATTAGAGTCCACTGCTTATCATGTTGGAGAAAAACAACTAAAGGTGCTTGGAAATAACCCTTATATTGACATACAGCCACTGTGGGAAGGTTTCTGCTAAGCCAGCTGGCGTTTAAAGGCTCCAGCTCTTGATAGTTACAAATTGTTGTATTGATCCTCTCTTATGCATGGACTAACTGCAGCTCAAACACTGATAATTTTTTCTCTGTTTTGCACTTTCACTCTTTCTTACCAGCAAGGGATATTGTTCATGCACACAGTGCTTAGGCAGGATTTCTTGCTTACCTGAGCATAAAATGCACGTGCTTTTGTTCTCAGTGTAGTAAGAGAGTTGTCCTGAGCCTTGTATGGTGAATCAGAATATTTGAAGGAATGTGTAAAATAAAAAGAAAGTAATGTTCAAGTAGGTGTTCCCAAACTGAAGGAAGTTGTTAATTTTTAATTCCAGTTACAGCTGCATGTTGAGGTTGCTCCTTATTTAAGCCAATTTGCCCTAGACCTAATTTGAATTTTTGAAGACTTCTCATGTTTCTATGTTATTTGCCTGACACCTGCTGACTCTGCCTTGCTGCATTACTAACACAAAAAGTACCTACAAATATTATTTTATTTATTTGTTTTCTTGTTTCTCTGTTTAGGTAGTCCCAGGACAACAATTTTTAGCTTTTCAAGGCATTTTTAGACAATGTAGATATTTTTTAGTCAGTAAGTTCCACAAATCCATAAGTGCTAGGGACAGAATTGTCAGGTCTGCTAAACTTCATTGCCACAAGGTATGAAGGGTCAGAGCAAAGATCTATGCCTTCTGCCAGCTATCCCATAGCAGGCGTACCCCTCTGCAATATACACCTGTAGTCTCTGTTAGTATTCAGGGATTCAAGTACTTCATGCTTATACCAATTTGTACATCAAAAGTGGAGGCATATGTGTGAATGTGTTTTAACTACAATGTTTTAATGAATTATTGCATGGTACGTAGTGGACATAACTGGCTGTTATCTCAGTCCATCAAATTTTTGAAATAAGGACATGAACCATTCTCTTTCAATAAGGACTCTGAACCTGTGTTCAGAGTGATTAAAAGTAACTTATTTTGGTTTGAATAGCAGGACCTTACTGCTGCTATGGAGATGAGAGGTGTAGATGGTGAAAAGGAGCAAGGTGAAGAGGGGGAAAGAAAGAAGGTAGCAAAAGGCAGCTGAGGAATTCACCTTTGATTCCTCCAAATACATGAGAAGAATTTTGTGTGTTCTATATTTATGTATAATCAGATTACAGATTTCCTAGGAAGATAAGCTGATAATAGACACTGCCTGTACTTGCCAAACAGCGAATAACGCCAATGCCACTTGAGAAGTACAGACTGTTTGTTCATGCATGGAGATGTGGTGATTTGTTTTTACAGAAGTGGTCTACTAATGCCTATAAATGCATACTTTGTGAGCTCTGTAGCCAGGGTCTAATACTTCCCTGGGTGCATATACCATGTCATGTGAAGAGATGTCTGCAAGTCTGTGCAGCCAAGACATTATTATGCATTCCTAATAAAGTGTATTAAAGTCAGGCTTTCCAGCATCTAATACTTAAAAAGCATTTTCTTAAGGTAGGTTTTTTTTTTTTCAGTAGTTCACACAGTAGTATAATGTATTCTAATTCTTAAGCTATTAAATGCTAATAAAGACCCATAATACCAAGGACCGTATAAAATAGTTCAGTTCTTTCACTGGATTGAAATACTGTTATGAAACAAAACTAGCCTTTAAAAACAAATTTGTTTATGCTGTTTATCCTGTGTCATCTGAAATAAACAAACTAAAACCAGGCTTTGATTTGAAGGATTTTTTTTCTTCTGTCTTATTGTTTAATTGTTTAATTTTAGCTTGAACTAAACTAAAATTAATTTCATGAAGAATCAGAATGTCTCCAGGCTCTGAAGCTGTACTTGGTGAGTGATGTTCTTATCAGTACAATCACTAATGAAAACCGGCAATTAATTGACATTCCTGACAAGGATGTTGATTTCATTGAGAGGTTGGAGGACATTCTTTTTGTGACTCTGGTCCTTGAGTGAAAACCCCTGGGAAATTGGTCCCAGGAATGGAGTGTCTCAGCTTCCAATATTGCTGAAATTTGGGCAATGGTGTCACGTTAGCAGAGCTGAGTGTTGCCTCCTGCAGCTGCCGGGATCCCCATGAGTTTGTAGCTGCATTTCTCTTGAGTTCTGTTCAGAGAGGACAACTCAGATAAGAGGCACAGGCAAGAAAGAGAGGTGCCTCCCTCTTGGGTCTGAGCTGCAAGAGGGGTGAAGAAGAAGCTGTGTGCCTCACTGGTTGGAATAAGGAGCTTCTGAAAATAGGAATATAAATGCTGGTCCTTCAGAAACTTAGAGGTGCAAATCTGCCACTTGGACAGTTCTTAGATAACTAAGTTCAAATCAGGTCTTAGTCACCAATACAGGCAGCTGAAATATTTTCCTTCCTATGAATCCTTTTGCTATAAAAACGTCTTCCTGTTTCATGTGAGTGATTTTCAGATTGTGAAATCCTTGGACTCTGTGATAACACAGACCATGTAAATGTAGATGCATTGTGGTTAAATGGGAGGTGGTCAAGAAAAGGAATAATTCTCATGGGCTTCAGTGTCTTCAGAGATTGTATATAGATCTTTTGTTGAGGCTTATATATGAAAAATTAACAGAGATATATTGTTATTAAATTTACCTTTATTTCCTTGATTTGGTATGTGCATCTGTTACTCCTAATATGTTGTAAAGAGGACTATAAATATTCTTAGTTTTTCTCCCTTGCTACTGCTACAATCGCTTCTTTGTCCTCCCTCAGAGGTCCCTCTGCCAGAATCAGTAACATCCAGATCAATGGAAGAATATTTCTGAAAGTGTAAATCTTTCATCTTTATGGTCCTGACTTGATAATGATTTCTAATGGAGTATTTAACAGGAATGAGCACAGAGCTTGATATGAAATGCCAGACAGATAAGTAACAAGAGGGATTTTGAATAGGGAAATGTAGAAGGATAACGAAACCTGACAATAATAGAAAACTGTGAACAAAGCTCTGAGGGTGAGAACAAATGAACATGACTCCCATAGAACAGGGTCACAAGCTGGTGCCTGAACCATAAGATTTGTTGCCAGGAAATGGAAAGTAATAAGGTTAGGCACAGAAAAACAGAAGGGCTTATAACTTCAACAGATTGATGTGCTACAAATATTGAACACTAGATAGATTAGAGCCAAGGTCTATTTATACTGGTATTGCTTTTTTCCCCCCTTTTTCCCCATGAAAAATAACAACAAACAATACAGACACATGATGATGTAGATGATAAAAGTTGTGGTTTTTCCTAGCGTTATAAAAGATAGTAGCAAAACCACTATGAACTACTCACGTTGCTCTATTTTGTGTGTGTCATGCAACTAGATATGGTGGAAGAGGGGACAAATATAAAAATGGAATAATACAGGGGACACAGGGACTTTAGCTATTCATAAAGCCAAACAGTATAGGAATGGAATTAAATTTATTTCACATTAGATATGTACAGTGAAGATGTCTACATGTGAACTAGTTGATTACATTGCTTTTATAGTGAACAGAAAGTCACTTAGTGGGGCATGGTTCACCTCATCATTTACTTGTCTAAAATAAGGCAGATGAATTGAGCTGTACAGAGGCCTCCACTGACAGCAGAGCAAACCTATAAAACTAAATCAGCTTTAGATGTTTGTTTCCAAACACAGGTGAGATTACTCCAATACTATTCTGGTTTTTTGGGGAAAAAAAGAGTTTGAGGAGGGAAGCTGGGAATAAAGTGATGAATTATTACTGTAAATCACCTGAAAGCTGTTTACCAAATGAAAGAAGAAATGGGAGAAACTTACAGTAGGTACAAAAGCCATATGATAACACTACTTTGTATTAATATTAATCTAATTAACAGTAACATTAATCTAATTAGTATTAATCCATTAATATAATTACAAGTAATATTAATGTAATCATTAGTAACAACACCAGTAAAAATATCCATAAATTATTTATTAATAAAATTAGACTACTATTTTATGTCTGCTTTAAAAGCAGTGAAAGAAGTAATCAATATGAAGTTTTCCCTCATACACACAGAGACTGTATAGACTGATTAAGACGTGTCCAAAAGATAAGATCTTCTTATAGATAAAACTATTAACATTGACAAAGATAGTTAAGATGTATCTTGTGAAACAAGGTTTTAATTTACACCAATATGAAAACACCTTTAAAATTCAAAAAAAAAAGAAAGCCACGAATTGTAAACATGACAATGAGAAAGGAATAGGGGAAGAAATACCAATAAGGAAGAATCACAGAATCACAGAATCACCTAGGTTGGAAGGGACCTTTTAAGATCATCTAGTCCAACCAATGGAAAAAAGA
>JAOXNO010000001.1:22855992-22870401 GCA_028565335.1 Limnodromus scolopaceus
CATGCTCTAGGCAATCCTGCTTTGGCAGGGGAGTTGGACTAGATGATCTCTATGGTCCCTTCCAACTCTAAAAATTCTGTGAAATTCAGTGAAATTCCAATAACAAATGGCTTTGCATACTAACATTAAGACTACTGCCAGCCTGCTGAACGTGAGGAGGTATTAGCATCAACATGTGTTTGAGCACTGCTGAGACTCCAGTGCAGCATGTTCCTAATTCTAGTACAGCCACTATCAGACTCACCCTTGCCAGCCAAGGACTGAAGCTTTTTTTTTTCCTACTAAATTCATACTAAATGGTAGGCTCTTGCATATGTAATTGTAGGAGAAGAGCGTCCTCAACACTGAGTCGGTATCAGACTTGTTTTTAAATGGCAATTTCAGTCTGCTCGCACCAATATGTAAGTCTTGTTCTTACATTGCCACAAAAACTGCTTAGTAAATTTTCTGGTCTGCCTCATGCTTCTTCTGCAAAACTGTAGTGTCTCTTGTTTCTTTCTTTCTGGCTAGTCAAAACAAGCCTGTCCTTTGAATGGTTTAAGAGCTATCTGATTCATTTGGATCTTTTGAGAGGAAAAAAAATAATTCATAAACCCTAATACACCAATTATGCACCACATAAATAGTACTGTATTGATACCACAGCATTTCTGTTGAGCTCTCTTCTTTAGCTCCTGGGTAGTATTTTATTTGAAGAATAAACAACCTAAAAACTTTCCAGTCTCTGCTAGTTTTACTATTATGCTGAGAATAATGAGATGTGGTGGGCTTATAGAAACCAAAGCTGTGAGGGTATTAAGCTATCATAGTAGCTTACATCTTTCAAAAATAACTCATTAATTAGATGTGACTGGTTCAATACAGAGTCTCAAAAGACAGACATGAATAAGAACCCTAAGGCTCATGTCTTATAACAGGGTTTTTTTTCCCTTTACAAGACCTTTCAGTTGTTAGGGATGCAATAGCAGCCCTTGCCTAATGTTACAATGAAAATATAAATTCCATTTCGCTAGGATGCTTTGGGATAATCACTGTTCTCAAGTGGGATATGAAGGGGAGGCTGAGAGAATATTGACAAAACCCTTTTCAAGTTTAAAATGCTAATTTCTGGAAACCTAAACTCTTGCAGAAGTGCAGCTGTTTTTACCATACTTTCATCATCAAACCTTCCTGTGAACACTTCCCAGGTAACGGAGACGGATAAAAATAAGAGAAGGGGGTGGGATGGGAAAAAACCATGATGAACAGATAAACAGTAACTCTGGTTCAGCAAAAGGACTTGAACTGGTGATGTATTGTGATCCCCTAACATTTGAGCTGTCTGTCCTCCTTTTTCTAAAAAATCCACAACCCCTTAAAATAGTTTCTGTTTTGTGGTTCATACAATGCTGGCATCTAAAATACTTTCATAAAATTTATCTTGTTTTTGTCAGGCCTACGGTCAGAGGTGTTAATCCTCAATGCTATAGTAAAGACTATTCTCAGGTCAGTGTAGCATCAGAATGACCTTAATTCAAGTAGCCATTTACATGCTATTTGACTGAAGGGCATACTCTGTAACAACAACCCTTTTTACTCCTCAAAATACTGTGGCACTGCATTAATGTTATATTAGAAGTCCTAGTATGATTTTGAAGGTGATCAAATCTCTACATGCACAGTTTGAATAGTGCCAATGGTCACACTAGTGTGGTAAATCTTCCCCTCCCACACCCCGCCCTATCTAAATTATGAAATGGAGAATGCAGTTTACCTTCTGAGTTTGACAGAAATTAAGGTTCTAATGAAACATCAATTACTGAACATGTGCTACACTTAATTATGTTTGGGGAACAGAAACAATAATGTAATTCTTCTTCATTATATAAAAATATGGAAGGAAAACACAAAATATATTTGTGATGGGGAACTGAGACTGAGTTCATGAGAAGCCCCTGGTACAGTTTTCTGGCCTGCTGTATCTCGTTGAGATGCCTCGTATCATTTATGTCACACTGTATAAAAGGGCGACAATGATATCAATGGGTATCATCATTGTCTTCAGTTCAGAAATTCAACATGACAGGAAATGTCTAAAATAGTCTCGGGGTGGGGGAAATCAGTTATTTTGGTCCTACTTAGAAAGCAGCTTCGTTGCTTTTGTGTGAGGTATGTGGATTGCCCAAGCACTCCATTAATATTTTAATGCTCATGTGTGACGTTATGCTATTGTAAATCTGCATTTCTCATAACATATTTATAATTTATTCTGTTGTCTCTTTGAACATTTATATCCAAATTTTCATTCATCCACACAGGGTTGTGGATACTTGCATACTAGAAATCTCCATTTGTGCAATGATATTTATACTTGGATAAAAATAATTGCTTCTCAGGGTGCAACTGGTATTTGCAGATCAAACAGAAAACCCAGCTCTGGTAGTAATTTATAAAAATATTTCTTATATTACATGGTCTTTTGGGCTTGATTTTCGTGGGCTGCCTCTTTACTTTGTTTCTCGAAAACTGTCTCTTCTCACTTAGAAATGCATACTTGTTTTTTTGCATTTGCAGAATTCGCACTTGACAATTGATGTGTGTTACTCAGGGGGAATGATATATACGCAGGTTTGCAGGTGCTTGTAAATACTTTAAGTTTGCATTTGTGCAAAGATCTGTGTTCTTAAAAATAGAGACTGGGTTTTGAGCAACCTTTGTCTTTAGAGGCATTTAGTAACAGATAACTGCACTTCCAAAGTGGGAAATCAAGAGATTTCCCCCATGATCTGCACAGATTGTGAGGATTAGTAGATTCAGTAGTGAAGAAATGAAATTTTTATTTCCATTTAACTGATCTATTTTTAAACTAAATATGTACATTCCACCCAAATTTTGCCCTGGGGCTGAAAAACACATAGCTGGCCTAATTCTGATCACATGAGTCTAAACTTGAAGTGATATTATTCAAGTCAGGAGTGGGATCTAGATCTTCAGGATGTATTACATCTGACCATTTCTCTTCAAGAGATGCTAAATTAATTACATTTGTTCTCCTCTTGTTTGAGGAAGCCCTTGGGCAGAAATTGTGTGTTGTCAAGGCATAGAGCTAATTAATGTCATTAATTCATCACACAGAAAGTAAAAGCCCAGTGTCACAGATAGGAAAGGGGATGTCACAAGAGTAATTAATAAGTATTTTAAAAACCAAACCAAAAGCTGTAATAGCCATTGATTGCATAGATATCATAACTAATGAAGAAAGGGATATTATGATAAACTGATGTTAAGGATGTCAATGAAGATAATTTTATGAATGATTCACCATCTGGGACTGAGGTTTAAATTCTCCAAATTAGAAATCTCTGAAAAAAACTCAGACATTGCATGTTTTACTTGAATTTTTCTTAGGCATGAGACTGTCTTACATCTCAGCAGCTGCTTGTTGAAAAGTTACACCCACTTCTTACTAACATATGTTTGTATGATAGTATGTTAGTATAAAGTCTTGCTGTTGGCTTAGTGAGGTCACTTTTGCAGTGAGCAGTCCACAGCAGAGGTGCGAAATAGCTGGTGGTGCTGATGACTCTGTCAGAGGGCTTTGTTTAACTCAGGTGGACATGAAAATGTGTGTAGACTTGTTTCTGAGCTGACACCAGCATAAATCAAAAGTATAGTTATTGAAATCAATATGGTTATACCAACATACTGTCAGTGTTGTTGCTTGTTACAGAATTGTAAGGCCTGACCTTGTCCTATTTCTGCCTCCGATTTCAGTGGGAACGATGCCTCCACAGACCTAATTTACTAGTTTTCTGCCTGATCTATTTATATACTGTTTATGTGGTTACATTTTATTAAAGACTTCCAAGGTCTCCAAGATACACACTTCTATGGAGAAAGGTATTATGATAATTAATTCACTTTCCTCATTTCTGTGATGTTAGCAAAGCTCACAAAAGAAGTGGATAAATATTTTTTTCATAGCAATGAGCAGCTTGGATACAAAAATGTCCAAATTGTTATGCAATCACTGTAAATTGGCTATGGTCTATGATCTGCAAATTAATGACAGTTTTGATAGATGCATTTTTTTTACTCTTAGTGATAAATATTTTAATGACCTAAGATCATATTTTGGATACCAATTTGAGGAATTCATAGTGGTTTAAATTTTGGAATTCCTTTGGAAAAAGTTGTTCCCATGTGATTAATTTCTTTCATTTGTTTTGTGGACTCAGTGATGATATGCAAAAGTGCTTATGAACCATACTTAGTTCTTTTGAAGTTATGACAGTTCCCCTGAAAATTTAAGGTTTGATATATTTCTCTGGGCATCACAGTGAGTTTCAAACTCTAGCAACAAGAGGATGGAGTGCTCTTATTTCAGTTCTCCTGTTTCGTCCTGAAACAGGGCCAATAGGTCCCTCCTTTTTTCCCAATAGGGCCCTCCTGTTTTCTGAAAGCTCCTTCCTTGCCCAAATAGTAATGACATTAAAATCAGGATTAATACTTTCATTTGTGTTTTCTTCCTGTCTTCTAAGGTAATGATCTCTGTATCTAATTTTATCTCCCACTAGTAAACTAACGTGTACTTTGCGATACTCTGCTTTCCAAAATGCTAAAAATAAGAGATCCTAGGAAATTTTAAAGAATGAAAGGTCAATACAGATGGTATTTACACTGGCGATTGTGATACAGTGTCTTTATGGGTTGCCATTCTGCTTTGGCTCGTTCATCTACTGCTATCCAGGGCAGTATCACATATAGAGGACTGAAATTTTGAGTGTTATGAAAACAAATCAGTATGTGGATAATATATCTAAACAGTAGTTATTTGCCCATATGATCTAAATGTGAAATAAAATTGGAAAGGTAAAATTCTGGATAATGTATATGCTACTATGAATGACTTTATAATGTTCAAATACTAGAAAAATAGCACTTAAGTTATTTAGTTCATTCTTCTACTATTGAGCAGAGAAAATGTGTTTAAAATTTGGCAATTCCACAACCTTTCCCAGGCTGTTAATTTTTTAATTAACCAATGTAACAACCTGTTTATAAACCATTCCTCTCTTTTCTCCTAGCCTATCTTTACAGCCTTTTACTAGTCAAATCACATGAACCAATACCTGAAACCCAGGTATTAATCTGGCCAGAATTAGTTCACCTTTTTTTGATAAGTATATTTAAGTTACTTCCCCTGGAAACTCTGGCAATATCCTATTATTGAGCTTTTAGCCATTTGACCTTGTTTCACAAGCCCACTGTGGCATTACTGTCATTTGAATGTCAAACCTTTTATCACTACCAGCCAGGAGAAGCATGTTAGAGGCATGCTTTAGACAGGGCCTTGAAAATTTCCTTTTGCATGGAAAATTTTCCTTGAGCCAGAATTAGTTTCCTATAACCCTAAGCAGAGAAACTATGAGAGATTTTTAAATATAAAAGTACTAATCAGAATGAGAAAAAAGGGGAAGAAAGTTTAAGGAAGAGTCAAGAACTGACAACTGAAATAAATTTTTTACTTAACTTTGGGAAGCCTAGCTTTATCTTATACAGCTCAGTGCAACATGCCATTGCAATACACTGAGATTTTTATTTGGGATAGAAATTTAGCCTTGTTGTAGATACCTCTGCTTAAGTGATGTCAGAAGGCAACACATTCCTTCTTTGCTGGATTCAGGTTACATTGTGTTATACTTAACACTAACAATTCCATTAAGACTTTAAATGTAAGTATGAAAACAATTATATTATGTGCCACAAGCCTTACAAAATTAAATGAAAAAAAAAAATCCCAGGGGAAAAAAACCAAACAGAAGTAAATATATGTTCTGATAGATTGGAGGTACCAAAACCACAACATTGCTCTTTCTTAAAGCTGTGTTAACTCCTGAGAAGCTATGTCAAAGGTGACAGAATTCTGTCCTAAGAGAGCACTGTGCCAATTCTCTTGGTCTCTCTCCTGCTTTAGCTGGGTTCCTCACATGCATTTGCAGAATTGGATGATGCAGAAAAACAGTGAGATAAGCCTCCAGGGAAACAGACAGAGCAACAGTGTACAGTTCTGTTGACATTATTTCATTCCTTCCTTAAACACTTGGGTTTATTATACAATTAAATTTGGTACCTGATCCTGTTTAAGAAATGTGTATTATTATGTTACGCTTGTTTTTTTCCAGGTCTGCTAAATGGTTGTATAAAATACAGGTTCATCTAGGATGCTGTAATGATTTAAAACCTAATTATATAGTTATACTCCTACAATCAGAGTTCAATAAAGTGATTAATTTCATGACCCTTTTTTACAAAGATGACTTGCAGTGTGGAAAAATCTCATAAAATTCTTTGGCAATCACACTTTCCAGCTAAATCTATCTCTATAACACCTGGTTGGTGTAATATCTCTTACAGAAATTAATGGAACATACTTGTCTTACTCACTTGTCCTTAGACTACGTTTCAGATCAATTTCTATGTGTTTGTACACACCCACTCACCATATTTTATAAACTCATATATTTATAATAATTTATTATACATTATGTATATAATATATATGTATAATAAATATGAAATCACCAGTTTGTGATTTCAAAGCTGTAGCAAATAATTTTCTTTCATTTCTTGCACAGACTAGGAATCTGAATCTCATTAACTAGCCTTGAAATCCTTGCCTTTAGAGTATTTTTTAAAGTTCTGAAATTTTGTGAGAATATTACCCAGATATTTTTTCTTAGACACACAACAAGGAAAAGAATCTTGGCAGTCTGCTGACTGGCATCTCTGAGATTGGGATAGCTATTTGCTGTTAAAGCAGATCAGAAAACATGCACTCCTGAAATACTGTGATGTAAGTTCACTTAAAAGCAGCCTGGGAACTAACCTTTGCTTGGATCCTAAAGGAATTAGGATGCTGTGCCTTCTTAATAAGTCATTGTGAATGTTTAAGTTATTGCCTTCTTAGGGAAGACATTTGCAGCCCATCTGGAGAAAGCAGATAAAGTGAGACCCATTAAAGCAGTACCCCAGTCCTGACTTTCATGTTCAGTGGGTCTGACTTTTATATTTGTTACTGCTTTTTATCCAGGAAAACTGTAAATCTTAAAACAGTAAGAAACCCTACAGGAAAAAAAAGAATGAAGGGCAACTTGGCATTTTAATTAATGATGGGCTAAACCAGAACTTGCCCATACATATATAATCTCTAAGTGAAAGCTGATTTTAATCTACAGATGTTTACAGTAGAAATACATGAGTGATAAAAAATATACCTGTGACCACTGGTCCAGTTGGATGAAACAAAACTAGGAAAGATGAATGAAGCAGCTGCTGTTGGACATAACTTCAACTGTCCATTATATTGCCAATAACATTTGACTGGTGATTTGCTGGCAGGGCTGCATTGCTCAGATAATAAATTTCCTATACAAAATAAAATAAGAAAGTCAGGACATGGAGTGCTACCTTCATTTGAATAGCTTGTTCCTTTTCCTTTTAGCATCTGCAACTTTTGCATATGTGTACTGAAAAATGTATTAGTGATTTTAGTTACTATTAGCTTTGTCATCAAGAAAGTTTGTCTTTTGATACAAAGGTATGTACTTAGGCCCCAAATGTCCCTTCTTAACTTGAAAAATAGCTTTGGTTTTCAGAAGCAAAGTAAATACCTGGGGGAATCCATGAATCTGAGAAAGAAAAATGGATGGGAACGATGACATTGGGATTTTCCATTAATTATTACCATAACTTGAATTTTTCACATTGTGATAGTGATAGCTACTGCTATAGATGATGAAGGATCTTTCCTTCAGTCTTTAACTGATAAGGAAGATCAGTACGTTTGTTCAATTTGAAATATACTCTTGAAATTAAATCCTCTAAAAAGAAATCAGAAGATATCATAATATGTTTGAACCTTATCTTCCTGAATGGGAGATCTTTTCTTATCTGCAGAAACGAAAAAGATTTTGAATAATTTAAATTAGTTATTTCAAAAGTACATTATGTTTTGTTTTGTCTAGAGAAAAATACCCATGATATAGGTCTAAAGAGCACTTTTTTTTTACTTTTCATTACATGCCTTAAACATTTAAGGTGTCAGTTTTATTTCACCTGACTTTAACTATGCAAAGCCAGACATTAATTTAATTTAGCCTTTTAGACTCCTTCTACAGTTTATCAAAAATCTAGGAATCTTCAGAGGGGTAATTCATTCACTTGTATTAAAAAACAACTTTCGAATAAGATTAATCACACTATCTGTTTCCACTTACTATATAGTCATTTAAAATAGCTACGTGAACTGTGATGAGTCCTACCCATGCTGACTGACTCCATATTCTCTTAGCTAATTCATCACAAACCATACAATTAAAAATATCTCTTATGTGAGTCAGGTTTCTTCAAAGTGGGATTTCCTTTGCTATTTCTAACCTAGGCTGTAATGTATGTGAACCTTTTAATCAATGATCATTAACAACTAATCCTGTTTTCTTTTTTCTGGACAACTTGCAAATGAATGAGTAGATTCTATTTTATGTTTCCTACTACTTTAATTTTCTTATAATTTAGAATTCTTCAGTGTTTTTAATTAAACTTGCCCTAGGCTTGGAAACCTACAAAACTTTTTAATGAGATAACTTCTGAACTTGTCTTGATATACTAATAGCCTAATAATATGGGTATATGGCACTTTATATATTTAATGATCTCAAATGGGACTTTGAATGATACAAACATTATATTAAAAAGAAAATGTTTAATTATACTGACACTTCCCTATTTCAAGTACAGATAAAGCATGTAAAGCAAAGTTAGTTTATATTTCACAGGAAAATCAAAAAATTAGGGCAAATCTAATCATGCTTGATGGAATTTTTTGCTGTACTCTCAGAATTAAAAGTATCAAAGGGGTCACTTTGGGCATTGAATAGGTATATCTATATTTGCTCCCTTTCAGTTATTGCTCTTATATTATGCATCAGTGGAATAATTACAATGCATGTTGGTATAGTTAATTGTACTTCACAAACATGCAAACTAATGACTCTACCAACATTTTTGCAGTATGCTTCTTCTACATCTTTTGGTATAAAAAGCCCCATTTTTCTCACTTTACCAGGGCATTAATTAATTAATAATTATACTTAACTGGTAACTGCTAACATTGCTTAATGATTTATCATCTCTTGTATCCTTAAGAAAAAAATTATGATAAATAAACAAATGACTCTAAAACCATTGATGTTTTATTTTGTGAATTTATATTCTGGACCCTACATTAATTTTATTTTATTTTTTTTTTTTAATAGAAAAAAATCATACACTTTATGGACATTGGATTGTGTTCTAAGGGGTAGGCATCGAGAAAAGGTAGATAAGCAGCTGAACAGCAGTTTTTGGGGGGAATTTTGGTTAGGAAACAAACATGATTTAGAGTATATAAGTAGCAGAGTTAAAAATGTAATTAAAATTACTGCCCTCAGCATTTCTGATATTATCACTGGAATTAGTTATCCATTTCTAGTATTCAATGTTTAAAAATGGTGCTTGCATATTGCAAAGAGACTAAAGAAAGTGTAACAAGACTTTAGAAACCTTTTTTTCTGCAATGAGAAACTCAAGAATCTTCGTCTGATGAAAAGTTAAGAGGTCTTTTGATTTTCTTTTTGTCTCATGAGGGCAAATACTCTAAGAAAGAAAAAGTTAATTTTATTTTAATTTTGCACGCATGGTATGGTTTGAAAGCTCAAGCTAGAAAAACTGAAACTAGAAATACTGTAAGATTTTTAGAGTGTGAGATTGCTTGTATGTCCCTAATGGCAAGGCAGTACTTAACTTGGGAAGCAATCAGATAGAATCTGAAAATGTAATCACCTGCACGGAACCATAGAAACATAGAATGGTTTGGGTTTGAAGGGACATTTAAAGATTGCCCAGTCCAACTAGATGATGTCAAGGACAAGGACATCTTTCATTCAGGTGCCTCCAAGCTGACCTTGAGCACTTCCTCAGATGGGGCATCCACAACTTCTCTGGGCAACCTGTTCCTGTGTCTCACCACTGTCATAGTAAAAAAATTCTTCCGTTTATCCAAGCACAGTCAACACTCTTTCAGTTGAAAATCATTGCCCCTTGCCCTGTCACTACAAACCTTGGTAAAATGTCTTTCTCTGTCTTTCTTATCAGCCTCCTTTACATAGTGAGGGGCTGCAATGCAATCTCGCTGGAGCCTTCTCTTCCCCAGGCTGAAAAACCCCAACTCTCTCAGCCCTTCTTCACAGCAGAGGCATTTCAGCCTTCTGATTATTTTTTTGTGGCTGTCCTCTGCACATGCTGTTACAGGTCCATGCTCTTCTTGTGCTGGGGACCGCACAACTGGATGCAGTACTCCAGGTGGTGTCTCATAAGAGCAGAGTAGAGGGGAAGAAACATCTCCCTCAACCTACTGGCCATGTTTCTTTTTATGCATCCCAGGATGCAGTTGGCTTTCAAGGTTCCAAGTGCACATTGCTGGGTCATTTCTAATTTTCCATCCACCAATATCCCCAAGTCCTTCTCTATAGGTCTGTTCTCAATCCATTCATGCCCCTGTCTGTACTGATATTGGAGATTTCTCTGATCCAGGTGCAGGACCTTGAACTTGGTCTTTATGAGGTTCACATGTGTCGACTCCTCAAACCTGTCAAGTCTGAAAGAACAGAAAAAGAATAGAGAATGTCTCCACAAGTGAGCAAATGTGGAGAGGAGTTGATCTTCAGGAGACATCAGCAGAGTTTTCTGGAAACTGATAGATAAGACACCTGGAGACAGAATGGGTGGACTGTGAAGGACTTGCCTGCTCAGTGGGAGAGAAGGTGCATCTTGCTTTGCTTGGTTGGACAAAGCTAGGAGAACTGGTGCATTTCCCCAGTGCTTGAATTCCTTAACCAAGATCAGGCTTCTACTTAAGGGACATGCTCCAATACATAATTTAGATTTGAGGCAGGAGTCACATGATCAAATACTCTGGTTTTTGTCAAGCAAAACATCCCCCTTCTTTTGGTGCTTGGTGTTCCCAGGGTCACTTCCAGAATATCTGTTTCCTGCACTACGTTAATAGGTTGAATGGATGCTTATAGCTCTTACTGTGTTCTGTGTTGTTATGCATTTCCTAAGGAATTTTTGCTTCACATGCTTACAGAATGTTCCCCAGTGGCTTATACTTTCAGCATAAAGTTGCTTTAGTGAGAGATAATCATATTTTAAATTGGTAGGATTTCACTGCTTTTGTTTAAACAACATGTTTTCAGCAGCATATGTCTAGCTAAAATAAAAAAAATGGAGTGCATCCTGTGACATTTCATCTCAAGCCTGGTAGATCATTTCAAGAGATGAATCCCAGCTAGGAAAATATGCTTTCATTGTTATAAATTAAAAGTGAATTAACTTAACTAGATTAACTCAGTTATGAGCAGATTAAGAAAGGTTTAGCTAACCATTTCCTCATTTCCATTTATCAGCAGTTGACATAAGTCCACAGAAAGTTTGCTGTGTATAAGATAAATGCATTACCATATCATTCATTTGTTCTTCAGTCCCATTTGCTTTTTTAAGGCAAACAAGACAAACCAACATTTGAGCTTGGAAGTTATGTCCGTGTAGCAAAAATGTGAGCACAATGAACTGTCTTCCTACATCTTTCCTTGAGACACCGGAGAGTGTAATTCAAGGACTTTTTAGTGTTTGAAATAAGTTAGGCAAACCAAATCCCTCCTTTTAGTGGGCTTACATTTTGTCACCTGGATCCTTTCTGAAAATTAATTTCAGACTCAGAAATATTCAGCCTGAGAGGACAGGCATAGTCCCTTAATGTTAGTTTTTTTTTGTGGCATAGGTTCTGTACCTGCAACATGGCCAGAGGGATGACAGAAATGTGGAAAGTGGGTGATTACCTGACTTACTTAGGTAGAAATCTAGGTATGTTTTCATGGTAAAACTTGGGGGCCATCTGTTTTAATAATAAAACAGTTTAATAATGTTTTCATAAAATGAAATGAAATAACCCCACCATGATATGGCTGAGATATACAATTATACATGTTCAACAAGAACAAATTTTATGTTAGTATCTCTCCTGTTACTTTCTCCCTGATTTATAGGTATTTTCTGGGGGAAAAAAGAATTTTGAGTAATATTTTAAAGCACCACAGTTAATTTTTTTTTTACTTTTGAAATTATAATACTTACCATGAACAGAAAAGAGAGGATAAGCATCAGTAAGAAAATCTCCAAATAACAGGTATTCCTTTTGGGGGACTAGCAGGAGGAAGGCTTAAAATGAATTTATTAGTTAATATTTTGTATATTAGTGATTTGTCACATTAGTGTCTGATGTGTACTTTGAATTATGTGAACAACAGTCTTGTACAGCAGATTACACTTTGTTCTAAAGACAAAATTTATTTATGGCCAAGATGGTTGACTGTGTCTAAAATATAGTCATGATAAATAGAAAGAAAATTAGTCTGTGTTGACTTCAAGATTATTGAAATACCTTTAGGTTAATAAAATTATTCATATGATGAATATGCATTGTGGATACAAATGAGAAACTTGGGATTTAAAGACTTGGAGATGTCTTTAAATTTTCTTTCTTTTCTTCTTTTTATTTCTTTTCTTTAAAAGTGTCATGAGCTTTAGGGTTTATAAATAAATATAAAATCATGACACTTGTCATCCTGAACTGTCTGATATTGAGCAAGAGTTCTTAAAGGAAAACTGCATCTTGTCTCTGCTCAATATGTAGGAGAATTGTTTTGATATATTATCTAAACTTCAAAGAGCTTTAGCTAATCTTATATACCAGAGAGAGAATGTTTGAATAAACAAAGACTTTTGGCTTTAGCCCCGTGATTTGTGATTTACAACATAAATACTTGTACAGAAGGCATTAAAGATGGAAAAAGGATGTTAGATCATTCTGTCCTCTTCTCTGCATCTTTAAATTTAAGAATTGAGATAATTGCTTTGTGTGGGAAAAAAGTTAATGCTAATCCAAACTAACTACAAAAAACTGTGGCGATATCCAGTATAATTTGAAGTATTTGTTTTTTAAGCCTTTTTTCCAGGAATTAATATTACCCTGAGCACATAGTTAAATTTTCTACCCTTCTGCTTGTCCTTCCTTTTATAGTTACTTAAAATTTTAAGACACAACAGACAGTGTTTATTAACTTGTTGTTATTCAATCTGTAGCAAATATGCTTTTATTTGCCTTCCCTTGAAAGCACACAAAAATTTCTCACCAAAAATTCATTTTTAAATTGTAATCATTTGTTTGTTCTTAGAGAGCAAATTCTGGTAACAAAAGGAACAATATTTTTGCCTAGATAAACTTCTTCTGATATGAACTGCTAGATGTGAAAAAATAGCTGTATTTGACTTTCCTGTTTCAGAGAACTTGGGACTGTCAGCAGACTGGCGTTGGTGTACAACTGTCATGTTTTGTTGTTCTGTGATAGAGTCTATACTGCCGAATGAGCAAAAGTTCCTTATTAGAAACTGATTTATCATGATTTCTGTTTCAGACAAATTTCTGACCGAAGATAATGGCTTTATCAGTTTCATTTATCCATTATGATAACGATTAGAAAATTACAACTATTCTGAAATCTACTGTATCTGTTGTATAATTTTTGATAGTTTTTCTTGTCCTTGTGTTATTGTTTTCAATGTATTTGTTTCAGCTGTGGTCTAGAGCAATCTTTTATCTGGCAAAATATGTGCAGATCAATGAACAGGGATGTTAGTCAACATGGTATAGACTTCACACAAATCTTAGTTATTTCCATGTGTGTATCTGTATGGATTCACTTTCCTCTTCTCTGCATTGAAACTGAAGTGCATCCTAGTCTCAGGATAAAGCTCTTTTGTCTTTCGAAGCTCCAGACAAGCATGTTTGTTCTTTCCCCAGCTATTGACTTTACAAGAAAAAATCATTAGCTTATTTCATAAGCCCTGGAAAGCGCAGTCTAAGGAATGTCAGTGTGTCCCTTATTACACGCACAGATAAAGTCCACAGGATGTCTTTGAAACTGTATTCAATAACCAAAAGGATGTCTTTGTACCACTATGTCTGCAGAATCCCTTGCAAAGAGCAAATATGCAGGAGAATTTAACAAAGCATCATTTTGAATTCTGAGGTCTGTCTAACTAGGATTTATTTGATTGGCCTTTGTGTGAGTATTACACAGGTTATTTATGTGACTATTTCTTCAATTTAGTATTAAATATGCTGACATTAAAAGATAATATGAGAGAATATTTTTTGTTTGTTTTATTTGAAATTATTCTATTTGAAATTGATAAAGATGTTCTGTATTTGTGTATTTTGTTGAATATATTTTTTTCTGCATTTGATATTTCACTACATATAAACCAGAC
>JAOXNO010000001.1:22870501-22882168 GCA_028565335.1 Limnodromus scolopaceus
AAAGATGTTCTGTATTTGTGTATTTTGTTGAATATATTTTTTTCTGCATTTGATATTTCACTACATATAAACCAGACGCTAAAATAACAGATACTTGGACTTGGAAAAGCAGACCTTTGTATTTCTCAATTAAGAATATTATGAATTTATAATTATCTCAAGCTGAAATAAGATTTGTTAGAGCCACTTCTAATATCTTGCACAACACCAGAAGAGTAAAAACAGCCTCATTTTTTTTTTATTTCTTGCAGAAATATGGTACATGTGACATACTTATTAATATGAAGTGGGTTAATGTGATAAGTCATAACAAGCAGCTTTATTGGTTCATAAATATATTTGTTGGGGGCTATTAGGAGACCAGAAAAATGGAATTTCATGCCTTTAAACACCAAAGGTGCTGGCCCTCATCCTATCACTACATTTCCTGATAAAGAGTCCCTCCCCATCTTTTCTGTAGGCTCCCTTTAGCTACTGAAAGGCCACTGTAAGGTCCCTCTCCAGGCTGAACCACCCCAACTCTTTCAGCCTGTCTTCATAGGAGAGGTGCTCCATCCCTCTGATCATCTTTGTGGCCCTCCTCTGGACTCTGTCCAGCAGGTTCATGTCCTTCTTAGGTTGGGGGCCCCAGAGCTGGACACAGTACTCCAGATGGGGTCTCATGACAGGGGAGTAGAGGGGGAGAGTCCCCTCCCTTGAACTTCTGGCCACGCTTCTTTTGACGCAACCTGGGATGCGGTTGGGTTTTTGGGCTATGAGCACGCATTGCCAGCTGATGTTGAGCTTCTCATCAACCAACACCCACAAGTCCTTCTCTTCAGGGCTCTTTCCATTCTCCACCCAGCTTGTATTTGTTCTTGGGATTGCCCTGACGCACATGCAGGACCTTGGACTTGGTCTTGTTGAACTTCATGAGGTTTGCACAGGTCCAACTCTCAAGCCTGTCCAGGTCCCTCTTGATGGCATCCCTCCCCTCCAGTGTGTTGACCACATCACACAGCTTGGTGTTGTCAGCAAATTTGGTGAGGATGCACTCAGTCCCACTGTCCATGTTGCCAACAAAACATCACTGGTCCCAGTACCAACCTCTGAGGAATGCCACTCATCACTGGTTGCCACTTGGACATTGAATTGTTGACCACAACTCTTTGAGTTTGGCCATCCAGTGAATTCCTTATCCACCAAGTAGTCCATCCGTCAAATCCATGTCTCTCCAATTTAGAGACAAGGATGTCATGCGGGACAGTGTCAAATGCTTTACACAAGTCCAAGGAGATGATGTCAGTTGCTTTTCCTTTTTCCACCAACACTGTTACCCTGTCATAGAAGGCCACCACATTTGTCAGGCACGATTTGCCCTTAGTGAAGCCATGTTGGCTTTCACCAATCATCTCCTTATTTTCCATGTGTCTTAGCATGTTTTCCAGGTGGATCTGCTCCATGATCTTGCCAGGCACAGAGGTGAGATTGACCGGGCTGTAGTTCCCTGGGTCTTCCTTTTTTCCCTTTTTGAAAATGGGGGTTACGTT
Source organism: Limnodromus scolopaceus (assembly GCA_028565335.1). NCBI lineage: Eukaryota > Metazoa > Chordata > Aves > Charadriiformes > Scolopacidae > Limnodromus > Limnodromus scolopaceus. The sequence continues at coordinate 22,872,031 of JAOXNO010000001.1, forward strand.
TTCCCTTTTCCAGTCTGCAGGAACTTCAACCAGCAGCTACGACTTCTCAAATATGATGGATAGTGGTTTAGCAACTTCATCTACCAGTTCCCTCTGGACCTGAGGACATATGCGGAATCAACATTAATTGACGTTATCTTAATATAACACACTTTTTTTTAAATTCAGAAGCCTTTTAGATTTTCGCTGAAAAAAAATCTACAAAAAAATTCAATAAAAAACCCATATAAATATTTCAATTGAAAAATATATTTTTTCATGGCTTTCTTAGTAAAAATACTTTTATTTAGCTCTATTTTTTAAGTTCTGTCATGAAGAGTCACTTGATAGGCATTTCATTATCTTTAAAAACATCTACTACAGTAGAGGTTTTTTTTTAATATAAGAAATATTAGAAAATATTAATTTAGCAATAACAAAGCCTAAGTTCAACTCTGGTTATATTGTTTATATTGTTCTATGAGTCTCAGAGACCTTTAAAGTTAAAACGTATTACTAAAGAGCATTATTTTCTCACCGTGATATCAAGCAATTCTGATGAAAAGCATTTAATTTTGTACATTAACATGTGCTTTCTATGACAATTTAAAGAAAAAGGGTGAAATTTGTTCAGCAGAAATAAATGACAAAATTCCTTACATGTCAGTGAATTTATGACCTAGAAGAAGGAAACAGTCTATGTGAACATTGGGGCTATATTTAGATAAGCAGAATGTGATTAATTAAATAGGACTTTGAGTCTAATGCCTGCAACATAACACAGGTGAGATGTATTGTTGCAGGTGGTAAAGACTGTGTTTTCATATATTACCATGCATCACTGATTAGATTTAGGTCACTGTATTAGGCAATTATCATTATAGACTTAGATGGACAGTGTGATGCTCTCTTGGTGGTGTTCTGAATCATTATCCTGCTCTTCTAAAAGTTGTTCACTACTTCACATTCTCAATCCTGGAACGAATGTTGTATGGGTGGATTTTAGCTCCCATGCACAACTTGACTGAAGTAAATTAGGATCTTCTTTTACAGAGCTTATTTTAGCTGTAGGAAAACTGTATAAAACAGTCTAAAGCCTTTTTAATATGTTGAATTATATCTGTAAAGAAAATCTTCTCAATGACCTGGCAAATATAAGTGCCTTTTTGCAAAATACAAGAAGAGGGGTTTTGGTTTTGTTTTTAACTTTGCTTTAATAGTTTAACATCTGGACACAAGTTGTAAATATGATAATGTGAACAAATGGCTTTCTGGATAGATTTTTGAAAGGGTTATGAGTAATCTATTAGGAATTATTAGCTTTGTTTTGCTCAATAAAACATCATTCTTCATTTAAATAAGTCTGTCAGAATATCAGCTAGTGGAAATCAGTTTATGTGTGTGAATTTCAGGACAACATTTCTCAGGAAACCAACTCGTGATTTTGGTGATTACCTATATTTATACCTGTATTTATTCAAGAACTGTTTATGAAGCTGCACTCTGCCCTGTGATGTGATTTTGCTGATAGAGCACCACCCTAAAGAAAAAAGCAACAAGAAATTAAATCAGAGAATAAAAGGAATGTAATGATCAGAACAGGTTTTTATAATCTTGACATACAAAATGTCTCAGTGAAAAAGAGAATGATAAAAGGGCAACAAGAGGCAAAATGTGAAAAATCATCTGACAAGTTTAAGGGACAATCTTGCATAACCATCAGGTGAAACCACTCTAGCTGAACTTTGACGTATGAATACATATACTCTGGTTGCAAGATGAGAGGTGAAAATTCTCAGTCTAGCACCTGTACACCTGGAGAATTCACACTGATTGCAAGAAAACCTGTAAACTCTGCAGGTGAGAATGCACCATCAGCTTTAGAATTTTGTTGAATGGAAACTGGTATACAGTTGGAGGTAAGTAGCAATATCTGTGACGTTATCAGTTACAGGAGCAGAAAGACTAACTGGTTAATTTGTGTAGCATGCACAGAAGACCCTTCCTTAATGGCAACAGGCACTAATTATTGTTTACTTACTAGGAGTAACTATGATCATGGTACCATAGCCAGAGGTCTCGCTGGATGATTAAATCTTTGCCTTAGAACTGTATTGTAAAAATTTGACAGAGCTGGCAGGGCCCAGCTACTTCAAAGTCTTTCAGGTAACCAAATGGGAAATTTTAGTTGACCCAGAGACAGGAGTGGTAAGGATGCTGCGACAGTAACAGCACTGGGAACATGCCACACATGCACACGGAGGAAGCCACGAGAAGGAAAGTGAACAGCCTCTGCCATTCTGCAGTGCTGTGCACACACCCAGTCGAATATCATAGAAGGACAGTGCGGAGCTGTGACCGATCAAACAATATTTTACTTGGAAAGTGTAATCCTTGCTGAGGGTAGATATACAAATTGCAACTGTAAGTAACATCTTTAACATTCAAGGGAAAAGGCAGTGATGAACAAATAGCAAAGGGTCATGTGCTGCACTGCTGAGGTTAATTCCTGTGCTGGAGAGGCCTGTCAGGACTCCCGGACATCCCTTTCTAAAAGAAACCTTGTATAGGCAACTTTTCAAAGGTATCCTTTTTAGGAGTCAAATCTACCTTCCTTTCTCACCTAGGTTCAGGTACTTGATTTGAGGGACTGGGGAAATAGTGAAGAGAATGACTTTTTTTTTGGGAGGGGGCAGTAGGGGAGGGGGAATATATATACACACTCACACTCTTTTATTTCATTTTTCCTCTTCTTTTCTACCGCTAATTCTTTGAATGAGAGTTAATGAGGGGCTTTGATAGCATATTTTCAACAAGAAATGTGAGAGGAGAAAGGAAGTCAGCCACTTTCATAATAGCATGGAGCATTATTATGAGATGTTTTCAATCAGACCAGCCAGTCAAGAACTGGTTAAAACTATTTTACTAGACCTTCTTCTTCTTTACCAAATGCAAAGCCCCTTTAAAGAGTGAAATTTCTGTAAATACTGAGAGACATAATTCCAAGTAATGGAATACTGTATTCCAAGTATGGAATACAGCCATAGCAGATCCGATGATACACAGTGTATGGTGAAGGTCCTGGCTTGCACTCCCAGGTTTCATGAGGCGGAGAGAGGAATTATGTAGGTGGTTGATAAAGAAAGGAAAGAGTAAAAAGGCAGTAAGGATGTATCACAGGCTGTACAGTGGAAATTAGTGATGAGGGGATGTTTTAGTTCACTGAGACTGCTCTGAGCACCAAAACTATGCAAGTGCTGCAACACGGGGCTTGCTGAACCTGACCCAGCAGGGTACTAACAAAGCTGTGCTGGTTGTGGAGGTTGTGCTGCTTGGGTACAATGCACCATACTATGTGGGCAGGCTAGCTCCTCTGAAGCAGGTTGGGGCATACCTTCCTGCAGTCCATCCTGCCTAGTTGTGTTGGGAGAATCAGCTATAAATATGACCTAAGACTTCCTTGGGCTGTAGAAACAGCAAAAGGGCCAGATGTGTTTCAAGAAAACAGGATTTTATGTGCATTACTTATTTAACTTACTAAGATTGCAACTACATGCCCCATATAATCAAGTTTATCCTGAAAAGGAACAAATCTGAAAGGGCTCCAGGTAACTGCAGAGGTAATATTAGTTTAAGAATCTGAAAAGGCTTTGTACTATTTTCCTGAATAAGAAATCACCTTTTGTTTCTCTTATTTTGTTGGGATTTTGATAGGTGATAAAGCCATTGTTCTAAGGGTATGTAATACAGGCATGGAAAGCAGCAATATTTGAGTGGGCTGAACTGATGGAGCATTTGCTGTAAGAGAAACCAGCTGAAATCTGACAGGTTGTGGTAACAATACAGTATTCTTTCTCTGATTTAGGATTCTTCCTTGGAGCAATTTTTGTAACTCTTTGGCAGTTTCTGCAAGATCAGCACCTAGGATCTTGTCCTGGTAAGGATTTGGGAGGGAATCAGTCTGTAAATCACCTTTTTATTAAATCAATCAATGTGGTTAAAAGCCTCTAACACTGGTAATGTAGCATTAGCTGAAGTTTACACAGTGGGATCAAGGAGTCCTACATCTTCTGCTCTTTGGACATAACACTACCTGTAGATACATGGATGTAACGGTGACTGAAGCTTGTGCAAATTGTAGTAATTAGCACAGGCTGTGTCCCATTGCACTTGCTCAGGTTATAGTAAGCAGAGATGCCCACTATCACATTTTGGTTTTATTGTCTTTAAAATCATACCAAAATCTGGACAAAAAAAATTGCTCTTTTTTTTTTTTTTTTTTTTTTTGTAAGGGGATTTGATCTGCAGGCTGCAGAGACAAATATTGATTTTCACCCTTACATGGTACATAAGTCCACTCCCTTACAAGGAAATAGCAAAAGGAAATAGGAATCTATACAAGACCTTTTCCAGTTAATGTCTACCAGGTATCTGTTACAATAACAAAATAGTATAGTGAAAACACTAGATTTACTGATATATTTAAAATAACAAATTTGGACATGATGATAAGTAAGCTGTTATTTGAGACTTCACGAGGCTTCAAACAGCTGGGAAGACTCTGCTTACATTAAATACATGAGATAACTCATGCCTATAAGAATTCTAGGTACTAAACTTTCCATTATTAATTATTTTTAAATGTTATAATCTTAGATTTTGGGCACCTGGGCATAATCAGATGAGTGCAATAACCCAATCTACACTTTCTCCAAGTCAGTCCTAAAAGCTTATTTTTGCACATGCTGAATAGTACCAGGAGCAAGATGGTCTTATTTTTGTCTTGTGTGTGTGTTTTTTTTTCATCACAGTGTTGCTGGGTTCAGCCCTCTCGACAGGCATGCTTTTTGCCCACTCAAGATGTATGACTTTGTTTTTAGGCAATTCAACAGGTCCTTGAACTCCATGAACTTCCCACAGGCCTACCGATATTAAAATCAGATAAAAAATATCTTTTGTGATAAGCAGGAAATCAGAACGGTGTCATTACTATGGTTGATTATGAGTTGACAGAAGAACGGTATCTGTTTATCTGTTTTGGTTGCCCAACTGTGAAAATAGTATCTTTTTTAGGATTTAAACCCAAACCAGCATGTTAAATGTTAAAAGCCTTGATAACAGTGGCAAAAGAAAAAAAATGTGGATTTATGTTTCTATGTGATTGTACAGTGTTGTATCATTTTACAGTGATAAACTATAAAGATTTATTTTTGAAATTTTGAGCCAAACAAACTTATGAAATCTCACTTGTTTTTATGATTTTTAAAAAACTTTTATCTTGTTTCCGCAATACAAATCATTTGCAAACCTGATTTATGTAACTAATTAAACAGAGTGTGTGTCTTCCTTATGACACTGAAGGAAGAAGTCAGCATTGTTTGATGAACATGTCATTTAGTTATTACATATTTTAGCTATGTAGCGAAGATAATGTCAAGATATGAAGGATGTCTATCACTTACTGTAACTAAGTATTCCAATACCATGAGGAAAGATGTCTTGAGTCAGGGCCCCAAGAAGCCTTCAAATTTTAAGATTAAAAATACTCTTGGAGCAATTCTTTTGCACCATCTGTTTTTTGAATTGCAGTTTGGCTACATATGAAAGCTTTTTTTCTGTGGCCCTGAGGATTCAGAACTTTTTAAAGAAAGCTAAAAGATTTTCCCACTTTTACATGAACCTCGTATCTGGGATCCAAAAAGAATTTTGTAAGATTAGCTATAAAATTTCAGTAATACAAAAATGTTAGTGGTCAGTATTTCTATTTGTAATGTTTGGAATGTGACTTTATCATAGCAGTAGACCAGATTGAGATGTACAGTCTCAAGCTTTAGTGCATTAACAATATAGCCTGTTATTCATATGGCCAATGGTATTCACTAACACTAATACGGAACTGTACCTGTAAAAATTTGTTAATGAAGAATACTCATCATCAGTCTCCTTGAATGGAGAGATTAGCCATTCAGAGTATACATTGTTCCTGGTTATGTTACTAAAAAAACCCATGCTCATTTGTTTTCAATAAAAATATATTACTTCCCTGGATACCAAGAGCTTCTAATGTTCTCCATATAAACAGGTGAATAATCTTTTATCCTAGGCAAAAGAGTCAGTGAAAATAAAATCAGTTATGCTTTTTGTTAACAACATCAAAGTTATAACATTAGCATAGACATTGCTATATAAGTTTCTAAAAAGTTAGTACTGAAAGATCTCATGGACTGATCTCCTGGAAGATCAGTATGATCTCTAGAAAGGTCTTTAAAAAGTGGGAGGTGTGGGAGTGAGTATATAGGTTATTAGTCTATTAAATGACGTCACTTCCAAATTTAAGTCAGTTCTTCAGTAAGGCTGTGACCCATAAACTGTTTGTAAAGCATTTTAAATTAAAATTACTTCTTAAATGTTTTATAGATATAACATTAATATGGTTGCATATCTTTGGAGATTAATAGCTCTACAATTACCTGAAATAACCATGGCAACAGAGTAAATTTCCACTGGGCACCAGTTACTCACTAATGGTTGCTGTAATTACAAAGAAACAAGATAATAAAAACCCAGAAACTATTTGTTATCCTTTGACTTCAATACATTAATTATCACCATGCAGAGTTGAAGGACTCGGGAATTTCAAGCATTTTTTCCTTGCTGCAACACATCAGACTTCTCAGTAACTGCTCTGTAGTCTGTCCTGTCTTTTCAGCACAAGTTAATACTTTAATGAATAACACAGTATTCGTTGTGAATTGTATTAGACTGCTTTGCATTCTAGAAACATCAGACAATAAGACATGACAAGGTCATGAGGCTGAAATAACATTGCTTTGGAAAGTCTAAAGCTGTGATTCAGACAGGGACATCTCTGCTTGATGCCTCTCTCCAAATTTTTTTGATAATTCAAGCATGACCTGAAGCTCTCTGTGTGCGTGTGTGCATAGTTCTGTGAGTTAGTTTGTTTCAATGTAGACTGTACAAAAGAAATCTAGTTACAAAATGTCTTGTGGATATTTAACAGTTCCTCTTTGGAGCTGTGTCCTCTCTAAACATCACAATTTAGACTCTAGCTGAAGCACTGGAAGGAAGGCCTTTTCTGATCCCTGTCAACTGATAAAAATCAATATTAGGAAATTCTCTGATATACTTTTAACCTGCTTAATTATTTTAATTGTCACACAGCTTATTGCACTCAGAAAACAGCAGGAAATAGCTCAATGTCAAATAGGATCTTGTTCAGCAAGATGAACTAGCCTCATAGATCGCTGATAGTACATTGGTCATATTAAACTGTATGTGAAAGCAAATGTTAAGGGGAGTTGTGTTAGAGAAGAAAATGACACGTTTTTAACTAAATATTAATGGACTAATGTCTGTATCATAATGACAATCCCAATGAGACAGAGTTAGGGACACAGATGTGTCCTGTTTGAGAAATCTTAAATTATCTGTGTGCTTTCAGAACAGCTCCATAGTCCATAGTCCAGCTTTTGGCTGTGGGTGTGTATGTTGGTTTTCGGTTGGTATGGTTTTTTTTGTATGGGTAAAACAGATACATTTGGTATAAGCCTTTGATGGGAAATTGTTTAGTTCCTTCATTTTCTTTGTAATCCATTATTTCAACTAGGATAATGTGACAATGTTTTGGTGGTTTTGTTTTTGTTTTTTTTTTTTTTCTTTTCTGTTCATTTTTATTCTAGCAAAAGAACGAAGACTTAAACATGAAATACCATAATCATTACATGTCAGTATTATTATGATGAATCACATTTTGGTATCTCAAAACTGTGGCCACGGTCTAGGTTAGCTAAGGGAGCAACTGTTACCCTTTCCCTCTGATTCCAAACTTTCCTTTTGTATTTAAAAATATCACAATGAAAAAGAAGTTGTTGGCAGAAGCTGTGTCAAAACCAGCCACCAGGTTCAGTACAGGTAGTGACCTTAGTGCAGGGTAACTCCATACTCATACTTTGCTGAACAGAGGGCTCCTCAGGTGAAGACTTCAATAGAATAGCTTGGAGACAGAGGAGCAGAATCACAAATAAAAGCTCTGCTGGAGCTGGGACAGAAGTTCCTGTACTGGGGATGATGCCTGTTAGAAGGCCCATTTACCCTCTTTCCCATTTTGATGCCATTTTAACAATTACTCTGAAGGTGGTAGTTACCTTTCCTCACCAGGACGCTGCCTTGCTCCCCAGGCTGCTATCACCTGTGGCAAAGCACTGTTATTTGCCTCCCATCGGCCTTGGGAATCTGTTAGTACAGAAGAGCTGCTTGAGAAGCTGAACAAACTCCCAAAACTTCTGTCCAACAGCAGCTGGAAGTATAGATGGCTCTTCAGATACTCCCTTTTTCTGCAGACATCCCTTGTAGTGTAAATAGTTCCTGAACATCACAGTCTCTGCATTGATTCCTGTAGTAATGTGTAGCTCTCTGATCTGCTTCTGTACATTAGCCCCACCTCCATTTGAGCAGAGCTTTCACGTAGCTCCACACCTCCTTTCTCTCACATGGTTCAGTACCATAGGTATTGTTTTGGAGTGGAAAAGGAAGAAATCTTTCTTTCTGAGACTGTACAAGCACTTGTGAGTTACTGATATTCACTAGAGTCATTTCTTTGTCTGAATCACTTTACCTTAGCATCTTTTGACTTCTGAAGTCTGCAGAGGGGTGTATGTGTCTGCTTGGCACATTTTAATCCTAGCCTGAAGTAAGCGCTCAGGCTGGAGTCTGAAATGGGAGAGCTGTAACTCTTTTCTGCCTTCCCATATTCAGTAAGTGTAAGATGATGAGAAAAGTCTGGTATCATCTGAAAGACACTCTGTCAATTGATAGGCTTTTACCTGAAAAGTTTCAGAGTGCCAAAAGAAGTGAGGTGCGGAGCAGAAACTATGCTGCAAGTCTAACTTTTAGTAGAACCAATCAGAAGTTCTTACTCCAGGGAAAATAAGCTACTTACCAAAGGCCAGAACTCTTTGAAAGACTCAAATGAGAGAAAATAATTAATATTTATGTTTTTATCTATTGTAATAGCACGACTGCTGTAGAATGATGTATGAACATTCATCCAGGAAGAGAAGAGGTTTTTTTCTCCTATAATGCACAGTGTCCAGATAGGACCTGCCTAGATGGGACCTGATGAACACAGCAGGTGACCTCAGAGGAAGTACTGTGAATTCAGGGACAGAGGTCAGTAGTGCTAAAATAAGTACACCTTTCTGGGACTAGTAAACCACCACCACCAACAACAAAAAGTTGGGTGGGTGTGTGGGAGAATGAAGTGCCACATCACCCTCCCCAAATAATGTCACAAAGCAAGTAAAAATGGAGAAGGTAGAATAAGGAGAATCCTCAGTATCTCATGAATCACTGGAGACTGGCTACTGCTGAAGACAGACGCAGACACGGTGCACCCAAGCACTCCGTGACACGTAGTTCTTACATGTATGTTGGTGTGTCTTACTTGTACACCCTGAGTTCAACTGGTGGTCAGATTTATGGTCAAGAGGGAATTTTTCTCTGTGCTTCCCAGGAACATATTAATTAGAGTGCTAATGCAGAAGTTCTTGGACACTCCTGGATGTCCTCAGTCCCTTCTGATCTCTTCCAATGGCACTGTACAGTTACAGCTTCTTGGAAGAGTTTTTGTACCTGTAAAATTATGAGAATAGAAATAAATGTTATGAAGACCCTTTTACACTGGGCACTTATTGTATAGTTGTGCTGCTGAGGACTGGAGGTGATTGGGATTCTGTGGAGAAATGCATGTCTACTTCAAGTCTATTCATTTTGGCAATACTGAAACAAATGACTTGCAGTTATATTTGTGGTAAAGATTCCTCACACTTTCACTCCCACTTACTTTCCAGAATATGTGTAAGCTACCTTCTTTTCTTTTTTTTTTCTTCTTTCTTGTGGAAAATCGTAACCACGAACTCTTCTCAGAAGGATTACAAGAAATGTGCTGGCTATTACTGATGCTGCAAAATACATTTGAAAAGAAAAAATAGCCAACAACAACATTTTAAAAATACATGAACATATACGTGATAACATTAAAATTAACAATTTCCACTCGAGAATCATAGAATCATAGAATCATAGAATCATAGAATCATTAGGGTTGGAAGGGACCTTAAAGATCATTGAGTTCCAACCC
>JAOXNO010000001.1:22882268-22905686 GCA_028565335.1 Limnodromus scolopaceus
CCCCCCTCCCCCTTCACATCTAGTTTAAAGACCTGTCTATCAACCCCGCCATCTCTCGGGCCAGAACAGTCTTCCCCCCATCAGAATGTTTGATACTATACAGTCTACGATACTTTCCAGTCTATAATATAATGCAAATGAAATTTTATATATTTATATATGTTTGTATAGTTGTTACTCCCAAAAACCTAACCACTCTTATATTATTTCCTCTTATAGTACAAGATGTTAGCTTGTATTAGTTAATGTCATATCACTCTGCTACTATTTTAGTATGTTGCTAGAGTAGTATTTATCTTGCAGTTGAGTTTTATGTCATCTCTTGATTTTTAAGGGATTGACTTACGTGTCCCCATTGCATACAACAGCTGTTCCCAGAGCCTGTTGGCTTTTTTTGACTTTCTGGGTTCTTCAGCTGCAGAACTGAACCAATTTTCTCTGGCACAAAATGTATGCTGTAGATTTTAAGATGAAACCTGTCTCTATGGATTTCCTGAATACAGAATAAAACCAGGCTGGATTCTTCCAAGTATGCTGGTAACACTGAGCTTTTGGGCTATACGTAGGGAATGGCAAGCTTTTTCTCTCACTCTCTGCCTACTCTCTTCCCCCCAAGTCCCCTTCCCTATCTACTCAGATGTCATTGTGTGGACAGGACTGTCCCATTTTCAGAGGTGAAAGGAATGTAAGGTGGCAGGGGAGGTCCAAAATGGCTTTTCTGTTCCTTGGTAGTTCCTACCCCATCAGAACCTTCTTCTTCAAGCTGCTTTCCTAGGACTGATGGATGTTTCTGCCAATACCACAGTGCTAATTCCCGCCCTGCTTTAGCACCTTCACCAGCAGTGAAGAAGCACATCTACATCTCCTACCCTTCCCAGTTAGCCCTGGAATAGGGAAAGTCATTCACGTAGCACTGCCCCACCTCTGGGAAGAGAGTTGAGGGTAGAGGCGTAGCCTCACTGTGCAGAGAAGAATGGGATCAGCCCAGGCTGGGAAATATAAAACTGTTTTCACAATATTATGTCAGCATAGCAGGAATTTTAATTATTTATCTGACAAAATATGAAGTTTAATCCATGATGCGGTTGTATTACAGGTATACTTATCATCTGTTACTAGATTCCAGGTGCTATAAGGAGAGAAGCTAGAGTTCTGTCCTTTTACATTGTGGAGCAAGTATCACTTGTTAGAAGATTTGAACAAAACTTTCACCAGTGTAGTGCATTTGCTGAGAGTGACCAATAGCAGATGCTTGGGGAGAGAATCTTGGGAACAAAGAAAATGTAAAGGAATTTTTCTCCTCTATATTCTCCTTGCAATTAGTAGCTGAAGGACTGCATGAACCAGAGTTGAATCTAGATCACTGCTTTTATTAACCACTTATAGACATACTAATGAATGATGGTGCAAATTGCTTTTTAACATAACTATACTGTTGGCTGCAACAACTCAGTCTCATCTTCAAATCTTATTCATTTTAGGGTAAGTTTTATGAGACATCATGTCTGGTTTTTTGCTGTTGCAAGGAGTTCTAACACATTCTGGAAGGAAAAGAGTACTACTTGTTATTTGTTATTTTAAATACTATGTGCTCATGATATCCACCCTGACTGGTGTTCTCATGCAGGAGTGGAATGAACAGTTCCTTTCACAGAAGTACACATTTCTAATAATTCACTGTGCTGAGGATGAAGACATCACATAAATTATGCCCATCTCTACACAACTAAAGTTCTTGTCCATCAGCTTCAATAATATAAAGTTGTACTGCGTGACCCAGAATTGATTTATATCAGTTAATTTTAGCACCAAATTCTTTACTTTCTCTATAAGCCTTGTAATGGGTACCACCATAATTTATATCACATATGCTCCGAATCTGTATATAATTCATTTCCTGTAGCACTCTCAGTTTCTCATTTGTTCTGCTTCGTACATTCATACATGAACAGACAGAATCTGCCCTGTGGTAAGTAAGATAATGCCTAAATGTGGGCGTCGAATGCCATTTCAAATACCCCAGGGTATCCATCTGTCCTCCAGCTGCTGCTTTGGAAAGGCATGGGTTCTCTGTCATGTGCATACTCTGCGTATCTGTGTGGATGTCTCCAGTATCTTAGGATAGTTAAAATGTCAATAAACATCTATGTTTAGAGCAACTGAATGCAATTTTGTTTTATTGTCCTAATCTTGAGCTGAGACATTTAGGGTAAGCATAAAGAGAATTCTTTTCAGATTTTGAATAGGTGTTAGACAAACATCATTTGTTATTTTAGTAACCACGTTGCTGATTGTTTGAAAATGTCTGCAGTATGGAGATTGAGCAGATAATGGCTTCATTTCCCACAAACCTTACACAGTTTGATACAGTATGCATTCCTCCTCTGACTGCCAACATAACATTCAGAAATTATCTTTTGCTATTTCCGATTTAATTGTTTATAATTCTCTGGTTTGGGTTGTTTTGGGTTTTTTTCAGCTGATATTTACTCTTTCTGTTCATTCCATTCCAACCTTCTATTTAATTTGTCTCAGTGAAATACCTACCAGTGACAAATTTCTTGTTTAATTTTCTAAATGCATACTTCTTCTCTGGGAACTCTCTGTATGGAAAGTTCAAATGGTTACTCTCTATCTTTCTACTTTACTGAGAACAATTTAATTCATGTACACCTCCGTAGTACTTTTTTTTCCTTTTAACAGATAATTAAGATGAGATGCAAATTAAAGAAAAAATCTGAACCCCCAACTCTAGCACTTGAAACTAATTGTATAAATTAATGAAATAAGGTTTGATCCTATGAAACCGAGTCTTTCAGTAAAGCCAAATTCTAACAGCTGGTGGATTCTGAAGTTTTTGATTCACAACAGTTAACTGTATTATGGTGTACAATAAACTGCTTGACTTCCATTCACCTAAACATACCCTTGAATCCATGCTGACTGCATTAGGATTCATAACAGATAAAACAGCCTATGTGGAGCAGCTCAAAGGATGAAGACTTAGTTTAAATAATTTTAATTTCATTTTAAAAAATGAAATTAATATAAAGCCACTGAAATCTGGTGAAATGACAGATGTGTAGCTGCTATCAAGCTTTGTAATGTAAACAGGTTCACTAGAGTCAGAATATTCTGTAAGCGGCAATTGTGAAACAACAGCATAACCACTTTCTTCATTTTTGCCGAGGCACTGAAGTAGCAGTGCCCCATATTTTTATTAAAGGTTTTCATATAGGAAGAATCCAAGGCTGTTGATTTAATTTAACAGATTTAATTTTTTAAAATAATGTTCACCAATATTCTAACTACCTTTACAGATTGATCACTTTAATATGCATTTGGCCACTAGTACATGTGAACTTGTGGTTTTCCAGTCATTCCAGTTCTTTTCCACCACCTGGGATGTAAAGAGAACAACTTCACTGGAAGGCATCTGGAAAAGTGTGCTCCATAACCTCACAGGGAACTGAAATTGCAGTTTGCATTAGGAGCGGTGATGTTTTAGATTAACATGAAAGGTAACTTGATAAAGTAGGCACATGCAGAATAAGGTAGTTGCAGAGTAGCATCTTCAGAATATCAAGGTACGTGTTTAAGAATTTCTTCAGAAGAACGTGAATTTTCAAGTTCAGTGCACAAAAGACCTGTCATAAAACAGTTGTTTATCAGAAAAAGTCCTCCTTGACATTAGTGTGAGGCATTAAAAATTCAAAAGGATCCATTCTGAATTAAAAACCTCATGCATTTTACTTTTTTTTTTTCTTCTCTAAATAATATTTTTGGCTAGTTAAAGCTGCATTTGGAAAGGCTTATAAACAGCTGAGGTCACAGACACATTGCTTCAGTGATGTTTAACTAATGTGCTGGTTTAACACTCAGAGTTGTTAAATGCTGCTGGCTATAAACTGGGAAGGAGAAGGGAGAATTACTTTCAGTACCAGATTACTTTATATATACAGTAAGTCAATGTGTCCTTAGGCTTAATAAAATGTAACTTATTCTTTTATGCCATGGATATGGATTGTCTTCAGATGAATGGTAACAGAACTAGTCTACGAAACATCCTTCTATAAAGTTTATAGAAGATTATTAATTTAGTTTGATTTTACAGTGATTTGGGAGCAGGATCCTTTTATCAGCCATTCAGGGTTTCAAAAAATCTGAAGGATTTGGTATGCAATACAGCAAAGACTTTGAAGCTTCTGGGTGACCACATCATACTTAGAGTATATATGGCTCTTAAAAGGATGTCCAGTAGTAGACAAATGCTTATGTTCATCACTTGAAAAACTCAGTACACCAACCATTTCAGGAGCGCAACCCAGTATTTCTTTGTCTGTATTTTGACATCATTGGATGCAGCTACAGCTCTGCTGTCAGGACAACGTAATCACTTTGTTCTGTGATGTCTTCGAAGGAGTAGAAGAATGGATGGAGCTCTGCCTCTATGTGTTTCTCACTGTATCTTTTCCTTTTTGTCCCCTTTGGTTAAGTAGTTCCTGTAAAGAAAAATGAACGCTTTCACCCTATACTAACCATGAGACTGAACTGTTGGTCTTTCCTTTACAGACTGAGGACATTAAATGAGCTACATTTTCCTATTTTGTTTTACCTTTTTAACTGCAAATGGGCCTGTAAGCCTTTTGAACAATGCTTCACTGTGAAATTTGAAATTTTCTTTCCACTTATCAGTTTACAGTTATACATCTGAAAAAAAAGAGGACATTCTAAAAGTATTCTGTAGTTGCTCAGCAAAGAGAGACTTTTGAAACAGATCTCAAAATAAGTTATTACGTTTTTATATATTGAAAAAAAAAGAAGGAAAAAAAAGGATTGGCACAAAGGAAATATGAAGAAGGTGAAGGCTCACACACGATTTCCCATATTTAGCCAAGCTTATTATGTATTCTTGAAATTCTACCATATACTTCTGGTTTAGGCATCCAGAATATACTAAAAATTTAGTTAAGATGGTGACTGAACACAATTTCCTGAGTCAATCATGGGTTAAAATTATGCATGGCAACCTAAACACACAGAAAATAAAATGTGAAAAGGTCCAAAGGCACAGTTCTCCCACTGCTCTTTAACTACATTGTTAAATGATTGTTGAAAAATTATTTTAAAAAAATTATTAAATTAGTGAAATTATTTTTAAAAATGTAGGCTGCTTTGTATTCTCTGAGGTGGTCTACACTGTCCTATTCAGGGACATTTTGCCTAAGCAAAAGTAACATTTTTCCTATGATGGTGCCCAATAACGTTGTTCCTGGATGAGGATACCCAAGTTCATTCCTGAAGATAAACAAAGTATCCAAGAAATATTCAGCGTGGTTTCCCAAAATCTTTTTATCTAAGCTGGAATTTATTTAACCTATGCTCACTAGTTGTATTACTTTCTGTATTATTGTGTTACTTTCTAGACTGCTTTCTCTTCACAGTGTGTTGCATTTAGGTTTATCAGCCAGGTTCTCAATGACCATTAAGTGGAGCAATTAAACACTCAATGTCTTAAACTAGAACTAAGATGCAATTCCCTGTAATGGTAATGATACAGTATAAGCATATGTGGCAGTACATTACCAGATATCAAGAGTGCTCCGTTCTGCATATCTGATTGCCAAAAAAGAGGCACTTTTACAGCTCAATGTCATTTGTTACAGTGTTATATACAGATTCTAGATGTGCCCCCACCTATGCTATTAGTTATGGTCAGCTACAATGTTTCTCCACATGGGTTAATTATCTGATCTCTATATGGTGTTAATCAGTTTTTCCACAGAAGTATTCACTTTAATTTGATGGACTATTCAACAAAGTACATTTTCTTAGGAAACCTTTTCATTTTCTATACTAGCCATTTCCAGATGAACTGTTCATCCGGATCATACAGTCGGGTATATTTTTCTTCAGATGAGATTAACAGTTTTTTAAGAATACTAATCAGCCATGGGTGATTTGTCTGTAGCCTTGAAACCTCTGGTTTCATTCTGCCCTTACACTTTCAAGTCTTCTGCTACCCTCTTGCATTCATAATTTTGGGAACCCTTGGTAAAATCACCAGTTTTTCTTTTTTTGTCTTTAGGCTTTGCTTTCCTGGTTATGTAACTAATGGTTTATTAGCACAACCCAGCAATGCATACCTCCTTATTTTAGGTCCATTAAATGTTTCATTCAACATGAACTAAAAGACATATAAAAATCATAATATTCGATTTATAATCATACATTCGGTCAATGCTTATAAATACCTAAAGGGTGATTGTGTCAAGAGAATAGGGCCAGTCTTTTTTCAGTGGTTCCCAGTGACAGGACGAGAGGTAATGGCCACAAAATTGAACATAAGAAGTTCCATCTAAACATGAGGAGGAACTTCTTCACTTTGGGGTGGCAGAACCCTGGAACGATCTGCCCAGAGAGGTGGTGGAGTCTCTGTCTCTGGAGATATTCAAAACTCACCTGGACACATTCCTGTGAAACCTGCTGTAGGTGAACCTGCTTTGGCAGGGGTGTTGGACTAGATGGTCTCCAGAAGTCTGTTCCAACCTATATCATTCTGTTATTCTGTAAGACACAGATGACAATAATGGTCTGTTACTGCTTGCTAACAGTATCTACTAGTAATGGCAACATTGCTAGAACATAATTAAATTTAGTTTACAGCAGGCACTGACTGCTGTAAGTTATTGTACTTTGCTGTTATTGTACTTTCTAAAATCTGCTATTCAACAGAGTGAATACAACAATCTGCTATTCAAGTGAGTTCTTCCTAGTGTTTGAAGGTCTGAATGTTTTGTGACTTATTACAGTTTTTAACAAGCTTAATTTTATTAACTTGACAAAGGTTGGTTTAACTTCTGCTATATGAGAAAAATCTTGTTGGACTCAGTTGGAGTGGCAGCTAAATTCAACAGGATGCTATGTCCCTGTTGACTGAGGTGCACAGCGTGAGATGCTGTTACACTCTAGCTGAGAACACTGCAGTATCAAAGAGAAAGATGTTTCTGGCCTGTACTATAGTCTGTCTCTTTGTACTTGCTATTTCTAGGACCAGCAATAGATTATAAACTCATACTGTTATTGCTGAGCGTAAGAATGTCTGAAGTTCCCATCAGTCTTAAGGGATACAAAAGGATATTTTGTATCTGCTGGTAAAAGATACCTGTTCAAATGCTGCTGAGTAGAAAGATGAATTAGATCATTACTTGAGAGTAATATTTTGAAGGTTACCTCCATACCTATAGACCAACAACAGTTGTTGTGTTTATTGGGTGGAAGAAATTTATTGGATCAACCTGCTATTTGATCAGTGAAGAATAATTTCATTGCTTGGAAGATTGTAGGCTGGCATTTTTCTTGCCCTTCATTCTGTCAAAAGAATTGGGAGCAAAGCACAGAGAGCTTTCCAAAGTTTTGTGTTGAGTCTCTTGTATCTTCATGGGGTCTTAAGTCTTTATCACACATAATTTTTTGATACTCCTCTTCCATGGTTGCTCACATCTAGTTTTTGCAGCCACATTTTTGCTGGCAGAACTGTGAAATTGGCACAGTAGTTAATGTGCCACTTGTCACTATCAAAGCACTGTTTATTTCACTGGGTATCAGTTTTGTATGAAAGCTGCTATACAAGACAGTAGAACAAAATACTTTATGGAAGACAGACAGACATACAAGAAGAAGTATTTATGATGAAATTCTGGGCTATTTAGATTTATGTCCCCACTTCTACTCACTAGCTTCTGCTTGATATGTATGCAGAATTTCAAGCATTTTTTGCATTCCCTGGAAACCACTCACAGTGGACTCAGTGCCTCCAGGTGCTACATTAACAAGTCTTATACTGTAAGAATTTACAATAAACTAGATATTCTCTTTTTCTTGGTTGTTCATATGGAGAAATCTGAAAACATTGAGGGGTGGATTTTGTCGTGGTTTGGGGTTTTTCCTTAGTAAAAATAGACTTCATTCTCCAGTCACTGAAACAGAATTTTAGCATACTTGAATTTGTCTTCAATGGACCTCAACTATAAATATGATTCACCTATACATATGAATTTGTGGATGCATGAAAATTACATTTTTAGTGTAGTTTTTGCAAAGTCTCTGTAGGACTGCAGATCGTTGATGTCACCTTGAGGTGAATTCATCAGAATGCATTCTAATTTGGCTGGCCTGGTTGCCAAGGTAGACGAGCAGTTTTCAATCTTTGAACATTTTGTTGATCGAAGTAAGAACAGAGTGTCGATTTATAACTTTTGACAGCTTCAGCAATGGACTTTTCTGTCAAGCAGTGTCATGTATAGAGGAGAGAGCAACAAGCACAGCTGCTATCCTTAATTTATTTTGATAAAACACTTTTACACAGGTGGTCAGTGCTAGAAACTGATCACATTAACTGTGACCAGATTCAGGAACGTGCGTCTCAAGGTCTTTTAAGCATGTAGTCTCCTAAGTTGATGATATTAATTTTTTCTTCATACTTAACATGGAAATTCTTTATGAATTTCATTACAAGATTGCTATTTTGTCCTTACTGCACTGTATTTACATCCTAGAGTGAAATTGTGCCCTTTTGAAAATCAAAAGGAATTTCTCCACTGCTGTTTTATCACAGAATTTCTTAATGTTGCGTAACACACATTTACACAAAACAAACAAAAGCAAACAAACAAAAAGATTGAAAAAGATTATATTTTAAAATTGATTTATCATAGGTACGGTAGATTTAGTGATGATGGTAATAACACACATTCTGTCTTCGTGAGGTCTTTGGATTTATTACCGTACTAGCCTTGTGTTACGAAGAACCTGCTTAATCTTTAATTAACATTTTTCCTCCAAAATATATCTTCTGAAAAGTTGCTTTAAAGCTATTTATCCAAATTGCTTTTTAATTTTTTTTAAGGGAGTGCTGGAACGCCTGTTATCTTCAATGAAAATGGAGATGCTCCTGGACGCTATGATATTTTTCAGTATCAAATCACCAACAAGAGTACTGAATACAAAGTAATTGGTCAGTGGACTAACCAACTTCATCTAAATGTAAGTACTAGTCTGATTATAACGCTGACATCAGAGAATACTCATTTGAGTATTATATTATTTCAAAACACTTTAAAAATGTTGATGATTTATTCTCTGTCAGTTGGCAGAAGAAAGATTTTCCATTCTTTTCTTGAGAAGACAGTAAAAGATAGCACAATAACCTGAACCAAATCCTTTATATTTTAAAGTAGGTTGTGTTGTGTTTTTAGCTGCTCCTTTAAATGATATTTTAGAATCATTGTCTGATATTTCTCAGACTGATTATTACGTTAGGCAGGGAAATAGTAAGTCATCCTTCAAAGGCAGGTGTCAGACAAAATGATGAGTACATATTTATTGCCCAGTTATTTCAAATAAAGTAGGGGGATGGAAATGTGTTTAGTAAAAGAGAAGTTTGGACTCTCTAACCACTTCTGATTTAATTGAAACACTGTGATGATGAACTACTGCAATAAAAATATTTCTTGAACATAAAGGGAGAATTCGGAGTTTTTCTATATAGTTAACTAGAATTAGTATAGTCCCTTATTACTTAATAGCAGAAGAAACAAAAGACACAACAACTTTCCCATCCTTAGAAGGTGTTTCTAATTGCTGCCTTAATATAGTCTGCAATTTTTTTGGTAGTTAAGCCCTACCTGTACATGGAATTATAT
This sequence comes from Limnodromus scolopaceus, assembly GCA_028565335.1. NCBI lineage: Eukaryota > Metazoa > Chordata > Aves > Charadriiformes > Scolopacidae > Limnodromus > Limnodromus scolopaceus. The sequence goes on from JAOXNO010000001.1 coordinate 22,891,973, forward strand.
ATTTCTTTTAAATCACCATCCCAATAAGATTCAGATAATGCAATATGTATATAGTAGCTGAACATCAAGCCATAGCTGTAACTTGAGAAATTGTTGCGTCAAGGCACTTCCTTCTGTCAGAAAATGGCTCCATGTGAGGAGAGTTACAGCCATGAAAAAAGCAAAATGAAGTTAACCTGTTTCATTTTTTAGCTGTGCAATATTTACAGGGTTTACTTGAGGTATGTTAGTCATTTAGGTAGCTCTGCAAATGCGAAGTATGAAGTGTCACTTTGTTAAGGACTGATGAGAAGGGCAACAGTGTGAATTGATGACTATGTTCTATGACTAGATTCACCAAAAGGAGTTTATGCAGTGACTTTAATTGAACCACAAAAAGCAGATTTCAAACATCTCTAGTTTTCCATGTGAGAAGTTACTGAAGATGAGTAACAAAGAGTGTAGTAAATATTTACAAATGATTCTCCTGTTGAGACTACTTTGCAATAATTATCTGACTGCTATGTACAGTAACACATATGAGAGCTCCTCATTTTCAGCCACGGCTGTTAAATCACTTTACCGTATCTACCATTTAATATCTATAGCTCCTTGACAATTCTTCTGCCCAAATAAAAAAGACCCTACCAACGTCTACTACTTGTGAGTAATATATTGGCTGGCAGTGTTATCTCCTTCCACTAACCTGGTATCCGTCTGTTGAAAGGCATGAAAGGGAAAAAAAGATGGTTAAACAAGTTTAAAGATTAATACTAAATAGTAATTTCTGGAAAGGAAAACGGTAGAGTTTGACCCTTATGATAACTATTATGACATACATTCCAGATCTTGGTAATTGCTACAGCTTTCTGAAAAATTGGTGTTTATTAAGTGGACTGAAAAACTGATACACACATTTTGCACACGTGTTAGTACTTAGTAGTAACTAAAAGCTACCTTAGAATTTGCTTCAATTTTAATTCCATTCCAATCTGCCTTTTTCTATCCCCCCCTAGACTGCTAAATTTTTCATTAAGCCTGTAGCTTTTCAGTCCCATTATTTCTGCCTGATGTATGTGTACTCCAGGGAGTTCTCTGAAATAGGATTAGATTGGCTGCTACTCAGACTACTGAAACCACACCATGATAACCACATTGCCCACAAAGCTAACAAGAAAGGATTTATCTAAGGACACCCCTTGTTAACTCTCATTAAGAATGGACGTGTTAGTTTGTTCTTTGCCTCTTTCTTTTTGCCTTTTTTCCACCTCCTTGAGATCACGTGCTGGATACAACTAATTGTCCAAATTCGTGGGTGAATTCACCTCCAGAGAAGTTGTGGGCGCCCCATACCTGGAGGTGTTGAAGGCCAGGCTGGATGGGGCTTTGATCAACCTGGTCTAGTGAGAGGTGTCCTTGCCCATGGCAGGGGGGTTGGAACTCAATGATTTTTAAGGTCCTTTCCAACCCAAATCATTCTATGATTCTATGATTCTGTGATTCTCTGCCTGGCGTGTGGAGTCACGGAGATGTGAACAGGTGGGCACACTGCTCTGCAGTGAGTGTTTCTGCCCCCAACCATCATGCCATGGCCCTGCTCTTGTCCCACTGCCCCCTGCTCCTCTACATACCCCGTGCTCACACAGACCAGGCTGCGAGCAGGTACACAGGGCACAGTCACCCATGCACGGTGCAACTGGATGGATTCAGCAAGATGTTTCTCTCCCTGACTTTCACTCCTGTTTCTGGACTTACTCATTTTTATCTAAAGCCTGGAAGACTTCTAAAAGGACAACTGGGTTTAATAATCTTAATTATCTTTTCCAACCTAAAATATTCTATGATCCTATGATGGTAGTTTTGCAACTTGACGATCTGCTGTGATAAAACTGTTGCCTCCTCTCACTAGGCAAAATATACTCAAACCAAGTAAACTTTGTGAATGATCCAATAGTCCAAACAATCATATTGCAAGTTAGGTAGTGCTTTTGATTGCCAATGAATCAGAGGGAACACAGTGGACGTATTCATTGATTTCAGTGAAAACATTTATATTTATTGAAGACAAAGCAGTATTAAGATGACAGAGCACTTTTTACCCTTCTGTTCTATAAAGAAGATGCTTTTAAAATAGAGTACTTTTTGCACTGTATCCTTCTTTCTCCTACAGCTTTCCCTTAATGAAGAAACATGTAGCTATTATTTTTAATGAATTCCTGTCAGCTAAGTATACTTTATAGATATTTCTACTGTTTTTACAGATATTTCTTCCTCAAATAGTGTGGCAACATTTTGTAGGTATGATGTGTTTACGATTGTGTTCATCTATACAGCTGGTATTGTGTTTCAGAAAATTTATAACTTTTATCCATCTATTTATTTTCTGTGACAGAAAAATAAATCATCAAAGTACCAGGTTTGCAGTACAGTTCAACCTTTGGAACAGCTAATGCAACTAAGATTAGAACATGCCTTGCATTTAAATAAATGAATAAAAAACTTTCATTTTTTTTCTTTCTGATATAATGTTTTTCCTTTCCTTTTTGTTTTCCTTTTTCTTAGGATGCTCTTTGATATTTTCTATGTTGGGTTTTGTGGCTGGGAGTCACTGTTGTGTGGGCTATGGCTCCTCACTCGGTGGCCAGCCCTGGTCCTGTTTCTGACCCCAACTCTCAGGATTCAGGATTCCTCTGCTGGTGTCTCTAGTTCCTCAAAGTTTTCATTGACTCTGCAGGGTCCATGTGGTCACGCTTCAGACTTGTTCCTTTCCTGCTACAGTGCTGGCTTTCCCTTTGGGCAGAAAGTGCTGACTCTGGCTCGATAAAGTTTCTGTATCATGCTCCCTAAGGGGCTCTTTGTCAGCTCCTTGTCACCAGCTGCAGAGACGCTTCTAGCTGTGATGCTGGTTCCTCCCTGTAGTCCTCAGTAACTTTAATGCTCTCCTTTAGGCAGACCGACCTTTCAGATTTCCTCTGAAGCAGCTATAGCTTCCAGATATAGGAACTTTGTGATTACTGATCAGTACTACTCTTGCAATTCTTACAAAACAAATGCATGTGTGACAATGCTGAGAGATATAGTATAGTTAAATTAAAAAAGAATCATGATCTTCAAAAATTAAGTTTTTGAGTGATTCTTGAGTTTGATTAAGGTACCTCAGTCTTTGACAGACGTGGGGGAACTCTGAAAGCAGATATTTAGAAACATCAAACTATAATCTCAAAGAACCTGATTGCCTTTTATACAATTATCACTTTACATGATTCTGACAATTTAAATTTACAACCCCTTTAAAATCCTTTCACTGTCTAAGATTGCTTGACTTAAAATGATCTTATTGTACTGGAAATAACCAAACCCTAAAAATTTTTAGTATCTCTTTGAAGGAAAACCTAGTTGCCTTAGAACTTTTGATCATTGACTTCATGTTAACTGTCAGGGTTTTCTGTTGTTTGCTTTCCTCATTTAGTTTTCTTTATAAGTAGAAGAAGATAACTTATTTTTCAGGAAACTGTGATAGTTAAAATCCTTTCTTCCAAAGAATATTCTGGTTTTCATAATGAATAAAAGTCCAGGAAAAGATAGCTGTTTCTGCAGAAGTTATGTTTTATTCATACTGTAACGGTATTTTGCATACCAGGTCACACGTAAAAGTTCCCTACAAATGTGTGGGTTTAGCAAATTTGAGCTCTCAACCATGTAATCTCCATAGGAGGAAAGTTGTTAAAAACAAACTTGCTTTTCCTGGCACTTATGATTTGAAATCAACTTCCTTTTATGATTAATAATGAATTTCCTCTTAAAAACTGTGTTATGTGTTGCCTGTTTTGTGATAAGGGCTATATCAAGATGTTGACTGATAGCCTTTGTCAGTGGCAGTAAATGGAAATAGTCCCAGTCCTAAAGTTTTAACAAGTTTCTCAGTTTGTTTTGCTTAAGAACCCATTCAGTTTCTTCTGGTTCATTTTTGAGGGACTTTTTCCCCCCTTTCAAAATGTTTCTATTTTGAAACAAATGCCATCTGGAAAAAAAACAAAAATTGAAATGTGTAAGAAATAAAAAATCTAATATTTTGACTTTTTAAAAAATTCCTTATTAATATAGTTTAAGTATTTTCAGATTTCATTTCAAATTTATACTTTGTTTTGTCTACCAAAGTTTGTGTTTAAAAATCCTAATCTGAGCAATTACGTAGATCGAAATCCATATTCATCCAAATTAGTAATTTTGATTGATGAGACTTTGGGTAGACACAATTATTGGTGTTTTCAGAATCAGGTATTTAGTTGATGCAGTTAAAAATCTTAACTGAATATCCATTTATCTGATATTATTCCTTTAAAAAAAGCAAGGCATATCAAAACACTGTATGTTTCAAGTGGAAACAGTGAAATTTTTAAGTAGAATTGACTTGTGTTTGTTTTGTAGTTTTTTGGTTTTTTTTTTAATGAAAGCACAAGAGTTCTGTTGAAAGATAAGAGAAATTCTCCAATAACAGATTTTTAACATTGTCTTAGAAATAATGGGATGCATACGCTTTCAGATTTATGGAGTGTATGCGCTGAGGATATAAATGACTCAGGGGCATCCATTTTTCTGTAACGGTCTTGATTTATGACTAAGAAAACCATAAATTAAAATTATACCAATGTGATGAACTATCAGAAAGACAGCCATAATCATCATCAGCCTTAAGCACAGTGTTTGGTGAACTGGTAAAAATTGGGAACCCCACATCGACAATGAGCTTCCCTTCAGGCAGCCATATCTCAAAAGCTTTGAATCAGTATGTGATTTCTCTTCTTTTCTAGGACTCTTGTAAATTATGTATCTAATCCTGAAGGAAACTATCAACACTGACATTAACCAATTCTTTTTGGAAGTGACAGATTCAAATTGCATAAGTTCCCTTTCTTGTGACATGGTAAAAGAAAATTATTCAAGAAGCTTCTGACGTTTTCTCTAACTGCATGAAGCAAATAAGTTTCAAGCTTCGCTGTAGGCCACTATATTTCATTAAAGAAGCCAGAGACCCTCTTTTTTTCCTGTGCTAGCTATTATATAATTGATAGATGCTTTCAAATTGCTGAAGTTAAGCCCTGTGTTTAAGAACACAATACAGTGAAATACACAACAGGAGCACGTAGTGCTGTATATGGTTATATCTATAAACAAAATATGAAAATCATACTGCCTGCAGGGTGTTCTGCCCATATGTAATAGAGCAGTAGAGTTCAAACTTATGGTCCATCCATGTTATCTGCCTGAAAATTTTTGATGCTGGGTTAAAAATAAAACTCAATGAGATGAGCAAAAATGTTTTATGTTCTTCTATTCTTCTCAAAATTATACTGCTTTCTTCCTTTATTCTACACAGGGCTAGAAGTAGAAAGACACTATTACATGTTTTAGAAAACTACTTTGGTTTTACAAAGCTAGTCCTGATCTTGGCTCTGGTCAATAAGTATGACTCAGGGTTTATTCTTTTTTACTGTCAGAGTCTGAGGTCAGTACGAGACTTGTAGTCACTAAGGTCCAATGCTAGACTGAAGACATAAGTCAACAGTAGGCTACAGTGGATGCAAATTGTAGGCAAGCCAACAAAATATACGAAATGTGGAATAAAATTAGGATTTTGTGATTTTGAAAGGTTACAGATTATATTATTCATAAAAAAAAGACTTTGGGGGGGGGGAGGGGAATAAGCGGAATATAGATGTTGAAAAAGCATTAAATGATTTTGAGATGTGCCTGTAGTAGAACAGATGTTATTTCAGATATGACTGAAAATCAAAACAGAACTTTGATTCAAGAGCCAGTCACCTTAGAAAAATCCAAGAATGACAGCTTGTCTTCTTTCTAAAGCTTTTTACTTTATTAGTCCTAATAGGTTTTTTATTTTTTTGTTGTTGGGGTTCTTTTTGTGGTTCTTTCTTTTTTTTTTTCCTCAATGAAACAGACATCTTTACTGACTCTCTAGAGAGAAAAAAGAAAATGGAAAAAAGAGATCTGCTAAGAATATATCCTGAACTTGGATAACCATTTGTTCTTCATTAGAATGATACTAGATTGCCAATGAAATAGCCACTGCTTGAGAATTAGGATGAATAGGGATTTTTTCCCACTTTTTCAGGGTGAGTGAAAGTCAGGTTTCTCAAATGAAGCATGGGGTTGCAGCTGCACGCTTGTCTGTGAATTTTTACAGGGTTCTTGAGTGGATGGTAGATATTTTGTAGTTTTTTGTGCTCATCCTTTGTTAGGTGTTATGATTAGAATGAACAGTTCTTTAAATAGCGATAGCCAACAGGACCATGGACTAGTCTTGTTTTTTCAAAAAACCAGAAAGGAAGCCTTGCCATGCATGACAAATAAAATAAATCATTTGTGTTTTAAAATATTATTTTCTCTTTCTCAATAAAAACAAGTGTGCAGTGAAAGAACAATGAAAAAATCAGCTTTTTTATGTATTCCTGGAGAGTTCTGCATTCATATACGGGACTTCAGAGCAGGGTTAGCTGCTCCCCTGGTACCAGCTAATGTTGTAACTTTTAGCATAGACAAACAGCTACTGGGCATAGCAGGTAGTTTGGATTATGCATGGCTGGCAGCAAGTCTACAGTGAATTGCTTTGTGAAGTACCAGTGTGAAACACAGAGTATCAGCATGTGTCTTCTCTAGTTTCTTCCATCTTTCTCCTCTTCCCCACAGAAATTTATATATGTATTATAATTTGAAGATTGAGCTGCCCTTTAAACTTAGGAGCAAAATGTTCATGCTTAAAAGCAAAAATGGTAGATTAAATTACTTTAATTATTGTTCATTTATGTTACATAATGGAAGTCTACTACTAAATTAAAAATCATTAAATGGAAAACGAAAGAGACGTTCAGTGGTTATGATATGATGAAAGAGAAAAACCAACAGTTAACAGAACGTTATTATATGATTTTCTTTTTTTGTTTGCTTTGCTGCAATTTCTCTTCATGTTGCAATAGTATTAATTTCATTTCTTCAGGATAGTCATCTAATATTTATCCATTACTTTTCATCCTGATAAATACCCAAACACTTTTTTTTTTAAATTATTTAAAGATAGGGAGTGAATTATTTTCTATATTTCCAAAATGGTGTCACCAAAAACCACAAAGGTTTTAGTGGTTATATTGTGATAGTACAGTTTAAAGCAGGGAATGAAGAATGTGTAGCTAATCTCATTGCAACTTCAGCTCACAGTGAATGAAATTAGTGTTGAGTGGGACAATAGGATGTGCCAGGAATGACTGGATCAAATAGGGATGGTTACAGTAATGTTTCCAGTAACTCCATGAATTGAAGTGAAACCCCTTTATGGGAAATATAGGCATAAAGCTAAGCAATGGCTTTGGAATGGTTAACTGAGATCTGCATCTCCAGAGGCCATTGCAGCAAGGAACTCCTAGACTTGTGATGTAATCTATCTGTTCTCTTCCCCAGTCCTGCAACCTGACCTTGTTAGCAGAACTGTGGCTTCACTTCTTAAAGTAGAGTAGCTGGAGAGAGTCCAGCTGCAAGCAATGATAATGATCAACCATCTAAAAGTATGCCTGTAAGGAAAGGTTGAGCAAACTAGGATTGTTCAGTCTGGAGAAGACTGAACTGAGGGGAATTATGTTAATCTCTTTCAATACAGAAAAATATTATTCAGGAAAAAAACAAACTGTTAGTCATAGTTAATTTGGCTATTAGGAGAAGTCATGGATTTGAATTACTGTAAGACAGATTTAATGCAGACATGCTAGAATATTCTAATGATGAGGATAATTAAGCAATGGGCTGCATTGCCTGGGAGGCTGAGCAATCTCCAACACTATGAGCTGGTTGGAGTAGGTGAACTGTACAAACTGATTTGGCACAGCTGATTCAGAGGTGGGAGCAGAGGAATACTCCCAAAATCTCCTTTTGCCATCGTTTCTTAAGTTTTCTGGCTTTTGTTAATTTGTTTTGTTTGTTTTGCTAGTGTTCCCCTCAAAGATAGATTTCCTGTATGCCTTGAGTAAATGTTGGAAAGGACACAAGCAGCTGGACTCCTACACTCTAGGTTTCCTGAGTGAATGCAAGAACTTGTATGTCTTTAGCAAGAACTCTAGAAGAATGCTATGACAGATATACTAGCTTACGAACTCAGTTACTTATTTAGAATCCTGTCTTGCTTCAGTTTATGCATCACATTAGTAGGTAATGATAGCTTTTCTGTGAATCCTTGGAGACCTTTCAATTCACATACAGGGCTCCAGATTGGAAGTTTTTTACATGAAGCTTAAAGCTTCCCAAACTTATTTGTGTTTCTATGTCTATGCAGAAACATATGGTTGTTATGTCTACGCGGAAAAGAGTTTACTATTGTTACAGTGGTGACTTCTTTTACTTAGACCTTCTTTCCCTACCATTTCTCAGAGAAACATTTTCCCTGTAACCAAAAGCAGTACAGCAACTCCACCCATAACCATATTTAAAAATGCATTATTAATTAGCCAGGAAGTAGGAAAAGTATGATCATCAGCATATTTTATTTAGTTTATTTGTATAAATATAAAAATTTGTTTCTTAAATAAGTATTCCATAAAACTGCAAAAGGCAGTCTAAAGAATTTACCTGTCATGAGAATACATTGAAATTTTTCTATTTATCTGGCCTAGTTATGATCTGAATTTTGTATTTGTGCTCACAATATTTTATACCTGAAATCTGCCTTAGCACTGTAGAAGACAGCTAAAGGGATCTCAAGAGACTATCTAGCCCTTGCATAAAGTTAGCATCTTCTATACTTATGTTGCTCAAGGGTGAAGACTTTACAAACTCTGAAGGCATTCTTTTGCATTTTTAAATACCCTTATCACTCTGAAGTGTCCTATAAATACCTGACTTTACTCCTCATTGCTATAATTTAAGTCCATTACTTCTTATTTTATTCAGCATACATTGAGCACATCCTCATCCTTCTCATGTATTCGAAGACTGTTGTTTTACCCCCTAGGCCGTGTTATTTCTTTGGGCTATACAACCTGAATTGTTCAGTTTAGTCACATGTATTATGTTTTCCTAGACACACTTCTTACATTTGTTGATTTCCTTTGGTCTCCCTATTTGATTCTCCTTCAAACTGAAACATGATGGTCCAGCCTTCACAAAGTGCTCTGGCTGAAGTCTCACTAGTTCAGAGTACAGGAGAAGCACCATTTCATGTATTCATGGGTGCAGACTAGAAGGGAAAGATTATTTTATCTGTCTGCATTTCTCAGGATGGCATTTGTCCCTTTTGCAACAGTATAACATTGGTTCAACATATTATAATTCACTAAAGCCTTGAGATCTCTTTTTCTGAAAACCTGCTATCTCTGTCCTCTCTGACGCGTAATGTGCTACCTGTGAATTGCCCCTGTTAAACTGCATGCTCCCTTTTTTCAGACTCTCTGCAGTATCATTTGGAGTAAGTTTCCTGACCTTCAGCATAGCTTCAACATTTCCCAGGGTTATACATGCCCAGATTTGATCACCATATACTGGGTTTTATCATCCAAACTGCATTGAGTGGTTATTACAAGTATTGAATAATAGCAGACTAAGAATAGACCTGTCCAGGCCCCACCCTGTACCATCCCTTCCATTCTGACAATGAATCAATGACAAATTTTATCTTCCCACAGCCTTCTGGTATAATTTGCACCTAGCCCTTAGGGGCTAGATGTGTTTCAATAGGTTGCTTATGACTGAGAGTGTAATTTGAGATGGTGTCAAAAATCTTTCTAATGTTAAGATAAATGACACCTAGCTGCTTGCCTCTCATCCATGGTGCCTGTTACCCTCTCACTGAAGGAAATGTGACAGCTCGTTGTTGACTGATCCCTTTTGGCTGTTATTTGTCTTGGTTTGGTTTTTTTTTGTTTGTTTGTTTTGTTTTCTCTGTGTTTTCAAAATGTGTTTATTTCTTTCCGGATTTTTCAGAGAATCCAAGTTAAACTGAATGATTGATAATTCCCTGGCTTCTTCTTTTCCCCCCTTTTCTAGGCATAAACACTGGGCTTCCCATTTGCAACTTCTCCATACTTTCCCATAAAGTCTCAAGAGCTTTCTGTATCCTCAGTCAGTTCTTTGAGTCTAGTAGAATAAATCTCAATATGTTCATTCCATATGAAAACCCTAGACTTCCTGAATTACTCTCATTTTCAACATGTTCATCTTTCCTTCCTTAATAACAAAGTTTTTTTTTTATTTTATTTTTTCTGACTAAATGTGCTGTGTGGTATTTTCTCTAGCTTAAACTTCTTCCACATGCTTGTTTTGTGCCTGCCAGCTCACTAAATCTCTCCACAGAATTCTCAATTTAATTATTGACTCTTCATTCTAAGCAGCAGCATAGACTTGGCAGAGACACCTCTTCCCCTGCTGCTGAAAATCTCAGTATAAAACACAGTCTATTTTCTGCCAGTTCTGAACTAGTTCAGACTTTCAGACTTTTTATATGTGATTTTGTTACCTGGCTGGAACTGTGTTTAAAGGGCCAGTGTGATTTTCTTTTATTTATGTAGTGCTGAAATTTCAAATTTATTATCATGGACCAGTCTGACTGTTCACTAAGAGGAGCTGGCAAAGAAGATATGAGCTATTATAGTGGAAAACCACCTTAAAGTATTGTCAAAACGTACATCTCAGTGTTTAGGATTTTGCAGTACTTCAGAGTAGAATGTACTACACATATTAACAGCTTTTTTTCCTAAAACCAGTCTAGATAAATATGTCAGGAATGGTTTAGGTATAGTGCCTCTTTTCTTGAGACAGGAAAATAAACCTGATTCCTACATTTCAACCGAGCTTGTCTGTTCCTCTGTCACAGTCAATTAAGGTATAAGGTTGCTGAGGTGAGGACAACTTTGCTCAAAATTTCAAGTGCTCCACTTTGCTGAAACACTGTTTAGAAACTGAGAAGCACAGGATCACAAGGTATTCTGGCTCTGTTTTCTGTTATTCTTTGAGAGGTCAGTGATGAAGTTACTGCCTTTGTGCTTTTGTACCTTTCTGTCTTGTTGCCACTTATGCAGCGATGGAAAGCTCAGGAAATATATGTAAAATTGCCCTGCTCTACTCTTTCAGTTCCCTCATTAAAAATCTTTTTGCTACGATTTCCTTAAAAAGAACCTCTTTGGAGGTGTGCTCTGGCTGCTGACTGTCATGTAGTTCAGTGTTGCCTTATTGTGTTTAGGATGTCTTTTTCTGCATTCTGCTGATACTCTTCTCTCCATCTTATGGTTTGATTGTGAATTCTTTAGGATTGAGAGACCATATTTTTTTCTTGCAGATTTGTTTATCCCATAGTGCAACTGAGGTCTTGGTCTGTGAGCAGTGTGGGAATAAAAGGAATGTGTTATTTGTGTGTTGGTATTATTTTGTAGAAAAGGTTGTGCAGGTTGGAATTTAGGGGCATTCATTTTTCAGTTTCTTATGGACAACATCTTTTGCACTCATCAAGAGATAGGAAGTAGATAAATCACTAAAAATAATGGGGTAGGATTAAAACTAAACCAAACCCATCAACATATTTTTTCATACCGAACTGAGGCTTTTTATGATTGACTAATATCTAGTTTTAAAATAATGAAATAGATAACAAAAAGGTGACCAGCCATGTCCTTAAGTAATATTAAATATGTGTGTAGGTCATGCCCTTGTTAGCATAACTCTACTGATGTTACTGGACTGATTTAAATCTGCTGAAGGTTTAGCCCAGTAAATTTTCTTGCTGGCCATCATGTAGGTGTTTGGGGACAGCAGCTTCTTGTTTTGATAAAGACACTCACCTTTAAACCAATAGAATGATTAAAAGCGTGTAATGTTTAATATTTTTTCATTAAACAATGGGACTTACTAAGTGAATTAGTCTTAAAGCTAAAGAAAAAAAAATCCCTTGAAGTCAAATGGCAGCTGTGCTTAACCTCTTATGTTCCTTCTATTTATTGTGGAGTGGGGGAGAACCTGCGCACCACTGGGAAGGAAAGACATCTGACACAGACTGGAGGGAAATATAGTAGCTATGGAGCACCAGACTCGGGTCAGGCCAACTCAAACTTTAACTTAGATTACTGTAAATAAAGGCAACAGATTTGGGAGAGAGAATGTTTGCTATGGGTATTAAAAGCTTCATCAAGAAATGCAACTAGTCCTTTAAACTAGTGATCGCATGGACCTTGGGCAGAACTGAGAAGATTCTCCATGCACAAGGAAAGTGGCATGAAAAAACACTTTGCCAGAACTAGGCTCCTTTTCTTTTCTCAAAGCATTAAATTTTTTGAAGTATGCTTGCAGGCTATTTCTGCATGATCAACTTCAGGAAGAAAAATGCACATCCAAGCCTTACCGGTCAAATGGCCTTAGTACTAGAGCTGGTCAAAAGCTATCACTCAACAGAAAAGGGCAATGGTTGAAGGTTTCCTCTCAAAACAGCACTTTCTTAAAGAAAAATCTAAATCTGACAAGGTGGGCTTTTTAATTTGAGGTCTTTTGAACAAGCTTAATTATAAGCAAAGTTATGGCACGGTATGCTTTTGGTAGCATATAATGACTTCAATCCCTCTGTGTACATCGTAGGTTATATATAAAAATGCTCATTAAAATCTCTCCGAGTGCATGTCAGGTACATGTAAGGGCAGTGAGGACCTCTAGGTAAGGATATAGTAGAGATTGTCTATGTGAAAATGGTCTGCATAAAGAATAACTTTGGAAGCCTGATTTGCAGTCTGATCTATTGATGGTAATTATTAAGTTTCAGAATGTATGAAATAGACTATGCAAAACACTTCCAAAAAATCTGAAGTCTGCTGATGTCATCTTGAATAGGGTATTTCTGTGTCATAAAGTTATTAATGAAATAATTGTGGTGGGTCTTTCTGTTTGTTTGGATTTTTTGTTTTGGTTTGGTTTTTTGGTCTCATTTGTAGATAAAGAGACTGTCTCCAGAAACAGGTGTTTAAAAATTAATTGTGATTCATGCTTCCAAGAAAGAAAAAAGATAATCTTGCTTATATTGAGTAGAAGTGCCTACTAGATTGCCGTAAAATTCCATCTGATAGTTGCACAGTGCAGTAACAGTAGCTGTTTACTTGATGACCTGCTCATCAATGGCAGTTTGCACCATTACATCTGAGACAAAACTTTGTTTTCCAGGTATTTCATGCAAATTATAAAATTTATTGTTTGGCAAATTGAAAAAGAGAATATATTGCAACTCCTCTTACCCTTTAACAGAGAGTCTGTTAGGGTCAGCACTTCTGCAGCCCATAGGTACCAGCAAAACCACAGGCAGAGAGAAATAGAAGAAAAAGTAAAAAAAAGTAAAATAATCAGATCCCAAACCGTTAAAAGGCTAGCATTTTAAGACTGGGGTTTAAAGTCTGTATAGCACTAATAAAGACTGTCTGTAGATTACGATACAGTATTACAATGATTCCCTGTCTAAGGTTTCCACAATATGCTCCTCGAGGTAATATTCAGCAGTCATGAATTACATGACTTAAATAGTGAGGTTGGTTTCACTGAGGTAGAATTACAGTCTCAGCACACTAAATAACATACTTCCACTGATAAAGCAAGGCTAGTATTTAACCTTTTCTGTTTATGAGCATAAGAAGGGTCGAGGGAGGTCATTCTCCCCCTCTACTCTGCACTGGTGAGGCCACAACTGGAATACTGCATCCAGTTCTGGGCT
>JAOXNO010000001.1:22905786-22936814 GCA_028565335.1 Limnodromus scolopaceus
GGCAATCCTGCTTTAGCAGGGGAGTTGGACTAGATGATCTCTAGAGGTCCCTTCCAACTCTGTCAAATCCGTGAATCGATGAATATTTGCTTACACCGTTCTTTTCTGCTTGTATGTATTACTTCAGAGCATCCTTCCCTTTAATTACTTTGCCCTGGCTGAGAATCACTTGTTATAATGGCCAGAACATTAAAAATACATTCTCTTAGTTTTATTTATGCCAGAGATTTGTGATATTGTATTTCTGGGAAACCAGAGATGACAAGAGAGATTTTGCCACCCTGAGGAAGCACAGATTTGTTATGATGTTTCTGGTATTCTTTGAAAAAATACTGGTCAGTTTTAAAAGTAAAAAATGTTTTAATCAAGCTTTCTAAAATGTAACCACTTTTTGGCAAAAAAGACCTTCCAGATCTCAGAGATGGAGATCAGTTATACCCCTGCTTAAACTTCTTACCTATATTTTAAACTTAAGCATCTCCACTGCTCCTGTCTGCACCACAGCTTCCCTCCAGCCAATTGCAAAGTTGAGGTTCAAGCAGGTTAAATACTTTGCCCAAGGTCACTGAGAAAGTCTAACTGTATCAGAGCCTACAGGCCAACTCTGAGCTTTGAGACAATAGTATAACTATTCTATAGCACTGCTTTCAAATAATATGAATAATGCCTTCCTTCCTGTAGTCCTAGACATTTTAAATCATGCATGCATACAAATAGGGATACACACATGCATGGAAATAGGTATTCAAATTTAAATGACAGTAAATTTAACTGTCTTTGTTTTTCCTTCAGGGAATCTATGAGATAATGACGGTAAGTGGAGTGCATAGGAGGAACTTTGGGTAGGTTGATTCACAGTTAGGAGAAATCGGCTTCCATCTGGGCTGTAACAACAACCTGTTCTTCTGTTCCTAAAGAAAAAGAGAAAGAATGATTTTCCTTGTAGTATTTCAGACTAGGCCCTTAATGGTCACTGCGTGTGATCAAGCTTCTCAGACTCCTCTTCATACTGATATTCGACTGCATTAATTTTCAACCAGTATGTGATAAAACCAAAGATGATCCCGTGCTCTTTGCAAACCTCTAGGAATGTCTATGCCCAAAATTCCAGAAAATGACATCTCAGTTGTTAGGAAAACATCTGTATAGGGAGAATGAGGTAAATCGTTTACAGCAATTATGACAAATTTGGTAATGATGGTGATTTTATACTGCCGCTGAAAATCTGGATTCATTCTAATTTTGTTCTATTTTGTTTCTTAATTTAAAACTGTATTTTTTGTCCTTGACTTATTTCCCTCCTGCACATGCTTGCTTAAATATTTGTAAGTTTAGAGTGTAAGTGTACCCAGCTTTTCTCTAGAGGGATAAAATCTGTCTAGCAGACTGAATGCAATGATCATTGTATTTAGGTTCATAATGAATTCACTTTAGTTGAACCAGTTTTGGTTTAATTTTGGGTTTTGATGGTTCAGATGACTTGATTGGACAGGATACATTAGAGATTTGAACTTTAACTGTGAGAATAGATGCATTAGACAATTTAAAAAAGTTAAATATTAGACTAAATTGCCTTAATTCACTCACTTGCTATGATCGTCTGATTAACCTTTTTGTCAGAAGAGAAACACTTCCAGGAAGTAGAGACAAAAATAAGAACAACTCTTAGTGACAGCTGGAGGATATATTTCAGTTCTTTTTCATTTTTATAGCTAAGAATCAGAATATCTATTAAAAGCAGTATGAATTTATATGTAAGAGCCTTGCTGCTTCTGAAAGTCTTGGCTAACTAGCTACAAAATAAGATGTTTGTCTACTCCCACGACTCTGGTAGAATACACTGCTTGCAGTCCTCTGTCTAGATCTTGTATAATTCCATTCATTACAACAATACAATTAAACATATTTTTCATTATTTTTAATAAATATCTAACTCTGAGATAAGATTTCAAAAACGAAAATTCCTGCAAGCGGTAATATAACATAATCAGAAACATTAAAATATTATCCACCAATGTCCTCAATATAAATTCTCTGAAGGCTGTTCAAGTGCCTTTGTATTGTCATGGCTTGCTGAATTACGTAAGTGATAAATTTTTCCATGATCATTAAGAATGGAAAACAGAGTGTTTTTGTACACATAGATGGTTCAGAAATTATATGTGACCTATTAACAGCATTTTTGATTGGTCTCCTCTGGTTGCTGAGGGCATTGCTAAATGAATGAGTTGCTTGATTATTGGAAGAAGATAGGTGCCAGGAATGTGAATGTGCTACTTGTACTGTGTCATGTAAATCTCATCTTGTTTTAGCCCAGTCCTCACATCATTAATTTTTAGCTTTATTGTTAGATATTAAAGGAAATTGTGTTTGTAATGTTCATGAAGGATAGAGGTGTTTACTTGGTTTTGATATGAAATGGCATTTTGTCTGTATTTTAATGGTTTAGTGAACTGCGAATCTTAGTGCTGGAAATTAAAGCAAATTGCAGCTCCGTCAGGCACATATCTCATATAGAGATGATTTTTATGTCTATTTAAATAGCAATGAAGCCATTCTTTTTTTGTATCATGATGCATTTCATAGAAAATGAGTACACGTCTTACAGACATGCTGTCATACTCTTTTTGATGTTTTCACTCTGGTAAGTATTGGAATAGTAGAAAATGGAACCTCATCTTAGGGGAATATGAGGTATTTCATAATAACACATCAATCTATCAGACACTTTCCAAATTTAGAGAAGCTACTCAAATAAAATTAATAATAATGTTTAAACTATTATTAATAATAGATGCAGATCTAGGCTATTCCAGTCCATCTAACCTAGGTAATGAATTCAGATACATTTAACAATGAACTTTGCCTTGTCATGTATCATACTGTAGTGAACAGCAGCTATAAGATGTCATATGAAAATGAAGATGACAAAATAAGTCTTCTAGAAACTACGTTTACCTAAGGCTGCTTAATAATCTGAGACTCACCCAGCCTTAGCAGACTCTGAGCAGTATAAACAGGGCTGCAGATCCAGATATTTTGATCATTAAGGACTGTAGAGATGCTGAACTTTTTCATTCTTTTTCGATGTCAAAACTGCCTTTTTTTCTCTTTCTTTTGTCTGGCTTTGGCTTCTTTGTCAGTTTCTTTCCCCATGAGAATTTTGTTTAAAAACATGTGCATAAAGTTAAGCTCTCCTGAAGTTAGTTTTGTGACATTTGAACTAGATCACTTTGGGGGAGGTTTCTCAAAGTATTTAGATTGTGAAAACTGCAGATGGAAGCATAGTGGGATTTTCAAAAGCACTTAAACAGATAAGGCACTTAGCTCCCATTTAAAGTAATTAGCTGGATTGAACAAGTTCCCCTTGGCACTTTTGAAAATTCCAGTGCTAAATGTTTATGTCTACATAAAAAAATATGATTGTCAAAAGAGGCTGAGCATCCAGCAACTCCCCTTAAGGTTTATGACTATTACAGGTTTTCAGCAGTTCTGAAAATTAGACAATGTTCCTGGACCTATGTTCCCAAATGATCCTCCTTCGCTTTCTTGTTTCTTAACAGTTTCTACTATCAGTTATTGTCTGAAGTTAATCTCAGAGAAGAAGTGGGATCAATATAACCTATAACCTAAGGATAGAAAAATAATGTCACAGGTGAATCTTCTGCACAGATTTTAGAAGCCATTTCCTTTGGTATATACATTCAGTCACTGAAAAAAATGATAGAGCTTTAAGACCATTGTTGTAATTATGTCTTATATTGGATTTCCTTATTACATTTATATTATGCAAAATGATAGATAAAAAATACATACAGGCAAAGACTGCTGCAGGTTATTGGTACCTGGAAATTAACCAGATGACCAGAAGTAGCAGGAATTTTCAGTCTTTAATTGCTGCATATACGGATACCCTTAGCAGACCTATTTGGATGTAATAAAAACAAGCAGCACTCACTCTGAGGTATAGTTTCCCCTGCCCTTTACTCTACCTCTATTACAGCAGTCTGAGGGTGTACACACATTAGCATTTTGGTTTCAATCAAGAGTCTGCTTTTGAAATGAATCTGCTAATTATTCCCACTTAGCACACTTGCTCATTGTGGAGTGGGTCTCCAGGTATGTGAACTGGATTGCTTTTGACTGAAATGAAATCAGAAGATGGTTTCCAGAAAGACATCTAACCTTCTTTAATCATCACAGGGTGTTCAGCCCACTGAACTATGTCAAAATTAGTTCAATATAACCTTCCTTCCAAGACTCAAATTTAAAATGCTAACCGAAGTGAACATCAAGACCTCAAAGCCAACACCTTTGCTCCACAGATTGACTCTTACCGTGCAATGTTGCTTGTTAAGGTAGCTATAAACTGAGTTGTCAAGATGGTTGTGTTCATGGTAGAATCCCATCTTTGCACCCACTTCCAGAGGTAAAATCCTACAATGCCAGAATTCTCTCAGATCTGCAACTATGTTAAAGGGGATCTCCAATTTCAAACACTGGCCAAAATCAT
Organism: Limnodromus scolopaceus; assembly: GCA_028565335.1. NCBI lineage: Eukaryota > Metazoa > Chordata > Aves > Charadriiformes > Scolopacidae > Limnodromus > Limnodromus scolopaceus. The sequence continues at coordinate 22,910,300 of JAOXNO010000001.1, forward strand.
TTGGGAATATATCTTCTCGATCTCGTTAGAAAGAAAATTAAATAAAAAACTCATGAATGAGACCTCATTTTTGTTAAGTGCCTTTTTAGAAATGTAGGTCAACCTAAATGCAACCGTGTGCTTTGCCTAAAAAAAGTAATCCAGACAAGACAGATTGTAAGACATAATTTGTATACCTTGTAAAATGCACCTGCACCAGCCATTCATTCTGGTTATTCTCTACATTGAGTTAGAAATTTTTTTATGCTTTAAGAGTCCGTTCTTGTTTGAATCACTCCATCACTAACAGCTATTAATGCTAATATTCAAAATTATTTTTTTTTAAATAAAAGATTCAATCGTGTTTAGACTGTGAGTTTTCCAACATTCATAGCCCTATATTGCTGTCCTGGAAATTATGTCTTGTGTTGTTTATATGTCAGATATACTAGAATGAAAATAATAATATGAATCTTTACCAGTGACCTTCAGAAATAGGAATTTATTATCAGTTGTTGCCCCTGTGATGTGTAACCTGAGGCACTCTAATGTATTGCCAACCAGGAAGAGTTTTTAATCATGTTTTTAGCCAATTAAATCATCATCAAGACAAAAATATGCAAAATCATAAGTAGCTGTACAATAAAAGATATTTTTTTCCTTTTTCTTTTATTAAGGTAGAAACTCTGAAAGACACAAAGGAATTCTGTGTACCTACCTAAGCCATGAATTCACAATATAGTAAATGTGGCTTTAGGGTGCTTAATGCCAGATAAGAAGCACTGTAGCCTCATAGTATTAAATACTGATCTGGTATAAACTCACTTTGCTAGTTCAAATGTGTTAAAAATATTGAACACCTTAGCTTTATCCTGTCAGGCTTTCTGCCAGATGAGATATTGCCTGTCCACGCCATTCTAAGTGTATCCTGGATCAGGTGTTGTGGACTCTCCTGGTGATTCTGTATTGTGTGCTATAATCTGGCAAATATGCAGTACTGTTCTTTTTGAGTCATCCCAAACTTATCCATAGATCTGGATTAATGACCATGGCCTCCTGTTGCCCCCATTATCATTGTATCTGACTAAATCACAAACTTTGATGTATTTATTCTCCTAACAACACTGTGAAGGAGAATATGTCTCTGCTATCACACTGATTTCATCATAACATGTTTTCTCTCTTGTCTAGGAGATGAAACAGTAGGGGTTATGCCGGCTTTGAGAATTTCAGTGATTAAAACCAGGAGATTGTAACAGAGGTGATTTTGTTTTTAGAGTGTCAAGTGCTCTGCTAGGGGTCTATCAAAGCTGTTTCATGCAACTGGGTTGTTCTTATGGTTTTTAGGAAGCTAATTACTTAAATGATTTCCTTTCATATAGTCACCAAATGTTGCATTTTGTGTAATTATCACAATCTTTTATATAAAATATGGTTAACTTCTGTAAGTTCAAGACTGATCCAAACCCCACTGAAGTCCTTGAGTCACTCTAGGGATTCACAGAGCTGGTTGTATGAGCAAGTTTCATGTCTCCTTGTTCTTATGTGGTCCCTTGTTTGACCCTTTGAGTGGCAAATAACAGTGAAGTTCTACATTGTGCAGAAGCCTGGCTGCTTGTTGCTGCCTTATTCACCCTGTGTGGTGCTGTAACTGGTGCTCCGGTTCTCTGAGGAAGGCAAATGAGGCTGACAATATTATGAAGTGATTTTTTTTTCTCAAATCTGTTTCAAAATTGCTGGAAAAAGAAACTGTGGAGGCCAAAATTATCCCTCTTGATAAGCTGTCCTCATTCTGTCCTCCTCCAGAAGGAACTGAAAACATTCCTGATGCCTGAAGTTTTTTTACTGCTGTTTCACTTATAAATAAAACCTCCAAATGAATCAAAAGTGCTAAGTACTTAATAGGCAAGAGCAAGGCAAGTCCTTTGTCCCTGAGTGCTTACCACCTGATAAGGCGGAGCATGGAGAGCAACACAAAGTAATTCTGGTGCCTACAAATAGCTTCTTGCTCCCTGCTCTGCTCTGGTTCATTCAGCATGACCTCTGGCAGGACATAGTTTTGGTGGGCTAAGGAAAGCTGGGACCAAACTGAGTGATAATTTTAAGCAGGAGATGTTTTAAATCCACGAGTTTCCTATTCAGATTTTATTTGGAGGGTATGCAGGAAGAATAGACAAATTGGTGAAAAAAATGTATTATGTTAATGCACTGCTGTGGAGAAATCTGTGATTTCCAAAACAAGACAGCATTGTGTGCATCTGTTCTGTACTACGAAAAGATCCTTGGACTTTTTAAATTGGGAGGACTAACGTAGTGGCCACGATGTATTTTTCCATTATTATTCAGAAAGCAGTATATATCCATTTTTGTCTTCTAGAAATGTAAGCAAAAGGCTCTTATGCATTTCAAGATTTGGAAAGTGGAAAAATATAAAATATCTACATTTGTGGAATAGGTGGAATCACGGATCTTTCTTCTGGCACTCTTTGTTCCGCTACAGCTGATGCAAGGAGATTTTATTCTATTTCTTTACCATACCAGAAACTCATCTGAAACCCACATAGCCTTATTTTGTAATTAAATGTTTGAGAACTACTTTTATTTATATTTACATGTGATTAACTTTTAAAGCCTGTGTACAGGGTTTTTTGCTTTTAAACTAGCCTGGAGTCAATAAATATCTTTACCGATGCCAATTTGGTCAGCAGCAAAGAGGTAAATAGAAACTAATGACACTCATCAAGCCTGTGGCATGAATGATTTATTGGACACAATCATTTAACACTTTTATAAAGTCAATACAAGGGAAAGAAACAGGTTTCTTATTATGGTTAACTGTATTTGTACTGTCAGCATGTAGTGATTTATGACAAACCTGTGGCCAGGATTAGGATATTATAAATGGGGGGAAAATAGAAGGCTCATTAATTTTTTATACCCACAGGTAGAAGACATGCAGTGGGCTAATAGACAACACACTCATCCAGCATCTGTCTGCAGCCTGCCCTGTAAAGCCGGGGAAAGAAAGAAAACCGTGAAGGGAGTGCCCTGCTGCTGGCACTGCGAACGCTGTGAGGGGTACCATTACCAGGTGGATGAATTCAACTGTGAACTGTGCCCCATCAATAAGAGACCAAACGCTAACCGTACGGATTGTCAGCTTATCCCTATAATCAAACTGGAGTGGCATTCGCCTTGGGCCATCGTGCCAGTCTTCATAGCTATTCTCGGTATAATTGCCACCACCTTTGTGATTGTGACATTTGTTCGGTACAACGACACACCAATCGTCAGGGCCTCTGGACGGGAGCTCAGTTATGTGCTCTTGACTGGGATTTTTCTCTGTTACTCCATTACTTTTTTAATGATTGCGACTCCTGATACAGTGGTCTGCTCGTTTCGAAGGATCTTTTTAGGACTGGGCATGTGTTTCAGCTATGCTGCCTTGCTTACCAAAACAAACAGAATTCACAGAATATTTGAACAAGGCAAAAAATCTGTCACAGCTCCCAAATTTATTAGTCCAGCTTCACAGCTGGTGATCACTTTCAGCCTCATATCCATGCAGCTTATTGGAGTCTTCATCTGGTTTGCTATCGATCCACCACATATCATCGTAGACTATGGAGAGCAGAGGACACTTGAACCAGAAAATGCCAGGGGAGTTCTCAAATGTGATATTTCAGATCTTTCTCTCATTTGTTCCCTTGGATACAGTATTCTCTTGATGGTCACATGCACTGTTTATGCTATTAAAACAAGAGGGGTTCCAGAGACCTTCAATGAAGCAAAACCCATTGGATTTACTATGTACACAACCTGCATAATTTGGTTAGCTTTTATTCCAATCTTTTTTGGTACGGCCCAATCAGCGGAGAAGGTAAGTGATGATAAATTTACAAATCAAATGCTACTCTTTTTCTATTTTCATCTTGCATTACTTATAGCACTACAATATTTTCACTCTTAAAAATGAGTAATTCTGAATGATAATTGCAAACAAACTCTCAGTGTTCACAGACAATGAAATATAGGATTCAAAAGTTGGGTTTCCTATATTTTAACACAAGACACTGAATGTGATTGTGGTGTGGCTGGCATAATAATGTTGACATTTTCTCAATATATCCTTATATGACTGTTTCTTCTAACGTTTATTATTACTCCTCAGTGAAACTCTAGCCTGTTACATGAAGCACTATAAATCTTTGTTATCATCCACACAACTAGTAGAAATGGTTGCATTTCAAAAGCCTAAGATCAACTTACATATGTCAAAAATAATGAAGAAGAATGCTTGGGCAGAATGAAAAGAATTATTTTTCTCTCTGGTTGACACATATAACTTTAAAAAAAAAATGAGTGAAAGAAGTGTATGTAAAATCATAAAAGTGTAATTCACCAATTATTATGTCAGAGCAGAAAGATATAATTTTCCTGATCTTTTAATGAGAAATTAAATGTTGCATACTTGGATATCTGTTATTCCTTGTTGAATTGGCATGGACCTTTCCTGATATCAGTCATGGTGAGCAGTACAAAACATGTCACAAGTCACAGGCGACAGGACTAGAGGAAAAGGCCTCAAGTTGTGCCAGGGGAGGTTCAGGCTGGATATTTTTACACCGAAAGTGTTATTAAGCATTGGAATGGGCTGCCCAGGGAAGTGGTTGAGGCACCATCCCTGGAGGAGTTCAAAAGACGGGTTGACATGGTGCTGGGGAACATGGTTTAGCGATGGGTTTCTTGTCAGAGTTGGGTTGATGGTTGGACTAGATGATCTTGGAGGTCCCTTCCAACCTAGATGTTTCTATGATTCTATGTCAGACATTTAACTCTTTTTCTCCCAGTCCTAATGGGAAGGCAGAGGTAAATGTCAACTGTGTGAGTTTTTATCCAGCTGATAGTAGTGAAAATGACAATTTAGGTAAGAAGGAGCAGTGATACCAGCATCATACTTCAAAACTGAAAATCTGTGAGATTTGGAAAATCTTAAAAATAAGAAATTAAAGCCATCAGTCTTTTACATAAACTCTTTCCCTTTTTCTTCTAGCAGGTGTTCTTTGTAATGTTTTAAAATATAAATTTTAATTTAATTGGAAAAGTCAACACGTGTCCACTTATAATTGTGCAAAGGTTTCACATGTGTCTGGTTTAGAGGGCACTTGCCTGCATATTAAAGAACATAGCTTGCTAAAATAACTGGTAATTCAAGCAGAGGAATTCTATGTGGGAGAGAGTGTGGCAGAAAAACATTTTCCTCACTAAAAACTGAAGTAATGGGCTTGCTGAATTGGATCAGGCTTGATTTCCATGGCCTTTTGGATTGTCAGGGGAAGTGAATACTAAGGTAATGGCATATCATAGATACAAGTAAAGATAAAAAATCCTGTTTGATATAGGAAAATACGCTTAGCTGAATTGTATTTAAATTCTGACTTTTTTTTATGTGTAGACCAGTCAGAAAAATACTTTGTGGTATAAATGTGCAGTACTTTTTGTTTTAACAGATTGGGCCAGTCAGTTTTATGGCAAGTAGCTCTAACAAAAGAAATGTATTTCTGAGTATTACAACACAGAAAATATTACTTGGCTGGCAACTATGCAGTGAGTTTTGATTTACACCACTGGTTCACCTTAGCTTGTAGTAAAGGATGATTTGGTTTTGACCTCTAAAGACAAGATTAATGAACACCTCTTTTACATTTCTTTTATGACACCCAACACTGAACAAACAAATTATGCAAAATCACCCAGATTCCAAAACTGGATTTTATTTCTTAGTTGCCTTTTATTCTAAATGATTTTCTATTCTTCAGATAGTGACTTTCAGGAGGAAAAAAACCAACAAATTAATATGCTAATACAGTAGCTCTGTTATTCAAATAATCCTTTTCACAGTGTTTCTACTTTTTGCTGCAAATAAAAGCACGTTTCCACACAGAGTCTTATGGACTTCATCATAATATTTCATGTATTTATACAATTAAATTGTGTATCTGAATAGGACAAAAATATAATATCTTGGTGCACACACGTATATATCGTCTGAATAAACTCAGACTTGCTTGTAGGTTTCTCAGTTAATATATGACACCAAAAGAAGGATTTTAAAAACAAACTAATCCATTATAGAATATCTATTTGAAAATTGGCATTATGATCTTTTTTGAGGATGAAAGAAATGAAAGAGAAAATAAATTTAGACTTTTGTTATGTGCTTACTTTATAGTTGATTTTAGAATCTTGAAATTATTTTTTCCTATGGCTTGAGTTCATTCAGAGAGAATGTAGCAATAAGCTGGGGAGCTTAAAGTCCTATTTAAAAGCAATGGTCCTTTTTTGAAATGTTGATTGTAATAAAATTAACATTGCATCCACTATAAGCTAGGTACTTCCAGGAATTGCTACTTCCAACTATCAATTCATTGAACCACTAGCTTTAGACACACCTCTGTTTGAATAAAGAGTAGATAAAACTTCTCCAAGAAATTTTTAGGAACTTTTGTTTTCCTAAACATTAGTAGTGCTTACAACAATGGCAGAAGTCATTATGAATTTTTTGAATGACAGTTTATATTTAGTCAATTAACTGTTCCATGAACACAGATTAAGTAAAAAGAGTATGGAGAAGGTTTTGGTTTTATTTCACTGTCAAAATATTTCCACTGATAAACAAAAAAAATAGGACCATTAGTGCTAAAAACAGGTGTCTACATCCAAAACTCATAGATCCTTATGTAAAGGTTACCTTTACATTTAGTGGCCCTGGATTCAATTCCCAAAAGTGTAAATTTGCTAAGAGATTCTGGATAGAACCTAGAGGAGTATAAGCCTGTACAGTCGGCACGAGTCTATAAGTTGAGTATTGGTGTCTGTCACACTTCAAACATGCATGATGAAGGACATTTAAATACACATAAGTACTTTTCCACAGACAGACTGCGAATCTTGCTGCTATGTCCTTGCTGTAAAGCACAGGATAGGGAACTCCTCTGTCTCCACTGTGCGTATGAGGAACCTTGGGTATCTAGCTGGTTAATACAACCGAGTTAAATGCTCGAATTTGCGTGGTGTGAGAGATCCATAAGAGAAAACATCGTAAAAGTTAAGGTAATGTGACAAGACTTGATGGGAATATGTTGATTTATAGTCTTGATATCTGTAACATTTTTAACAGTTCATTATAATAGAAACTCTTTCTACTAGTGTATTATCTCTGTTTACATTTAAGTTTAATAAAAGATTGAGAAAACTACCATATAATATCAAATAAATTAAAAATAATCTAAACCTATGGACAATTAACAAAAGGTTAAAATAACAATCCAAAATAACTTTGCATAACCCAAGTTTGGTGGCTTTTATGGAACTACATGTTTATTGTTCGTCCTTAATCTCAAGGAGCAGAATATAAAACCCCTGTGCTATTAAACACGCCACTTTTAGATTGTCATTTCTACAGATGTTCTGCAGAGAACAATGAGAGCGTTGACTTTTAAGTCCCGTGTGATTTTTGTTTCGGGGGTCTAGTTCATGATCAAGCCTGTTTTGACAGCTGCTGTTTTACGAAAGGAACTTGCTACAAATAGTTAAATTATTCCATTGCGTCATTGAAGTGAATGAAAAATGTATCGCTAAGACATAAACCACCAATTTTCCAACTCTTGTGTAAATGTCAGTGAGGTGCTATTGAGGGAAAGGAGTGAAATCCTGTGAGAAAGTGTTCTGTGAATATAGCCTTCATCTAGGTCATGCATGTGTACGTGGTAAAAGACTGGAAGTGCTGGGATCATCTGGAATAGAAATGTCTGAAATGTCACAGTGACTGGGATGCCACAGAAAAAAAGATCAAACGTACCTGAGTGATTAAAACACATGTGTGATGAACCTCTGGGTAAAATTAAGTTACAAAAGCAGACAGCGCAAAAACCAGCAGAGGACAGATGGCTGTCTGAAGCACAACCCTATTTGATAAACTGAACTTTTTAGATTTCCTTCCTTTTACCAGTTTAAAAGGTGGATAAATCATGTTCATTCACAGATAATAAAGACATGATTTATTATATTAACCTGGAAATACTGTTTTAAATGAGAAGATGAATACTTATACCTCATACTGTGAAAGAAAAGAGGTGGCACTTTCTGGAAAGGAAAGAGCACCATAGAAAATTCTGAATGATTTCTCCCTTCCCCTTCCACTGGAAGCAATGGCAAGATGTAATAAGGCAGATAAATTTTAATGTATTTCTACTTATTCTGACAAGTTTGATCTCTCTTTTCATAAGTGCAATAGAGGCAAAAGAAGTTGTGATGTATGGTAGAAATCTTCCCATAAATTATTATCCCTACGATCTTACTATTGCAGCTGTTTTCATCCTGGATTTACTGAACGTGTGGGTCTTATGCTTATATCCAGCTGTTTATTAGTAACATTAAAAGAAGGTAGAAACAATTCTAAGAGTATCCCGATATTAATTTGACTTGCAAACTACTGCTGTAGTTGTCAAGAGGAGGATATTTAGTTCTCAGTGGGAGGGAGAGGTAGTTCCGTCAGTCTAGTAAGATATGTTCTTTAGCTTAAAAAAACAACTACTAATGACAATTCATGTAGAGACTCCTTACTTCGTCGTATTTCTACATAACTTACACAAATTACCTTTTTCCTGTGTTATGTTATGAATGTGTTTATGTTATGAATTCTTGACTAAATGTATGTGACTGAAAAAAAAAAAAGCATCTTAATGATGCCTCAGACTGTGTTAATGAAGCAGACTCCACTGAGCCTTTTTTCCACCTCAAAGCATTCTCTTCTAATCCTGATCATATTCAGAGATCTACCTCTTTAGGTGGTCCATGCAGTACACATCACAGGAAAAAGTCCAAAAAGACGACTCATCATGTTAGAATTTCTTCCATTTTATGTATAAACTTTGGCTTGATTAAACTAGAGTATTTAGTGCCAACACTGTGCATAGCATGAGGATTAATCTGAGGGATATATGGAACAGTTTCTAATTTTCATTACTATGGGATCCAAAGTTAGAAGACTGCTGAAGCGATACTTCCTGCATTCAGCAGTATATCATTGTTCAAAACTCAATTTCTGTGCTATTGCTGGGTTTTTTTAGAATCTTTAGAATATGGGAGGACTTACAGGATTATAACAAAAGTATTAGTATTTGAATTTTTGCGTGTTTTGGAACATAGAAATTTAGATAAAATTCACCAGATTGTCTGATCTCTTTCACTGGGAAGTGTATGTTAAGAAAGGAGAAGCTTCTTGTAGTGTTTTCTCATTTCATGTTATTTAATCAGCTAAATTTTTTTCTAAATTTGATAATTTCCTAGGATTTATGGCCTAATGCTTGGCAGAATTTAGGACTTTGTTGTGTTGTTGTAGAAGCAATGGGAAAAAGACATGAACAAGAGTATGACTGAATTACAGTTTATTACCAAATCTTCTTGTGTTCCCTTTCCCTTTGTGAGGGAAGTTCCTTGCTACTTGCTTATCCCTAAGACATCATTTTTCCTTCCAGCTAGTGAAGATATTCAGTTCAGTTCCGTGCAGGTCATGGACATTTCTGGGTCCACGCACTGGCTGAACAAATAATGGCTGTTTTTCCCTCCCCAGCCTTCCATGAGCTGCTGCAAGAGGGCGAAGCAGTGGTCATACTTCTCCGGTGCGGCTGCGTAAACTGTAAAAGTTACTCCTAATGAGAAACCAGTTAAATATAGAGATCCTCTCTTCTTTCAAAGGTCACTTTGTTGAGAACCTATTCCATAAGTTGTCTCTTAGGAAAAGCTTCTCTCTTCCCACAAGAATCACAAGTGAAAATTCTGAAAAAGTTCATTAGCTAATAAATGATACAAAAATGATGGATTGGGTCATTTAAAATATTGTGGGCATTTTGAAAGCTTTTTTTTAGTTTCAGCCTTTTCTATCTTTTTGGGTTTAAATTGAATTTTGGAAGAAGAGCAGTTTTGATATTGAAAGAGTATAATTTAACAGCTTTTAAACTGAAAAATATCTGAACTGACTGTTAACTGTAATGCCAGACTTACATGTAATAAAACATTTATCAAAACATTTCTGACCAATTCTCAGGCCAAGTACTGACTTTCTTAGAAGTTAAACTATACTGTAGTGTAATTATCCAAACTGCATTAGATTAACTTAGAAATCAGAAAGGATTACTGTAGTCAACCAAGTCAGTCTCTTGTGCAAAAAGATATCTTGAGCTTGTTTCACTTAGATGCTGCTCAGGCTCATCTTGATAATTTAAGATTGTAGCATTCTTTGTGGGGGTAGACATCTGCTATCTTGTTTCGCTGCATTGCTCCAGAAGTAAACAATTAGAGGGAGAATAGGCAAAGCTCCCAATTTCTTTCAAGTAATTTTGAGGTGAAACGTATCTGCAAAAGTTTGCTGAAATCCCCTTGGACTGAAGACAAAAGGTCCCTCTTCTCCTGCCTGCTTATGATGTGCAGGTGTGACCTGCCTGCTTAAAGTGCGTGAAAGCAGGGGGAAGATTTCTTTCAGACTGTGCTACCCACTCGATGAAATCTTGGGGAGGCCTGAATGCACCTACTTTTTAAAATTCTAGCCCCTGTTTAGATTTTTTGTTATTCAACATAGTTTATACCAAGTTTCAGCAAGTGTTCTGCTTGCTGAATGAAGGACTTCATGCAAAGCTAATGTATACATAATTTTAAAGACTCAACTTTATTGTTTTAAGATGTGTCTACAGTCTTTACATTGTAATTTCATTTCTCTGTTTAATATTAATTGAGCTGCTAACATTTAAAGTATGTACACTGAACACTGATTTTAATTATAAGGTTATTAGGAGGTATCAGGAAGAGAGAGAAAGCCAGCTTCTCAAGGAAAGAAGTGGATTATTTAATAAAATATAAAGCGATTTTTTTCAGTTCAGTGTCGTGTCAGACACTCATGTGTCCCCTTGGAGGTTGTATACTCTGTTCTTTTCTGCATGGTTGCATGTCTGTTCCAGTATAAGCATTGAGCTGGCGTTCCTAGTTGTGTACAATGAAGAGATGTGCAGCTGTCACATAATGGAAAACACCGACGTTTTGCTTGTCTGACATGTTTGCTTCTGGCCTCATGATGAATGATAGCTTCAGGGTCTTTGAGAAAGGAGGAGACAGGAAAGACCCGCCAGAAAAATTAAATTACCCTGTGATCTGCTTACTGCCCTATCCTGGGGAATGTTGGGGAGTTGGTAAGAGGTATACAAAGAAGGAACACTTGCCAGAGAACTTTAAATAGACCAGCTACTTGCTGGCTTCTGTGATAAATACCTAATTTTAACTGAGCAGGAGAAACAGTTTTGTGAAGCACAGATAGCTAAACAACTCTGCCATCTTCATCCAATTTAGAAAAGAATAATCCATAATCACAGAGGACAGCTTGTGAGAGACCACAAATGTTTCACAGAGACAATCTGGAAAAAAAATAAATGCCTTATCTACTGTATTTCTAGAAATCAGATTTACCTCATAAAAATGTTGATCTTTTGGCTCTTATTTGTTGAGTGCCCAAACCAGTGTCTTCAACACGCGCAGGTAAAGAGAAATCCTTCCAGTTGTATTAGATGATCTTTGCATAATAAAAAAGACATTGCTTGTTGATATTAAGGTGCTATAAACTGTCATGATTGTGTTTCATCTACAACTGTAACTATGAGATGGGGTCCTCTATGTCATTGTTATGCACAGGACAGCGTCAGAGTCACTGACGGTTTTGCATAAACAGAAAAAGTAGATAATACATCTTAGAATTTAATCATGCTGTCAACTGCTGCATGCCCTGATGGTCAAGCACTGACAGCCAGTGCCCAGCCACTTTGCATCTGAAGAGCACCACAAACAGTTTAACAGTTTATTAAAAGCAAGTGTATTTCTTTTGACCTATTGCAAGCCTCTCTGTATGTGACAAGAATGGATTTTGGGATTCAAGGGATGTACATAAAATGTTGCATCATGAAACCTTTTAAAAAAAAATTGATTGAGGCAAATGCAGCTCCTGCTTCTTGTTTTGTATTCAATACAGTACATTACTCTGCATTCAAAATGAAGGGATATATAGCAATTTTTAGACTCAGATGACTAATAAAAAATTCATCCTCACAGAAGTATATGTACCTATAGACTCATTCAGTTTTTAATTTCAGACTTAAATCTGGTCTCAGATTGAGACCAGAGCAGGCTTATGTGTTGCTGACCAATGAATTTTACAGTGAGTAGCTCCAGTGTTGTCCTGTAGCCTGACAGTACCCCATTCCTTTCAGACATTGCTTCAAAACAATGAAGTGACTTGCACGTTATAAATTCTTAAGTTCCTGGGGTGTTGGAAGGGCTGGTTTAATTTGAATAAATCAAAACTAGAGATAACACAAACTGTATAAAAATATTCTAAGCAAATTTATCACTTACTGAAAATGGAATTGAATATGTTTGTAAATATGCAGGAAGAGGGATCTTTTTTCAGTTATGAATATGATAAAATGACATACTGGGAAAAAATATATCTATGAGTAATAGAAAGTAAATTGTGACTCTTTTATGCTTTTACTCTTGTTAAGAAAAATAGAAAGTCTTTAAATAGAACACTGTTTAGAAATTGGGTTGGAAGTCTTTCTGGGATGCTCTTGTAAGACTTCTTGTACTTGCTAGCTCCTGCCAATTTGGAAGCAGTACAAAAATAGCCTCTGTTGTAGCTTTAACAGTGCTTTTACCTTATTGAAAAGAAGTAAACACACATATGAAAGACAGAAGAAACAAATTAAACTGGTTGTTAGCTTAGCTTCGAGTAGATACTTAGCTTCTCATCTTTCTTATATCCTACTACAATAATTACAATTTTGCATAGGTTTCATAACACTATCAAGATTTTGATCTTACAAATATGATAAAATGCTGTCGACTGGTAAATTGCCGTACATAGTCTAAGCCTCAATATCAATACATGTACAAGCTCATCACATACCACATATCACAGAATCACAGAATGGTAGGAGATGGAAGGCACCTCTTGAGATCATCTAGTCCAACCCCCCTGACAAACCAGGTTCATCTAGAACAGGTTGGACAGGAATGCATTCAGGCAGGTTTTGAGTATCTCCAGAGAAGGGGACTCCACCACCTCTCTGGGCAGCCTGTTCCAGTGCTCTGTCACCCTCAAAGTAAAGAAGTTTTTCCTCATGTTAAGATGGAATTTCCTGTGTTCCAGTTTGTGCCCATTGGCCCTTGTTCTGTTGCTGGACATCACTGAAAAGAGTCTGGCCCCATTGTCTTGACACCTGTCCTTTAGACATTTGTAAGCATCGATAAGATCCCCTTTCAGTTTTCTCAAGGCTAAGCAGACCCAAGTCTTTCAGCCTGTCCGCATAGGAGAGATTGTCCTTCATCATCTTTGCAGCCCCCCATTGGACTCTCTCCAGTAGTTCCTTGTCTTTCTTGAACTGGGGAGCCCAGAACTGGACACAGTACTACAGATGTGGCCTCCCTCAATCTGTTGGCTGCGCTCTTTTTAATCCACCCCAGAATCCACCCACTACTGGTCTTCTTGGCTATGAGGGCATATTGCAGGCTCATGGTCATCCTGTTGTCCACCAGGACTCCCAGGTCCCTCTCCATAGAGCTGCTCTCCAGCAGGTCAACCCCTAACCTGTACTGGGGTTATTCCTTCCCAGGTGCAGGACCCTATACTTGCCCCTGTTGGACTTCATTAGGTTCCTCTCTGCCCAACTCTCCAGCCTGTCCAGGTCTTGCTGAATGGCGGCACAGGTTTCTGGTTTGTCAGCCACTCCTCCTAGTTTTGTGTCACCAGCAAACTTGCTGAGGGTACACTCTGTCCTCTTATTCAGGTCATTGGATGAATATGTTGAACAAGACTGGACCCAGTACTGACCCCTGCGGAACATTGCTAATTACAGGTGTCCGACTGGACTCTGAACTACTGATCACAACCCTCCGAGCTCTGCCATTCAGCTAAATTCACCTCACTGTCCACACTTCCTAGGCTTACCTATAAGGATGTTATGGGAGATAGTGTCAAAAGCCACATCTGGAATTTGACTCATGATCAGCACCTAATCAAAGCCACATTACCCTATTTTTTCTTTAGACTAGTAGCATTTTCAAGGACAATTATGATAACTCAACCAAAGTATTATTTATATAAAGCACAGTACGTTGATGTGTGTTTCAGCCCCTGGTTACCATTCTGTTGTTTAAGAATTGTCATTGTTTGTGTAGATGAGAAAATGCCAATAGATTTGACATCCAATGAAACTACAAGATCCAGCTCAGAAACTTAATTAGATATAAGCCTGGTAAAATTTGTAACAGATTTAATAAATACAATAAAAGTCTGAAATTTCATGTAAGGGACAGTGAAATTTAAATTAATATCTTATAAAAATGGAAATTATAGGAACCAGAAGTGATGGAAGTCTGATTTCAAACAGACTAGTGAGCTTTATGCTTACTCAAAAAAAGCAAAACTAAATCTATTATGGGAATAAATCTTTAATTAGATTGTTAACAATGAATATGCACAAATATTTTATTTTACATAACTCTAAGCTCTTTCTTACATGAAAACAGAATAATCAGTTTAAAAGGCCAAACAAAAGCAATATTTTCAATATATATATGACCACCTTTTACAAAACAAAGGCTTTAATTGGTCATACACATCTATTTTGAAAGCCTATTTTTCATTCAGTTTACATTGAAGCTTCTTAAAAAGATAAAATGACAATAGAGATCTCCATATAAGCTAAGCCAAGAGGGTCAGAATTTAAAAGTAGCACAATGTTATCTTTTTTTCTAGTAATCCAGCTAAAAATGGATTAATTATTAAATATTCTCTTGAGACATGAATTTTCAGTATGTACATACAGTTTGAATTTTTTTCTGCCTAAAATAGTGCTTTCCAAATTTGAGAGTGATTTCATAATCACTCAGTTTACCAGAAACAAAACCCTAGTAGAACGGTCAAATGTTTGTTTTCATGGTGATTATCAAGGTCATGTTTACTTGTTATTTTGAAATGTATGGATGGGATTAAAAGTGATATTATTGGGTTCATCGATAGAACTGATGACACAGCACCTGTATAAATTTGGGTTTTTTTACAGAAAACTTTCTCCTTTTTCAGTAAGTACAATAAGTACAATATTGTACAATACAATATTGTACAATAAGTACAATAAGTACAATAAGAATAGGTGAACAATGAAGGAAAGAAAGGTACAGGGCTTGTTTGTCCTTTTTTTAACTCCATTGAACTCAGATGGAATAACAGCAGGTATTCATAGGTATTGTGAATGTCATTCAAACAGGTGTTGCACAATATTTCCCAATTACAAAACAGCAAGGTCAGAAGAAGAGAACGGGAAACTACTTAAAAGACAGTGTTCAATAGCAAATACAAGAAAAGATTTTTTAGCTCTGAAGCTGAGGAACACATGACATTTTGCAAGTGTCTTTTCTAGTAAGCTAGCACTTGTAATTGAGTGAGGTATAGCAGAAGAGCTCACAGCAGGCAAAGCATCTATCTCCTAATCTAGTCATCAAAAAGACACAAGCAAACCAATGTGGCATGATACAGAAATTGGTCCCAAAGCCCAAAACTGCTTTTCAAGCAGTCTCTGTAAGGGAATTGTTTGTGCCATATGTTTTCCTTAAGAGCTGATCTACTTAAATGATGCTTTAGAAAGAGAAGTCCTACACATACGATGCAAATTATGGTACAGTCTGAAGCAGCTTCCTCTAGAGCACATCACCTTCTATCCCTTTGAGCCATCACAGTGCATAAAATTTTATTGACCTACAAAGATCACATATCTCTATCAAGGTTTCCAGAATTCCAAATTGGAAATTTCTCTGCTATTCCCTCTGCACTATTTGCCTTATCAATGAGGCTTGTAATTTCTTTGTTTCCAACCACCACCAAAGACATAACCTTTGTCCTTATCAACCTTCATTTTTTGCTACTGTTTATATCCTTCTCTCTTTTTTCCCTGTTTGCTTACTTTATAATTTTTCCAAGATAGAACATTAATTCCAGCCAGTACCACTTTTCTTCCATGCTACCTGAAATCCTAGTTCTTTCTTGTGTAACTTAGTACTTAGGCCCTGCATTTAGCCTTATGTTTCTTCCTCCTCTCCCTCACTGCCATTGATGTTGGCTTTTTGTTATTGGTGTTTGTTACTTTCACTCCTAAATTTATCAAAATTTTATTCTAAATTCTGCATACAAAATGGTTCCCTCCCGCCCACCCTCCCTTCCTTCCTTCCTTCCTTCCTTCCTTCCTTCCTTCCTTTTTATTTTTTTTTTCCTTCTTTCCTTCTTTCTCTGACTACATCCAGTATTCTCAAATCTATCCAAGTTTTAGTTCTGATGTTTAGGGGTCCATTTCTGAAAGATTCAGGTAAAGCCACAATCCAGTTTAAGTAAATGGAAGTTTTGCCATTGATGTCAAGAAACCTTTGATGTCACTGGCCCAACTGCTGGTAAATCTTCCTTTAATCCTTCCTCTGTATGTACCCCATCTATTTTCCAAACTGCTAGAAAATTTTCTAAGGGGTTCTGTATAAGTTCAAATTTTGCACATTTGTGTTATCCAATAATGTAATTGGGGAACTTGATACTGTATTTTTCATTGTTTATCTAAAGTAACAATCATATATGACTTAGCTTTGTCATGAGCGGACTATCCTGTACTTTTGTCTTGTTTTAATAAACAGCCCTATGTGTGTTTCAATTCTCCTGCACAGCAGGAGAATGGTATAAAAATAAAATGCAGGCAGGTCTGGTTTTCAAAACATCCAAAACAGGAAAAATGCTAAATACATCACGTCGTTAAACAGTGTCATATATTGCTTTACTGCTACAGTAGAAGTGTAAGCATGAAGGAGGCATAGATGTAGGAAAAAGAAATATACGGTGTGCTTCCTCCTGTCTCCTAGGCAGGGATGTAAGAAACAGATCTCGTTGACTGTTTCCTTTCTTGGGCTTTCTCTTTGTACCCGTGTAGCTCTGTATCGTACTCAGGCAGGTTTCATGCTAGACTGTGGTATAGAGGGAAGCACTGTCAGCTGGCATTCCTCCAGCTGCACTTGCTTTGAAAATGTCATTCAGCCAGGCATTTTAGCATTTGACTATATCCATCTTCTCTCAAGGTCACCAAAATATACAAGGAAATGGCAAAACTGCAATTGAACAGGCCTCTTCTGTGTGATATAAGTTAATACCTGCCTGTTGGGAAAAGTTGTTTGTATTTCAAGACACTGACAATAAGCTGAAGATCTACTCTGGATGCATTTTCTTTTAATTGCGACAAAGGATTTTTAAGTGCTGTCGGTTTCATGTCACAGAATGTGAACATGAAGAACACTGTTTGACTATAAGTGCAATTAGTAATTTCTGTCTTCTATACATGACTGAAATAAAAGCTTTTTTAAAATTATGCTAGACCTTTTATGTACAGAATGAAGAGGATTAAGCCTGATTTTAATAGTGTCGTGAATATTAGCACAAGCTCTTTGGACCTCTTTGCCTATGGATGAACACACATTTTCTTCTTAATGTTAAAGAAGTTGTGCACACACATTGACAAAAGACTAGACCCCTACGGTTGCAAAATGAAACCGTGGGCACCTCTCCAACACATGCAATGCCTCAGAGTCAATGCCAAGACCTATTTTTACTGCAGTTAGCACTACCATGCTGTTTAAAATGACAGAGTATAAGCAAGTAACTTAGATCTAACCTGTCAGGTTAGCCAGCAGTGGTGTGTTTCAGAGCATCAGAGTGCTTATTTACTCTGTGATTGTGACTTCATTTTTTTTTTTATTCTAGCTTTTCAGCTCTGGTAAACAATACTCTTCCTCCTACAAAGCCATCCACTTGGGTGAACGATATTTCACAGAGGCCCCGCACTCTATGCTTTATTAACTGCTTGTTGAAATCACTTCTTCAATATATTCAACAAATCATATCACTCACATATCTGCTGTCTCTTTACTCCTTAACCAAGGGCTCTTACTTATTTTGAAGAATCACGCACTCTTTCCTTAGAGGTTTGAATGTACATGTTTTCTTATTCAGATGATGACTGCATTTTGCTCATAATCTAATTACATTGTGTGAGTGATACCTGTGTTAAAAAACAAAGAGAAAAAGAAAAGAAAAGTATCTGTTGCTTCCTAAAAGCTTAAAGTACCTACATTTGTCAAAGAACATTAAGGGAACTAGACTACATGTAATTTTCAAAGATGTGTCTGGTTGTCCTGTTTCTTTCACTTACACAAGTCATCCCCTGCTGCAGTCAATTAAAAATCCTCTTGTCTGCAGTTTCAGAGATCATATCTGCTTATTTCAGATGAATAAACAGCTATCTACTAGGAGATGTAGGTATTTCGCAGATACAGAACAAATGATGAGGAAATGTTTTTACAAACAGTGGTTTGGTTGTGTTTAGGGAGCTGTTCTGGACAGCAGGCTGGAGAGAAGCTTAAGAAAATGAGTTGGTTGTTTGGAAAGGCTGGAAGTCTAAGATTTGAATATGCCCAAGATATTCTGCTTTAAATCCAGCCACATAGCACTTGATTTCCTAATCCTGACAATTTCATATCTAGTAGTTATATACAGTTCATGCAATGTCCAGCACCTTAAAACTGTGTTTATCTTTTGATTCAATATGCCCATTGTTACATATATTCAATTGCCCTCTAGATTACTGAACAACTTTGAGAAGAAACAAAACATTCAGTAGCTGTTCTGGAAGGTTTATGGAGACAAGTTTCTGTTTCCATTGATAAACCTTCTTGTATTTTCTTTCTGTCTAATGAGAAAGAATGACTAGCTAAAGATTGTCATAAGATGTCTTCCAGGACAGTGCTTAGGGAGAAAATTTTAGTAATGGCTTACTTTTTTATTTGTATGTTCTGCTTTGAATATGCAGATGAGGAGAAATTACCTGTCAGTAGATGGAAAAATATGTGTGGGAATATTGAATAAAATCTCAGCAAATGACATTTGGCTTACTTATAATGTTGATTATGGTGAATAGGACATTTGGTGGAATCATTGTCCTGAAAATTTACCATTTGGACAGACTTTCACAGGATTACTGTACAGAAAATGTTGCTGCTTTGTACATAGATCCTGATTATTTTTCAAAGCATTGGAGGGTGCCAGGTCAGTGGTCTTCAGCTCTGTTCTTAGTATTCCTACAAGTCTATGCCTGAAGCTCTACTTTCAAATTTCTGTTTAAATAAAATTTTTCTGTGTGCTGTGTGGATTTAAGGTACGTGAATCCACTTTCTTGAGTTCAAGAGTTGGTTAATCCATGTGTTTGAAGACATACTTACATACCCAAGGCATGCAGGGGAGTTATATAGCAAACATTACTTACAGCTACATTTGATGCTGTGATCCAACCAACCATTACTACATGATCATCATGACTACTGTACATGAAGAGCTGGAACGGAACGGAATGGAACGGAACAGAATAGAATAGAATAGAAGAGAATAGAATAGAATAATTTCAGTTGGAAGGGACCTACAATGGTCCAACTGCCTGACTGATTCAAAGCCAAATTCAAACATATGCTTCTGGAGATTCAGCAAGATATTGGAATTAATTTGGTACCCTGAAGTCCTACAGAACAGGTCATCACATCAACTAAAAAAAAAATATTTAATTTATTAGTAAGAAGCATGGAGTTCCTTTTGATTACGTACTATTTCATATCACATAGGACATTTCAAAGGAGGCAAAGAGCCACATCTGCTGTACTGGGTTATTTGATGAAGACACTTCAGATACTTTGATTTTCCTATTTCTGCTTTCAGTTAATTTTTATAGTAAATGAATTTCTGTTTTCCTCAGAATAAAATCTATGCAAGTTGACAAAGATACAAAAGAAAACCCTCTGTAAATGTGGTGTTTTCATAATTAAAGCTTTTATGCAATCTTAATTTTGGCATTCTGGGACACAGATTCTGTAGTTCCCAAAGTATTTCCTCTTCTTTTCAGTTGTTTCAAAGTGCAAGGGAAAGAGCAGAAAACACCAGCTTGTATCCTTTCTTGAGTATACATTCTATTCAAGCTGAAATTTTGGATATGAAAGCCCCCAAAATGGAGCACAATAGGAGAAGAGAAAGAATAGAAAAGCTGCATAAAGAGATCATGTACTGTAAATTCTGAAGGGAGTGGGTAATGCGTGCATGATCTCTTATGACACACTGACGACAGAAACATCTGGTAAGCTTATTATGGCTTTGGATGATACTTTTTTCCTAAGAGAAAAGATTATCCTGTGCTGTAGGAGGTTGCCATGTTCCAGTGAACTCATATGATAAGTATGATTACTTGCAAAACAAGATAGAACTTACAATTCTTGTACATATTAGAGGAGTTACTTCTACATAGCACTTTGAGCAGCTTGAAGTACCTTTGAGAGGAGCACTCAAGGAAAAGACCGGGAGACATTACCTCAGAGTGTGGACCTCAGTGTATCCCTACAGCATGGTCAGTCACTGCCATGTGTGCCCACAGTTGCAGCACTGTTATGTGATCAATAAAGCTTTCATAGAGCCATGTTGCTTACTGCAAGGTCAGGTGGAATTTAATTTTCTGAGCTTTGGCTACCTTTACAGAAACACAGGTGTCTGAAGATGAACTGCAGACCTCCCACCACTGGGGAGCAAATCTAAATTAGTGAGCATAGCACCCTAAGTCCTACCATCCCTTTTTAAGATCAGTATAAAACTGTCCACAGTAAGACTTGAAGATGGTAAACAACCTTTTTGAGGAATGTTGTGCCTCTGGGGTGCAGAGTATCCTGAAATAGCACGGTGTTGATCACTTGGATGCTGAACTTTGTGTAAGACATTGTCCAATTATTAGCGTGAAATCTTTGTGGAGAAAGGAAATATTCCTTATTAAAAAATGGGAAAGAAATCATCAACAAAAAAAAGAAATAAAAAAGAAATAATCAAGGAAGATCTCTGATATACAATACTCGGCTATGTCTTTAATACTGAGCAAAGCAAGAATAGAAACCACAATAGCTACATCCATACAATAGGACACATAAAAATACATCTCTTCTGGGTCCCATGTTGTGCATCTGTGGATCTGAGACATAATTTTTACCTTTTTGTGTATTTTTTTCAGTTCAAAGTGACTGAAGTAATTTGAGGGCATACAGCATGAGAGTTAACTCTTTGTAACAGGAATCTTACCCTGTAACATGGGTCCTTTACCATGAGAGCATGAAGAATTTATGAATTAATTTCCTGCTCAAAAAGTAACTGTCTAAAATGGAGACAGGCATAGTTGTCAAAGCTTTGTTCATAATGCCTTTGGAAATGATCATTGTTTTTACCCCTGAACTACTCCTGAGTGTTGTCTCTGAGAATGATACTCTGCAAAGGAGCTAATTGTGCCAAAGAACTTACTAACAAAAGACCGATTATGGAGAGAAAGGTGGGATTCTAGTTTCAGTGAATCTTTAATTGTTCATTCATATAGAAAAGTTCCATTTTCAGGTATGGCAAAATATAATTCCAGGATGCGCTGTAGCAAGGTTATGAAACTACTATTCTGGGAAGTATAAACCACAGTCCTTCCATTCTCAAGAACACTTATGAGGTAAACGAACAATATCTAACAGCAGTTATGAGGTAAAAGGATGCCACCATCTGTTCTTTTTCTAATCTCTCTATTTGATTTAATTTGCTTTTCTTTCAAGGCCTGAAAAGAAAATATATGATTCAGCGATAAATAAAATATTCATTAATAAAAAATGTCTACATTATTGACTTTGTTTTTTCCTATGAGCAAAACCAAAATAAATGTATTTGGTTCAGTCCCAACCAATTTTTAAATGATAGCTTATTTGCCAAACCAGAAGGGAAAACAAATAAAATCATTGATTTAACTTCACTGTCTTATGCCCTTCCTTCATGACAGTGCTGTACACAATATTCTACAGTAGCCTTAGGGGAAACACAGCCTTCAGCTACTATTACTTGTAAATGGAAACTGATGACTAACATAGAAAAAATGTACAGCTTCTTTCCCAGGAGATAAAGAACATCTCAGGATATCTCCACTGAAATTGTTCTTGTCCTTGAATCTGCTTGTGACATTAAAAAGCATGACAATAGTCTTTTTTTATTGGAGATTCCATGCAGAATTCTGTGCAGTCCTCCCCAAATACACCGATGTTCAAGGCAGCTACTTGTTGGCCCTCGACTCTGCCAGACAGTTGCAAGCAGTTACATGCCTACATTCCCAAACAGTTAGATATAGCTTCATGATCAAAAGTCCAGATGTATTTGAACGTAAAAACCCACATTATGGGTCCTCAGCTGTAGAGAACTTCACAGGGTTTCTACTGTGATAAGAATTTTTATCTATCCAAGGAATAAGTATTTTACTTTTAAAATATATTCAGTACCTGAAAGCAGGGCCATGAAAGGTTAAACTCTCCGTTCCAATACCTATCACTGTGGTCTTTTTTATACCCACAAAAATGTGAAGGTAGGTCCAAAAACAACTAATAATTTTGCAGATACACAGGTAAGCCTGCACACAGATCTGTTAGAGACCAAGAATCTAACAATATTCAAAAGGAATTATATGATAAGGACAGCATTAGCAATTGGCTAATGCTTGAAACCCGTAAGGGGATAAATATCATACTTAAGGGTTTAATGGAGTCTCTCATGACTAATTATGAAGACAAGAACTTCATGAGAGAAGATTTTCCTACAAGGAAAAGTATAAAAGTCTCTTTTATACTGTCCCCTAAAGCACATTGCTTTGGCCAGTCTAAGACAAGATATTTGACCACATAGAACACACATTTTTCATTTTTTGTTATATATTTTTTTAAAAATAGAATAACTATTTGTAGTAGAATTTAATAGAACTGGGTGCCATTTGTTGTTGGTTTTTATTTTCACCAGTTTTTCCTTTTTATTATTTTACTTTTATATGGTACTTCTGTTAGCATTTCTGAGCTCCTGAAAACCTTTTGTGGTATTCAGGCTTTTGAATTTTGTGTTGCTCATCTGTTTTTTGCAGCTCTGCTTTATGTGAGAGATCTGGTCAGTCATTCCATGCAAAATATAATAAAATAAAACCAAACATACCCCTTCCCCCCAAATTTATGTAGCTGTGCTTATGAAAAATAAGAACATTCCCTCATTTAGAATCATGTCTTCATTTCTTCATGTCTTCATCCTGGAAAGTTTGAAATTTGTATCCTCTGCAGCTAGGAAAATGTGCATCTGCAAAGGTAGTGTGATTTTCCACTTGCATAGCAACAGTATACTTTTTAAGTGGAGACACAAAATGCTTGTGTCACTCACTTATTTGTGATAACTTCAAGATGCTTTCATCTGATAATGCAAACGAAAGTGTTTAATACCTTTCAAATGCATAATGTATGATTTTTCATCCTAGTGGAAGCTTTTAGGTTTTATGCAGTTGGTGAAATTTCCTAATCTGACATAATTGTTGTGGCACCAACAGTTTAAAAAGTACTTCTTCTTTTAGAGAAGGCTCCTAATCTACAGGGTGCCTGTAGTAGTGGCTGGCTTGTGGACAGACTGCTTAGTTACTGCTTTGGAAGTATAATAGGGACAGGCGTCCTCCCTCACTTGACCTTTCTTCTGGACTTTACCTCACAGCGTCTAACTGCATCCTGCCACTGCATCAGGATGGCCTGAGCGCTCAGCATGTGGAGAATCTGTAGTCAATCCACAAGCAGAATGTAATATGTGCGTCAATGACTAACAGAATGGCATAATGCTTTGGATCAAACTAGGGCTTATTTTGTACTGTAATTTATGAACACTCCAATGGGGGATGAATAGATTGCATTGCTATGTTGACTAATTGATTAAAATTCTTTGCAGTTACATGTTTTATGCATTTACGTAGTTGTGTTTCTGGAGATGGGGGCTCTGTCACAACTGAAGCACTTTTGAATTGACTGTGTAGAACATTTCCACCTAAATTCTAGTAAGCTGACAAGCCCTTTAACAAAATTTTAAAAATATATAATTACTGTAACAAAACCAGTTTGCAGTATATTTCAACAAACAAGGTAAATGAGATAAAAAAAATCTGGTTATCGGTCACATGGATATTTGTATGCAGTTAGTGGACAGAGCTCAATGAATAAAGGAATACATGATCTTAGCAAGCTTAATGAAAAGGAGCTGGAAAATTCTGTTTCCTTATGCCAATATTTGTTCTCCAGAGAGATAACCTGGGATTTATTTAACAGTACACAGACATGTAGTATATGTGAACCTCGTCAGCCTAGGCTTCCTGTCAGTATGCTGAATCCCAAACCCATAGTCTTACTAGAAACCTTATTAGTAACCTTACTAGAAACCTTATTAGTAACCTTACTAGAAACTAGACATTTAGAAAAATCATAGAAATGTCAGTGTCCACCTGCCAATGACTTGTCTGCCATCTTTTCACATTTGCAAGCACAGTATTTGTCAAATGTTATGTGTCTGAATATGCAAGTATGGAAACTTTCAAATATGAAAATGTTTCTGTAGAGAGATACTAGTCTTTTGTATGTGCTAAAATATGCTGATGTACTATGTGCTAATACATAGTAATTACCTAGGAATTTTTTAAAAAATAATAAAATAAATGGAGTTCTTAAACTCATAGCTCTTCAGTGGTCTAAAATGATGACTTTTAAGCAAGCAAACGCTTACTCTATCATATAAAAATTTTACTATATGTCTTAGCTATGTCAGTTTTTCACCTTTTGCTAGTCATCAGCATCGACCTTGTAGCTTCTACTTTTTATACAGAACATTACTGTAGCTGATGAATTCTTTCTCAGAGGAAATGGAATATATTTTACATGAAAGAATTAGCTTTAAGGAGTATTTCGATTTTTTCCTCTTTTTGATTATCAGAAGATATATGATTCAATATGACTTCCAGAAGACATGATAATGTCTTTGCATGTCTCTGATATTCTTTATTACTTTGCTATGATAAGATAAGTATTTTGGCAGTTTATCCCACCCGCAGTTTCAGTCAATCATATTTTCACACATATAATCTGTCCCTTTAAAATCCTGTTTTTATTAGCAGATCCTTTAACAACCTGTAACTTCTGATAGTTTGTAGCTGTGAGTTATCTTTGACTTTTTAGTATTGACAAGAAAGGAAAATGAAAAATGTATGAAACTGGTGGAAGAACTGTGGTGGCAAAAATATGAGTAAGCTTTGGGAGAACACTGGCAGGATACTTTGTTGGCAGGGGGGGAGTGTGGTAAACTCCTGGTTTTGTTACCCATGAATTCAGAAAAGCCTGACTGCTGCAGAATCACAGGGCTTTTAAAGAACGAAAATTAGGATACTTTTCACCCTCCAAAATCTATTGGCAGAAAAACCTCACAGGGTGATACTCATAGGAAAAAAAAATTTCAAATGACAGCTAACTTGAAAGGTTTTCACTGAGAAAAAAAGGATACAGTTGTGATTTTTAAAGTACACTGAGATCCCTGACTGAGACTTAAAAGAGTTTTATGGTAGCATAGCATGACTCTTCTGTTGTAACTTTGAGATTCAAAATGTTCCTGAGATATACTTTGCCTTTATTGCTTAGTTTCAATTGATTTCAAAGTTCAGTTAATTGGTACAAATCAAAACTATTATATTCATAATTTCTTCAGTCAGGTAATCAGTTTCACCAAAATCCTTACTATTTTCCAAGATTAAAAATAATAAATTTCAGAATGGTCATATATAACTTTATAATCTTTAAATAAAGGGACATATGTATTTAGCTTAGTTATGTGGGCATACGTAGATAGTGTAGCCTTTTTTTTTACTTCTGTTTGTTTCCTTTTTACTGTTCTTCTTTTGAATAGCAGGGAAATTAAGAGTGGACATAGAAAGAGTAATTATTTGGGGAGGGGGCATTGTTTGTGGAATCAGTTACAAAGCCTAAAACATAAACCCACAAATATAATGAGTACATTCCTTTGGCCACAAATGAATACTTTTATTTCCATTTCATGGGCCTGTTTGTAAGCAGTAAAGATCATCTGTTATAATATGATATAAATTAGAATCTTAAGATTTGGTAGAAGGCCATAAATCTATTAAGTAGATATGATATGTCTGAATCAACTCTGACAATAGCTTAGGAACAAAGACTTTTCCAAGCACTTGATTACTATATAAACTGTGTCAATAGCACATGAAAAAAAGGTCTTTTCATCCACTTACAAACTACATTCTGCTTTGTAAGAATGGAGTGATATGGACGTATATTACCATGGCAATACCTCTGGAAAACATTTTAAAGTATGGATTCCCTTAGATCTCCTGTGTTCTAATAAACTCTCCTTACACACTAATAAAAATAGTATTAAGGAGTATATTGTTTACTCATGATTGCAAAGGTAAGATTTACGGGCTTCAGTATCTGCTAA
>JAOXNO010000001.1:22941722-22967122 GCA_028565335.1 Limnodromus scolopaceus
GTATATCAAAAGTAAAAATAAAAAATAAAATAAAATAAAATAAAATAAAATAAAATAAAATAAAATAAAATAAAATAAGAATAGTTTGACATTCAGTTTCAGCCAACTGTTATGTCAAAGTGGAGGTCTTACATGGACAGCTAGAGAAGAGAGGAAGAAGCTGTAGTGTGAATTACACCTTATAAAATATTATAAGATATAATCCCTCCATTGCAGAATACATCCGTGAATATTCCAACATAGGAAACACTTCAGGTAAAGACTGTTATTTCTTGGAGTCTCTGGTCAAACAGCTAGAAGAAACATTTCCGATGAGCTGTTTGTTTCTAATCAAATCAAACAGAAGTCTATGATCCTCAAGGATACTTTTTAAATCTTTGGGTACATTTTAGTAAGTTAAATACCTTATAGATGGAATTCATGGTCATCTGCCATTTTGATCGTTAATAGTAACTTTCCTATGCCATGTCTACAAAGACTTGCCAACAAAGCTAGGAGAGTGGAAACTTAAAAAAAACCCCTCCATACTCACATACCAAAGCTGACTAACATAGTTACACTGGCAAATCCCCATTGTGTGGTTATGCCAAGAAAGGAAAGCTAATGTTAGTTTTGCACCTGTCATTCAGAGAGGTGATGTAAGTGGGCTGGCAGGAGAGCATCTCTTCTTGGCATACATCAAGGGGCTTTGACAGCATGGCCCCAGCAGATTGGTTAGTGGCAGAGGCTTTTTAGTTTAGATGAGCATTAAATTTTGCATTGAAAAATTGGGTGATCTGGCAAGACAAAGCATTTAATTTGGAATAGCCCAAGAAAGCAGTTAAGGGAATCAACGAGTTTGGCTCTTTTGTCTGCCCACCATTTTACAGGCTGCAGACTGTATTCCAGCACATTGTATCATGTTCACTAAGAGAGAAGCAAATAGATGGTCTCATTAGTTTAAAAGAACAAGGAGTATTGGTCCCTTTATTTAGATGCATTGGAACCATAACTAACAAATCTAGTGATGGTTCTTAATTTTTTTTAATGACGGAAAATCAGTATTAGTAACTAGTAATTGTGTGGTCATGTTCCTTTTGGCATGCAACTGCTCTCTCTCATTTTGTTATACAATTACAGGTATTAATTACAGTTTAAAAGTAGAAAAAACAGAAGTGTCTTTTTAAATTTATTTTTAAGAATGGGAAGGAAAACTACCTTTTAGTTCTTTCACTTAATTGAGTTGGTTTTCCTCCAGAGATGGAATGTCCTATTTAATCATTACAGCAGATGTGCAACAACAATCTGAATATATGGGAATGCAAACCAAAGGGATTTTCTGTTTAAAACATTGGCAACACCCTCAAAATGTGCAATCTGTTGAATTCTGGGTTGGCTTTGAGCACTGGAAATACAGTACTGAAGAAAAGGCTTTACTTTCTATTAATAATTAACATTTATAAAACACCTTAAGGAATAGAACACATTAATCTGTATAAAGTAGTCAAGTAAAATATACCATATAAAATACAGCCTATTAACTGAGCTGACCTGCATCCCATGTACTTTACATGGGTTTCACTATATTTTTTAATTTCACTTTGAATGCTAATTTGTTATTGTTATCATTATTATTTAGGTTATTTAAATATCCATAATGTGCAAATTGGAGCACATTAAAGCAAATTAATCAAATTAAAAATATGGTCCCTGTCTCAGTTTTCTTTATTTAGTTCAAGAAGACAGAACACGGAAGGTCGAGATGTCAGGAGTATATCACAGAGACAAAGAGAAAAAGTATTAATAAAATCATTATATAGAGCAGTAACAGCTCTCATTTTTTGTTACAGATAATTCAGCAACACCTCTTAATTATTTCTACTACTATTATAGGACTTGAGATGTAACATCTCCTAATTATCCCTACTACTCTTATATGGTTTGTCATGATACCTTTTCTTCCCCCGTTTTCCTGTAAGTATCTTGGTAGTACTCAATTTTAAAAACAACTTTAAAAGTTGTAAAATATTTGCATATTTATGCAGGCAGGTCCATCTCACTTTGGTCCCTGGGTAAATCATGGAGCGAGCCCTCTTGGAACACATTTCTGGCCACATGAAGGACAAGGTTTCTGGGAACAGTCAACAAGTCTGATCAACCTGATTGCTTTCTGTGATGGGACATCTAGGTTTGTGGATGAGGGGAAAGCTGGGAATATAATTTATCTTGATTTTAGCAAGGCTTTTGGCACTGTGTCCTACAATATTTTGGTGCCCAATTAAGGATGTTATAGTCTGGGTGGGTGTACAGCCAACCAGTGAGTAAGTTTGGATGATGGGGATCAAAGGGTCATGGATATAGGTCGTACTCTACCTGGAGGCCAGTAACAAGGGGTGTGTTCTGGGATCTGTCCTGTTTAACGTCTTTACCAATGACAGTTGGCAGTGAAGGGTGGATTAGTAGTTGAAATGCTAAAGGAAAGGGCTGTCATCCTGAGGCACCTAGAGAGGATGAAGGAATCGCCCAATGGGAACCTCATAAAATTCAACAAGACAAAATGCAAAGCTTGGCAGCTAGAAAGACAGAGCCCTTGCACAGACAGAAAGCAGAGATTGGATGCTGACATCAGAGAGAGTCTAATGCTGAATCTAGTAAAGACGTAATATTACCTATGGATGACACTGTAGCTGGTGAGGGTGCAAATGCAGAAAGAATTCTCAAGAATGATATGTAAGATTTGTGGAAGGACTACATTGTATTATTATCCAGGAGAAATTAATTGAAACCTCACCAAAGAGTTTTGCAGTTAAATTATAAAAAAGTAAATGTGGCAGAATAGTTAAAAGAAGTGAGATTAGCCCTGAATCCAGCAAGAGAAAAAAAGAAGGCGAAAGGTAGAAGGAGTGCTTGTATGCATATGGGGGGGGATTGGGAGGAGAGGTAAGTATGTCATCACCATTCTACCTTGTTGCACTTCTGAGACCCCCTCCTGAGATACCTCAGAGATGGTCCTCTAAGATATCTTCATACTGCACATTTCTGTGGGAGTCAGCAAATCCCTGCCTTGCTGTGAGAATCCCCAGGTAGATGAAGAAGACATTTAAAGCTTATCCAAGTTCTCACATAAAGATAGTGTTTGTGTCAGGTCTATGCCATAAATACATCGTCACCTGCTGAAGAAACTGAGAAGAATCTGTAGATCATAGAGAAACTTCAAAGACAAATTAGGAGTTTGGGGAATAGATAGATAAAGCACAATAAAACCACCCTGTCGTTTTCTTGCTGAATTCTGCTGTAAGTAACCACCTTGGTAATCAAACCAATGTCATTTTCCTGGAGGTTGAGAGGCATTGTAGAATGATACCTCTCCAGGTACCTGGACCCATGGCAAGTACCAAGTCAGACATTTTCTGTCCATTTCTGAGATTGCAATTTTCCCACTTCATCCCTTACTCAGGAAAGTTTCCATACAAAGAAAGTCCAGGTATGCACTTCCAAAGGGAGTTGTAGGACTCTGAACAGCATCAAGACTCCCTACCATCACATGACATGCATCCAAAAGAAATTTGGGTCACAGTACATATGGCTGGAATGAACCATATAGTGGAATGGCAGGATTGGGCTTGAAAATAAGTATGGTTAGTCTGAAATTATATGACTGATGATGTGCTTTGTCACATGCCAGGTTGTTGTACGTGGCACAGGATGCATATGGGGTCACAAACCAGTCCTACCTGTGTCTGCAGGAGCAACCCTGTGTATGGGTTGACACTAGTCCTGTGACACTAAACAGGTGTCCTGGTGCAGAAATGTGCCCCTGCCTCTCTTTCCATGCATGACCTTTAATAGATGCAACTGTTTGCTGGGCGTAAGGATCTGCTCAATCTGATAGATGGAGCTATTGAGCAAGAAAATACCGGTCTTGTAATGAAAATGTGTCAGAACAGGAGTCATAGGGAGGCAAAAGCACAAACTAAAGCCATGACACTTCACAGGCTGTGCTATTGAGGTAATTCAGTGGGAGAAGATATATCTGCCCTGACATCTGCCCTGCATCTGGAGAGACACGTGAAATAATAGTGAGTTTTTACCAATTCTGCTCTCCGGGAAGAACACACGGAGTCCATAATAACAATGCTTATAGAGACCAGATATGCTTTTGCATAACTGTCCTAGTTTCAGCTGGGATGGAGTTAATTTTCTTCACAGTAGCTGCTGTGTTTTGGATTTAGTATGAGAAGAATTTTGATAACACATATTGTTATAGTTATTGCTAAGTAATTTTTATATTAAATTAAGGACTTTTCAGCTTCCCATAGAAGCTCAGAGGGAGTATAGACACGACAGGGTGGCCAAAGGAATATTCCATCCACAGATGTCATGCTTAGTATATAAATTGGAGTTGGCTGGGGGCCAGGAATCCGCAACTGCTGCTTGGGATGGGCAACCAGTCATTGGGTGGTAAGAGCCAATTGTGTTGCATCACTCTATTTTGCATATTTTTACCACTATTATTATTATGATTTTTCTCTTCTGTTACAGTTCTATTAAACTGTCTTTATCTCAACCCATGAGGTTTGTTTTCTCCTTTTTCTCCCTCAATTCTCCACCCTTCTAGCCAGCATGGGTTTATGAAAGGGAGGTCCTGCTTAACCAACTTGATCTCTTTCTGTGACCATGTGACCTGCCTTCTCGATGTGGGGATGGCTGTGGACATTGTCTACCTGGACTTTGGTAAGGCCTTTGACACCATCCCCCACAGCATTCTCCTGGAGAAGCTGGCAAATCATGGCATAGACAAGTGTACTCCTCACTGGGTAAAAAACTGGCTGGATGGCCACGCCCAGAGAGTTGTGATTAATGGGGTGAAATCCTGTTGGCAGTCAGTCACCAGTGGTGTCCCTCAGGGCTCAGTTTTGGGGCCAGTCTTGTTTAATATTTGTATTGATGATCTAGATAAGGGGATTGAGCGCACCCTCAGCAAGTTTGCAGATGACACCAAACTAGGTGGGAATGTTGATCTGCTTGAGGGTCAGAAGGCTCTACAGAGGGATCTGGAAAGGTTGGATCAATGGGATGAGGTTCAATAAGGCCAAGTGCCGGGTCCTGCATTTCAGTCACAACAACCCCAGGCAACGCTACAGGCTTGGGGAAGAGTGGCTGGAAAGATGGCCAGCAGAAAAGGACCTGGAGGTGTTGGTGAACAGCTGGCATAACATGAGCCAGCAGTGTGCCCAGGTGGCCCAGGTGGCCAAGAAGGCCAACGGCATCCTGGCTTGTATCAGAAATAATGTGGCCAGCAGGAGTAGGGAAGTCATCATGCCTCTGTACTTGGCACTGGTGATGCCTCACCTTGAGTACTGTGTTCAGTTCTGGGTCCCTCACTACAAGAAGGACATTGAAGTGCTGAAGCATGTCCAGAGAAGAGCCACCAAGCTGGTGAGGGGTCTAGAGAACAGGTCATATGAGGAGAGGCTGAGGGAACTGGGCATGTTTAGTTTGGAGAAGAGGAGGCTGAGGGGGGACCTCATTGCCCTCCACAACTACCTGAAAGGAGGTTGTAGAGAGGTGGGGGTTGGCCTCTTCTCCCAAGTGAATAATGACAGGACCAGAGGAAATGTTCTGAAGTTGAGGCAGGGGAGGTTTAGATTAGCTAATAGGAAGAATTACTTTACTGAGAGGGTGGTCAGGCAGTGGAAAGGCCTGGCCAAGGAGGTAGTGGAGTCACCATCCCTGGAGGTATTTAAAAAACGTGTAGACATGGCACTTCAGGGCATGCTCTAGTGCCTGAGATTGTTGGGTTGGGGGTGGGGGTTTTTTTGTGTTTGTATGGTTGGACTTGATGATCTCAAGAGTTCCCTTCCAATCATGAAGATCCTGTGATTCTTCCGGGGAGGGGTTGGTGAGTGGAAGGTGGGGAGAGTAAGGGAACAGGTCCTAGTTGCCTGCTGGGGTTAAACCACAACAATAGCCTAAAAGAGGTGGTAGTTCTTCCCTTTTTCTTCTGAATTGGTGTACTCAGGTCTCTTGAGATGATAGCTGCACAGATACTGAGGAAAAAGAGCTGAGATTTTGCATATAAGCAAATGAGGTCAGAGAAAGACAGCCAGAGTGAAATTCATACCAGGCAAAGCTAGTAAACCAGTAAAAATGTTGTTTGTAGCCAGCACAAATGAATCTGTCCAGGTTTATACAACAATCATGTGCCACCATAGAGGGGTATAGAATCATAGAATCACAGAATCATTAGGGTTGGAAGGGACCTTAAAGATCATCGAGTTCCAACCCCCCTGCCATGGACAGGGACACCTCCCACTAGAGCAGGTTGCTCAAAGAGCCATCCAGCCTGGCCTTGAACACTTCCAGGGATGGGGCATCCGGAAAGTTCTGCTTCCTGAATTGCTTGTACTCTCATAGTTTCTACCGAACCAGTGTCTTCTGCTATTTGATGTGTTTTTGACATTCCTTGTATGAAATTACAGAATAGTTGTATGAAATTAAAGTCTATGGAGCAGGGACAGTTGCTCTGTGTTCTGTGTTTGTACACTTCCTACTATAGGTAGTGTGACTATATTGCCTAAAGTTTTTTATTTTGTTACTGTTTATATTAGACTTTTGCCTAAAATGATAATTTTCAATATGCACCAAAGTTCTTTGTGTGTGGTCGGTGGGTCACAAGCATTTCAGCAGTAGTGTGGGTTATACTTACATGTGAAAAATACAAGGGAAAATGTATGTTAAAGATCCCTCTCTGTATTCCTACCACCTCCTACAGTTTATAAATAACTGCTCTTAAGGTGTTTCTTCTCCCACAGTTTCTGCTCTCTCCTTAAACTTTTGCAGGTTGTTGCCTCCACCCCTGGAAATCCCTGTCCACTGCTTCTGTTTTGGGTAATCTAGATTATGATTTTTGGCCTAAAGTCTCATGTAGAAAGTCTTATTTTGAAAAAGTCCTATTTTGAAAGTCCTTTTGGAGTGGACTTTGAAAGGGCTGTGGGTTAGATGCAGCACAGAACATATACCCTCTGCACTGCAGCGAGGAACCTGGCGCCTAGCCAGCATTTAATCCTGCTCCAGAGCTGGGTAAGGAATTCGCAATGGCCTTCTACAATGAATGAACTCTAACAGAAAAACTATGCTGGAGCAGTGTCACAATGAGTTACAGAACAAAAAAAACCCCAGAGTGACACCAAGACAAGTAAACACTCAAATGAAACCTGCAGAGATTAGTAGTAACAGGGAGAAAGTACTTTTATAATGTACATATTTTTAAGTCTAATTTGGCTACTGCTACTACTGCAGTTTAGTTAATTTATTTTTCTAAAAGATCAGAGAGAAAATTAATGAAACAAATACTTTTACTTTTTGTCAATTCACCACTTGGAGTAATTCAGTATAAATTCATTGAAGTCTGGGGAACAACCACCAGTGGATTCATCTGCTGTCATTAAACTTATTCTGACATAAGGAATGGACTCAGCAAACATTTCTAGATAAGGCTAGAAATGCTAGAGTGCAGCCATTGTAAGATTTCTGTTCACAAATTGCAATTGAAATGCATGCTAAGGGCTGAAGGGACTTGTTTGATTGTTTGTTTTTCTTTTTGTCATTCCATTTTAGCTGCTTCTTTGCTCATTACATTATTCCATTAGCATAATGTATTGGTTGTGTTTGCACAGCTTTTCCTGCCAAAGACTGCCCTGCAGTTGTACAGCCATTGGGGTAACCAGCTGCTACTTACTTAAGCCTCCATCATTTTGTATGACAGAGTAACTTAATTATGCCCTGCTTGAAGATGCTAAATAAAATTGTCTTCTGAACAAGCGTACTTCACTTAATATTTGTCTCTGTCTGGTACTTGAACTCTGACACTTAAGCCATGGGCACCAGATAAATAGAAATATTTTAAAACTAAACCTAGTAGCACATTAATTATTAGAGAGTTAGAGGTTGTTTTATAGTATCTCTAGAATGCAGTTATCTCTTTAGCTCAGGTACATTGCATATTTGAAAGACTTCAGAAAACAGAAACTAAAATGCAGTTATTAGCATAATAAACCAGCAATTAAAGTTAACTTTTTTCTATGCTTTGTGAATATAGGAAATAGATCTTCCGTCAGTATTGGCCATTTTAAGAAGATAGGATTGTAATACTCTACACATTTCCAATCTGGACAAGAAAAGAGATTGCTTTCTATTCAGCAATATATTCATTTGTTAGAGTGTCTCAGTCAACAACAGTGGTCCCTCGGTGTTGTTGCAAACCATTTAGTTTTTATTTTAAACCTGAAGTATGAGTTTAATCCAAGCCATACTTTTCTTTTTACTTTTTCCTGGTAACACATTTCCTTAGTTCTCTATAAGGCAACTGTCTTTCCCCTTTTCATCACTAGACAATTATGCATATGGAAGTGACAATTTTGGGGTTGCCAACTGGCTCCTTGAGTTTTAAGTGCTCCAAAATGTCAGCTCCCATATTTTCAAATGGATTATAATTGAAGATGTGCCAATCTACATGAATTTATTTTGAACAGTTGTTCATCTGCCACATTTACCAGTTGATTTAGCCTTAGGGTAATTACAATCTCTATTCAAAGTAGATACCTGAAGACTGAATTAATAAGAACCATCTTATATAAAACAAATTTTGCTAAAAGTTATAAAAGTGCAAAACTAAAATGATTCTCTAAATTGTGCTACATCTTATCTAGTTTAATTGATCTAAGTTGTGCAAATCAGAATACATTTGACCAAAGAGAGTTTTAATTTTCTAAGTATTTGAAAGGAGTATGAAAGTGATTTGAAGACTAGACTACAACTCTGGTAAAATATCTTTGGAAATCTTATATTAAAGGAATATTTTTTATTAAATAAAATTGGAAATAAGGTTGAAATTCACTGTTGTGCAGAGTACCAAGCTGTAGCCCAGTAAATATGATTTTTGGTTACTAGGAAAATGATACATAGGCTCAGTACTGACCTGTCAGTGTAGGCTTTTGAGATGTATTTTGGCTTGTGTCCTGAGCTTGTGTCAGTTGTGATAACAATTGTCCAGCAGTTTCAGCTTAGCTCTCTGAACACTGTATATGGTAAAGGTCTAACAAACCTGTAAAGCCTCTCAATAACAAAGCACCTGGGACTTAATTTCAATTAATAAGCAGTTAACAGATGGAGACAGATTGATTGTAGATGGGAACTAATTTTTAAAAAGAGTTAATAATAAGCACAAGTTAATAATAAACATAAGTTAATAAGCACGACGTGTTAGAAAATGTGCAGAAATAACCTCAACTAGATCTAAGACTAATGGGGAGGGAACACTGGCCATCAACTTCATTCACCTCCTGGTGAATGACTTGGGATACTGGTAACTCAACATGACCTCCCGTTCTCTCTGTTCTTTTTGTGGAGGGCTGAATCTGTTGTCCTTAGGAACCAGAGGAGCACAGACAGGGTACGTATCACTGGAGAAAATGGATTGATACACATGTATAACAGATTTAGCTACATTATTAATGAGATTTTCCTGTAATAATTAAATAATTTGAACAGTAAAAACTAGTATCATTGTAACTGGATTAATAATAATATTTGCTGGAGCTTTGATTAGGCTGTTAAGATTTTAATTAGACTAACAATAAATTCTGTGCTTGGCATTTTGCCCGTAAGAAGGTCTTAAGTGTAACACAATATACCATAAAAATCCTACTTCTACATTATGTTGAAGATTCAACTAATATAGAACATAAGAACTACTTTTAAATAATCTCCTTCCTCATTTTTGCCATGCAGTACAGAATATGATTATTTAATATTGATTTATGTATTTTTCACTGCTATTTGGAAATTTCTTAGCTTTTGGAGTTCAGCACTCCTGAATATCAGGACACATTACAACATACATAGTAGACATTGGTCTTCGGTCAGTGATTGACTATTCTGGCTTTATTTATAGTATCATTGATAAGATGAATGGATCACATGGACCTTTAAAAACCATAATACTGCAACAAATTGTGTGCTGTGGTGTATGTAAGGTGTAAGATAATGTGTTATCTAAACTAATTTATGAGAAAAAAAAATCAAATTACCTACTGATATTTTAAATTACTTTGAAGGTCTGAAAGGTGGTACCTAGCATTTTCCATGAGATGTGTGTCCTGAACATGGACCACAGCAAAGAAGCAGACTTTAACTTATTACTTTTCTTAACAAAACATTGTAGTAAGTGTTGCAGAGGAAGTAAAGCGAAACATTTCTTTTCCCTTCAAAAATATTGTTCATTCCCAATAGAATATTTGCTAGTACAACACTTGTTTCAGTCTAATCTTCTCCATCTTTTGCCACAAGACAGCGTAATTTCTGATTTCGGTGTTCTATGATGTTATCTGTAAAACCACAGACAGGAGTTACTACAGGCGTTACACATCAGCAGAAAGCTTTTTCAAATGTAGCAGAAAAGTTAAAGCACCTGAAATTTGTATACTGAAAAAAAAAAAAAGAAGAGGAAGAAGAAGGAACAAACCCAAGGAATTAGCACAGGCAAAAAAGCCAGTTTAGAATTTTATGATGAGAGGTGACAGTTGCCAATAGAAATGACAACTGACATTAATGTCTACCATGTTGAGAAAATACGATGTTGTTATGTAGAATCATAGCATGGTTTGGGTTGGAAGGAACCTTTAAAGATCATCTAGTCCAACACTCCTGTCAAGGGCAGGGACACCTCCCACTAGATTAGGTTGCTCAAAGCCCCATCCAGCCTGGTCTTGAGCACTTTCTGGGATGGGACATCCACAACTTCTCTGGGCAACCTGTTCCAGTGCCTCCCCCCTCATTGTAAAAAATTTCTTCCTTATATACAATCTAAATCGACCCTCTTTCAGTTTAAGACATTTGCCTGTTGTCCTGCCACAACAGGCCTTGATAAAAAGTGTCTCTGACTCTCTTGAAAGCCCCCTTTATAGATTGAAAAGGTGCAATAAGGTGTCTCTGGAACCTTCTCTTCTCCAGGCTGAACAATCCCAACTCTCTCAGCCTGTCTTCATAGGAGAGCCCAGAGCTGGATGCAGTTCTCCAGGTGGGGTCCCAGAAGAACAGAACAGAAGGGCAGGATCATCCCTCTGCACCTGCTGGTTATGCTTCTTTGAATGCAGCCCAGGATGTGATTGGCTTTCTGGGCTGCAAGTGCACATTACTGGCTCATATTCAGTTTCTATGCACTGATATTCCCAAGTCCTTCCTGCAGGTCTGCTCTCAATGAGCTCATACCCTGGTCTACATGGATGCCTCCTGTGTTTTCCTCAGGCTCTATCTCAAAGAGTAACTGCACATTGTCAAGAATATTCATGGGCCA
This sequence comes from Limnodromus scolopaceus, assembly GCA_028565335.1. Classification (NCBI taxonomy): domain Eukaryota; kingdom Metazoa; phylum Chordata; class Aves; order Charadriiformes; family Scolopacidae; genus Limnodromus; species Limnodromus scolopaceus. The sequence goes on from JAOXNO010000001.1 coordinate 22,953,058, forward strand.
TGAAGCCAGTTGTCATAGCCTCAATAGGTTTATAATACTAAAATCTCTTAATCTCTCAACAAGAGCAGTGTGAGTATATCAATATTACATAGTGAGAATCGTCCCAAACTGTGGACAAACTCCTGGGGACAGTTTGGGAGAGCGTCAGTCGGTCCAGGCCCAGGCTCACTCATTTCTAACAGTTTAACAGTGTTCTAATCCCCATTTTATGAGTTTCGGGAGCTGTCTTTCTTTGGGATACAGCTGTCCTACTCTACCTCCATGGTAAAGTCAGGTACTGAGAAGTCACTGGAAAATGTTTGGATGAACTAAAGTTAGTTTTAGGCATGTGGTGAAATAACACTTTGGAGAGAAAACTATGCAATGCCAACTTATCAACATGCAGTTAGGGAACATACCTTTTCCAATGAGCAGCTGACAAGTCTGAGTTCTCTGTATCTACTTACCTTAAAATAATAAATACAATGCTAAAAAAAGGACATAGTAAAGCCATTTCTTTCTTTGCATAAAATAATTTATGGATAGAAAGGGAATACTTATAAATATTGCAGGAAAGGTCAAAATTAAACCTAAGTGGAAAATCTGAACAGTGAAATCATTACCATAATTCAGTTTCTGAAAGGCAGGTATAAACATGTTCCACTGAGGCTATAAGCTTTTATAACTCCTCTTGCATCCAAGTTTAAATGAAAGTTCATACTTTTTAAAACTGGCACACATTTAACTTGAAATCAGTTATTACATCTTTTCTTTCTCTAGAGGTTTCCGAAAGTAACTGAAATATACAACTACAAATAAAGAGGATTTGTTTTCTTGGTTTTCTTTGCCGTGTACAGAATTACAGCCACATTTACTGCTTGAGATAATAACCTGATGAATGTTGTACTTTCTTTTTTTTGAGAAGGCTTTGACTTTTTCTCTCAAAGCCTTATTTTAATTGGTAGTTTGTTAAGGAACATTTTTAAAAGGTTAAAAAATATCTGTTAAGTAATTTCCCATGTTTTCTAGCTGAACAAACATTTCTAGAAGATTCATTTCATGGAGTTTATCTTATACCTGGCAAATAATCTTGTTAAATGAGCAAAACAATGACTGACTTCTACCTGTAGTGTTTTTCTTGAAGAAAAGATGAATTTTCTTCCCACAGGTCCAGCCAGAAATGTATGTTGTGGACTGAAAGCAATAAAAAGCTGTGGGTGTAAGCTTATGGGGATGGAGGTTCTGCAGAGAAGCATGGATCCTTTTGTTAGCTATTGGCACCTTGCCAGCATTGTTACCTCCCTGTTTATACTCTCCTGGTTTCAAATATATTTGCCTGCAGCCAGCCTTTTCCATGTTGATTTTTAGATTTTTAGATTTTTAGATTTAGATTTGATTTGTAGAATTCATTGCACAGTGTTTCTGATTTGTGAACACAACTGTGAAACATACATGTTGTCATCCAGTCAACTCTTTAGCAAGCAGCAACACATGCAAAAGCAATTGTAGTGTTACGGCATGTGCATGACTTTAAAAGAAAAAAACGACTGTCTTTTTCTCAGCCCTCTAGATTCTGCAGCAGAGGGACAATGGCTATGAATGCTTTCAGTGTTTTTCTGAGATGAAAAAGATTTGCACTCTCTTCACTACAAACAGAGAGGGACCATTTTGCTGTCTTTCCTAATCTGTGGGATGCCTGTGGATAGATGGCATATACCTTTATTTTATGACGTATCATTTATCTTCTCATTATAAATGATCTGGTAAAGGCTTCCAACACCTGGGAGCGAAGGCAAGAGTGGTGGGAGGAAACGAGAGAAAAAAAACCCTTGTGGGAAACCAAACTTGCCGCAGTTCTGGCCTTAGAAAATGAAACTGTCCAAAGGAGCTGGGAAGATTCACATAAGAGACATAAAGTATTTGGTAACAAGGGTAAGGGAAAAATTAAATCATAATTCAATCTTCTGCTCTGTTACTGGCAATGTGGGACATGTTGAAGAGTGACCATCTGGGTATATCTGTCTCAGCCCAATGGTTCAGACTACAGTGCTTGATATCGCAGCTGTCTCTTAAGCCTGAGGGGAAAAGCAGTTCTAAAGGGTAAATTGTATAGAATTAGCCAATATGAGATGTTAGACCAGCAGTGTCTTTTTAAACATCCACGTCTCTTTGGAGTCCAAGTAGCTGAGTTGGATCTACACCGGGCACTCTGATAGCTTGAGATGTAGCAAGCCTTCCCTCTGTGGTTTAGCACTTGACTAACTACTGGAGTTGTTCATCTTCTGTGTTACAACTACTAGCATTTAGAGTGTAAAACTTAGATTCAATTCACTCAAGAAGTCACAATAGCCACATCTCCCACCTATCCAGGTTATACTATTAAAACCAGATTAGGAAACAGGCTGTTCCCTAATATCAAATAGGTACCCCCTATTTGATGTATTAAAACTGCGTAGAAAAGAAATAGCATGAGAAAACCAACAATTCTGAAGAGAGCAGGAATATAATCTTATGTGTGAAAGTAAGGGAGGGTCGAAACCAAGGAAGCAATCTGGACAAAATTAGAGATATTACCACTATTTTTTTTTTTTCTAATGAAGTGGTTGCTTTGTATTGAACTCAAGGCATGCTGTGTGCATGACATTGCCTCTGCAAGCACCAAACTGATAGGACACTACTGGGGACTTGGGGGATATTTCAATTGCAAGCAGTGAAGCCTAGCTGATAGTCATCCAGACAGCTGCACTGGGACAATTTGGTGCACGCACTTGCTTTGATGCATAGAAATTTTTCAGGTTACCAAGGAGGCAATTCAGCTTCAAGTACTTCCAAATTGAAGAAGCCATCAAAGTATCTGTGTTTTGCTGAAATATCCTTTCTGGGTGCCCCAATATTTCCAATGTCACATTTTAAGTTTTAAAGTAGAAAGAAAGAGATACATAGTCCTAGAATCAATAGTAGAAGATAGAAAATCCCTAAATATCCACACAGACATTATCTATTATAACTGCTGAGGCAGTCAGGGCATATACAACCAAGCTTGTAGGACTCTTCTGATAAGGAAAGTGTCCAGGTCATTTGTAAGACAGACAGATCATGTGTCTGAGTGGGTACATAGGGTCTAGATCATCTACATGGGATAGTCTGTTGTGAGGGATCCTTTGTCAATTGTGGAGGTGGAAAACAGTACTTAAGAAGTCTTGTATCAGTTCTGGTGTGGGGTTGGAGTGGGGGATAGAGACAGGAAGGTATTTAGGCCTCAAGTTTTTCCCATTGTATAAAGTTGGTTCTTTTTCTTGTGTTACCATGATTTTAGTTTTCTGCCTTATATCTTCTGACTGTAAAGAACAAGGAGAATAGATATATCAGGCTTTGTTATCTGTGAAAGGCTTTATTGGACAAAAAGTTTGTAGTTCAGAAGGGATTTTTGTGTGAGGAGTGCTGAAATTCATTTCTGTGAAACCATGAATCGTTGTGAGAAAGGGACCTTTATTCTCCTATAACTTAGAGTGAGCTACCACCGTGAGACACATGAAAAATTATTCAGACCTCATATCTTATTAAACTGAACTACTTTTCTTGTTCCTTGATTTTTAGAGGAGCTAATTCTGTAAATGTTACAGGTAGTTATGTTCCCAGAATAATAAAAGTACACAGAATGCACAGCCATAAAACATTAATGTCCTCTTTTCAGGGATAAAACAAGATGAGTCAAACAAAAGTCAGACCAGGTGTGTGGCATCCTGTTTGCTAGACTTGTGCGTCATCAGAGTGCAAGAAGGGGGATTCCAAAACTGAGAAAGACTAGTTGCAGGGGATGTTCCTCTCCTATAAACAGACTATCAGCCTCAAATGACCATTTAAAAAGAAATAGGGCCTGTTGCTATAGAATATGGGGTAATGGTTTTAAACTAAAAGAGGGTAGATTCAGACTAGATATAAAGAAGGAACTTTTTATGATGAAGGTGGTGTAGCACTGGCACAGGTTACCCAGAGAGGTGGTAGATGCCCCATCCCTGGAAACATTCAAGGTTAGGTTGGACGGAGCTCTGAGCAACCTGATCTAGTTGAAGATGTCCCTGCTCATTGCAGGGGGATTGGGCTAGATGATCTTTAAAGTTCCCTTCCAACCCAAACTATTCTATGAAACTAATAGGAAAAAGAATCAGACCCAGGCTGTCATTGACAATTAGTCTCCAGCTGAGTATGCAATTGCATTAGTGTACAGAGTCAGACTTATGTACACACCACACAAAATATGTACATGTAAGTATATGTTCCAAGTCTTCCTTTCAAGGTGTAATAAGCTTCTTGAAGTGCTTCTTTCTCATTAGCTTAATTAAAGAGTAAGTAGTAACAGTGATCCATGCAAAACAGGATCCCTAAGGCCTAAGCTCTCTATATTCACTGTTTGAAAACTGTTCTGTCAGAAAATTCCCAACTCACTCTAGTTTTAATGTTTCAATAATTATAATGACTGGTTCAAAAACACAGCAGTCATTAGAAATAAATCACACTGCCTAGGAACTGTAATCTGCAACATGAAACCATCTGTGATTTTAAAATAGGCTGTTGGGCTGGTCATTTCAATCAAATCCACAGAAAATACATTAGATGTAACGATACAGCTCATGCAAAATACCTGCACTAAGTGTATTGAAATTCATGGGTTCTTATTATTTCAATGAAGGCGTGATGATATTTGGAGTTGATTCACTTATGAAGCTTACTTGAACTTAAACCTTCAGGCAGAAATGTTTTCTCTTTAGTATCTGTTAAAGCTTGGAATTGTGAGAATTTTTATCGCAAAAAAGGTCATTGAGATCTACAATCATGCACGTATTTCTTGCTAATATTACTAGTACTATTGCATGAATGTATGTATTTTACCCTATAACATCCAGAGAGTCTTTATCTTTTTTTGTCATCTAACTCTTATACCAAGCCATGAGAGAAAGATGAAGCTTGCAGCTTGAGTACCTGAATAAGGACTTAAAAATATATATATTTAAATGTCAGGCATTGCTACTGTTTCGGTGGATGAAGCTCAGCTATGAGTTGTATTTTAAAAAACAATAAGGATTCAAAAAGGATTTTTAATCTTTGATGGAATTTTCCTTTGCACTACAGTATGTTAAAGGTATTATTTGCATTGATTTCAGTTTTCCAAATCCCATTAGGAAATAAGTGCATCTTCAGGAACCAAAATACTTTTGCTTTTGGACAAAACTTAATGCAACATGTAACCCTAAAAGCCGCTGCTGTACTAGTTTAATTGGAGATCAACCAGTTCAGTTCAGAGAGAAATGGATGTGCTGTTTGTGCTGTTTGCATATGAACATGCATCTGCACAGAGGTCCTTCCACAGAAGTCTGAAAGCAACTGCTTATTAATGTTAATTTCTGAGGGTATCACTAGAAGTGTTCATGCAAAATGTAGGTCAAGCTCTACTTTCAGGCATACCATGTTGTTTTGGAGAGTGAAAGGAATGGAATTATTTCACTGGCTTGAGAATAGAATGTATCGTGCATATTTCCTGATATATTGTCTTGATGTATTATTGAAATTAAGGAAAGTGTCGCTCCTATAACTTTCCTCAGCACAATAAGAAGACAAACCTGATTGTCTTTTCAGTTTGGTGCTGTCCCTGAAAGCAGGTTCAGCTTATGAATTTTTAAGCATTGTCAATCTTTTCTTAAAGAGTAGATTAGGCTAGCCCTCATTTTATGGTAATATTTGACAATTTTCTGTACAATTGAAAGATACCTCACAGGGTGGTTCAGAGTGACAGTCCACGCTTCCAAAATACATTTGTCACATTTCTCACCTAGTATTGCTTTAAGCGAGTAGTTTATTTGAGATCTCTAAGCAGAAAGTATCTAATGGAAAAACTTTGTAAGCTGAAAGACATTAAAAAATGTCCGACTGTAGCAGAGACTGCACACCAGTTTATTATATCACTACTTTTCTGCCAAGGGCCAAGTTACCCAAGGGCACATAATAAAAACAGATGATCTGAAGCTGACATTGCAGACAGACTTACTACCTTATCTCCAGGTTAGAGTGATAGTATTGGCTCGCGCTTAAAATCATGCCTGACAACAATGTCAGTGAATCCACTGCCAAGGCAATGAACGGGTTTTACTTTAGTATCTTTTTCAGCATAACAACATAATTACTAAGAGATTTCTACTCAGTTTAGCAAATCACACAGAATTGTAAAGTAAAATTGTTGTCTCATAAAATGACTAATAAAATATATTTTCCTAAGAAAAAATAAATGTTGAGAGAACTACAATTATTATTTCTAATATACTATCTGAATACTTCTCCAAACAGAAAGCTCTCTCTTCTGTTCTTCTGGAATCATCATTGTAATTTTCTTTTACGGGACTACGGAAGACCAAAGTTGCTTTCCTTTTGTAGGTGGTAACAAGCAATAAACTGATTCACTTGGAAATGTCAGATTTTTCCTTCATATCTACAGGGGACTCTATAGGGGACTGAGGTCCTTTGTGATCTGATTTCCTGGTCCCCAATTTTCTGATTTCTTAGTTAGGACTGTGACATATTAATATATTTATTGTGTGCCAACAGAGCGTTGTGACTAGAATTCAGCAGTATGGTGGAAATGTGTACAAGTTTCACTACAGAGAAGCTTATAATTTTTTTGCAAGCTTGAAACTCAAAGAGTGTATCAAAGATTTCATTAGATTATGCATTATGCCTGCTGCCAGTTAAGCCATGCTACATACTACTGAATCACCATGTGGAATACTGTTGTAGAGGCTTCTGTGTATTAAAGTAGATGATACAAGGCTAACCCTTTTGTCATTCCTCTTTTCCTGTGCAGACATATTTGTTTATTTTCTGAAAATGCTATTGCTACAGTCTTGATTACTTTTATGAGAATGAAGTTTAATAAATATTATGCTGTTTCTGTCACCTACCCTTAAGGTTAAAAACCAACATCAAACAGCCATATTTGACTATAATTAAAGGCAACCAAAGTCAAGGGTCCTTCTGATATATGTGCATAAAAGGAAGAGTGTTATTGGTTCCCTGTCCACCTAGTATTTTTAAGTTAATTACTTTATTTTCCTTCTTATATTAAATCAATATAACAATGATTTTTATGCTATTTTTTCTTTCCTTCCCCAGATGTACATCCAGACAACAACACTTACTGTCTCCATGAGTTTAAGTGCTTCTGTGTCTCTGGGCATGCTCTACATGCCCAAGGTTTATATTATCATTTTTCATCCAGAGCAGAATGTTCAAAAACGGAAGCGGAGCTTCAAGGCTGTAGTGACAGCTGCCACAATGCAAAGCAAACTGACCCAAAAAGGAAATGACAGACCGAACGGCGAGGTCAAAACTGAACTCTGTGAAAGTCTTGAAACCAACAGTAAGTCATCTGTAGACTTTCCCATGGTCAAGAGTGGCAGCACTTCCTAATAGATGTACGTTCACAAGAATGCACCTTTTTTTTTAATAATAAACTTTATTCTTTTTGTTGATTGTTCTGCATGAATCCACAGATGTGTCAGAATTCATGTACTGCTGAACACAGGAATGCCTAGAGTTGTTTCAAACAAATTGTTCTTCACAGGAGACTAGCAAAAATAAAACAAACAAACAAAAAGCACAGACAGATTTTGGAAAGCCACATCTTTTTAAAATGTTTTAGCTAGTGCTAATTTGGTGTGTTGTGCATTGCTGTACCAGTCGTGGTATGTCCTGACAGTTCATAAGGTGTATTTATGGTCATCATTGTATCTTCAAAACTCAAAGGCTGTTGGAAAAGAAAATAATGAAAACAGTTAATATTGGTTTTATTTTGTAGTTAGATATAGAAGTGAAAATATGGCTTTTACCTTTCCACCTTAACTTAATATTTGTTACCGTGCTAATTTATCACAACTCATGATTACTAATGTTACCCAGAATAACACTTGCCATCCAGGTTTTCATTGTGGTCTTACTTATGTTGGAACAAAATAATGGTAATTCATATACAGCTTAATCATTACACGTTGTGATACATCATGAGTTAGTAACGGGAAAAAGTTCTTTCTCATGCCAGAAAAGTTCTTGAATCTTGCCACATCTCTAAATTGCTCTGGCATAGAAGAAAGCGGAGGTGATTGATAGCTTCCATTCCACCATATGATACACAGTTTTGTAAACTGGAATTCACAACAGTAATAATCAAATACAAGTAGAGCCAGTAACTTTACACCCAGAGTTTAGTAGTAATGGACAATTGATTTCTATTGAGGAGTCAGAGGTCACATGGGATGGAGAGCAGCTGTTACAGTTAAAGACAATTTTTTCAGTCATTTTACTACAAATGAGGATTTTTTTTTTAATTTTTATTACTTTGTGATGGTGTTGACAGGAGATTGAATAGTATTATTTTGCTTGAGCACATTAGACAAGCCAGTACCAAGTTTGCAGAAAAATATTGTATTATTTCAGAAAAATTGAAACCGCCACTGAATTCAATCAGAGTTTGCCAGATTGAAGACTATATAAAAGTCCCTAAGTTTACCATACAATGCATGGAGGATATGGAGCAAACCTACTCACTTAAAAAAGTCATGAGCCTTCAAAATGTGTAAATCTGCTAGACTGAGCTATGGGTTTACACAGATTCATATTATGACATATAACAAAGGACAAAGGGAGAAAGGCAATGAAATTCATTGCAGATCAAATACTAGCATGGAAATATGAAGAACTCCATAATTACTCAAATCTTCAGAAATCACCAAAAAAAATTCATAAGGGAAAGAGGTAGATTTTATTGAGTTTGCAAAATTATAAACTTCTGAGAAAAGGTCAAAGGGTGAGAAAGTAGGGCGAGAAAGAGTGTTAATAAGAAAGTCTTGGGTATCTGATGTTTATCTACAGTACCTAATTAAGAAATGCTGTGTTTAGTATTCCTTAAACTATGATTATAAATAATTCATGAAAACAGCTGCTACTGGAAGCAAGTCTGTTTCTCCAGTAGTGTGATGTATGCAGGATAATGCTTATTTACTGGGCTCTAAACATGTTTTTAACAGTAGCATATCTATATAATTCTGAGCTCCCTAGGAGTATATTCTGACTAGGCTTTGATCCAGGCATTATAATGCTTCATAGGCAAAAATTCAGAGTCAAGTCATTTGCACTCCAGAGAGCTGTCCCTATATAATTGAGCTCTTGGCCTGAAGATGGGTTTCCCTCTTCCCCCAAATTGTTCTTTGCTATTTGGATTTAATCAGCTTCCCTCTTTTCTGCCAAAATAGTTATTATCAAAACTTTTGGAGGTTCCTGTGAATTATCAGTGCACAATGCGACATAAGAAACAATCTCTCAGCACTGCAAAATTTCTTCTTACGCTGGCTCCATGCGAGATAGATCTTTCTTTCTAGTGACAGTATATGAAGCTGATTGCAAAAAATCAGGCTATTCCTAGTATACTAGTAGCAGTAAGTACCTCCGAAGCACAAATACTGGTAGTGATAACAATGCTTATAATTAGGTAAGAGATAAGATCACATGGTAAGATCATCCAGAGAGAATTCTGCTCTGTCTGGTTTGTCCTGTTTCATGTAACAGACTTTATTCCATGTTGTCCTGCACATTAATATAGTCATGTTTTTTTTTTGGAGATACATTCATATTCAGTGGAAAACAAATTGTATGTGGGAAAGAGTATGAAAAAAACCCAAAAATCATCCAGATGCAATTACAGACAGCATAACAATGACAAGTACTTTAAATGCATATAGGTCATATCACAATAATCATTCTAAATTGTTTTAGATCCTCTTTTATTTTATTATTTTTCTTTTCTTTTTTTTTTTTTTTAATCATTCCAACAGCAATGTAGTAACTGCAGCTAGAAAAGAGTGTTCATTCCCAGAAAATAATTCAGCCAAGCCTGTTACTTTTTCTGGCCATCTATGCTTGCCAAATGTGGTTCATGTTATTACTATGAAATGCTAACAGTCTTAAAGAGCAGGACACCAGCTGCTGAAGCTTTCAGATCCCCAAACAGGAACTGTAGGCTTATTGCAGCAAACTAGAAAGACACTTGCAATATTAATCAAGTGAAAAAACCATTGTTTTGAGATGAGATTAGATTTAGTACATTTTGAACTACTATCTACACTAGCTTCTTGTGCTACCATTTTTTAAAGTAACAAAACCCAGAACTCAATAGGATAATTTTTGCTTCTTGATCAGTCCTAGAGTAATTCTCAAAACTATATGAGTCTCAGATATACAACGAAGTTACAGCAAATTAACAAGTTACTCTAAATCAGCTGAGATGTAGTAAGTACTTATTTTTGTATTTTGAGCGTCTTGCAAATGTCCTCACATAATTCAGCTTACTGAGTTGTGACAAATCCGATTATGTTATATAGCTGTGGGCTAAAAACATACACAAGAAAAGTTATAGAACTCAGCTGATACAGGGTAATGTGGTAAGCTAGCTTAAACTGATCACGTATCTCAGCCTATTTTCAGGGCAAGGGGAAAAAATTAGCTCTGCTCCCTCCATCCTTTTGTTCCCAAGTGTGCAGAGTTTGCAGATGTGCATTTGTTTGTTATTTCTTAGCTGGGAACAAAATCCTTTTATGCTCTAAGGAACTTGGTGCCATTTTGGCAGTCCTGCATTATTTTCAGAAGGAACTTAACAGGGCAAAGGAAAAACAGAATCAGAAATCCAGCTGTGGGAGCATGGGAGAGTTCAGATGGGAGCAGTACATCCCATCTGAAAGATCTGAAAGATGTAAATGAGGCTATATTTGCTTCAAGTGTCCCAATACACGCAAATAAAGCTATTTCATGTTGGTGCTTGAATACTGTGATCGATTATGTGAAAGACTTGCTTAATGTGCCAAAAGCAATCCTTTAATGAATTAGCTTTTCTGCAAACTACTGGAGCTACCTGTGCAAGTGAAAGTAAGAAATACTGCATTTTGCACCTTCCTACTGATTATTCATTCTTATATATACATTCTCAGGGAACAAAAATGATAGTGATATGTGAATTATAATGATCTGGTTCTGCTGTGTATTAAAAAATGGCAAATACAATATTAGAATCAAATTGCTCAGAAATCCAAAGAAAATACGAAGAAAAAACAAGCAGCAAATTTAGTTATTTATACTACCTAGTACTACTTTGCAGAAATTTTAGTGATCTTTGGATTAATTTAATCTTTGGCCCAAGAGAGAGAAACTCTTCTTTCTTGGTTTCTGTAGCCTGTTCTTCCCGAATCATCAGATTGTTGGTCTGGGTTGGGTGCTAGTATGAAGAATCCTTTTTCTATCTATCTATATCTCAGCTGTTCCCACCAGATTCTATACAGAAAAATGAAACTGAAGAAGGGAAAGTAGGGAAATAGAATTAAGATCTTTGAATCTATAGACCAGACAATTTTTGTAACATTAAATTATTTTCATCGTGATATCTGCAGTCTTCACTACCATAAGCAGAACTTGTCTGTAGCAGACAGAATATAAAACATTTGGGAAGCCAAATTCCTCTTTATGCAGTGTGACATAGACCTTATTATAGAGACATAAAAGAGACAGTCTCCCAGCAGTCTGATTTGCCATGTACCCACCTGGACTAAAATTAGGGAGCTGCTTGTGAGACCAGACGTCACCAGCTCTCTCTTCCCACCCCTACATTAACACAACAGTGGAGTCTTGGCCGTATTTTTTACAGCAAAGAGATAAGGGCTAGAAGATTCACAGTTGCTGACTTTTACAATAGTAAAGGTGTTTAACTTCCTCAATATATTGCCTCATTCTGAACAAGGGATATCAGGAAGAAATGATCAGCTGACCATCAACATAAGGAGATCTTAAAAGCATGGCAACTTTAAAATACAGCCTATGCCTCAGAAATACTTCTGTTGGCTCACTTATAAGCAGATGCTTTGTGTCTGAAGGCTCTCTAGAGAATACTTCCTGTAGGCATAGCTACTCAGTTCCACTAACTTTGAGAGATGTTTCCCATGTTAGGCTTTGCTCCTTTCAAGGAGCATAAGCCTCCTTCTACATGGACAACCCACCACTAACTGCAAAGTTGTCTTCAACCAATAGAAGAGAGAAAAAAATCCAAGCTCTAAATTTAAAAATCTTCTATACATAAATCAGCCAAAATAATACTAGACTAATAGTAGATTGAAATCATGTTATGCGTATGCTAAAAGCACTCATCATTGTTCATCTCTATTGACCTCTGCTTCCCCGAGTCATAAACAAAATAAGTTACCATCAAGAACACAGCTTGAGATCCAACTTACTCACCACTTATATACATGCCTAAACTTTCTTACTTTATTCCATAAACATGGGCCATGTTATTCGGAGATATAGTTGGACATTGTTTGAGTTCAAAAGCTAAATATGTTTTTTTTTTCTCCTCTCTTGATTCTAAAAAACCTGAACTTTGTATTTTGTTGTTTTCTTTTGATTTTTTGATTTACAGCCTCCTCTACCAAGACAACTTATGTCAGTTACAGCAATCAGGCAAATTGAGCAGGAATGAAATTCACTGGAAGACCTGCAGGATGGGATCTTGCAAACAAAGACTTTACCGCCACCAGAATTCAGTCTTGGAAATATCCATAGACTACATTCAAATCAATAGTCAGTCTCCTAAAGGACAAGAATTAAAACAAGAGGCAAAAAGAGACAGGGGAAGGAAAAGTCCAGTTTTATAACATAGAGACAGAGTGTCAAGCTTCTGAACTGTTCACTCACTAAAGGAAGCAAATCACAAAAGGAAAACAAATGTTAGCTTGTGAAAAAAATGCTGTTGAAATAAAGTCTGATGTTATATTTGTAAGTACTTTTTTGTGATTGTGACAATTTCCTTTCCTGTCCTACATTGTTCAACTTGTAAAAGAAGATGAGTTTGTTTCTTGTGATGGCTGACTGAATTAAGTCCTGGGTTATGCTAAAATAAATGCAATGGTCAACGCATGCTAATTTTTATACAAAGTAATTTATTTCTAATAATAAAGGAATGTTTTGCAAATGTTGAGACTTGTTTTGTTGCAGTTTTAAGGAGAAAAATTCCTTACACTGTTGTCTATTGTTTGTTTAGAATGTGCAGTAAAGGTGGGTGTACAAATAAAATAATAATCATGGCATCAGAAGAATGCAGTGTAAACTCTAAGCATGTGTGTGTGTCTGTATGTGTGTATGCGTGCACGTGCGTGTGTATGTATGTGCATGCCTTCATGCATGTGTGTGTGTCCTCTGCAGTGTGTGAATTTATTTGTTCAAAGCTTTGTGACTATTTTTTCTAATGGAAGGATTTTTCCTCCTTCTCGCTCTTCAAAGTAAGTGCATTTTATATGTTTGTAAAGTGAAGGAGTCCTGATAGTAATTATTTTGTATGATTGTATTATATTTTTGAACTTCCACCAATAATTTTGATCCTTTTCATTTCTGGAACTTACAGTTTGTAAGACTTTATGACAGCTAGACTGGATTAAGCTGAAAGTATATTCAGCCTAGTATCCTGTCTCTGACAGGGAAATGTAGCAGATGCTTATCTCAATAAAGGTGACTTTGAAATAACAAGAGAGAAATCAATAGAGAATTTGGAAAGCAGTAACCTAGTGGATATATGTGCTATTAAAATCAAAGAAATGGTTGTCCATCTACAATCTTTACATTTTCTAACTCCCACATTAAATGACTGTGTGTGCATTAGAAATGGTTATACAAAGATAAAGAGAAATTCATACAGATATCTATCATGTTAATAAACCCCTCCAAATGACTTTAAAAAAGACAGCTAGAGACTTTCCACTTCATTACTATACCTGTGGTGTTCTTTAAGACTTTTTCACTCCACTCCACACTACTTACCATTTGGCAAGTCAATGGTTTTTCACAATCATTTGGTTATTAAATGTTATTTCTCCTGAATTAGCCCAGATGGCTCCTTGTGCTTTTTTCATCTAAGGAGCTGTATTTTTGTAATAGAATCATAGAATAGAATCATAGAATGGTTAGGGTTGGAAGGGACCTCAAAAGATCATCGAGTTCCAACCCCCCT
>JAOXNO010000001.1:22967222-22983746 GCA_028565335.1 Limnodromus scolopaceus
CTTCTGCCTTTTCGTTTGTTTCACCTTCAGCCTCCAGTGCCCCATATTTGTTGTGCAGGGGTAAATGGAAAGATGAGATCATAATAATGATCATAAGATGAGATCATAATAGATCATAAAGAAGCTGTGGTGGGGCCTAATAACATGAGTGAAAGTTGAAGTGTCTGAAACTGAATTTCCTTCTGTTACATTGTCAACATTTAAGCTCTGAAACAGTCAGAAAACTACATGACAGTGAATTTCCATTTTCAAAATATTTGACAAAACGTATTTAGTTTTTCCCATCATTTAAACACCTGAATTATTAACCGGTGATTGCTTTGGTATAATGTGGTATTGTGTGTTTAGTATGTGTGATATTTTGTGTGAAAATTTCTTTGCTGGGTAGTCCACGAGCACATGAATCCCAAATCTATAAACTAATATATGCTTAATTTTAAGCATGTGAGTAAAAAATGAGTTCAAAAAATATTCATAAAACCAGTTGTAGTTCTGTTTTGTGAGCTAATATCTCATCAGTTTGACGTTTTTGGGAAAATGGGTTGATTAGATCCATGTTTTAACAAGTAAGACTTCCATGTCTAGGATGGATTCCCTAAGAGAGAAAGCAAATTTTTTTTTAATGTCAAAACTAATGCTTTGGGACAGTTTCTTTTCAAGAAACCTTTGAAAAGTTTAGTTTTCAATCTACAACAAAAAAGGTTTCAAATATTTTCCCCATATCTTTACATGACATAAGCATAACAACATGCACTTGAAGAAGCAGAACATATGAATTGCCTTCCAGTTTCAGTGCAGTCCAAAGAAAATGTTATTCCGAACAGATTTATCAAGACCAATATACACTTTTTTTTTGGTTGAACAGTAGGGTAAACATGGCATGCAAATTATTCTGTGCATTTTCTGTGTTATTCTGTCTGAAACATGGAGTATATTAAGCTTGTGAGTCTCACTGGTATTAATGTAACTCATCAGATAAATGAGCACACAGTACGAATTATGGAATGAACTGAGCGTTTTCAAGAGACAAGAGAACAACACTGGTCTACACATGTCACTTCTATAGAGTAGTTATGTACAATTTATACATTTGCATAGAATGGTACATATCTGTAACTGTGATCAAAAGCCCTTTCTTTGCTTGGATCCCTCTAGAGCTATGGAAGAGCAATGCATTTTATTTCTGAATGAAACATCGACTTTGCTCCCTTCAGCTGAGGACATTTTTTCCTGTACAGACTGTAGCAGTTCCAAAGATTTTTTTTTCCAGCAACCTGATTTGTGAGTTCTGCTTCCAGGACTGTGTCTTCACATGACTTTAAGTCCCATTTGTGCAATAGATTGTGCATCAGCTCTACAAGTCCTAACTTCTAAATTAGGTAACCTGAATTTTGTGACTCCACCTGAGCCCTACTTAAGGGATTATTAAGAGACTGCAGTCTACAGCCTTTAACAAGACTGATGTACGTTTTCTGGCATCATCATTGAACACAAACAGTTCAGATGAAGACATTAAATATTTTTCAGTGATTGATTCTAATTAGGTTGAGTGGTCCTTTTTTTCAGCTTAATGAGGCTTTGTCTTCAGTTTAGCTATTGTAATAAAAAGCAACCTCCTAAAAAAAGAAAATTACTGTATAGAAAGAACCAGGGAATTGTATAATTCAGTTGAAGGAAAAATTGCTATAATTTTGCAACATGAGTATAAAAAAGGCTGAACTTTAGAAAAATTGCTTCCACTGTTCTTTACTTTTTATATTACAAGGTCCATCTTTATGAGAAGATTGGGGTAATTCAGTCAGCAATAAGGAGAAATCCCCACAGTCTGTTGTTATTGTGTCTTTGAATACTCATACAGTTGCTGAATTTTTCTTCTCTCTCTATGAAATAGCCATCACTTAATCTTTCTATACTGTTTGGGGTTTGTTTTTAGATGTGGGTGTGGGTTTTTTTGTTTGTGTGTTTGTTTGGGGCTTTTTTGCTTCTTTGTTTGTTGGGTTTTTTTAGCAACCTCTCTTTCCGCCTTGTTCTGCTCTTTATCTTATAGCATTGACATTCATGAAGCTATAGTTAAACCATTATCAATATTTCCATTAAGAATAATATTATCTAACACGAAGATTCTGCAAGTTGAAACTTGGCATGTATTGTGTTACTCTATGTGCAAAAGAATGTAAATGGAAAAATAGAATTATTTACGTAAGTCAAAATGAAAAGCTTACAAACAAAATAAATCCCTGAGGCAAATGTAATCAGAAGGTGGTAACACTTTAAAAACTGAGATTTGGCCAGTGATCCTAATACTATATGTTCTAGTTATGTACAATACATTAAAGGAAAAATTGTACAAGAGAACCATACAAAAATATAAATGTTCCATATCCATTTTCACATACTTTTACTTTGTCTTCCCTTGAAACTATATTTTGGGGGTCTATGGCCCTAATATAAAAACCATTCAAGTTAATGAAAGTCTTACCTTTAAATTAGCAGGTTTGAGATCAAACATCATTAAAATAAACTATATGTTTTTAAAAATATTAGCTTTTAATAAATGGTTGACACTGAAAGCTACATTACACATATATCAATTTTAACTGATTCAAAACCCTTAAAATGTTTTGAAATATTCTATAAGCAGCTGGGAGAAGTCTCACAATTGCTAGCCTTTGTTCTCATTGAGGACTTCAACTTACCAAATGTCTGCTAGATATACAATAAAGCAGAGAGGAAACAGTCTAGGAGGTTCCTGCGGTGTGTGGAAGATAACTTCCTGACACAGCTGGTGAGGGAGCCAACTAGGGAAGATGCCTTGCTGGACCTGTTGTTTGTGAACAGAGAGACTTGTGGGTGATGTGATAGTTGCAGGCATAGCAATCATTAAATGATAGAGTTTTAAATTCTTGGGGAAGTAGGGAGGGGAGGTCAGCAGAATTGCAACTATGGACTTCTGGGGACAAACTTTGGGCAGTTAAGGAGCCTGTCCCTTGGGACACTGGGTATTCTTCAGAAAGAAAACCTTAAAGACACAGGAGCAGGCTGTCCCCGTGTGCTGAAAGATGAGCCAGTGGGCAAGAAGACCAGCCTGGCTGAACAAGAGCTTAATCTGGCCATATAAGGCAATAAAAAATGTTTCTATAAATACATTAGCAACAAAAGTAGGACTAAAGAGGATCTCCATCCTTTATTAGATGAGGTGGAAACATATTGACAAAGGATAAGGAAAAGGGTGAGGTACTTAATGCCTTCTTTGCCTCAGTCTTTAGCAGTAGAACCAGTTTTTACCTGAGCACCCAGTCCCCTGAGCTAGTAAATAAGGATAGGGAGCAGAATGAAGCCTCCATAATCCATGGGGAAACGGTGAAGCACCTGCTACATCACCTAAACGTACATAAGTCTATGCGGCCAGATGGGATCCGCCTGAGGATACTGAGGGATCTGGTGCGTGAGCTCACCAAACCACTTTCCTTTTTTTATCAGCAGTCCGGGCTAAACGGGGAGGTCCTAGTTGAGTGGAGGTTAGCAAATGTGACAGTCATCCACAAGAAGGGCCAGAAGGAGGATCTGGGAAACTACAGGCCTGTCAGTCTGACCTCAGTGCTGGGAAAGGTAATGGAACAGATCATGATGAGTGCCATTATGCGGCACATGAAGGTCAAAAAGATGATCAGGCCCGGTCAGCATGGCTTCGAAAAGCAGGTCCTGCTTGACTAACTTGATCTCCTTCGATGACAAAATGACCCGCTTAGCAGGTGAGGAAAAGGCTGTGGATGTTTTTTGCCCAGATTTTAGCAAGGCCTTTGAAACTGTTTCCCACTGCATTCTCCTGGAGAAACTGGCTGCTCATGACCTAGGTTGGCTTGTTATTCACTAGGTAAGAAACCAGCTGGATGGTTGGGCCCAAAGAGTTGTAGTGAATGGAGTTAAATCCAGTTGGTGGCTGGTCACAAGTAGTGTTCCCCAGGGCTAGTACTGGGACGAGTTCTCTTTAATATCTTTATCAATGATCTGGATAAGGGGATCGAGTGCACCCTTAGTAAGTTTGCAGATGACACCAAGTTAGGTGGGAGTGTTGATCTGCTGGAGGGTAGAAAGGCCTTGCAGAGGGATCTGGACAGACTGGATCAATGGACCAAGGTTGAACAAGGCCAAGTGCCAGGTCCTACACTTGGGTCACAACAACCCACGCAATGCTACAGGCTTGGGGAAGAGTGGCTGGAGAGCTGCCTGGAAGAAAAGGACCTGGGGGTGTTGGTCAACAGCCGGCTAAATATGAGCTGGCAGTGCACCTAGGTGGCCAAGAAGGCCAACAGAATCCTGGCTTTGGTCAGCAAGAGTGTAGCAAGCATTACTAGGGATGTGATTTTTTCGCTGTACTCAGCACTGGTGAGGCTGCACCTCAAGTACTGTGTTCAGTTTTGGGCCCCTCACTACAGGAAAGACATTGAGGTGCTGGAGCATGTCCAGAGGAGGGAAAAGAAGCTGGTGAAGGGTACGGAGCACAGATCTTATGAGGAGTGGCTGAGGGAACTGGGGTTGTTTAGCCTAGAGAAAAGGAGACTGAAGGGAGACCTTATCACTCTGTACAACTACCTGAAAGGAGACTGTAGCGAGGTGTGGATCAGTCTCTTCTCCCAAGTGACAAGTAATAGCACAAGAGGAAATGGCCTCAAGTTGTGCCAGGGGCACAGGATGTATATTATGAAAAATTTCTTCTCTGAAAGGGTTGTGAATCATTGGAACAGGCTGCCCAAGGAAGTGGTGGAGTCACCATCCCTGGCGTTATTCAAAAGATGTGTAGGTGTGGTGGTGCCTCAGTACATGGTTTAGTGGCGGACTTGGCATTGCTAGGTTAACGATTGAACTTGTTCTTAAAGATCTCTTTGAACCTAAGCGATTCCATGATGGTAGCTATGCCACTTGATGATCTGCTGTTGCCTCCTCTCACTAGACAATATAGACTAAAACCAAGTAAACTTTGTGAATGATTCCATACTCCAAATAATCATATCGCAAATTAGCTTTCATGATCTTAAAGGTCTTTTCCAACTTAAACAATTATATGATTTTGTAATTCTTTATATGTACAAGAAATTCTAATGTATAAATCACTTACTACAGAGGATTATTTTAACCTGATCTAAATCAAATTATTGTTGTGGTGAAAAGAACCAAATAGTGAAATCATTAGAGGTATACAGATTACGGTAGGTAGCTCTCTTTAGGACCGATTGAAGTCATCTACTTTGGTACCTAAAATGATCTAGGTCTCAGAGCTTTCAACTTATAAATAAGGAATGGGTGAAGGTCTTGAAGTGACCTACAACCTTAATTCTGCAAACTTTCATGGCCTCTCTTCACAAATGTGAGCAGTTCATTGTAGAAAAATTAAAATTAATACAGACCAAGGCCTGGGTTGGTGCCTCTAGCTTGCAGATAGGTGACAGGGTGAGATCCCCTGTCAATGGCACTGTCTTCCAGTAAAGAAGCTGTCCCAACATATAAATCTAATGCATACTAGTTTAGTGTCCTTTGTCAATATTTATTCTTTCCTGTCAACCACACACTTCCACAGACTCCAAAAGTACAGTACATGCTAAAGATTTGATCAAAAGTCAAGTGAAGTTCGTAGGAGTCTTTTAGTAGGCTTAATCAGAGCCACCCAGAGGGACTAGATGATTCTACTTGTTTCTAGTCCAGACTGCAACCTGAAACTATCCAATGACATAAATCAGATGGGCACGTCAAACGTCAAAATACATTCCAGTCTAATTTTTATCCAGAGGAAAACTACCATTGTTATGAATGATGTCCCAGTGGCAAGACCAAAAAATGTATGGCAAAAGCACAGTGACTAAAGTATTATACTAATGAAAGCATGCAGGTTATGCGTTATGTACATTAGTGAGAGAGTGCCTGAAAATGTGATTATCCAAGTTTTGTTAAACAAGGGGTTTGTCTCAAGTATTTCTAGTCCACTCAGATTTCACAGTAATTCAGTAGCTGGCATCTTGAAGTTTAAGAACTAAATTTTTGTATAGGCACAATAACATTTTTTTCATCTTAAGTTATAAAAATCATTATTGTATGAACTTAGGGTTTATTTCTGATCATGGAGAAGCATACTACAGTTTTAAAATTGCTATTACTGGTCATTTGTGTGCGGGTATGGTGAATCAACTCCATCAGGACACACAACTTTGTTTTACTGAGATCAGGAACAAGTTCTTAATGTTGTGTGACCACAGGACAGATACAATGAGATCTGAATGACTCTGTGTATCAGGTCCATGAAAGAGAAACTAAACAGAATTTACAGGAAATAATTTTACTGTTCCATAGAAAGAGTAATGGACCACTGTCAAAAAACCCATATTCAAGAAATGCCTATATAACATTTTTCACAGCATTGTGTTAGACTAATAGTACTAGCTCTCTTCCAATGAATAGATAATTTTTATTACTAATCCAGGAAAGAAATGAAGGAAAGCATTCCTAACAGATCCAGTGTGTAAATGTATTGTATTGGAATACAGCTTCTTCATTTATGCATCTACTTAGAGGCAAAATGTGAAAACAGAAAACATAGCATTGTGGATAGATAAAGTAAAAATGCCTCACAATACTCTTTTGTAATGCTTTAGTTTGTAAATGCATGTGAATGATCCAGCATATTTCACCATCACATCAGCCATTAAATAAAATGGTAGCTTATCACTATGATGTCAAATAGCTTATGTGCCATCTGGCATAACTAAAAAATTACATATAAACCTACATATTCTGGTTAAACAGCAAAATTCCATGACAGAAGAGGTAAGCATTACTTTTCCCAGTTTCAGTGGTATCTATTGAATGGCACCTTTAGCACTTGTGGTACTGCAATCTTTTGCATCCAGAAAGGACCATTTCATATTTTACATGAGTGTTTGTGATTGATGGGATACAGCAAATGCAAGAAGAAATAGATCTTATCTGTGGACTGCATCTTATACTTCTGAATATATGGAAGTTGCATTGTCCTCTTTTGGCTTCTTACTTGGCTTAAGTTTGCCAATAAAATCATGAGAACTGCAAAATATATTTTGTGGAAATAATCTGATGCATCTATACTATGAGAACAAGTTGGCTGGTGGGAAAGACATATTCAGCTGGAAGAATTTTGGTTCTGATAACTTAAAGGAATTCAGAATACTTAATTATGAGTCTGTTAAAATTTTTGGTTGGGAAATGAACTACAAATTAAGGTTGCATTAAACTTGTTTCAGTAATAGTCTTATGAATATTTTCAAAGTTTGTCTGTAAAAGGTCACTGTAGAATCCTTTGTACATTTCATGAATGTTGATAACTGTAAATACTTGCATCCACATTGAAACACTAAACTAATGGAGAGCAATATTTTTTTGTGTTTGGCATTATAGTATGACAGCAAGGGGTTAGCTCCCAGGAACTCATTATTTTCAATGGTACAGAAGCAGGGAAAAGAAGAGAAAACAACAGTGTCCTGCAGAGCTAAAACAATGTTAGAAGTACAGTTAAATGCGCAATATCCTGAATGGCAAACAAAGCTTTTGCTTGTATTATACAAATGACTTGTCTCTCTTAGTAGAATTGGAGCAATGTGAGCGGTAGAGGAGTATAGACATGAATAAAAAAAAAAAAAAGAGCAATGGCAGAACGACCCAAAACCCTACTGAAAACACAAGAAAACATGGGAAAGTTGCTCTGTCAAAGAACTGTGTCAGCTCCAAAGAGTCCACACTGACCTCTGTCAGGGCACACGCCATTCCCAAAGTGTGTGTTAATCTCACATGCCCCATAGAACTGCAGAGAGCAAACATGACAAAATAATCGATGGGAGCCATCACAGCTAATGTTAGATGAGGTAACAAATAAGAACATAGACCCATTTTTCTTTGAAATTCAAGAAAATATTATGATGGTGTCCAAGGAATACACACAACTTCTGCAAAGACCTGCAAATACAGTTATTTTAACATGTTATTCACGTCATGCAGGCTGGGATCAAAGGTTGGAACATGTCCTTTAATACAGCACCTGTCTTTCTGCAAATGAATTAGCTTGTTCTCTTTTGTCCATGACTAATTCAGTGCTGGGATTTCAGAAAATCTTTGGAGCCTCCTTGGTCCATCAGATCCTAGTCTGAGAGGGAACTGGAAATTATTTTCCAAAATAAAGTGAAAGTTTCCCCCTAAAGTTGAAATTTTCTCACTTAAAGTTGTTATTTTGTAGGACATGCTATATTTAACAAAAATAACTAAATTTCCAGCTCACCAGTATGCTAAACGTATACAACTGAGTATGTCTGGTAACTTTAATTTCTATCTGTTAGAAGATGTTAGGAACATACAGAATGGCTTATACAGGCATTACAGAGTGTCTTGTTCAAAGGTGTCATCTAACATCTACAACACTGCAAGTGCACTAACTTCATCCTCATCCCAAAGGAAGCAAAACATAAATTGCATTGCCATTATCAGTTCCTGTTTCATGCAAATGCACCTTGGAGGCTCTTTGAACAAATGATAAGCCCAAATTTAGTATTGTTCTGCAAAGTTTTTCTGCAAGATTGATGTAATTAAAAAAGTTACTATATGCAATGCTAATTTCAAAGCCTTTTTTGCTTCCTGTTTAGCTGAAACAGCATATACTCTGTTTCTGGGAGCCTACTATACTTCCCAAGTTAGATGTGGTCCTTACTGTCTTTGTGATCATTGACAGTCAATATTAAATAAGTATAACCTTTCAGAAAATAAACTATATATATTTCATTTACAAATTTTCTTTTTCTTAGTCTTGCTAGAGCATTGATGAACTTTTCAATAGATATGTTTCGACTTATGATTGATCACCATCTTTCTTCAGTATAGCTTTTAGTAGTTCTCTTGTACTCCCTTTAGAGCTTTATATCCAAGTACTGCCTTTGGTACCGTGGAAGGAAACATATCAATGGAGCAAATCCATGCTAACAACAGTCAAATATAAGGAACAACAGGGTGAAAAGTGCTTAAAGAAGGTAAAAAAATTTCAGAAAACATTCCTGGTTAGAGACATGACTGATTGTTTTCTTCTGAGGAACTGAAGAATTATGTCTAAAGTTTTCACAGGCTGCTGCTGGAAGCCTACCTCAGTGGCTTACTGTTTTCTTAGAAAATCTCAACAGCTGGATTAGCCTTTGAATGCTACCCATTTTTTTATTTTTGTTGAAATAAATAAAAAAAAACAATAAAATCTCAAAAAGATAAAGAAAGAGATTGCACAGGTGAAAATGAATGTTGGAGATGCACGTGATATATTGAACTGCCAAACTTTTGGGGATTTGCCTGTTAAGAAGAATATGAAATCTTTATTGGAGATAAACCTATCCATACTTCTATTTATCTATGTCTTTACATATCTTTTTTATGTATTTTGCAGACTGTAAAGAATAAACCTCAGGATTGCTTGCCTGCTGTGTTTAAGTCAAATGTGCAGTTCTTACTATGTGCATGATTTAGAGAGGAGACAGAGTTGTAAATATAACTGTATCCATATATTCTGCCCCAGCTCCCCATAGTTTTTCATCACAAGTGATAGACATTTCTAAAAACAATATGCTGTTTATTTCTTCATTTCTATAGTTCATACACTTATCTGAAAATGCAGAACAAGTTGCAATCATTTTGATATACAGAGGTTATCATTTCTTGTGAGAGTTTTCATCTTTTGCTGCTATCTCCTGTGTGACACTGAATGAGGAATGACAGGAAGATTAGTTTTATATGAAATTCAGGGTATTTTTCACTGAATGACAGCTATGAAGTGCAAAATTTGCAAGATAAAATAACAAAAATGTGATTATTTCAAATGCCAGACTGATGGCACTTTATAAATTATTGCCTAAAGCATTGAAAGTTTAGGACAGATGCCTTGAAAGTGTGTTCTAGAGATACTTTCAAACAATGATCTTTCAGAACCTATTTCTTCACTTAAGAAAAATGAACTGTTACTTCAAGAAACAGACCGCATATAAAACCAGAAGAGAAAGAAACAACAGCACTGGCAACAACAACATAAATATTACAGGTGAAAGAACGTAACCGTTTGTTTTCTCAGAAAGTCTGATTAACTAACTCAGTGCATTTTATAGTTATGTATATTGCTTTTCCAAGAAAACAGAAATGAAACAGCACAGGTAATATGCTCACAAAAAATAATCACACTATGCTTTCTGTTTTTTCTGCATACAGAGCAGTGCTACACATACATACTTAAAATCTCAAGTATGGTACTGTGGCTTCCTTCAGGATTTTTTTCTTGAAAGAACTGTGTTCATGATCCCCCATTAATAAGCCTCCTTAAAACACATCATGCTTTGCTGTTAAGAACAAGGCAGAAGGGCTCTTTTAGTGAATCCTGTGTGTTGATTTGAAAAAATTAATACTGTCCTAGGCAGGTTCTTGCACGTTTTCCACCACTGGATCCTACTGTACACCTCTTCGTGTCGAGGCACCTGACACAGCTCCTGACCTGCATTTGATGAGGTTGCTCTCGAAAGCCAGGCTTTCCCTAAGCAGCACTAATGGCAGCAGAATGTTTTTTGTGGTAGGAAAACATCACTGGAACTATTTCCCATCTGGGTGAGTTTCCCACAGATATGAAATCAGGGATCAAAGCAAGACCTTTTCTAGAGAGCAGAAGTGTAATGTCAGCTCTCCTGCCCGGTACAGTGGGGTTGTGCTGCCAGCTGCCAGGGCCAAAGGCCTGCTGTGCTACTGATGCAAATGAGACTCACAGCTCTCTGGTGTGGGGAAGCAACACAATTCATCTGAAAAAACATTTGCATAACGTGGGACTTGCAACACATCCTGACCCAGGATGTAGATGTTACTGTTTATCCGTACAGTAACAGTTACATGGTGGATTTTGTTTCTTCCAGTTAGATTGTGAAATTTCCAATAGCTAAAGCCCCTCCAATGACATTGGGGGATTCATGAAGTTAATTTTACAATAAATGAACTCATAGTTGCTTGGAGATGTTGTACTGAAGAGACTGGTATCAGATCATTTCCAAGGATCTCTAATGTTTTCACTCATATCTGTTTTCCACTGAAAGCTGAGTTTAACACCAATCAATCAGATATATAATACACTGTCAGAATTAAAAAAAAATTTACTTTTTCTTTTGGGTAAACTGAGTAAGACTCTCAGAAAGAAAGACAGACAAAAAAGGAGGTTGATTGACATACCAAGTATCCCTGTTTTCTAATCAGATATAAAATCCAAATAGAAATATGCTGACATGTAAAGAGATCAAAGTATTCAGTCAGCCAGATCTTTGCTGGGAAAATAAATGAGTCTACAGAGGAACTATTCCCACACCAAATAAAAGTGGGAAGTCTCCTGCATTAAGATAAAACAAATTCTCCAGCATTCTGTAAAAATAAATAATTAGAATGTCCTACAAAGAATTGCTGCCTGTGAGCATTTTGCACATGATAATTTCCATATTTTAGGTAGAATACTGCTGAACCTGGTGATTATTTTAATCACAATAAAATAACTACAACTACTACTATAGTTCTATTCCTTATTTACAGACTTTTAGCTTCTGACAGTTAGTAGCAGTTCTAACAGAAGCCCAGGCCATGGGCAGAAGCAGATCCACATGAAACTGGCAAACTTCAGGCAGATACTTCTCTGTATGTGAGGATCAAGTTAAACCAGCATGTGCAAAGTGAGCCCTCAGAGACCTACAACAAAGGATTAGTTTAGGAATTTCAGAAGTTGGAGCTTACTTTCCATGTGAAAATCTCCATCAGCACTTCAAAATGTCTGCTTCTGGCAACAAGTCTCCATTAGCATGCTCAGAAGCTGGCCAAAGAACCTAATTCCGTATGATCTGTTCTACAAAATACAGTCTATGAGGAAAAGTTTAAGAGGTGCAGCAAATGCAGCATGCACTGTTCATACCATTTAAATACAATGTCATGTGTCATTTTGACCAAGGTACTCATGGGTGGAATACTGTAGCAAGATGATATATTCTAATTATTATTATTTAAGAATTTGCAAGCTGTGTAAAAACATCAATTTGTATTTCATCAGCAGCATCTGAAGAAGGTACTTGGGCTCACAGGAAATACATCTAGAGGAGCACGACTGGTGAGTCACCTTTAGAAATAATAGTAGCAGTATTGAGACACTCAGATCATTTGTCATTATTCAGTACTTCTGTAACAGGACAATTTTGATTCCGTTTTTGAGGATAATCTGGGATTTGATTTCTTTTTTGAAACATTTTGTCATTCTCTGAACGACTGGTTAAACCACCAGCCTGCAGCTGAGACACAGCCAGTTTGAAGAGCTCCCTGAATGTGTAATTCACAGTAAACAAGAAAGCAGTAGTTGGCATACATCACCTCCATTCTGTAACAGTGCTATCTGCTTAGCTTTCCTGTGATCAGAAATGATGAGAGAACCCAGAACTAAAGAACTTCTCAAATTAAATACTGTACAGTGTTTCCTTCATTTGAACATAATTTCCTTCATTTGAAAACACTTGAAAGATTCTGACTGGAAGACCCCAGTGGAATGGAAAATCTGAGAATGTAAAAAGTTTCCATAAGACAAAATTGATATTCCCTCACATACTACATATGCAAAATGATTGTTGGTGCCTTGTAAAGGCCAAGTAATTTCATTGTGTGGTTTCTTTTTAATTTCTCCCAGACAGGATAAGCAGGTTACTTGAACAGTTAAAATGATAAGTCTTGCACCCTGGTATTTTTTTGATGGAAATGTGTAGGTGAAATTGTGGGAGTGATTTGGCTAGCAGACTTCAAGTGTCAGTAATCACTTGTCAATGTTAATTATGTGGCTCTGAGTGGATACACAGTTTCAACAAAGTCACATCATGGGCAAAAGGAGCTTGGTTCTATTTCTTCCCTTCATAAGACTTTTGCATTAGTAGCATATCTGTGGATGGGGTATATCATTTTACTATGAAATCTTCATAATTTCCTACTGACTAGACAGCAAATTTAGACACTTACTTTTCTTAACTAGAAACATAGCATTGAAGTGCAAATTAGGGGCACTGGACACTCTGGTTTGTGGACTGGATCCCTCTGAATAGGAATTTCTGTTTGTAGCAGCATTTCAGTCTCTAAACCCATGATTATTCTTAATGTCACTTTAACCAGCAGGACCAAAAAGCACTACACTGGCCTTTTTCAGATATTAATATTTCATTGATATTCCATTAACAGAATTTAATAAAACTAAACTGTGGTCCTGTTTTCACACACTTAATGTATTCTGAACAAGTTTTCAAGCGATGTCCTTTGCTTGATAACTTACAGCAGACCTACATGATAGGTTTCCATACTATAATGCTATAGGTTCTGCCTTTGTTAAACTTTCATCACTACAGTAGTACTGCCATGTGTAGTGTTAGAAGTGCATAGCAATCTGAATAAAATTACTAAAAAAAAGCAGTATGTTCTAAGTTAAATGTATAACAAACAGATTAAAAAAGAATGAAAAGCAGGAAGAATTACAACAACAGATATTCAGTAACGAGTAAAAAGGAAATACTGACCTTAGAGGATGCATATGCATGTAATCTAATATACTTTCTCTTTATATATAAAATAGCTAATAACTGATGCATCCATCACTTTAAAAAAGAGAACTTGAAGATGATGTCTCTCAAAGGAAGACATTTATTATGGTATTAAGTTGTATAGATAATCAGTTTAGGGACCTGTGTGTGCATGTGTATGTTTCTGCCTGCCTGTTTATCTAGAACAACTCAAACTTGTCGGTCCAGGGTGATTTATCAGCAGTAGTCATTCATTAATTGACTTTGTCATAGTAGCCTGTGTTTTGATGATGTAAACCAATATTTTTTAACTATAGTATGCACCTCAGACCTGTAGGTGTACTCTATACAGTCAAAGTCGAACAGATATGAAGCTTAAGGGCTGAAGGCTTTTCATCCTACCAGAGCTTATTTTACTTCAGAGCTCCAGTTTCCCCAAGGAGTCATCTAATGTAATTGTTTTTTGAACGGCTTCAGTGATTTTGCTTTAATGATAATGCCCACTAGGCTGCTTCACAGACTTCTAATCTTTTTCATGAAAAAGTTCTTCCTTTGCTTGGAGTTTGATTTTTCTTAGTTCCCTGCTATTTCTAGAAGATGAAAAAAACCAAAACTTTTGATTCTATGTGTATGTCACTTCATGAGCACCATGTGGCTCAGTCTCATACTTAAAGCTGATGAGCCAGTGCCCATAGTTTAGTTTAAAAGCCAAAATGGCATTATTTGCTAATGCCTATACATGTCTATCTACATACAGTGTGTGACTGATGGTAACTGTTGATGATGATTTACTGAGAAGGCTTCAACAGATAGGAATGTATTTTCCACAGTGCAACTAGCTTTATCATTTATGACCAACCATAAGCACTGGGTTTTTCTTACTGTGAAGTTAATCCAAGGTTTTCTGTAAGATACTGGTGTGTCCTGAGAGTTAGGGGCATCCAGTCCTCCCTGAAATGTCCAGGAGGCTACAAATTTAATAGGAAGAGTCTAATTTCCAGATCACTAAATTATCACTGTCTAAAAAACAAACTTGGCTGTTACAGTAGCTTGCCTGCCACATACAGTTCCTGCACTGATATTTTCTGAGGATCTGGAAGATGAGCAGAGAATGAATAGCTGAGAACTGCGACAAGGGTTATGACTCGGGCACAGTGCCTGGTACTGTAGCAGTGCCACAAAGCTGCTGTTACTTTGAGTAAATACACAAAGCAATTTAGGTGTTACGGTGTTGTACTCAGAGTGAAAATCAAAATCCACTAAAAACCAGCTCAAACCAGCCTATAACTTGCTTTTAAATAGTGTTGAACTGGAGTGAAACTCTTCACTGAACTAAAACAGTAGCATTTCTCCAGAATTCTAGTTCAACTAATAACCTGATGATCCCAAGGGCAGACTTTTTCAGTTGCTTTGTCCATTTGTAGACATGTTTCTATGCACACATGGATTCACCAGGGGCTTGAAGGTGGATCTTCCTACATTTCCCTGGCCTTCATGCCTTGCCCTCTGTTTCACAGAGCTTTCCCCAGCCTGAAGTTTCTGTCCAGTTCACCAATCCTCAATAACAGACACAGGGAGGGGGAGGGAAAAGGACTGTCCCAAATGGTGCCCCATGTCTGCAATGAAGAGGAGTCAGAAGCTATTGTTTGCTCCACTGTAGAAATCCTTGCGATTTTACTTGTATGACTTTCCAGTAAAACAGGTTTGAAAGGGTTTAAAGCTAATGAATCATCTAAAGGGCCGTTGATTACCTTGAATGAAAACAAATGGTAATAAGTTCAGGTACATGTTAATCTGTGCAAGAACTGAATTCAAAAACAATTCCAAGTCTTCAGGCTTACCCTGAAGGCATCCTGCTGTATTGTCTGTTGCACAGTCCCAGGACTAGACACCCGTTTCCAAACACTGTCTGGATTCACACAGTCCTGAGCTGATGAGGAATAGAGCAGGAATAGATCACAAACCCTTTTCAGCCTCAGAACCTAATTACAGAAACCAGGTCTGGTGTCAACATGAGTCAAATGGTCTGGGATGTGGAAATCCAGTATTCTAAACAGGTCAGTCTCGTCTATATAAAGTGATTGGCACTCCTTGGAAGACCTTCATTGAGATGTCTTCAAGACAGCATTTTACGGTAATTTTGAATACCTTTCAAACTAATGGTCAGAAGAAATTTATTTATTCTTTAACAGAAGTGGTTGAATCGAGTAATAACCGCATCTACCACACCATAGCAGGAGGTAGATTGAGTGTAAGAAAACAACAGTGAGTAGAGTGGGAAAGTGGAGAATCAATAACTTATTGCATGAGCAATAGGACTGACACTATTGAATGGAATGACTGAAGAAATTAATGTATCTTGTTTATCTGTTTTGAGTTCTGTAACTTGTAACTACCTTTGTATAAAATGAGTTTTGAGGGGAAAAAAAAAAAAAGAGAAAAAAGATATTTACCAATTTAGAGGAATTAAAATGCCGAAAATGTAGCTGTCTGGAGAGTTTACATGATTCTAGGATTAGCTAAGTGGAAATTTATAAGCTCCACATTTGGATGAAGTTAAGGCCTTTTGTGAATAAATGCCCAAAGGCATTTCAGTTAGATAAAGCTCTCTCCTGTGAAGTACCTGCAGCTGTGTAGCAAAATTTTGTCATTTAGGACTGTAAAGTACAGAAAGAACATGGAAGTTGTGGATGCCCCATCTCTGGAGGCGTTCAAGGCCAGGTTGGATGGGGCTTTGAACAACCTGGTCTAGTGGGAGGTGTCACTGCACAGGGCAAGGGGGGTTGGAACTCAATGATCTGGCGAGTTCCCGCTGACTGGAAAAAGGGGAACGTAACTCGGATATTCAAAAAAGGAAACAAAGAAGACCCAGGGAACTACAGGCCAGTCAGTCTCACCTCTGTGCCTGGCAAGATCA
>JAOXNO010000001.1:22986897-23009319 GCA_028565335.1 Limnodromus scolopaceus
CCAGTTCTGGGCTCTCCAGTTCAGGAAGGACAGGGAACTGCTGGAGAGGGTACAGCAAAGGGCCACAAAGATGATTAGGGGCCTGCAGCATCTCTCTGATGAGGAAAGGCTGAGGGACTTGGGTCTTTTTAGTCTTGAGAAGAGAAAACTGAGGGGGGATCTGATCAATGCATACAAATACTTAAAGGGAGGGTATCAAGAGGACGGGGCTGATCTTTTCTCAGTGGTGCCCAGTGACAGGACAAGAGGAAACGGGCACAAACCTGAATGTAAGAAGTTTCACCTAAACATGAGGAGG
The DNA here is from genome assembly GCA_028565335.1 of Limnodromus scolopaceus. Lineage (NCBI taxonomy): Eukaryota > Metazoa > Chordata > Aves > Charadriiformes > Scolopacidae > Limnodromus > Limnodromus scolopaceus. Next base: position 22,987,196 of record JAOXNO010000001.1, read on the forward strand.
AACTTCTTTGCTGTGAGAGTGGCAGAGCACTGGAATAGGCTGCCCAGGAAGGTGGTGGAGTCTCCTTCTCTGGAGACATTCAAAACCCACCTGGATAAGTTCCTGTGCAACCTGCTCTAGGTGGACTTGCTTTGCATGGGGGTTGGACTAGATGATCTTCAGAGGTCCCTTCCAACCCCATGCGATTCTGTGATTCTTTATTCTACTTGACAATTCTATGATTCTATGATTCTATGTATGTAACCAAGCTAATCACATAAAGGCTGTAAGACATTCTAATACTATAGCAAGTGGGGCCATATAAATACACTTCTGGTTGGTTGACCTAAAAGAGGCAGCAGAATTATTTCTCTGTTGGGTACAACAGCTGAAGTCATAAGCTTGCCAAAACAAGAGAAAATGCAATATGTTTTCCAGTACTATACAAGAGATCTGCTTGACTACTCAAACTATGAGTGAAAGCCTGAACTTGACTGAAATTAAATTATTTATTGCAGATTCTTTATTATGTTAGTTGAACTGATAATAATTTTATTTCTGATATAGCAATTCCTCTCTTCCTCTTCTGGGAAGAATCCCTCTCTCATGTATTCATGGTTTCTCAGTGGTGATGGGAAATGAGTCTCTTTTATTGCTAAACTTTTTAACATGTGTTGTATGAACTTTTAAAAAGAAGGTATTATCTAGTATATATCTCGTGTTTTAAAAGTAGGAAAAATTGATGTATTCATTAAAAAACCCAAAACCTAATTGCCTGCTTAGCTGGCTAACATACAGTTACGTTCACACATTTTAATGTCTCAAACACTTTACACTCAAGAGTATTAAAGATAACATAAATTTAAATGAGAAATAATAATAAATGTTCCATCCAGTTTAAAATATTTTGGTTAAAATCTTGTATAAAATGCTAAAGGAATCAGCAGTTTCCATAGACTTCAAGACTATTGAGTTGGTATAACTCTAGTGTGTTCTATGTTCTGTAATATGTCACCTTCTAATTATTCAGTTCCTCATTCAGTTCTCATTCTGGCAGATGAGCTGAACATCTGGGAATACAAGAAATTTCGTTTTCTTGTAAACTTAACAAGCTGTCAGTGAGAGCATACTGATACTAAAAGGGTACAGGAGCAAATTTATCCAAAGCAACCGCCAACAAAAAATCCATGTGGAAACTTATCCCATGGACAAGACATTACATAATCTTGATGGTGATCATAGCTAGGAAATAAAGGCAGAAAAAACACACTGTAATTTGCAGTGAGCTGTATACATCCGACTACATAAGCATTGACCAACCACGCAGTGAAATGGTATATGAGTCATGGTGTACTCAACCAGAAACCAACCAGAGACAGCAAGGCTCAAATTCACAAGGGGACTGTATTTGGTGGTACCTGAGCTTTAGGCTTGTGGCCCTGCAGAAGAATCCACAGACATAAATTACTTGCAAAGATTCCCTAGGGACAGAATGGGGACAGTGCCTCTGAACGGGCTCTGCAAGAACAGAGGGAACATGACTAAAACATCTAGTAGGAAATACAAAAGACTGGAAGGTCCCCCAAATCCTTATCATGGTAGCACGGGACCTTTCAGCTCCTAGGGTTTTACAGTTCTCGGTTCTCTTCAGAGACAGATGCACTTTCTTTAGGAATCCAAGGTATGGAAATCTAACAATCTTTCTGGGAGACATGAGAGGAAGACGTCAGTACTGAGACAGTCATGCTTACTAGTGAAGTAAGGAGCCTGTCTTTGCTCGGAAGCACTCCATTCCATGATGTCTTTCTCTCATGGTGTAGCAACTGCCAGGTTATAAAGAGTTATGAACATGAGCACAACATGAGGGTGCTCAGGGAAGAGAGATAATGGAACATGATCAGCCTCTGAAGTGGATTCACTCTGAAGAAAATAACTGTAGATTTGTTGGGTTTCAGAAAGGAAGATAGATGAGTATATTTCTGGGTCTTTTCCATACTGTGAGGAAGGAGGCTTGGGCTTATTTACATTAAACAGCTGTAGGATAAAGCACATAAGCAATTCTTGGTCTATGCAGCTTCATTCCATCCTAACAAGGATCTCAAGGGTTCAAATACTGGTACAAGACCTACTCCCAGTACACCCCAGCTGCATAACCTTGCCTGAGACTCCTGAGGAAACAGTTCAGTTGTGAGAAGTATCTTGAGAATATCAGCATAATAGTGCCATGCAGATTAATGGTGGTAAAACTGCAGACAGAGGCAGGATTTTCGAGATGATCAATATTAGAAGCTCAGGAATAAAAAAGTATTAATCTTAAAAGATAAAAAAATCTTAAGGGAAAAAACAGCAGGTACCAAATCAGCAATATCAAGGGCCAGGCCACTCCAAAGAACATTAGAGGCAACCTTTTCCACCTGAGTAGCATCTGTCTGGCCAGCCAAAAGCCATTATTTGACTTGAGAGTGGTGAGTGTGTTTACGCTTAACCCAGCAGTCAGTCCTAGCTATCCACTGAATGCACTAGGCAGTAAGTAATTTTTTTATACTAAGTTGTGTATCCTACTTGCAGAATTTCTTTGCCAAACGTAATTGTTCTCTGAACAAAATGACACAGAGAAGGATTACATCACTTCCAATTCAAAAAGTGTATTTAATTATTACAATATATGACATATTACATATATTTGTATGCAATTTACCTCTGACCTGCCAGAGCTCAGCATAACACATGACCTTACCCACTCTCTCTTTACAATCAACATATCTTAAATATTCTTGTTAAGGGGAACTTCTTCAGAAATAAGAGATTTTGTGTTTGGTGACTGGGATGCTTTCATTCTAAATAAAGATGTAGAATTTGATGTAATCTACTTTAAAACCTTCCATGAATGAAATGAGCAACTCATCCTTTCTTTCTGTCCATCCTTTGAAATACAGGGGTAGCTATCACTTCAGTTTATGAAAAATCTGACAAATGATACAGCACCTCACACAGTCAAGGATTAATAGCTTGAGCTTTTTGAGAAAAATGGGCTAATGAAACTCAAATATATGTGAATCCGAAACAGACATAAGCTGAATGCTCAGCTGATTGGCTTTGTCAGGTCTGAAGTCACTTTTGAGCTAGAAACAAAACAATGGAAACTAAAATGTTTTCATTTTAAGATATGAATATCTAAATTTTAGACCTCTTTACAGATTTATTTAAATTATGGTTTAAAAATAACAAAAAAAAATTGGACTTAGGTGCTTGAGTCGTGTTTGCATTTAACTTTATTGTATTGGTTCATCCAGCCCTAAATGGCTAGTTGATGTCAGAAAGAGTGGCAGAATCTGGGCTGTAGATAAGAACTAGCACTGTTCAAAGATGACATGGCAGCTATCCATAATAAGTGGAATTGCTATCTTTAAAATAAATGATATTATTTTTAAAAATATTGGTGGAAATATTTTCAAAGTCTAACTTAGTAATGGTATAAGTCTTCTTATCCAGCGACAAATGGAATGAGATTTTTTTTAACACATCATATAAACCAGCTGTGAAATTCTTTGCGTAAAACTGTATATAGTTTTGAAAAAATAGTTGGACAGTCTCATGGAGGAAATATACATGAAGGGATACTGAATGCCAAGACAGTGCTTCTTGATCAAAAGTCTGTGCAGCTAACACTTGGCTGGGATTCTTCTGGAGAGGTATCATTATATGCATGCCCTGTTCTAGCACTTCTTAAATATCTGTTACCAGTGACAGTCAGAGACAGAGTAATGGGAAATGAAGACTGGTGTATTCACACAGTGGAACCTTGAAAGTGTAAATTTTTCTCCTCTCAAAATACCTCTTCTCAATATATCCCATATTGTCTTATGTTTCATGTTCAGTTTAAGTGGTTTGAGATCGAAAAACTTCGTTCTACGCTTGCCTAGTACCTAACATATTTAACATTTCCCTTCATGGGTTCAGTCCCTTAGTACTATTTCCATACCAATAATGGATAATATTAGTCATAAAACCCTACAAGATCTTTGTCTCCTTCTTGCAGAACTTGTGTTGGAACACAGATGAAGGCCAAGACACAGCCATTTGAATTTACATCAATCCAAAATGAATATAGGAAGGAAAGCAAGACAGCACTGATCCAAAATACATCTGACAAAAAGTATATATCAAGGGCAAGAAAGAATGTAGTCTGTAATATGGATAGTATCATTCTTCGTTGAAATACAATACAAACCATCTGAACATCAGCCTCACAAGAGAAATCTATTTAAGGTGTTCATCTCAGGAAAAAAGGCTTGCTATAATGTGAAAATAGTAGTTCGACCATGAAAAATGTAATATCTGTGACCTGCAGATTATGCTTAGTCAGAATTATAGAGAGTTGTATTAATCAAAAAGATATAATTTTAATCAGCAGCTTAGATAATGCGCATCTCAATATGTCAGACTGATAACTGTGAAAAATCTGAGTGGTGTGGTAATAAAACATGACATTATACATATACTTAGAGGAAAAAAGAAAGGTCTATCATAAACCCAAAATAATTTAAAACTATATTTCTTTTTCAAAACAAAACAATTGACAAAAATACTGTCACTGAACACCAATCAGAAAATCAAGGAACGTATATGCACTGAATCTCCATTAAAGAAATCCCCCTTGCCATGGTTATCTAAGTAGAACAGTGTGAAGTAGCAGAAGCAAATATCAAAATCCAGTCACTTCATCCTGATTTCTGAAGAGTCCAGTCTGATTGATACATTTATAAAAGAAACTGAAGGAGGTTTTCAAATAATCCAGACAAACCTTTGTTTTCTTTGATACCCGTAAATGGCAAAGCTGACCTATTTTGTTGAGAAAAATGGCAAATCCATGCGCAGAATGGTAATTTATATAAAATGTCCTCCATATAGTGTTGTGAGACATTGGAGAGGAAAACAAATAGCTGTGCAAAGAAATTTCTGAAACACTACATTTTTGGAGTCCAATCAAATTAGGATATGAACGAAAGTTGGAAAATAACAAAATCTCAGTTCAACATATGCCTAAGTCAAAGAATAAACTAAACTTTTCATGTATTTATTTTTTCTCCTACTGCAAACTCTGACTTGTTGTTTCCTTAACTCCTCTCCTCAAGAGAGATGAGAGAAGTTATGGATAAAGACAAATGTATTTTGAAACTAAGCACTTATTTTTATGTGCCAGATTAAGTAATAATCTGATGTTAACGTCAAGTTTCTATGTAGTAGGATGATTTTGAACTTTGCAGAAAAAATCTGAAAATACCAAGTTGGGAGGCAAATATGGATTCTAGGTGTGATAGATTAGATCCAAAGACAAATCATTAAAAGGGATCCATTGAATGGAAAATATAGCTATATTCTGAAGCTGATCTGTAGAGACAATTGAGACAAAAATCACAGTAAAAAAAAATAGAAAAGTTTTAAAACAGATTTAATATTGTAATTGTATCACAAATCTTATTAACAATACATAAATAAATATGGATTACCAGCATGAACAGAAGAGCTGGGATGATGCTATTTTTGTGGGTTATACAATGAAAAGAGATGGCTGGTCAGCCCAACAAGAAGAATTTTTGTGATTAAAATTAAGTGATGTTCTACAAACGTAAGTCTGAATGTTACAGAGGATGTATCCTATCAACAGGACAAATAGCTGGTTGAGTTCTATTGTAAGCATAATTCTCTGTTATATTAATAGATTCTTAGATTACCCATCAAGAAAGGGTCATGTAGTCTGACCTTCTGTAAAGGAAAGAACGTTCTTAAAGTAGTTCGTGTTTGAACTAGAACAACTCTTCTGGAAAAATAAAATAAAATCTTGTTTCAATTTAAAAAATCTATGTGATGATGAATCAACCACTCCTCTCGGTAATATGTTCCAAAGGTTAATACCTTCACTATTAAAAAAAATGTGGGCCTTTTTCCTCAACTGAATATATCTATATTCTACTTTCTGCTTAGATGTACCAGCCCATTGACATCTCTGGTCTCCTTGTAACTACTTATAGGCTGTAATGAGGTTGCCTTTTAACCTCCTTCTTGTTAAGCTAAAGAGGTAGAGCTTCTGGAGTCTTTCACAGTGTGGCTTTTTAGTTAATCTTTTAATCATTCCTGCAAGTCTGCCATGAACAAAGTGTCATCATCTTTCTTGTATAGGGGCATCAGATACAGACAGAAGCTGTGGAAGTCATTGGCTCAGTGACAAATGCACACACTATACTTATACTGCTAAAGACATCCTGCCTGGGAATGATTCCAGGTCTCCAAGCCAAGAGCTCCAGAAACTCCCGTGTCCATACTAATGATGAACCCTTCTCCATGGACTGCTGTCACACTGCACTGTTTTTGACAAAAATATCTTCCTGATTCCATGTGATACACCCTTGTCCCAAGGGTGAAGCTGCGGTGCTTGAAAATGAGGAATGTTTCACAGGCTTTCAAAAATGATATTCTTGTTGCATAATAGAATCATAGAATCATAGAATGGTCCAGTCTGGAAGAGACCTCCAAAGGTCATCTAGTTTGACTTCCCCACAGTCAGCTAGGACACCCCCAACTAGACCATGTTGCCCAGGGCCTCGTCGAGCCTCACCTTGAAAATCTCCAGGGAAGGGGCCTCAACCACCTCCCTGGGCAGCCTATTCCAGTGTTCTACCACCCTCATAGTAAAGAACATGAAAGTATCTATTTTCCTTTCCATGAAAGAAAATGGATGTGAGGCAACATGAAGAATCAGGATAGGTCTTACAGGATAAATGTAAGGGGTAGGGTAAAAGAAGTGAAATTTTGTGCAGATTCATTTTTTTTCCCTATAGGTCATGGAGCAAAATAATCTGAGATTTACATCTAGATTTTATCCAGGAACAACCAGGTGGTTTGCTTCAAAGGAGAATCCAGGAATGAACCAAATTACATATAAAGTGGATCAGGGAATCAGACCCTAAGGAACTAAATTATTTGACAAGGAAAACATATGTCCAATCTACTGTTTTCTATGCTGGTTCTTACCCATGCAAGAACTGTGTTGGTCTACTCGGCTAGAGAGGAGCTCCACTAGAAGTTTAAAAATATCTATTTCTTTCCAAACTAGCGTCTCTCACACTGTCAGTATACCCTAGACAACAGTTTACATTCTTGCACTAGGAAAACTGTTGTTCTCTGTTAAATCCCGTAGCGATTTGTCCAATGGGAAAATTGGCCTCGAACATTTTCCAGCTGTTGTTAATTAGATGGGCACAGAGTGGTGACCTCGTTTGTTTTAAAGTAAGCTAAAATAGAAGAGCAGCTGCATTGTACTTTCGCTCGTTTTCCCCAATAACAAGCACAAGTGTTGTTTCTGAGCTGCAAACTATTTACTTCATTCAGATTTCATATTCTGAAGCCTTCTTGTTCAAAGGCAGAACATGCTAAAAGTGGAGCAAAATCCTTGAGCCAGATATATTTTAAGAATATATATTAACAACAATTACTTAGCCTTTATCACAGAAGGTCTAGATGTATTTGATTGTTATCCAGCAAAACATTTTCAGCCTTCTAAGCAGTTAAGCCATGTTATTAGGTCTTCTGGTAAGTCACCAGGTACTCAAGGCTAGAAGAGTCTACTGTAGTTCATTGCAGTATCAAAGTTGTAAGGCTTAAATACTGCATATAGCATTATGTTTAGCACAAGACTGTCCCCTGAATACAGATATTTTTCAGAGGAAATTGGAAAGTTTTAGCAAATCTAAAAGGGCAAAAATCTGGCCCTTAAAGTAAAATTCACAGCTCTGCATTATATACTTAAGGTTCTTGTCTACTGCATGATGCTACCACTGTCCTGGAGCCCATGCCCAAGGTAGCTTTCATTATCTTGACATACAAAATTCAAGACAGGAGAACCATTTGAATTTCCCAAAGTATAAGTACACCTTATATATCCCAGCAACTGTACCTTGGACTATAGTGAATTTTCTATACCTAGAATTCACAGTGCAAACCCTCTCCAGGAATTAAAGATAGGGCAGTCTCACCTAATTTCAGATATTGACTATGTGAGTATCTACTTCTGAGTTAGTCCTACTAGGTTCCTTTCATGAGTCACTGGAGAGAAAGAGAACTTTTGATCTAATCCATTTTATCTTAAAGAAGACACCTCAAAAAGGTTAAATTATTTGCACGTATTTGTCTCCTTTGACTGTGAAGGAATCTACATGGTTAGCCTCAGTGTACATGTTCACACTGTCATGCAAGTCCCATTCTGAGAGTAAGAGCGTTCTTTAAAAAAGTGAGATGGGGTCATGATTTGATTTCAAAGCAAAAGAAGATAAACTGGGTTTTTCTCCCCTCTTTACCCACAGGTCTCTTTCTGTGATCACATCATATACAATTTAGCTAGTGTTTGATGATTTTCAGGGGGAATGTTCAGAAGGCAGCCTTCTGGAGGAACCCTAAGAGTGTGCTCACAGTGAGGGTGGAAGTGCTTCATAGTGAGTGATTTAGCACCTACGTCCACAGTGTTTGACAGGGTACTATATCAATTATTATCTCTAAATTCATCACACCAGTAACTCTTTCATTATAAGGTAAGAACAATACCGTGTAAAGTATTGTAATGTTTTTAGTTCTTACATGCTCACACATCTTTATATCCAGCTTCTTGATAGATGGTCTTACAAAACGGCTCAGAGATAATATGCTTTGCAGATTTGTGGGCTAAAGCCAGGTGATTGGAGAATCATACTTGTAATAATAACTTATATGAAAAATGTCTTGGGTGATGGGGAACAGGTGCATCTCCTGTTTGCAAGAGCATCAGCCTCTTCAATTTTTTCTCTGTAGGTATTTGTAAAGTGCAAGTTCCTTGCTACCTCGAGGCTGTTTTTAAAACACTTCCAGAGTTTCTGCTCCAGTTGAAATCTATTCAGTTCACTATTAAGCAAGACAATATGACTGACACAACCTGATGTGACACTACACAGGGCAATTCATTGCTCAGGAAATATAAAACGACAAGATGTCCATCTATTTGGTGAAAGAATATGCTCTTTGGAACAGAAATGAAAAACTTATAACAGTATATCCTGTTATTCTGTCCCCTACCCCCCTGTAATGATAAATAAAGAAACCAAACACAGAAAATTAGGTACTTGTTTACTAGTTTGATGTCAGTAAAATACCCCAGCCACTCGAGGATTGAAGCATATCGGTTTTTTTGTCAAATTATGTGACAAAAGCTGAAGGATGCCATAACCCAGCTCTACTGGTGAGGGGTTGCCTTTCCTTCAGCTTCATAGAAGTGAAGAATAATTACCTGATGAATCTTCTACCCATCAACCTATCACCTGATCAACTTCAAAGAAAAGCATTCAGAGGAGGTCTTGTCTCTCAAGCAAAGACATAAATGTCACCAGCCTGTCCGTACCATAGCTGCAGGAATTTAGCTTGCAAGAAAACCAGTAACCATGCATGCCAAAGAAAATAACATCACCAGTTTGCACATATGGAATAAAATTATCTCCAACATGACTGGCTGTCCTCCAGGGCAAGGCTTTTTTTTCTCTTCTATGGGAGCTTTTGTGTATTCCCTCACCTGTTCAACAATATAAGTGAATGTCTGAGGTTTGGTTTTGATTTTAGACATAGTACAGATGTCTGCTTGTTCACTTTTAAACCTGATACTCATCACTTTAGTATGACTTGCCTCATCAGTCTATTTACTACTGCTTTTTAATTTTGCTCACTGAAATATCTGGGCTCTTGGTTTCAATGACTTCTGCATTATCAACAGATTTGATTTGTTCCCTGTAGTGCTGCTTTGTAGGTCGTTTGTGTTATTTGAAGGCAACACAGGCCCAAATAGTTACACCTTGAAAGTTCAATTACCATTAAATCAAGTTAGACACAATTCCTGTTTTTCACCCTATCTATATTTTCTATCTCATACCTTCAAGCCCTCTTTCCATTTGTAGTCCCTCTGTGCCTTGCCACAGATGAACAGTGGAACTGTGATATTATTAAATTCTCAGAAAATGATGCATCAGAAGATTTACCTACTGGGGAAGGGAAGTCTTTCACTTACATCATATTATTGGATAATAAAAGATGATAAAAGGCAGAAATAGAATATTTTTGATGGGATCGGTTTAGTAGGTTGCCTTCTCTTACAGTTACCAGTAATCACCTACTGTGATCTAATAGTGTTTTATTTGCCGCAAGGCTTGAAAATTAAACGTATTGAAGTATGTTAATCTTTCTCATACTCAGTTCTCCGTTTTTAGTAATTTGCTATATCTTTAGCATGTGATTTCAATATTTTAATGACATTTTCTTGGCTTGAACACTTGGCTAAAATACATAGATATTTCAAAGGATTAGCTGTCCACATTCCTACTCTTATGAACATATGTCAAAAGGCAGTTCCTATGATCATGTGGTAAGAATGGCGTATTTACATTCGATTTTTTATTCTTTTTTTTCTCGCACTGCTTATGCTGCACACATTATGTTCTTCAATGTGATTTATTAAAAGCTCTGTTCCTTACTTAAACTTACTGTTTAATTAGTGCTATGTAAGATATACACATACCTATAGATGAGGGTCAAACAATTTCAAAATATTATCTAGTATGGATGCTTTATTGTTTATTTCATGCCTTGAGGGGCTGATGAGATTTACAGCAGAAAAATACAGATCTTGTACTCAAACATTTCACCCGGACTCTGAGGTAAATACAATGTTAAAAAAATCTGTTTCTCCCCCTGCATTATCTGTCTATTAAAGCATGTCTCCTCAGCATCTATTCCTTAATTCTTTTTTTTTCTTTAAACGGAATAATATGAGATCTACTTGGTAAGTTTGTTTATATAAAATGTTTTAAGACAAATCTACTCAACACGTATTGTCAGAGTGAGGTCTTCCCTGCAATCTTCCTACCTTAGAAGTAAATTTACCCAGTCATATATAAGTCTCTAAAATGCCTTTCACTTTAAAGACCGTCCAAAACTTTGCTATCTACCAACAGATCTTTTTAACATCCTAGGGTCAGTTTTCCTTGCTTGTACTTTCCTTCCTGCTCTGTCTGACACCCCTGCACACCATCTTCCCCTTACTGAACCCATCCATTTTCTTTGAAAGATGATACAGTCTTTCCTGCCCTCTAAAGATTTCTACTGGTTAATTGGTATAAATACTTGTCAATTCTTCCTCTTGCCTGGCTACATACTTCTTTGATAAGATGCAAAAAATACCACACCATCCATCCTATCAAGGAATCCAGAGTGGTGTACAAGGCACTATGTCCATATTCAGACCAGCCTCTCGTACCTACTTGGTTGACTTTGCTCCCTGAGTTCAGACAGCTCCAGGCACTCGCGGTCACAGCACGATGCCACGGGGCTGAAAGAGGTGCCTCGTCCTCCCTGATGGTGCCAGATGCCTGTACATGGTGATTCATGGCTCTTGCATACAGATCAGGGAGCTGCTTAGACCCAGCCAGAGGGAAAAAAACTGGAACAGAGTGTGATCTGAGCAAGCGCCTCCGCTGCTTCAGTAGTGCAGTCAGGACCCACTCCATCCTAGTCACTGTGCAAAATCTTTTATTGGGACAATCATAGCTCTTAGTGAATGAAAGTGATGGGGTTTTATACAATAGCTTACAGGTTAGGACACCTTCCAATTTTCAAGTGTTTTAAATACAAAGCAATAAGGTAACAGAAGAAGGAGCAAATCTCCATTCCACCTGTTGAAATAAGGACATCGATGTTTCAGAGCCCAGGGGGAGAGCAAACAGGAACTGTTTGCCAGTTGACAAGGACACAGCTGTTGTTATAAAGTCATCAGTTATAGGGTATATACTTTTGCATACTGCATACCGTAACTCCATAGTGCAGATGAAGTATAATAACAGTGGGAAAGTGATTTTTAAAAGTGAACTGAAAATTCTACAACTGCTTTTCCTGAAATCCTCTCTGAGAACATGCTGTGTATGTCTATGGGAGCCATGTGGATAATGCAATTTTCATACTCATTAAGAAGAAATTACCAAACTTATTCATCTGAGAGAACAAATATGTTCTTCATTGTCTACCAATGTAGTTCCTACAATAGCATAAATAGAATGTTGTCTGTAATTTTCTTCTGTTGATATACCACAATAAATCTGATCTTTAAGAGCCATTTTATTTCTTGGTATCTATAGCTTTGCAAGATTTCTGTGGCAAATTAGTCACTTAAACTGACAATCTTGCATACACTACAGCTGAGTCTGGTTATTAACCCTATGAAGATACTAACAATACTAAGATGGAAGAAAATCTCATAAACCACATTCTGACATATCTAGTACTGTGGGATTGGGCTTGCTGTGGTACATTCTTTCATTGTAGCTGTTCATCTCAGCTTGTGCTAAAAATGTATGCTGGGAAGATTTTCCTATCCTAAAATCTATTCTAATCAAACATGCAAGGTGAGAGAGCTGATTCAGTGGGTCGCTACTGGATGTACAAAAGCTGGAAGCCCTGTCAGAAGTCTCCCCCTTCTTGAGCAGCACTGGATCAGAGCAGGCAGCTGAGGGAAGAGGTACTGCCTGCTCACCAGTCGGTTATTACAGGCCATCAGTGGCAAGGAAGCCCAACAGTGGCAGCAAAATCTTCTCCTGCTTCCCTTGGCACCTCCATGTATAGAGTGAATAGAAGAACAGACTGTTCTATCAGTCACTTACAATGTGACTGACATGTGACTGCAGCACAATAGCAGCTACAGGGCATGTTAAATTAACTCTACATCTGCCCAGGTAAACTTAGAATTAGATATGATTTAATCTTACAGATTGACATATGGGAAACCAGTTCTCTTGGGATTCCTTGTTGTTCAAACGTCAGAAACATCTTTCTTCTGTTTTCCTCTCTACTCCCATACTTATATCAGTCACTCAAGATGCCATGCAAAACCAAATTTTCCATCATTCAGAGGCTTAATCATGTCCACCTGGGACAGCCAGCATTCACTTCCATTTTACCATACTCCTTGCAGTCTTCCCAGCCCCCCTGTGTAGTTTATATCATCACTTGGGTTAAATGAAACAGAGTCTTTGTTACAAGATCAGTTTTTCTCTCCTCTATATCTGGCTGCCCTGTGGCCTGGCTGTTTCAGATCCTACAACACAGTTTGAATATCTCCCATTGATTAAGTAAAATGCACAACAACTTGTGACGTGAGGAAAAGACTCTTTGGGAATACGTGTCTAAAAGCAGTCTCAGGAAAACTGATAAGCAGCATGAAGATGTTGGACTGAGCACAACCTGATGTGTGTGCGGGAACCTATAATGGTTGCAGAATCACTATCTTGCACAAAACATTTGGTGGCAGAGGTCAATAGGGTCTATAAGCACCTTTTGAGTTAGTAGTCAGTGCACTATGCTGGACAAATATAGCCTAATTCCCTCCTCTGTTCCCTGCAAGTGAGAAAATTGTATCTGCTAATTGAATATCCTGTTTCCCCGCAGAAGGTTGTAATAGCTGAGATACCATATGAAAACAAGAATGCAGACAGATAATTGTGGACTTTTGTTCTGCAAGTGGGAATGGCTTACCCTGAGGTAGATAATAGGGTTGCTATTCTTACCTGTTTGCCCTGTGAAGTAGCTCTAGAACTGCCACAGTTAAGGTAAATTGGAATGTATTTCATGAGTTTAGGAATTAAGAAAAGTGGAGTTTCTAAGGTTAGATTGCTGCAGCACACCAATCTTGCACTTCGGTTGATTTTTAAAACACTGGCTATAAACTTCTTGGTAGATCTTCACCTGCTTTATGGGAAGCTCTGGCAGCAGAAAAGGAAGGAAGAGCCAGAGGTGGGCTGCAATCTGGTTGGTCTTCAAAAAGTAAATTTCATTCTCATGAAGTGAAGCTCTAGCTTGCCTTATGGGCGCTACTGGAAGTGTGGTTCTGAGGCACATAACTTTCAAGTTGTTGTTTAGTGTCTCTGACCTTGAGAATTCTACAATTTCTTATTACAGTTGATTCCTTTCCAGGCAACTCTGACCTTTTTTATATGGTGCAAATTGCTCTGATATGAGTAACTGCATGGAACTGTGTTACATGGTTATGATCAGGCTTCCAATGTACATTAATAGAGACAAAATAATAAAAATACTGTCCTTTATTAATTTTAGTCACCTCTAATTACATTTTTACTAGCTTTATTTTATGAAAGAAAACCCAAACATTTTCTCTTTTCTCTTCTTAATAAACCTTGTGAATTGTATGTATTTTGGGAGAAGGGTACGTAAAGCCTCAGATGCTTATGCTTCATTGTTCTGAATGTTAGGTTTTACCCATTTCAGAAGGGACCAAAATGTGTATAGCATAAATTATTTGTTTTTATCAGAAGGTTCCAAAAACAATAGATCACGTGGTTCTCCTTTTTTTTTTCCTCAGTTCACATTTTGAAGGATAATGCTAATGATATTTTTACTTTGAAAATGAATAGTTCCTAAACAAATGCAAAAGTTGCTAAAAACTGCAAACAAGCAATAAAGAGGAAAGGATGTGCAAAGTCAATTTCAAAGTACACACAGAAATGTTTGCAATAATTTCAGTAAAAAATTTGAATATTTTAAATTATACAAGGAACTTAGGTTGTGACATTGTCTGAGATGGCTGAGAGTATTTTGAACATATGTTCCTAACTATGCTTTTTATTTCACCACAATAGCTAACCATTGCACTCTAACAGATACTTAGCTTAGTTCATATGAGATAATATATTGTAAGTCACTGTTATTTTCTTTATACTAATCGATTAACAATTTATTATAATCACACATACAAGTATATTTGTGCCCATTGAATGAGGAAGCAGGGTAGCACACAAAAATTTGCTTTCATTGTTTTTAATTTTGATGAAAAGGGACCTTTTAACCTGGAAATGATATGTATCAGAGTTCACAGGAGAGAATAAAAAAAATGTATTTTTGGTCACTGACCTCAATTTTTGTATCAAAAAAATTGCTTGCATGTTTTTCATTACATGTTTCTTATGAGGAAATAGAGCTAACCACTCAGATAGAAACATGATTGGTTTTGAGCTGTATCTGGAAATGCCAGTGACAACGGTTATAGTCCTTAGTGACCAGATGTAGTCCCTGACAAGGGAAACAATATAATGGGGGGAATAACCTGAAGCCTCTACCCCTGAGGGCTCTCCTCTTCCCTGTGTACCAGCAGCAAAGACATTCTCCAGCATCAAAGGTCATTGTTCTTAAAGGAAAAAACAGACAGTTCTGAAAAGGTGAACAGATTATGGAAGACAACTATTTGTGAAACTAGAGTTGTCTTAATGACACAAAGAGGCTAAAGCTTGCTTTCCCCCCTTTACTTCTCTTCAGGATAATTACTGTTGCCTGGAACTCAGTGAGCTCGTGTCTGTTGCACTGCGAACTGTGAAGCCAAAATACCTCCGAGTGTGAAATATCGAAGGATGGGAGGTTGGAGGAGTTCCTTAAATTACCTCCCAGTTCATCATCTGCTCTACAGCTCCATGAGACAGTTTAGTTTCTTTGACAGTCTGACCTTTCTGTTTAAATAGGTTGGCCTGCCATGGAGATGGTCTTCTGGGGCTTTTGAAGCCAGAGATATTTTGTGCTTAGTAAGACACTTTAAGTTAAAACTTCCATTTGTATTAATTCAGATTACTTCTAGCTGTCATTCACCTCTTGCACTTATCCTTGCTTGTCCAGCCTTGCTGATCTCTTTCTTGATTTCTTAATGCATTTCTTGCCCAGATAACTTCCAGAAGAGAAATCAGGATCAGGCATGGAAAAGTGCAATGCTTTTAGGCAGTTTGTCTCCTTTTAATTCTTTTCCCAGTTATCTGAGAACCAGTGAAGTTGTAAACACCCTCCCTAGCCTGCCAATAGAGAACTCAGTAACGCCTCCAGTATCTTTCCCGAGAGGTTAATTCACACTTTCCAAACTCGAGAATAAGATCTTAAAATTAAGATCTGGTATGTCATTTTCTGCTGGTGTTACTGTATCGTTTCTATCTATTTTCTGAGAGCTAAACATATATATCTATGTATAAAACTTTTAAATTTTTTAAAGTCTCCATCTAATAGTAGAAATATAGAACTGAGCATTGGGAAATATCTATATATAAGTGTTTGCTTTTTGTTTTTTTTGTTAAATTTGGCAAATGACTTTGTTCTATGTTGTATTTTTAGATCAAGGCTCTTCACCAGGAAAGGCAAGAGAAAAAAAATAATCTTGCAAAACAAGAACTACACAGTACAGCACATACTAAACAAGAGCAATATTAACAAATTAATTAAAATGTGGGCCACGTCATTCCTAATTGCATCAAGTGTCAGAAATAACAAGTGATCCAATCACATTTAGAAATAATAAATGGGAATACTGTAGTAAATTAACATAATAAATAACATTATAATTACAGGAATGATACATACAATTACTAAGAAACAATCATCATTAACGAGAGAGCTTTGTTACTGCATTTGTGTTTACATAATTCATAGTTGTACTACTTGCTGAAAGTTATTCCAAGACAAATGGCAGCTAACGAGTATCCAAAAATAACAAATCAGTAATGCTGGGATACTTGGTAACCAGGTAACCACAGTGGAGTTGTATGATTTATTTTTCCTTAGTTAAAAGTTGATTCACCCTAAAATCATCCATCAAACACAGAGTTTTTGTTGCCCCAGTGCTATTTGGATTGAAGAAGTAGTATTTCATACTTCTCATCCAGTAATGCAGAAGGCAGAGCACTTGCTCAGTCTAGAAGAAACAAGGGTTAAATTTTTAATCAATACTTGAACCCAACTTACCCATCTCATCCAAATGCAACTCACCGTATCTTGGTCTTCTTTTTCTGTGGAGGAGTTGGGTAAGTGGCTCTATACATCTCTGTTGGATCTATGTATGGATTGCTTTTTTGCTCTATGTAAATAATTTGACTGTGTAAATACTGTAACTCAGCTCTTCTACTTTTGCATTCTAATCTCCAGGATAGTCCAGTGCTCCATGTGAGAAATCTCACACGTACCTAATTTGAAATTTTCTAAATGGAAGGATAGTTAAGCCATTCATCTGAAGTGAAGGATCCAAGTTCAAACCTGTTCTTCCTCTAATGCAGGGGAGGGAGCAGAATCTATCTTTTCTTACACTCTCTACATTCCAGTAAACTGAGTGGAGAATTATGAGACAATATACCCTTAATTATGCCTTCTTAGAGATTTGTCAGTCTATGGGAAACACTGAAATAGTCATTCTGATATCTGTGGAAAGCCGGGCTTTTGTACATATTACTAGCATTTCAGTAAAATTCTAATTTGCCATCACTCGGCAATATATTTTATTTACTCAGGGGAAAAACAAGCATTACACAAAAAATCCTAACTACATTGCAATACATTATTAACTAATGTTCCTTCAATTTTCAGTCAGTTCTCTAGTTATGTTACTATTGTTATGCTTTCAAGACAGTAACTATAAAAAACCATACTGGAATTCAATAAGGGCAGACACAGGATCGGCTGTAGGCTATTTACTTCTGTCTGTAATGAGGTTCTAGAGATGTACGGGAGTCCATGCCAAAAGCTGTAGAAACAAGATTAGGTTTTCAGTTCATTGTGCATGTTACTTTTTAATTAAAATGTTGTCCACATTTTCCATTCATTTGTAATGAAAGAGTTAGAATTAAGAAATTGGGATTAAGAAGAAGAAGTAAAATAGTTGCTTCTTCCATGGAAACACAACAGGATTCTGTGTATTCTATACATAACACAGTGTCCCTATGGTCAACTCTGCATTTTCATACAGGAGAACCTATATAAAAACTAAAATAAAGTAAAAATGGACAATGAGTGCAAAGTGGATTGAAAATGAGCTTTCTCACTTTAAGAGAAAATCAAAATATGCTTTCAGTAATATTCATGGGTAACTTCATGCTGGTGTTCCTTAATAATTATATCACATATCAAAAACCACTGTGCTACGTTGCATTGCTTTGCCCACAACTGGAAATTCTCAGATGGTTTATATTATGACAATAGTAGTCTTGTATTCTTACATAATAGTTAAAAATAAATGTTACAGAGTCTATTGACTTTGTCCAACTTTCAATACCTGCTTTAGTAAGTCAAAAAACCACCCATGCTCCCGTAGTGGAAAGAAAAACACTCCACAAAGTAGTTCAGACCACCTCAGTTAGGATCCTCTGAACCATCCTCCAGAGGAACCTGCTAATGATAAAGGCAACCTACAGAGACTGCCTAGGCAATTGGATAATTTGGGTGGCAATAACTGAGTGGTGTCAGTGCTTATTCCCATTTCAATACCCAACGTGAGCATACCTTCTCTGAATACAATGACTGGCCCCTTTTGAAATAGCTTTGAGTTCCTGGTGTGTGCTTTTTCCTTGTTTTCTGATTCCTTTCCCTCACAGTTTGCTGGAGATTTTAAGTCATTTAGGTGCCCTACGTGGCAAACTGGTATCTAACAGGATTTTCAAAAGTGCTTGACTGCAGTGGGAGTCAGGTACAAAACAGAAGATCTTCAAAATAATCTAGGAAGAGAATTGTCTTTTAAATCAGTGAAAATCAGAGAATTTTTGGAAACCCCATGTATCATCCATGTGCTCTTCAGGTACATAAACACCCCTACAAGTCTGCCCTAGAGCCCTCTGCAAGGATTCTCCTTCACACTGCCGTATTGATGTTTTCCACAGCTTTACCCAGAAAACTCCAAAGATGTGTAAACTCCCCAAGATTATTTTTAAGTTCAGATATGTGTTTTCTGTGATTGTTGTGGCAGCATGGTGTTTCATTATATTTTTGAACAGCAGGATTAGAGAGAGAGAAAAAAGAGGTCATCAAAAGGGGCCAAGGGGCGTTATTTCCTCCTCAGCATGATAATGGAGTGGAGCTGTGTACACATCTGATAACTTAGAAATAGATCAAAAGCCTACTGAAACCAAAACGTAAAGTTGGAGCTTATGTTTTGGCTTTTCCAGGACTATATGCTGCATTTTGCATTAGAACAAAACCCAGTCTGTTGGATTTTTTTTCAAACCAAAGTGGTACAGCTGATCAAGTACCTCCTTTCATATGCTGCAATCCTTCATTTGGCATTTCTGTTTGTATTTGCTACCACAAAAAATTCTGTGGAGGATTACTCCTGGTTATGTAGGGATGTGATCGTGAGCAATGTGATAAATTATAAGCTGCTAGGCAGCAGCAAAACCTATCAGTTCTGCTGACTTTGAAACACAGCTTGTTAGGTTTGACTCTGTAGTAATAGGAAAGTCCACAACACTGTTTCTGGAGAGGAGTCTTTCCTGTCTCTCTAAAGAACTTGAGAAGGATGTCTTTTGTAAATATAGGACGCTTCACCCACTCACCCTACTTTGTTTCTGTCATTGCTAAATCCTGTTGCTGTAGGTATGTGGCATTTTTTCAATTAGCTTTGCAAAGAATAATCTGTCATCTCTTTTGTGGAGCAGGTTTGAGAGCTTGGACTTAGTTTCTACCTAGGAAAATTAATTACTGCGGTAAACCCCCTAGATACAAATTTTCTTTCCTAGGAGATTTAAGCCTTCATTATCTCTAAGGACTTGGGGTTACACCATCTCTAGGTTTTTTGCTAAACTGCTTACTGTTCCCTGTCTATGCTCCAAAACATTACTAGTGAGCCAGCATATTTTATTTATGTTCTTAGCGGAAGAGCTGTTTTTTGGGTGCTCTACTAGAGACATGAATCTTCTGGTTGTGCATCACTAGGTACACTTGCCCACAAAAGAAATTTAAGTGTGTTTTAATAATGACTAAAGCACAATAATTATAACAAGAAACTACTGAATTGTGTAGTTCCCTGAGTACAGCATCTTACAGTTAACTTTCAGAGCTCAGCCAGCACTCAGACGTGAAGGAAGGCAATCACTCAGGTCACAGGGACAATCATAACAGAGACAGAACGGGTACTGCAAATAGCAAGAAAAGACTCAAGACAGGTATATATTAGCTTTACTATGTGCAAGTTCAATTTAAAACAAATTGCTGCAGTGTAGAAATAATAGGAGGCAGAAGGGAAGGAACAGGTTTTAGAAGGATTGGAAGTATGATTTAAAAATAGTAAACAGTTTGATTTCCATTAAATTAAAGGTAATGTGTATGCTGCTACTTTTATACTATTTATACTGTTAATCTGTCACTGCAACAAAATTAAGGCTGTCTGCTTTTCTATATTATGTTGAACGTAGGAGCAGGAGAGTAACACTTTCCATTTACCCTCTAGCTCCAAACTCCTTTCTGAAGAGGCTGGAAACGCATCAAAAACCTATGTGTCTTGAACTCAGAAGAATGACTGCTCAGGACAGTATGAAGAGCTAGTACTAAATAGATAAGCTATAAGAACTAGATCCCAGGTGATGTGGGTGAACAGATGCCCAGCTCATCTGACAGCTTCAGAAACAGCAAATTGTTTCTTTTCCTCAGAATTAATTACACAACAGGAAAAAAAAAGTATTGATTAAATAAATACTGCAGGAGTTACTAAAAAGTATTCACAGAATATTATTTCATTGCTGGAATTCACAGGAGCAGGTGAATTTGGGATTCCCAATAAGTCCTTGCCCAGTAGTTGCTGTAGAAGCTACCAGACCAAGAAAACAGGCTTCAGGACGCTGCTTCATTTTTTTCTGTAACTTGCACAGAAAAAGACTGGACAAATCAACCTCTGGGAGGAATTCTGCTGCTGCCATCGCCTTAAAAGTCTTTAAAGTGCTAGGGGCTTCAATTAAGAGCACAGAAAAAATATACTTCTTTTTTTTTAAGGGTGAACTAGTGAATATGTGTCCTTGCAGAGTGGAAGACTCAAGGAGATGTAATGAGTCCTAGAGATCCTCTGCTTATTGTGCACCATCTAGTTCTATACAACTGACACACAGCTTGAGGAAAATACATAAGAGTAAGGTTTTGTTCCTGTGGCTGAGTTCTATTGTTAACAACCAACTAACATCACTCTTTGACTTCTGGTTTATTTTTTCTTTTTGTCTCTTCTCTCTTGGGTTATGATTTGTTTTATAACTAATTAGCTACAGTCAACCCTCCCTTGCAACTACTTCAGTATGAAACCCCGTGTTTTCTAATATTTTTCTTAACTCTGCCTTTTGAGCTGTGCAGAATTGGTTTAGTCTGATGCTGAAAATAACATCTTTACTTCACAATATAATAGATAAACAAGCTTGTTTCACCATGTCTGACATACAAAGGTTTTACTCAGGCTGGAAAACAGTTATCAGTGACGGATTCTTATTAAAGGTAGTCTTTTCTGCTAGCAGTATTAAAAGATTTGTTAATTAATTTTTTTGCATTCCTGCATTCCTCCTGAGCTCAAAACAACCTGAAGTTATTTGTGGTTAGAGCAGGTTTGCACTTTTCTGTAGGCCTCTATTATGCTAATTGTATTAAGCCCTCTATTGGAAAATCATGTGAAGAAAATAGACAGGGGTGGGACTAAGCATCAAAAAGAACAACTAGGGAGTAGGAAAATGTAAGATTAATATACATATCAGAATTTCTGCATCAGGCAAGGTGTGAAAATACCTGTTCTGGTGTCATTTCAACACAAACTAGTGTGGAACTCCTTGTTTTGGAGTAGCTATTTTGATAGATTTCCAGCAGACATTAGACTTAAGAGTAACAGAACGCTGAGATGCATTTTGGGAGCATTGCGTCTGTTCTCATTTTGACCATGGTGAGGCAATTAAGTACAATAGATATGGGCAACCCAATGTACTATCAGGATGGGCTCAACAGTTAGAGATGTAGCAGTCCTGGTATATCTGCTTAGTCCAATAATGAGATCAATTATATATGGCACAGAAATACCACAAAGGAGACAGTAAAATGATTTGTGATTTCATAGAATCATAGAATGGTTAGAGTTGAAAGGGACCTTAGAGATCTTCAAGTTCCAACCCCCCTGCCACAGGCAGGGACACCTCCCACTAGAGTATGTTGCTCAAAGCCCCATCCAGCCTGGCCTTAAACACTTCCAGGGATGGGGCATCCACAACTTCCCTAGGCAACCTGTTCCAGTGCTTCACCACCCTCACAGTAAAGAA
>JAOXNO010000001.1:23009419-23024510 GCA_028565335.1 Limnodromus scolopaceus
GCTGGACCCGTTCCAACAGGTCCATGTCCTTCCTGTGTTGAGGACTCCAAAGCTGGACACAGTACTCTAGGTGGGGTAATTTAAAATAAAGAAGTCCAAAAGCCTTTAAAAGATTATTATTCCACTGCATGTAGATTCTGATTGACACAAGAATCTTGCATACTCCTATGCAATCATAAAGCGAACCAGCACTTTCTCTATTATAATTCTATTCTTTTCATGACTTTGGGTCTACTTGAGCTCACTCAATATGCCTGGCAAAGGAACAAAGAGGATTGCAAATTTATGGTTCAGTGTGTATATATTATGCTTGTTTGTATAAAAAGTTAATGCATTTTTAATTAAATAAAAAGAGAAGCAGAGGTTACAAAAGCACGTATCATTCTTAGGAGTGGGGAATAAAACATAGTTCATCCTCCTAGAAGTTAAATGCTTTAATCACTGCATCAGAGAATCGATTGTCCTTATGCTTGTTCTTTCTTCCTCTGCTTCTAGCTAGTGTGCTAACATTCCAAGCAAACACGAGCAACGGTTCTATCTTTTTTTTTTTTTAAATAACATTGCTTAATGGTTTCAGACTAACCTTAGTGAGTCAAAGATGTGAATTTAATTCTTGTAAGGAACAGAAAGGATTTGGACGCAGGTATACCATTGCCTAAATCTCATAACTGCTGAGCTGTTGGCTGGAATCACTTGGCCTTGATTTGAAGGAAACACTTGACCTCTGCTTTTGTCAGAAAGGACTTAGCCTGCTTCCTTCACGGGAGGCCTGACTGCCATAAGTGCTGAGCAAAGTGCAGTAATTCTTTGCAGTTCAGAGATGCCTTGCAAAGGATAAGATTCACGCAGTCTCATCAGCCAAGAAGGCTAGCTTGCAACTCCCTTGTGCGATCCCAGCTTCTCCTTTTGAAGGGATGCATCAGGAGTTGGTAGGATTCTGACCTCCCAGTGAAGCAGATAGGAAGGATAAGGCATTTAGCTGCTGGGGAACCGAGTGCTGTCTTCCCTTGCTCCTCTGCGGGAAGGCAGTCGAGTCAGGCTTTAGAGCAAGCCACCAGCTGGACCATGTTAGTAAAACACATTTCCATGTGCAGTAGTGCTTGCTCACCATGTTGACTTTTTGCTGGATATTTTTTTTGAAATAGCAGTATTGTATAAAGCACGTAGCTCAGGGCTATGGATTTTGCTTTTGTTCCCCCTGTCTTATTTCCTTTCTAAATTTAAATTTGAGTTTTCTTCAGAAACCGTGGAAGTTGGGCTTTTAAATGCTACTAAAACCCGATCGTCAATTGTGCAACAGTATGTTACCTATGACAAGAGCAAAGCTGCCATGAACACCTTTAAAGAGCAAGTATCAATATAATTTCTTCTCTGGTACATAAGGCACAAACAAACAGATGGTGATTCTGCATTTTTCCCGAGTCTGATGGTAACTATTACGTATTCTATTTTTATGGTTGGTCAATGACCTATACTAACACTTTCTAATTCTATATTTTGATATACTAGCCAGTGATCTAAATCTCTAGACAACTGGAAGAAAACATAATTTTTTTATTTTCCCCCAGATTCCTTTCACAGCTCCAGATGAGCGTTATTTTTAAAAAGCATTATTGTTAATGAAATCAGTTAGCATCTAATTTTCTTGAAAATTTCTTCTCATAACTTCAAACATAACATTTCTCTTACTCCTGTTTAAACACTGAGCGGCTTTTGATGTTCAAGAAATTGTGTTTTTCCACTTCATAATTTGTAAAAGTGAACACACCATTGTCTGCACAATTCTCTTGTAATATCCTAATGCAAATGCTAAAAAATTAGTAGCAGCTAGCATGCATAGAAATACTTCTTGTTGTTGTCTTCTACAACACTAAAATTTCCTTGTTTTTCACCTATGATTTTTTACCTATAAAATCTGCTATTTCACAAATAAAGAACAAAGAGACTGTTCGTAAATCTCTGCATTCATGTCATGTGTCCGCAGCCATTTCTAAATCAGTGGAAGTCTTGAATATGGAAAATCTACAGTTCCTACTGAATTTTAAAATGTTAAATCAGTGTTATTTCCATATTGGTCTTGCCTGAAACACTTACAGCAACATGTTATTTTCCCTGCCAGAAATCAAATGTATTCCATATAGTGTAATGAAGGACTAAAGTGTGTTTATTTCAAACTTAAAGGAAAATGTTCTGTTCGACGCTTTGAAATATTATTTTGTATGTATGAACCAGCAGACTATAGTGTGGATAAACACAATGCTATCTTTGCCAGATGATAATCATAGGCTTTGAAACAGCACAGCAATAACTCTTTCCAGGATGCTGTGATTAGAGACCTCCTAAGCACTCATGGAAAAGAAAAAAGGGACTATAGTTTAGCTGATAAATAGTAACAGGTTCAGTCTAGTATTGCTGAAAAGAAATAAGCTTTTTATTTCTCGACAAATATTTTAAATATTATGCAGTTGATGTTTATTCAGCTATACCAAAGCAAATACTGTTATTGGAGTTTTCTTTTATAATTAAAAATATGCCTTCAAGAAAAAAACAAGCTATTGTCTTTGTTTAAGAATTGTGGGAGGAAAAATAGATCCAAACTCTGTTTGCAAAGGTACAGTCCCACAGACACACTTTATGCAGCAGTTCATTATCGTATGTGGGATGATAATTTCTTTCTGCGTGTTAGCAAAGCTGTATGGACCGGGGGCTTTGACAACCTGCTCTCCTTTCTGTCCTTTCCTTTTTTAACATTATTTAAGCTCTCAGAAACACTTATTTTAAGTGTATAGGAGGGCATGAAGGGCAGGGGTCTGAAGTGTCCTTTCATGAAATTTGTATCAAGCTTTTAAATTGTGGATTTTTTATTGATTTTTAGAGAACACATGCTGAAGTATACATACAGAAAAACATACATACAGAAAAACAGCTGCCTTTGTAATACTTTTGTTGTTGACTGAAAAGAAGAGCAACATAGACAAATATTAATTTGTGTCATATACACAAAGGTGGTTAGGGAAAGTTCTCTGACACCAAAATAACATAAAAGTATAAATTCATCATCAAAAATACTACAGTCCTGGCTATGCTATAAATGTTCTGTTTAACTACTAATGATACCATAAAATGCCTTTATACTGGGTAATGCATAATTCTTTCTTTTAAGAATTCCAGATTATATATGAAAATGTACATTTTCTTAAATGATTTCCTGTGAGAAATTAGTTTTCTGTTTCTAGAAACAGTGAAAAAAATCAAAGATTTTCATGCTTCAAACTTGCTCTGTGATAAATCATGTCCTGAAAATAGATAAACATTAAATGCATGATATGTATTAAACCATTGATATGTATTAAACTATTGAATATTCAGAAACATCTTATTTTTGTTATAGGTTTTTAAAATAAGCCCATCCTATATTCATAAGAAGTACCATCATACTCTGCTGGTGGGCTGCAACACATCAAATTAATTTGTTCTGATGTCATTCAAACTGGAAATAAATAAGGAGGATGGGTATCATTATACTTTAACCACAACCATGGTTAGCCACGCAACCATGTGGGAATAGTGAAAACTGAGAAAATGCTTGTGTAAGGATGTGTAGACTGTGAAACCATTTGCTTCAATAAGATTGTCAGATGAAGGAACTTTTATTTCAAGGGGGATAATAAGCGAAAGGGAAAGTGGTAAACAAAATTCACAGAAACACAAACCTGATGATAAACCATAATGGAGACCGTGACAGGGAGTGAAACTCTTCAGGCATGGACTGATGGGTCATTGTCTTGGAGGGGGACCAGCCTAGACACTATAACTGATGAGAACCTGGGTTTTATAACTGATGAGAAGGCAGAAATAAGATGAACATGAGAATTTTGAATGTCTGAGGGAGTTCTGTGGAGCCAGGCAAAACTTAATGAGGAATGTTTAGGGTACAGGAACTGGTGAGGAGCAAGTATTAAAGGAGCTGGTCACATGTAAACAGTTGCCTGCCAGCAAGTCTGATCGCTGCAGCCATCCTACCTTCTTATTAAATCCTTTCTTAATTGTTTTTTTTAATGTAATCTCACTCTTCAACCCATGAGTGAA
Source organism: Limnodromus scolopaceus (assembly GCA_028565335.1). Classification (NCBI taxonomy): domain Eukaryota; kingdom Metazoa; phylum Chordata; class Aves; order Charadriiformes; family Scolopacidae; genus Limnodromus; species Limnodromus scolopaceus. Next base: position 23,013,509 of record JAOXNO010000001.1, read on the forward strand.
TACTGCGAGGTCTAGGAGCCAGCAACTGGAGAGACTAGAGGCGTTGAAAATTACCAGTGACAGGAGTAAGACCCTGGAGACAGTCACCCATGCGTTCATGGTGCCAGCAACTGGAAGGAGTGAGGGACACAGAGTCAGCAGCTGGGAGGCACCTGGGTCTTAGAAGTGACCCAGGTGTTTGGTGTGGAGCAGCTGGGGGGCTGCAGTCACCGATGCAAGTTCCAGCAGCTGGAGTCAGACCTCAAGTCACAGGGTCCTTGTGCCTGTGGTGCCAGCAGCTGGAGCGAGGGCGGGTCCCAGCACCAGCTGGAATGGGGATAGGAGCCGTGTGCCTGCATGCCAACAGCCGCAGGGACCATTTCCTTCATACCTTCCCCTAACATAGTGTGTGTGTGTTCCAGATGGGGAATTGGTGGCCCCAGGTCCATGCAGAGGGTCTGTGTTGGTACTGGGGGGGACAAGTGAGTGTGGAGTGTGTGTGAGACAATTGTGAGAGTTCATATGTGTTTGTTAGAGACCACCAAGCTGGACCAACCTGCGAGTGGGAGACCAGCTGAGCAGGTAAAAGTGCCTGGGATGAAGACGGGGTAGTGGTCACAGAGATGGTGCTGATGCTTAAGGGATCTACGACTATGTGTGTGTGTGTATTAGTCCAGAGAGCAGAGGCACTTGTGTGAACTTCAGGCCTGACTGGCTGAAGAAAAGGACTTGGCTATTTATGGTTATGTGTCACATCATTTCTGGCAACTGACATACACCCGGAATATGTGGGTGTTGTTAAATGTCACTGGGGCCCTGGCTGTGGCAGTCATGTAGACAGCTGTGTCAGTGTCCTCTGTGTGTGTGTCTGGGATGCAGGCTCAGCCTTGCTGACGGTTGGACCTGCAAATGGGAAAGCAGCAGCTGTGCCCATCATCCCCAGGATGGGTACCCCTGGACCTTGGGATACCCCGGGCTAGGTGCCAGCAGCCAGGCAGGAGGAACCCCTTGTGCCAGAGCCCACCAGACGTCCTGGCCCTTAGAGCATCCCTTAACAGCTTGTAATGTCCATGAAAAGGCAGATTGTCTATTAATAAACATAATAGCCGCTTTCTGATCTAAGTACCTCTGTCAATTTTGCAAGAGATTCCACTGTTATGAGGAGCAGAAGCTGAGCCCACACCAGCATTTGCAAAAGCACTCACTAAACAAAATACTGCTATGGGTTCATGAGATGGATTATATATATTGAAAAAGCCTACTATGTTATTATACACATCCGTAGCAATATGCAGGAAATCTTCTAGATCTCTCTGTCCAGATTGACTTCAAAGTGACCATGTTGTTTTGGCCCTTGCTGCATACGTGCAAAACTGAAGCTTATTCTGACATTAGTGAAAACAGTCTTTTTACTCTATAGGGGAAGCCAGTTATACCAAAGATACTACATAATTAAATAATTACATTTTTTTTCTTCGCCACTGAGGAATTAATGAGGTTGACACTTGAAACTAGCTAACAGTAAGTTTTTTAAAGGCAGAAAATGTAGGCCAGCCAAGTTGGAGTAATTTGCATTTAAAATATAGAAGGTGATCTTTCAGTGTATATACTCAGATGACAAGAGTGGATGGGAAAATTAACTTACACCACTGAATAGGGAGTACGATATTCTTCCATTTTCTAAAACAAACATAACATGGAGATTAGTGATGGATAAGTTCTATCTCATGACACAAAGCATCTTACAATGGATTGCTTTATGAAAAGAAAAAAGCTTGGCTACTTGAAGCATTATTTTAAGTTGGTTGTATATTATACTATTGGAAATTTGATTAACCAAAGAAGAAGCATGCCAATTTATAGGTCTCTGGACTAACGAATCAAGATCAATAAAAAAGTACAGATATGCCAATAAACCATTTAAACAATATGAGAGCAGGGTTTCTTTTGTGGCTTGAGTCATGCAATATGAGATTCAGACTATCACAGAAATAAGAGTGAAGATTTCATTTGAAGTATTAAAAGAATAGCTCTTTGTATTATGACACCCAGTAGTGAACTTTATTAAAATGCTAACAATAGCCTGCAGTTACTACACAATGGAATGTAATGATAGATTTCCTCTGTGTGTGGAATCAGAAGACTGACAGAGAGACTTTTAAAATGCATTTATATAAAACTGCTTTTTTTTGATTGTTTTCTAGAAAAGGCAACATGATTGCAAAATATTGTACCGAATGGAAGGAACGTTATACCTCAGAATTAAAGCATAGCACTATCGATCTTCCCTGCATACCTTTTTTCCAATAAAAGAGTTGGTTTGGGCAAAATCTGGCACACCTTTGTAAAAGTTAAAATACATAAAAGCTCAGGTCTTTAAGGAAGAAATACTCTAAAAGGTTTTAATACTCTTTGGAGGTGGGCATGCATATAGGAAACTATCTAAATAATATGATGCATGTATACAGTTTATTGCAATAACACCCGTAACAAGCTGACATATCTAAAATTGCATGCATTGCATTTGTGACTGTGCATCAGAAAATAAAAAATGCAACACAGAGTAGCATTTCCATTGAAAATCTAGGCAGTTGAAATGCGAGAGCTTTATTTGGTCTTTGATATTACTGAGTTTTGAGGGTTTTTCACTCTTTATGAGATATTTTTTCTTTAAGTAAATACAATTTCCTCCAAATGCTGGGTCTTCACTTAATTTATTCATGCTGTAATGAACATACCTGATGTGCAATAACATTTTCAGTGTCTTCATAGTGTTATTCAAGATTGCACTTTTTGTGTCATAGATGTCTCTGATATAGGTGAAAGAGGAGAAAAGAAAAACCTTGGATACAACAAATCAATAAATGATTTGCAGTACTGGCAGCTAGGTGACTCACTAGGGTCAAGCTCAGGAAAAAAAAAGTTTTACTGCAGGCATTCCAGCTTCTAATCACTTGATGACACCTCTTTTTTTTAAAAAAAAAACTGTCCTTTTGTCTGAGGTATACTTAGAGCATGGACACTTGTCATCACATGGTCTATTTTTTCTGACAATTAGAACAGTATATATGAAGTAGAAAAGAAAAGAAAGTTCACTGTGCCACAGTTAGAGGTCACTTGTGAGAGATTAACAGGTCTTTGCTATTTGATGATCATTTTGGAGAAAAAACAAGCAGACAAACAAAAAGAAACCCTAGCCAACCAAAAAAACCAACCCTGTTTGCTTTAATTTATGACAAGTAATAGATTATTATATGTTATAAACTTTAATTGTCTTTTTACTGTTACAAGGAAAGTAAAAAAAATGTGTTGGTGACATCTGTCCTGCCTGACTTTGCACCCAATGCATTCTATAGGAGTTGTGTTTCTGACTTCAAACTCAAGACAGACAGAAGTTCGTGTTTCTGAATATATTTCAGGTACATATATAATACTGACTTGTCTGACTTTAAAGGAAAAATAATAACACAGAAAGGTGAAACTAAGCAGAGGTGAAGAAAAAATGCAACCAAGTTAGGTCATGTTAATATGGTGAATTAACCTCTGCCCTGTCCAAGAAAAAAAGTCATGAAAAATAATATAATATAAATATTTAAAATAATAATATAAATTATTATCATATTAAAAAAGCAATAGGCATGCCTGGCTCCTAAGGTGGAGGTATTTGTAGTCTTACTGTTCAGAGCTGTGGCTTTGGCTACATTATGCAGCAGGAATGGACTTAAAGTCTTGGTGCATCTCAGCATATCGCAGGTCCACATCGGGAGTAGACTGCCCTGAGCATCGCATCACCAGGGCCCTGCATTTTCTTCCAAAGGAAACTGAGAATGGCAGTAAGGAGGGAAAGATGGTGCACTCTGGCATGTGTCCTAGTACAGCTAAGGATTGAGGACTACAATTCAGAAGTGCTGACCAGGACACACAGTCAAGCAGGCGAACACACAGCGCTCATGCATGGATAGAGCATGAATGCAGCCTTCAGACATATGACTTCTGGGTTTTTGCAGTTTCGTGTGTGTATGTGTGGTGGGTTTTTTTTGTTTTGGTGGGGGTTTTTTTTCTTAATGATTGTTTACGAACACTCATATTGGAAAAATATATTTTTTTCAAAAATGTTTACTTTCTTCTTTTACTCCTTCAGAGTATTATAGTAAACTAATTGCAGTCATCTAGCACTCTCTACAAAAAAAAAAGAAACAGGAGAATTCTCTGGCACAGGAAACTGGGTTGAGAATAACATTAATAATAAAATGGCACAACAACGACATTGAAGAAAACATTTTTTTGTGTTCTAGAATGAAATAGATGTGTTTGCTTCAAGTTCTTTAAAAACGTGCTATATGTTGCCTACTTTGCTTTTTCAGAGTTCTGTATCCATGTTTAATAATGAAAGGGCTGTGGGGCTTGGGTGTAGATGTGTGTTTTCATTTTTTACAGAGAAACCCAATACATAGGAAACCTTATAGAGAGCTTTGATTCCACCTTTAACCCAAGGGGCTTATTCAGACAAGTACACAGACAGATAGATACCGTGTCCTTGGTTAGAATAACCCATCCTCCCTGAAGCTGATGTGACCCAATTCCTTCTGAAACTCCCATAAGATTAAATACATCTGTAATTTCTCTAATGTGGGTTTATGATTCTTTACTACAGGTACCATTAATTTTGACATGCATTTTATGCATGAATTCAGTTTTAAGAGTTACTTCCATGTAGATGGTGAGGACATGGTATTTTCTTTATTTGTAAAGCTTTCATAAATAAATAACATCGCCTGCATACTCCATTTATAAAGGTAAAGTTGAGAGTAGTTTCATGATTTACTAACACCAACAACTTCATTGAGTGGATGGAGGCAGGAATCAGATTTCATAACCTATTCAGAGAGTGGCTCCTAGTTAGATAGCCCAAGCAAAAAGGGTAATTTCCTCTCCAATGATTGTTTGGGGAACTTAGACATTCTAAAGAACTGAATCTAATCATATAATATTTAAAATAGCTTCAGGATGAACCATTTTCTAACCTATGTTATGCTTTGGAACAATATAATTTCTTCAATTAAACCTAAGGTTGGTTATTCAGAAGATCTAGGCTTTAAGAATAGTTTTGACCATTAAGTTAAAGTTAGTTAAAGACCATTGAGTTAAAGGATAGAACACCTGGATATTTTAATCATAATTTTTTTTGTATATCACTGGCTATAAAGTGATGCAGGTTTTACCTTGATTAAGGCCAGTCAAGACTCAGCTTTTAGATTGCACCATAGACAGAGAAAATCAAAGACCATATCGCTATTTGGAATAACATACAGCCAAACAATCCGATCAAATAATCAGAGTGTTTGGCACTGAGAAGGTGATTACTCTGCCAATCTCAATTTAAGGAAAAATTGTTATCAATCCCAGATTGGGATCTCAGTGTGATCATAACATGCTGAGACAGTCAAGGGAATGAAATGCTTGAGATATTTTGTCTACTCTCTCTGTGAGCTTTCAAATATTCTCATCTATAAAGTTTCAAAGGGAGAAGAAAAGAAAGAAAGAAGGAAAGAAAAACTGATTACTTCAAGCCAGTTCTGCAGAAAAAGAAGGAAGAATAAACATGATTTCTGCAAGAAACTAGCTGAAACCATAAAACGTAAGATTTGATTATACCTGTCATCCAGATGCAGAGCTGTGAATGTTGTAAGTTCACTGACAAGATGGGTGTTCAAATACTTCCTGGGACCCCTGCAGAGAAGGACTAAGAGGGATATTCACCCATTCACAAAGGCAAGTGATAGAAAGGACTACCAGGAGTATAGAAAACAATTCCAATCCCATGTATTGGGCAAACACTTTAACTCAAAATTTGAGTCCTCTATTTCTTTGGAAAAAAAAATGAAACAAGTATAAAGATAGTTTTACTTTGCTCACAGCTGAATGCCTTTCCATCTACTTCAGTAAGAGGCAATACAAATCTACACCAACAGCAGAGTTATGATTTTAAGAAGGATAACAGTAGTAATATGCTGCTACTACATTTCTAATTTTCAATTATTCCCACAAATATCAGTGAAGCCAATGATCACCCACTATGCATTAGTAACTTGTCCTTCTCAATATTTGTTATCCTATTGTCAGTATGTAACTTTAAATCTCTTTCAAAGAAGATTTATTGAGATCATAACAGGAAGCACTAAAAAATGCAGAACCAAAAATCAGTCCCTTAAGGATCCCCAGCAGAAATGTCCCTGCTCATTATTACCTTCTCTGTAACAATTATATTTTGAGATATGTCAACGAGACCATTTTCAGTCCCTCTGATGTGTGACTGATTAATTCCCTAATGCAATCTTACTAATCAAAATGTTATGTAGAATTAAAATGCCTTGGGGTAATAGGTGTGTCAAAGCAATAAAATTAATTTTTTTTTCAATGTGTAATTCTGTCAAAAAAAAGTCCTACTAGAAAAAGAGTAGCTTTTCTTAATGAGACCTACCACACTGATTTCATGTAAGTTACTTATATTTTCATCCTCTGAATCTTTATTGGTAGAGTGCCAAAATAGCCTTTTTTGGTTATTTTAGACATAAGTAACAAGAAACTATTTTCTCTGGTTTATCCTTTTTTATCTTTTTATAGGATTAAGCATATGTTACCAGGTTTTAATTCCTTAGCTTTGCTCCAGTTTCCTAAGACTTGTTAAATCTGAGTGATTCAAAGAGCTCCCAAAGTAATTCCATTATGATTCTTGACAAAATTATCAAGTATTTTGACTTAATGAGATGTAATTGTAACAGACACTGTATCACTTTGTCGTTCTTTATATCAGTATATTGTATAATACATCCTTCTCAATTTGAAAACACAAATCATCATGTAATTTATGGGCCTTTCCTATGCTGTTTTTCCAGTGACTTATGACTTTTATTCTGCCAGTGAAAAACTTTTAGTGCTGTATTTACCTGCAGAAACAGAAGGGAGAAAAAGGATGAAAGGCCAAACCAGGGGATTTTCTAGTTTGAATTTAGCCCTGAGTAACATCACTTCTAAGACTTCAGGATAATCTTGGAATTATACTAATAAATTGGAGGCTGAAAATGTAATTCATTTAATGACAGTCAGCATGATTTTATGAAAGGTAGGTTTTGTCTTTTTTCTTGTTTCCTAGAACAGATATCAACACCGAGGAAGTTTTGACCTAAGGTATTGCTTATACACTGTTATTAAGGTCTCCCCCATTAAGACTCTAGTTGCACTGTTGAGTATAACCAGCAAATGAAAATAGAAAAGCATCTATAGAGAACGACCAAAAATTGTATGGTGCAAAGGATTATGAAGCATAAATAGGACACTATATCAGATCTGTATAGTATCAGGACATCTATATCTATATTGTACTGCATATGTTAGTGCAGATCTTTTAAATATCATGAATCATCTTCACTGAAGAGAAAACTAGATTTTTTTTTAATTTAACCACTGAAAATAAATATATATCTGTATATAAAAATAAATAATATTACTTAATAATAACATGAATAAGGTATGCATAGATCTTGATGTGATGCTTTAAAATATTTTTAATACTTTGAAATGAAATGTATTTTCATAAAATTTCAACTTATATTAACCAAATCAACAATAACAAAAAGAAAAGAAATAAAAAAAAAAGTGTTGTTTGGTTTGTCTCAACTCAATCAGTGATGTTTACATTTTGCAGCATGAAGATTCTCATTCATTCAGGCACCTTTTCAAGCATATTTGGTATTATAATTTTCTGTTCCTGAAGGACTTTACGGCCTTCAACAGGTTTTATACCATCTGTTGCATATGATATGGTGTTCCTGCCTAAATCCTTCCTGATATTTATTTATTGTTCGAAACTACCATTTATGAATGCATTAAATTCACTCTCTAAAAATAGGATTATTGTATAAAATGTGTGGTTTATTAAATAAGGATGAAATGATAAGTATGACAACATTTTTTTATCTGTGATACTAAGAGCGAAAGGTAAAAATAAAAAATAAATGTGGACAATGTATCATACATATTTCAGTCTTATAACATAAAAAGAACATCAGACAGACTGTTTTAATAATTGCAATAGCATTTATTATTTTGCACTACCAAAGGACTACCAAATGTTTTCAACATACCAGGGAAGGAATCAGATTTCCTTCTACTTTTTCATGTCTCTAAATAAACATGTAATAATGCTTCTTCATTGTGACATAATATACTTTAAAACATTTGGGAAAGAAGCGGGATTCATGTAAACAGCTTCAGATCTTGGTAAATTAACAAAGGAAACTGAGCAGTAGCAATAACTGGGGAATGATCTTTTTTGTTGCCTGCTTTTTGCTTCCTGTTGAAGGAAACCGTATCAAGCCATAGAATTAAAATTGGGAGTCTAGACTTCAGATGTTAACGGGTATTTAGATAGGCAGATATTGAATCCATTATTCTTAATTCAACTTATCTATCTGGCTGATGGAGATACATACCATAATTGTTAACTAGTAAGCATGAAAATCTCTAATTGCCATCACCTCCACAATTTGGAAGACAAGACTCAGAGCCAAACTGCCTGTTGCGTTTTAGGATGGAGTAATGAGAAGATCAAATTTGTCACATTATCATCCCAGCCCTGGTCCCCGTGCAAAGTAACCTGTGGTATCCAGTAGTGTTGTACTAAATTCTAGAACTGTCTACATGTTTGTTGGCCACTTTCTGCATAAGAAAATATAAGAGATACAGTTATCTAGTGGTAGAGTCAAATCTTCTGTGAACATGGAGTAGAAAGAGGCAGAAAGCCCACTAGCAGATCCTTACCAGTGACTATTGCATTGAGGGAAACCTGAATGAAAACTTGTAAGGAATTTGAGACTTGTGATAGTCCATAAAGAAGTACTTCATCAACTGATGGGAAAAAAAAAAGAAAAAAAAAAGCTTAAAATATGTTTTATTACTCAAATATAAATATTTTTGCAGTGCTATAAAGCTCAGCTCGGTTTATATGACTATCAGTGTCATTCATTTTTTGAGTCATCAAAATCACAGTTTCTACCATGACGAAAAAGGATTCTTAAGAGCTACTTTGAAGTATTTGTGTATAACTTGTGAAGAAATTTTACTATCTGTATAGCTAGTTACTCTTTTAATCTTAGAATAGATTAATATTCCATTATCTGAATCACACTTAAAAATTAGAGAGTTCATACCATTTTATGAAGCTCTTATCTTCAATTATTAGCAGTTTTATCAAAAATAATCACCTTATCTGCATTTATTTTAAATGCAACATAGCACATTCATAATATGTCTTTTTAGTGTCATTAGATTGAAGAATAAAAATGACTACAGGACTCATGCGATCAGTTCTGCTTTCCTCAGACAAAATTTGCACTGATTTTCAAAGGAGAATTGCAAAAGAGGGAATATTGGTTTAGGCTATGCAGCAGTGTGTTACATAGCCAGACATACCAGGGCAGGTATATACATTGTTTCAGTCATTACCAGGAAGAACTAATATGCAGATATGTCTGGAGGGATGAAAAATCCTTATGCAACTAGTGTTTTCTGTCATGGCATTGATGAACAGAAACATTTTGTCTGCATCTTTCCTTCTTTGGTGTTCCCATATAGATCTTATTCCAGTTTGAATACCAATCCCAGCTGAAATATCCATCGTTATTCCTATAAGGACACATAGCAATTAAAAAGAAAAAAAAGTTAGAATGAAATATATTTTTGAAGAGCTTTAGAGTTAATTAAAAACATTTCCCTATCGGTCCTTCTGGATAATGTTATTAATCCTTTCACACATACCCAGTTTCATGCAAATTGTTCCATGCAGGTAGAGATACCTGTGAAAACCAATCCCAAGATATCTCCTCAAGGTGCATTTACCAACACCTTACTTAATTAATAATGTTATCCTAAGTGAATTTAATGCTATTAGTGCATCTAAAATTTTCTTCTTGGAGAACATTAATTAAGTAATTCTGATCTTTAAGCAATAAATCATCAATGAGACAGGCAGAGGATAGAAAGAGGTTTTGTAGTAGTTCCTTTATCATAGCACTGCAGGACCCATCAGTATAGGCACATGTCTGTGAGTTTCTGTAGGCCTTTGCTTGCTGTTTTTTAAGGACATCTATGTTGACAGTGAGAACTGAAACAGAGGTCTAGCATTTGGAGTGTGGAACCCAGGTATTAAACAAGAAAAGTGTGATCAGCCCAGTTTCGGTATATACTACTAGACATCAAACCTTAAGTCCAGACATTTAAACTGAAGCTGCAATTAAACAAAAAATAACAGCAAGAAAGACAAGACATGTCTTGCAATAAACTTACAGTTCTTGGTAACTGTGAGAACTTCAAGTTTCTCATTTCAAGTCAGAAAATGCAAGCAGGACAGATGTTATGTGATTGTACCCAATAAGATTTCAAAGACATCTTTGGCATGAGTCCTATGGAACCTCCACTAGATCTTCTTCTGCTCTATCAACAACATATTTGAGCGCCAGAAAGGAAATTTTTATTTCTTCTTATGCTGTGCAACCAATAGATCTTTACTACTATTTATAAAATGGGTTATAAAAGTTTCAGTCATACTGTAATAAAACATAATTAAGTGTATTTGTTAGAACTATATGTGTGTATATGAAAATGACATCATATAGCCATAAATATACGGCTTTTTTCAAAAGCCATTCAGGTTCCTAAGTACACCAGGTTTTGGATACTTAGTCTCATAGAGAAACGTGATTGTCATAAAATGCTTTGCACCATAGCTTCTCCATCCCTCACCTGACCTGCCTCATAAACTAGGACTCAAAACAATTTGCACATGCAAAACTTATCTGGAAAAATCATAGAATCATATGGGGTTGGAAGGGACCTCTGAAGATCATCTAGTCCAAACCCCCCCCCGCCAGAGCGGGTCTACCTAGAGCATGTTACACAGGAACTTGTCCAGGCAGGTTTTGAATGTCTCCAGAGAAGGAGACTCCACCACCTCCCTGGGCAGCCT
>JAOXNO010000001.1:23032166-23058413 GCA_028565335.1 Limnodromus scolopaceus
TTATTGAACCTCATTCCGTTGGTCTCAGCCCATCCATCCAGTCTGTCCAGATCCCTCTGCAAAGCCTCTCTACCCTCTAGCAGGTCGACACTGCCACCCAGCTTGGTGTCGTCTGTGAACTTACTGAAGTCTTCTAATCTTCTGTTCTGTAATACAGCAAGGTGCTGAGCACTTTTTGGCACGTGCTGAGTTCTCCAAGCATCACCACAGTACAAATGCATTCTTTCTTCCACAGCGTTTTGCAGATTTGAACCATTGCATTTGTGAGTGTCCTAAGGCACATCAATGACATGGTACCCTTCATTACAGACTTTAAAAGTCACTGCCAGACATTGCCCTCCTGCGAGACATTGAAACGACCAATGAACTCACAACTTCGGGAGTAAAATGTAAATACAATCTGTTTATATTAGCTTTGCCACACAACCAAGAAAACATTAGAGCCATTTTCTATACATTTTTTCTCTTAAGATGAAGGGGAGAAGGGGGAAAATAATTGAAAATACTAATTGTGCTTAGTTTTAAAAATTTTAGTTTTCCTTTCTTTCATTCTTCCTTTTGTTGGCTGCCCATTTTTATCAATCTGAGTATAAATTTTAGCTCTGAAAAAGTAGAAAGTCTTAAAATACATATTTTTTCAAAAAAATTCTCCTTTCTCTGAACATATGCTAAAAATTATGTGCCTGTGTATGAAAGCTGGCATTGTGATTCTAGGTCTCAAAGTTTAAACTAAAAGATTTCAACTGAAAACAAAGATAGAAAGAGATAATAAAACTAAATGTGTAGCATTGTCCTTGCCTACTGCAATTTCAAATGAGATGTGCCAAGGGTCAAAACTCTAATATAATGATTTGTCAGAAAGCCTGTGCATAAAAAGAAATTCTGAACACTCCAGCAAAATCCTGTTGTTCAATCACTGTTGTGAATGCCTAATGCTGATGCTTTAATAAGTGGGTGATAGCAAACAATATCCTCTAGGTATAAGCTAATACTCTACTTCCAGTTTCTTAGTTGCAGTCGACCCTTTTAAAGAGCTATTAATGACTAATTCTCTCTGCTAGCATTTGTTGCTGTTAAAGATGATGAACATGATCCTATGAAATGTACAGGTCAGTTGCATGCAACATTCAGTCTTACAATTCATAAGGTACCACATCATTAAAATACAGATGAGAATTAAACCGAAGACTCATTTTATGAATTGATTAATATAGAAGTACACAATAATTCTTGAAATAAATATGTCATAACTCAAATAATGCTGAATATTTATACATTAAATTTCACAAATCTGTTCAACAAAGGGAATAGATGAATATTTTTCTAGGTGGCAGAACAGTGTACTTATGTTAAATGTATTAGTGTTCAGTGTTGCCGTTTACAACACATATCTATTTTTGTTTCACATGTTAGCCTCTACATTGTGTCCTTCAGTTGATCCAAAATACCTACTGAAGCAAAAGACATTTGTCTTTTTTAAATTCCTGGTGTATAGGTCACTCATGTTGACCAACATTACTTTCTTACTGTTAAGTCATTTGTCTGTCATTCCAAATTGGCACTCAGCATTGCTTTGGGTAGAAATCTCTTCAATATCTGATGGTATATAATAGCAGACAGAAGATAAGATAACAGACTTGTTTAAACCTTGTGGTTAACCTTTCTTGTTAAAAACAATACTGCAAAGCCTCTGTGGCCACAGGAATTGCATAGCCTTTACTGACATCGGAAGAGGCCATAGTTATTGCCAAAGGCGTCTGACCTAACAAAGTTTCATTGAAAATAACAGAACAACTAGGATCCTGAAGAACAAAAAAAATTGTTTTAATGTTGTTTTAAGAAAGATACTATATCTAAAAAGTCTTAGAAGGCTGTGAGTGTAGCATATTTCCTTTAATTTCTTCTTGCATCAGTTTCAGTATTATCAAATATAATAATTCCATGGCTCAGTGTTTGAAAACTTTTTGCATTGCATCCTATCTAATAAAATAATAAACAGAAAACTAACAACAAATGCCAAATTTGTACCTGTGTCCAAAACAGAGAAAAAAATCAAAACTCTGATACTCTTTTCAATGAAGTGGTCTCATCAGTGTTTAATAGAATAATTTTTTTTTTATTGGATATTAGTGCTTGATTTTTCTGAGTGTTAGCAAAAGAACAAAAAATGCCAACATGAAACCAAAAAAATGCCATATTTTTCCCATACAGGAAAGATTTTATAATTTACAAAGAAAAGACTGAAAAATAAAGAAGTGATTCAAAGTTGACTAATAACTGCCATGTAACTCTCAAAATGCATTGTGCACAAAATCTCATAAAACAAATACATACTTACAGAAATTCAAATATTAATTTGCATTTTATAATTAATTCTATTGTGTAATTTTTAAACTACTTCATGTTTCCTTTCCCAAATTTTCCAGTGATATGTTTTACTGGAAAATGTTCACAGAGTGAACTTAAAAGAGTTGCAATTATTTGTGGAAAGTTAATTTCTAATATCAAAGTACAAAATATGTGCAGTAGAATAATTTGTATGGTATATAATTATGGAAAAGGTGTAAGGTCTGTTGTTTATGTACTGTATTGATGCTATATAAAAACAATGTTTATTACTTCACAACACAAAATGTAAGGAAGATCAGAACAGTCAAATAATTTATCCTGATTTCACAGATATTTCACAGATGGAGATGATGTTGGTAATTTTTAAAATAATTAATAAATAATTAATAAAATAATTAATAAATAATAATTAATTAATAATTAATTAAAAAAATAATTAATAATTAATAAAAATTTATGTTTGCCTCATTTAAAAAAAATAATAAAATCACCTATTCACAACTGAGCCTATTTATTTCAGAATATACACCCAAATGCATGGGAAAGCTCTTCACAGCAAGACAGCCAGTAATTTCTTATATTGACCTAGAGAGCAAGAACATTTTTTACAAGCTTCTGAGTTTTAATTCCTTTTTCCTTCTTCCTTTTTTTTTTATTTTTTAACGTTTCTTCCAGAAGTTAATAAATCATGTTGTTATAGAAAACATATGGTTTGTCTTTATACCTCACCTGTTGTCTGTCCGAACATAACATAAGCTCATTTAAATTCTCTCCTCACAAATCTTGTAGAAATACTGCAAGCTCTCTTTTTTCACCTTGGGATAAAAAATTGAAAATTCGTATGAAAACACCATTGTAAGACTTCCAAATCTGTTTCTTTCTGCTTGATTTGATTTGTGATAACTTTTTGTCCATCATTGAGATCACAGAAAGTGATGGCAAGGGATTTCAGAATATTTTCAAGAAGTAAGTTTTTCAAAAGTAAGTTTTAAAGACTACTTATTTCCCTAAATTGAAAAACAAATAGAAAATGTCTTTTTATTTTTTAGTTATTGTTATTTAGAATGACAGAATCGTTAAGGTTGGAAAAGACCTTTGAGATCACCAAGTCCAACTGTTAACCTGGCATTGCCAAGTGCACCACTAAACCATTATTTTCGTAAGAACTGAAACTGAAACCAAAGCCTACAGAAGAAGATTTAACGCTCAGCTTTTCCACACTAAACCTGGAGAGTCTCCAACTTCATTATTATAAATACAGACTTTCTCTTGTTGTTTTTTTTTATTTTTTTTCTGCTCTGCTTTCATGAAATGCTACACTATTTTGTACACAGGAATACACTTTCAAGAAAACAGATGGAGAGGAACACTCTTTCCTCCAGTCGATAATCTGGTGCTTTGACCCTTTCTTATAAAGCAAGGATGTTCATGTAAACTTTCATCACTGAAAAGTGCCTATACTGCCAATCAACTTCATTAAGAGTGCCTTCTCTTTCTCTCCCCAATAGGCAACGAAAGGAGACTTGTGCAGCCCTGAATCAATCTTGTGTTAGACATATCCCCGTTTGGCAAGCTCTGGGAATTTCCCTCCTTAGCATACAGGATCACTGAATAACATTTTCTGAATCACCTAAAAAACTCCTTTCAGTCAACAGAGAAAAGTACGTAAACTAGGCACCTCATATAGAAAATCTGAATCACCCTCTGCAGCTAAATCCGTAACCTTACATGGTAAAACATGTATGATCGATACTTTAAAAAGATAGAATGAATCTTGATTGGTTTTTTCAATATCCAACAAAATCTCTCTCTCTCCTTAGAGTAAGTGAGGTCTTTTTCTTGAAAGTAGTCTTTTGGTACCAAAGACTGAAATTTAATCCAATTTTAATATTCTGATTTTTTGAAGTATCACAGTCTACAAAGGGAGTAAAGTCTGTATATCTTGGCACAAGTATCCTGTATTCACTAAAGTAATCTACCTGTTATTTACAGCTAAGCAAGAGCGTGCCATACAATGTCATCAAATTGTTTTTAGTAATTAATTTAGACCATGTGTACATTACTTAATTTAGATAATGTAATGTATTCATTATCTAAATGATACTCTAAATGAAATCTAAATTTCTGAGAAATATATCTCAGAAGCATTTGTGTTTCCTGCTTAACTATACAGTTATTGATAATCATGGGAGCTGCAATTAGAGACTAAAGGCGGTATACCGCAGTAAGTATAAAACTTCAACAATTATTTTTACCAGATTAGAAACTAATATTGTGCTTATTACACTGAAAACATTATACGATTTTATAATATCTATATTTAATTTTTGCAGTAAGCAGCTTAAAGCTATTCGCTTTTCATGGTTAATTCTTTTAACTTTTCTTAAATAAAAAACAGCACCAGCAAATGATAGCAAGAACCTTTTTCAGAGCATGGCCACTAAACAAACCCAACTTTAATTTGAGATAAATAATATTCTGAAGGTTACTAAAATTAAATTGCAGTGTAGTTTAAACACACAAGAGCTTTGCATTACTTTTTGAAGCTTCTTTGCTGTATTTAAGACTTATCAGCTTTTGATTTAATTTACCATTATATGTAGTGATTACTTTCCATATTCTCAGACTAGTTTTTAGCTCTGCCAGTGAATACATAAAACCTCTGAATACATTAAGGTTTCATCTTCTTTTTTTCTGGAATTTCTGGACATTTTAGTGGTTTTTTCCACTATAAATAACAGATAAAATTTATTTTTTCTTGACAGCATTGAATTCTGAAAATACAGTTGTGATTCTGTAATACCACAGAAATTTTCCGGACAGCTCCTACAGCAGTAAGCAGCTTTGATTTCTTGCTATCTCTTTTTACCTGCTTGTCCTTGCTATGTTGATAGTTTGAAGTAACTATATGAGGTAAGATCTAAAATAGCAAGCTGGGATACCTGTATCTGTAATTTGTGACAGCTCAGGATTCAACATTTCCTGTGTAGCTTGGCTGACCAGTTGCACTTCACTGGGATCCAGACTGCTCAGGATGTTTTGCTAATAGTATCTGAGTTAGCAATATAATCATAGCTTACATATATCTGCAGTACACAATTGTTTGCGGTAAAGTACAAACATATCCTCATTGCTAACTGGTGCAGGGAATAAACATACTAAATCCTAAATAGTAGCCATTGTAAAGACAATAGAGTGGAAGAGAATGCTTTTCTAATTTTAACAATTGTTATAGGAGTAGAATAACCTTGTACTAAGAAAAACATTTTAAAAGAGTGGCTATGTCTTTTTCTGTCACTAAAAATGGTTTCCAATCTCTTCTTTTCTGAATGCAAGTAAAGTAATATTCTGCCCTACGCATATCTACATGTAATTTGAGAATGCTAATGTACTATGTAGAAGAAAAAGGTAAATAAAGGGAAAAAGGTTGATTTGCAGTTCATTAGAAACTCTGTGGCAGAAAATCATTATTAGCTAAATGGAGGACAGAGAAAGTAAAGGAAAAATCTGTTTGAGAGCTTCTCACTAAAAAAACTCTCTGTATGATTCATTGGCAATTGAAAACATGGTACTGTATAAGCCAACCTGTACAGTGCAGGTGTATGAAACTTAGTAGAAACTGATACTTTTTCTGCAGAGCTGTAAAAACCACAATCAATTTTTGTGATTCATAAACTCTCAGTGATTATCAGCGTACCGCATCAGAATTATGAGCATGTGTCTTTGATATATAAAGGGAAAGGAAGTGGAAAGGAGGTCTTTGAACCAATTTCATTCCATTGGTAAAAGTTTTGGTAGTTTAATTTGACACATGGTGTGTTTGAAAACTATGAGCACCTCCATGGAGTCCTTCCCTTCCATCTTCTGATACAATAGGAAGAAAATAGCAATTGCTTGGCAGGGCTTTATGTATGTTAAAAGTTTCTCTGTAGAGATACTAATCTGATAGGCATCAGTGGCAAAAGTCCGATTCATTCTTCTGAATTCATGTTATTATCCTTGAAGTTCAGTCTGAAATAAAATACATTTGGTGTTTTGTTTTGGTTTTGTTTCTGTTTTTGTTTTGGGTTTTTTTTAAGCCAGATTACATTAGGCTGCCATTAAAACCAGGTTGGATGTCATAAAACTGTGCCCTCAAGCTATGTAGAAGAGGGTGGCTGACTGCAGGAATTTTTGGGCGAGATTTTATTGACTTTGTACAGCAGGTCAGAATAGACTGACAAGACTACTTATCTGACTTTGGAAAACTGCAAATTATTTGTGTTGGTTTTATTAAATAAAGTTTTTACAGTACAGTCTACTATGGGATCTCTTGATATGTTTTGCTTTACTAACATCAAGAAAAAACCTGGAATTTCAGAAACAAAATAAGAAACTAGTTTTCACTGAATTACTTCAAATATAGACAGTTAAAGTGATTTAAGTGATTACCATCAAAAAAAACCCAACACCCCCAAAAAACTCCAAAAAACAAAACAAAACAAAAAACAAACAAACAAACAAACAAACTCAACCCCGAATAGACAAGCATTTTCAGCAGCAGTTACCAAATATGAGTAACACAAGTCATGAGCAAGTAAATGAAAAACTAAAACTTAGAGCATAAATCTGGAATAAAATTGCATTGTTGATGGCTGGACATAAACGTTCAGGACATACATTTTGTAGTACAAGAAAGTAATCTATGTATCAAAAGGTCAGTAGTTGTAAGCATTAGCATTAAATGTTAAATCAAATGTAAATTATCTCCTGATTCAAGGAGTTGACCCATGTAAGTGTTTATGGCCTAAAATACTGCAGACATTTCAGATTCTGATTCTAATGGGAAGGTAGAAGAGTTACTGGAAATAGCACTCATCTCTCATAACTTCAGCCATTGAATTGCTGTGTCAGCTGCTCATCTAGTCTCCTTCCAAAGTAGACAGGGTAACATAGGCATCTTTAGAGGATGATTCATACTGTCCTAAAATATGTATCTTTGGTAGGATGAATGAACTTCTAGAGGCAGCTTCTTGAGGGACCATATAATAAATTATGGCATTAGGCATAAAAAATGCCTAACTTTAACAGCAAAATCTAGGTGAGATGAATTATACCTCAAGTGTGGTCATATTTTTGAAAGTGCTGATTTTTTTTTAATAGCTACTCTAAAGAAGATTTGATAGTATCCGATAATATAATTTCAGTGTGTCAAAATTTAATTTTATTTGTAATTTTTGATTTCCATTGGGAATAGAGATGCATTCTGTATTTCAGCAGAAGGATTTTGTGGTAGTTATTATGGTCTCTTTAAAAAACAGTAAGAGGACATACCTGATTCATTTTTGAGTTAATAGTCCTTTTGGGACAAGACCTTAAAGGTTTTTAGAGAAAAAGTTAAGATTAATCCATATTTTGGACACAGTATTACCCTGGTGTAAATCACTGAGACCAAGGGAAGTGTGTCTGTCTATCAGATCTTTACATGTGGATCATAAATCTTAGGTAGTGGCATTTTCCTGTCAATGCAAGAATGATTACACTTTAAGAGTAATTAAAGAAAGAGGACTTCCTTCTCCAAGAATATTAGTTCACAATAAGCCTTTATTCCTGGTGTATATTTAAGGAATAGGTGCCATATTTCTGATGTAGGTTTTGTTTTTTGATCATTTATATGATCATAGACTATCGTTTAATATCAGGGGAAATGGTGAGTAAGAGCACAACAATAACAAAAATCTACTAGAGTAATTCTGTAGCAGCTGGTAGATTATAAAACAGTGTGATTTCATTGTTTGCCTTTTCTACTGATCTTTGGCAGCCATAAAATAATAGACCAAGTAAAAGCAAAATTGCAGATATTTCTTCAGATCCAAAGTAACTGAACAATTGATAAATGAGGTAACACTATATGCTCAGTATGGAAGAAAAAGAAAACACGTTTTTCCTTTACTAGTTTGGGGAAACAATAAGGTCACATAAAACATGAAGCATTAGAACCAAATGTATTTTAGGTTTAATGATTACCACTGCTGGGAGTTTTACATTAAGATAGTTACACTCACACCAAACTGGCTGTAGATAATGACAGCTTACTTCTAAGTGATTTACCTCTTTGAATAATTCACTGTAACTATACTCATAAAAAAGTTTGGAAAGATGAGAAAGGTGAGAAATTTAAATTTAAAAAAATGGAATAGATAAAAGGAAATTTACAAAATTATTCTTGAGCTGAACTACTTTCTTTTTTTAGCTAAATACATCTTTTACAAAATGTAAAGTAAACCCAATAAAGCTTTAGGTTTGGGGTTTTGTTTGTTGGGTTTTTTTTTGTGATGGGTGAGTTTGTGTATGTGTCTGCAACACACATGTAAGAAATAACCATTTAATGTGAAAAAAGAGGAAAGATAGTAGAAGATTCTAGAATAGGAGTAAATGTCACATACAGAGCAAGTTTAAAAGGAGTTCATATTTTCTCCTTTCTTACAGTGTCAACAATGGTGCTTATACTTTAAGATAGGTAGCCAAATGAAGATAAACAATGCTACGTCATTTTTTATCCTTAGTATGAGCAGTCTTCTTGTGTCAATTCTTTCTTCTCCATTTTTCCATCCATTTTCATTAACTACTGGTCAATTGTTATTGGTTTGCTCTTTTCTTGACAGTTTCTTATTGCAAGTTTTCTGTTTCCTGCTGATTTTGATTCACTTCTCACATTGACAAATAACACTTATACTGGACACATGAGGCATGCCAAAAGGCTTCATTTGACACAGAAAAAACACTTACAAAAAATCTATTTTTATAGCCCACTATCTTTCATAGTGGTTTTTAAATGACGATGAGAAAATAGATTGCAGAAATTTACCGGACATAGATCTACATAATATCGTTAAAAGAGAAGAATGTGTTACTGATGCACAAGGCCAATTATGAAATAAAATACAAATGCATAGTTTCAATCTCATTTTATCCTAAATGTTAAACAATTTTCCATTCAATATTCAGTCAGTAAGTATAAATATACAAACAGCCAAACTACTACTACATCTTGGCTACTGCATCAAAGGAGGACTTAAAAACTCTATAGCAGGAGTCATCAAATAGCTTTATCAACCTGAATACTGCATATCCAGTCTAATCTAGTTGTGTAGGCTCCCTGTGTAGTTGCTGGAGAGCAAGGCAACTCTACAGGGTGATTTATATAAGAAATTAGATATCTGAAGTAGATGGGATGCTCTAGTCTCATTGTCTTCACTGATTCTAAAGAGAGGCTTAAGTTGGTGTCATACAGTACATGTACGTATTTGGTAATTTTAAAAGCTATGTGGTAAATATTCTAGTCCTAACATTGCTCTTAGGTATTGTGTAACTACTCTGCACCTTAGTCATCTGCAAGGTGGATGCAATATGACCATGTCCATTTGCATAGCTGTCTCAGATATATAGATAAAAAGTCTGAGGAGATCTTACAGGTGAATTCTGCTAGTCTTATGGAGTAGCTATTACCCTCACACCCATAATTCACATACAAAACAACTAATAAAATGCACAATTCGTTCTTTTTCAGAGTGCATGATGCCTTTGTGAAAAGAACTATTGTTAAGTTCTTACATGATTGTGGTTGGCACTCCTCAGTCCGCAGTGTTCTCATGGGTACAACAAATGGCTTTTTGAAAGGAAGTCTGTAATGAAAACCAGATAGGATTGTTGCGATAGCATGAAGGATGGTAGCAGCTGCAACGGTTGTACTTCTCTCCAGACACAAGGAAGGATATTCTGTAAACTGATCTCCATTTACAGAGGTTGCACAATTGAAACAGTCAAACATTCATATGATGAGAAGAATCTTTCTGAAATAGCCACTGAAGTTAAGTTCAAGATGGCTTCATGCAGGCATTCCTGGAACAAAAATGTCTCCTTAACTTTCAGATCAACAGTCAATGTATAATTCATTGAGGTTAAAAGAAACTATTATTTTCCCATGCATTTCAACTAGGTCTATCATTTCACAATGAAATGAATCCTAGCACCTTAAGATTCTTTATTTTAGTTCTTTATTACAATATTTGTTCCAACTTTTAGCCTTTGTGTATATATCATAGTATGAGTATGTTATGTAAACTTTATAATTTTCAGAGGAATTACTTAGGACAAGAATTTAGAAAGTGGTTAAAATAGCAAAAAATTTTGCTAAATACTCTACAAGTTCTTGTTTATTGACTTCTGTGATTTTGATCTGAGGCTTACTTTTTTTTTTATTTTTTCTATTAGTTGTTATCAGCTTCCTTAAGAAGTCAGTTTGCATGTAGCTGTGAAGACCTGGGAGCTGTTCAATGGTAAGTGACAGTAGATAAGGGAACAAAAAAAAAAATCTTTGCCAAAATGGACAGTAATTTTACCAAAAGTTACAGATTTTGGAATTTCATTCTTGAAACACAGTTTTACCTCTGAGGCTGCAGCTTGCTTTGTTTGAATCATGGGTTCTCCTCCTCTCATTTTCTTTTGAAATTAATGCCTTCACCACTTTACTGATGGAAAAATTTGCTCCTGAGTACAAAAACCATAAAACCTCCAACTCAACCTCAAACCCCTCCTTGAACTATATATTGGGCATCAATGCTTATTAAGTAATAGCTCTCCATCTTTATTTCAAGTTGTTAACAATCTTTTATATCAAACAGTTTAAAGAATTAACATGATTGGTGCTGTTAAGTAGCATTAGTGACCTGCTTCTCACAAACTACACAGATAAGTATGTTTCTCTTTATGAGCATCTGCCATTTTCTTAAACTGGGGAAGTAAGGACTGGTTTTCTCCCATGCTTTACACAACAAGCCACAAAGAAAGATGGTTTTGTGAAACTCTTTTTCCAAACTCAGCTTCGTCTAAAAGGTATTTAAATATAAACTAGCTGCCCAATTCTTAATTCCTTTCATGGAATAGTCTAGCACAAGCAAAATCAACAGTCTTTTTATGTTTTTGATTCAAAATTCCTCAGTCGCTGAAGTTCTGTTCATATTTCCAGTTTTATCATGAGGTCTTATTCTTTCATCATATCCGATAGGATAGCATATACAATGCTCAGCAAAACTAATTATCCTCTTGGCTCTCCGTAAGAATTTTATAACATACTATTGCTAGGAAAGGGACCTGGCTGTACATATCTTGTGAGGTCTGTTTAATCTTACTCTCCAAACTAAGTAAAGCCATAGATTTAATGAGAAATTTCAAAGGAAGCTCCAGTGGCTGTGCCACTGTACTGCTAGTCATACAGGTACAAGCAGCTATGGTATCTGAGGGTGCTCCCTTGAAGGATCTAAAGGAGCTGAATCAAATACCCAGGAGGAAATCTGTCAGGCATACTGAGCTCTCAGATCTCGGAGAGTTTCAAGAGTTTCATGGAGAAAGGCACCTAAGTAGGGGGAAACATAGTAGAAAGAATTTTGTCATGGAAGAATGATGGGGCCTTGGAACATGGCAGGAAGAGGGAAGGGAAATCCGTGTTTGTAGCAACATAGGTATTTGCACTTTTGGATATACTACAGTCTGCCTCTCTGTTTTTAAGGTAGAAGTGACATGTTGAGCACCTCCTTCCCCAGAAGCTAATAGCTGATATCAGTCTTGGGCTGTACAAAAGACACCATGATGGCCTTGCCCTGCTGGGTCTGCTTGTGAATCTCTGAAGGGCAGTAGAGAGGTGACCTAATTGACTGGCGCTGAATAAATGCCTAAGTTACAGATAGTTACAGTTACTTGATACAAACCTCCCTTCAAGTTCTGTGAAAGATTAAAGGCTTAAATCAGGACTACTGACCATATTTTAACATCAAGGTCTATTCAAATAGTTAAAAGAAACAGACACCCAGTTTCAGGAGATCTTTGTTCTACGTCTAAAGATGCAGAATGCAATGTGCATGGCTGTCTGGATCTGCTTGTAAAATGCTATAAGGGCAGTATTTAGACTCATCTTCATGAATTAGTTCTAGCCAGCTTCACAATGAATGTGTTCAGTTCAGACAACTCTTTGCTGGCTGTTCTGGTAAGATGTGTAAATACAAGTTTCAGGTACTTCACTTAGTGGTTACCTAGCAAGTGTATACTAAAACGTATAACTGATGGATCGAGAGGAGGTCACACAGTAAACCTCTAAAAGAGATCATTCTCAGAATGTTATGACATAACCTTTGAAAATGGATGTGAACATATTGAGTATTGAAATCATATCCACTTTTAATTGTCTGTGTACTTCAGTTTCATTTTTTGCTTCTGTGATGATCAAAGCCTGTGATATACATTCAGCTTGAAAATGATGTGACAGAATAATTGGCAAGAAAATGAGCTATATACTTGCAGTGACATAACACAATAGGCATGTAAGAGGGAAAAAATAAGTTAAAGCACTTTTTTATCCTACAAACAAGTGTTAGAGTTTTTTTATGGTTTTAAAGGGAAAATATATTTTATAGGTGAAGTGGTAACATTATTATTACTATTACTGTTACTATTAATATTAACATTAATACTACTACAATTATTTCCCTGCACAGTGTAGATTATACATTTTGTTTTATAATGATAAATTACAATTTTTATTGTTGTTGAGTGAATAATTTCATTGCTCAGGGGTGATATAAAAATTGGCAGTTGCTTCTAAACAGTTTTTCTTTCACTTAGGAGTTTTGGATACACTTACTAGAAATTAATGAAATCATGATGTAAATTTTATCTTTGTATTATTATTTTTATTATTTACAATACCAATAATAGTGATGATTTAGACTAAAAGTTTGCTGTGCGGCTCCTTTTTATTTCTGTATCAGTAATATAAAATACAATCCAAGGTCTTTATGAAATTTCAGTCATTTTTTCAAACTGGTGGTGTTTAAAGTTCCCTTTTTCCTGTTTTGCTCTGAGCATGGATTGAATAGCTTCATTCAGATAATCAGATAAAATTAGACACTTTATGTATATCTAAGTAATATAGGTGTCCAAGGGAAATAAGCATATTTATGTATGGTATTCTCACCTGACTCTCATTGACTCATGCATTCTATGAATTTGACACTCAAAAAGCTAATATTCTGTAGAGAAGGAAAAGTAATTCCCCCTTAGTCAATATGGTTTTGGGTTTTTTTGGGTTTTTTTGTTTTGTTTTGTTTTCCAGTGTTTAACAAGGTCATTGGTGCTTTTATTTACCGTATGCACTAATGAATGCTTGCAGATATATCAAATGTACTGTGAAAATGAATCTACCTTATAAAGGCTAACTAATAAGGATTAAATGAGCCATGAAATGGCAGGAAAAGCATAGGTTTTCTATCATTTCTATTTTTATGAACTCTTCAAAATACTTTTAATTTTTAAGCATTTCCATAAGTTTAAACAGAGAATAGATTTAAGTAAAATATTTTTTGTGGAGCCAATCAGAACTAATCTATACTGCTACTCATTTTGAAGTAGCCTTCCTTCTTCCATGACACAGACATACAAGCAATTTGTATACAAATTAGTATTTTCTTTCTTCTCTTGTACATACAAATGCACTTGTCTAGTGTTGAATTTTAAGACTTATAACCTTTAGGAACACTGCAGTGTACTATATCCTTGAGTCTCAAATTTAAGGCCAGACTTCTTATGCATAGTATAGAGAATTAGTACAAGTAGTATTCACAAAAGCTAACAGCTTTGAGCTACCCAAGATGGGAATGACAAGATATGGAAGCACTCCGAGATACGTATCGAGAACACTCGGTATGTGTATATACATATATATTCTCAATAAAGAATCCTCTTCAGGAAATAAATATCCAATTCCAGGTCAGCTCCCAAAGTTTTTCTGTTCCACAAAACCTGTAGATAAAGAGTTTGGCCTTATTTTACTCAGAAGACCAGAGTTCAAAGCACTTGTCTAGGAGAGAGGAATCTGTTTTAAACATTTGTGCTTCCTGATTTAGAGTTCTGTTTTGATCACAGGGTTGAAATCAGGTCTGTTTGAATTACAAATAAGTGTCCTAATCATTGAGGGGCTGGATAATCTGGTATGGTTTTGTCTTGAAGTCATTTTACTGAATATAAATTATTAAATATTCACTGGCATAGGAATTGAAAGAGACGTCTCCCAGTATCCCAGGGGAGTACCCTAATCATCAAGATATTGGATATCCTGGTTTGAACTCCTCTCAGGATACAATTGAAGCTATTTCTCTTTGTATAAATAATTAAACTGAATTTTGGAGCAGAAACTTGTAACCTGATTCTTCTGTATCCCAGGAGAGAACACCAACCAAAAAGCTGTACAATCAGGTTTGCAGTTTCGCCTTCTCTCTCTCAGTCCCATTGAATGTTCAATTATTTAATGCAGATTGAAACAGTGTCAGCTGTAACAATTACTAGTCATACTAAAATAGCCAGTAGTCTGGATGTAAAGATATTGCTTGGGATCTTTAACTTTTTGGATTCGGCTGTCTTTATAAATCGGACAAAATAGGAATTTCATGATCCTAAATAACATGATTTGTGCCAAATGACAGTTTCCACTGAAATCAAATTTCATATGCCTCAGAACTGATCCAGTATGTGGGAGGAGACAAACTGGCGGAAAAGACCCAGAACTCTCCAATAGGAATGTCTAAATCCACAGTGATTCTGAAATTGAGGAACAGTACCTTCAGTGGGGCCACAAAGCAGATTTAAGCAACAGAGAAGGAAGTGAAAAATGGAGGCAGAAACTGATTTAAAACTACTGGTTTTTTAACACCAAGAGCTGTATGAAATACCTCTAAATATATGTGTTGAATGTATATTTCAATAATATCATATTCTCCATCAATTTATGTCTATTAATGGTAGACGAGTATGTGCGCCTCTTGGTGAGAATGTCTAAAATACAAAAGATATTTGTATAGTAAAGCATATAATTTCTGTACATGAAATGAGATGAAAACCAGAAGGCATTAGCAAGCCTGAGAAAACAGAAGAAAGTATTCAAGACTATCTCTTTAAGCAATTGAGACTGGTATGTGATTTTCCAAACAAGGCGAAGCTGACTTGTAGCATTAGTGGTTAAATGTATCAAACTTATGTGTAATTGTCTAAAGTGCAAAAGCTTAGCAAACAACTGATTGTGAAATGCAAAGTATGATGGATTAAATTTTCTATATAAGTAAAAATAGTAATCATAGCTGTAGCAGGCTGAATTACTGTTCCTAACTTTTTGGGCTCTGGTCAGAACAATGCCAGTGCTATAAATTGCCTGAATAAAAGGGAATTTTATATCAATTTGAGTCTAGAGAAGTCAAAGCCCTTGTGAGAAACTGACTTTCTTGTCCTCTCTTAGAAGGAGATACAACATGAACTGTACTACATTCCTACAGTGAAAGTACCTGAAGAATAAACAGTTTCATCTGTGGAAATCAGCCAGCCAAGGATATTGACTTGAGCTGAAAGAAGCAGACAGTCTTTCCAGAGGGGATTGTTCAAGTGGACTTACTTCAGACACTACCAGCAATTCTTAAAATCAAATAGAAGTTTGGAAATTAATTAATAATTACAATTAATAATTAAAAAAATAAATATTTAATAAACAGTGTGTGGCCAAACTGCAGATGGTGTTCCCTAAATTATCGTTACAGACATCATAGAACCATAGGTTCAGATGGTCAATCGCTGAGCTGACATGAGCAGGCAATGCTGATCTGGCAGTTTGCTTAGGTCACCTCGCGCGACGTCAGAACTACTTTGCCTATTTCAGGCACACCAGCAACAGGCTCTGACCAGATTCCTAACGAGCTCTCTGAATGTTTTGTTGTTTCTTGGTCTGATAGTTTAACAGGGTAAAATGTCAGTGAAAAAAATAAAGAATACACATAAAGAAACATGCATATATTTTTGTTCCATTCTGTTGTCCATCAGTTTGTTTTGTGGCTCCTTTTGTTGCAATTTTACACTATTAATGACTCAGCTGGCCTATCAAGACAGCTGTCAGAAAATGGGAACTGGCCAAATGCAATAGTTTCAAATGCATAAAGCACATTGCCTTGCCACTGCAAGGTCTGTATCCCCCATTGCAGTAACCAGAGAGCATATCACTTTCAGTAAGTTGCAAGGAAACAAGCTTATGTAAAAAGCTGTTACTGGTTTTCAGCCTGTCTGCCTTTCTTTCTGACCTCACATAACCAGAGCTACTGAAGTCAGAGAATAATATGCCACTATTAATTCTTTGAATCCATATATCTTTCAGATGCTTCCAAAGGCTCGAATGGTGTAATTTCACAGAGTATGTTTGTATTTGGACTGAGCAATTCTTATTTCCCATTATATTTGGAATGATACATGTGAATTTACCACAAGGGTTGCATAACCTGGGTGAAAGTTTTCTTGTAGTATCTTGTGAAGACTGAATGTTCAGTAAAGTGTTACAGTACTATAAATTTACCTCTTTACCAGTGAATGACTGTGTCATTAAGCTCTTATTTCTTACAGGACACCTATCTTTACAACAAAAATATTCATTCTCAAAATATAATGGAATTACATATTCGAGCATGTTGTATAGGTACTCTCAGCCACTGTAAAGACGGTTCTAAACCATGCTCACGACTGAACAGGTTTTCTTAATACTGTATAAATACAGTTTAGTACTTTTCACATTCAGTGCCTAAGAGGAGCTTGGAAACAATTCAACATACGTTGCTTTTCAAACATATTTTAAGGGGAATTTGAAAGATGAATGGAATAAAGATGGAGCTATTAACATACAGTTTTAGGGGGCTTACTGATGATTGCAAATGCTGAAACTAGCCAGGAGCTAAATGAAATACATAAGGAAGAAAGCCAGCACAGACCAGAGTGGTCTGACTACCTTTAAACAGCTTAGTTTGGGTGTTGACTAGTGTGGCAGTCTTCCCATGGGGATCAATGAGAAATGGTGTAAAATAACTTTGGAAAAACACCATGAAGCACTGCTGTTCTTTAGCACACAAGCTCCTTTGTTCAGAGTTACCAAGTGTATCTCTGAACTTCAGTCTTAAAAAAAATATTAAAAATAAAACCAAGTGCAGACATTTGCAGTCTCTTCTGATCTGCTTATTCTGTTTGTTTATGTTTTGATTTTTCTTTATGAGAGTGTTTCTTTTTCAGCTGTTTGTGATCTCACTATGCTGTCACTTTACTTCATGTTTTTCCTTATCTATTTTGAGACTGGTCATCATGTATGTGTCTTCCTTACTTAATTGGAACTACAAGTTGCTGCACAAATTTCTTGGCAGGGTGCTATACAGTGAAAATACGAGATCTTATCTTTGAAGAGCAAAACTGAAGCCTTTGAAAGCCAAACCCTAAGTGCAGGTAGAATGTAGAAAAGAGCAATTATTAGAAGAGAGGATGTGCAAATGGTACTTGCATGGCAATCTATACACATATTTGTGTTTGCACATTATATAACACGCACTTAAAACCATTAGAGACCCAAAGATCAGCAGTTGCCAGAATAAAGATTTCCATTTGTGTTTGGCAAGGACGTTGGGCTCATCTTTGGATATGGACATTGCCTTAGGTTACCCAGGCTTCTCGCACTTGCTGTCTAAAGTGCTGTGATGTGCTCTGCAAGTACATCACACTGTAAATATTCAAAATATGCAAAAAAACCCCCCCATGAGTGCTGTCTACCTAAGTGACATTTCTTGCTGAGAGTAGACTATGGCTGATCTGTCCTGGCTTCCTGCCTATTTTTGTGGAAAGCTTAATTGGAAGGGATATGACTGCAAAAGCTCTAAAGATTTGGAGGTCTTGTCTAAAGAAGAGATTGATTATTTCCTAGTCTGTTGCTGTAACTGGTGCCATCGTCCAGGGAATTTAGGCTAAGATCTCTTTGTTTTGAATATGAATATAATAACAATTAGGCACATACTAACAGACAACTGGGCCTGTAAGAAAATACAGTGCACCCTTGTTAAGAGGCAAATATGGATATCATGTAACTTAGCTTTAGACACATTGACTTCCAACTTTTATTCATACTCAGTGGCAAAAACCGTGACAGACTCTTACCATCAATAAAGATATACCACAAGAATAAGCAATCCATGACTCTATGTGGACAAATCAACAAAGGCTTTGAGGCAGGAGTTACATCATGTGGCCAGCTATACATATTTGCAGTAGTCAATGACCTGGTGGGCAACCTGAGTCCTTCTTTACGGGAGGAAATTAACCACAAAAGTTGACATTATCTGCAGAAATGTAAAAAGGTCTCCAGGGACATATTGTCTGAGTCCCAGACTCAGCACATGTATGAATTAATCTTAGATCCTTCCTGCCTCTTGACTTTTTGGGAGAGATATCTCATGGGCCTAGGAATGATGTTTTCCTTTTCTTAATGTTGAAACAAATATTTTTTCCTTATCATATGATCAATATAGGAGCAGAGATGCTTCCAACATTTTAATGACAGTCTGTTAATTGGTATATTACTCTTTTAGGTAAACATTTTCATTATCTCACTATTTCTTTGTGATGCCTTATCTGTTTTTCAGAGAATCACAGAACCAGAGACTCATAGAATGGTTTGGGCTGGAAGAGAGCTTTAAAGATCATCTAGTCCAACCACTAACTCATGGGCAGGGACATCTTTCACTAGATTAAGTTGCTCAAAACTCCATCCAACCTAACATTGAACACTTCCAATGATGGGGCAGTTACAACTTCTCTGGGCAACCTGTTCCAGTGCCTCACCACCCTCATCATAAAAAAATTATTCCTTATAATCATTAATATCATTCTATCCTCTTTCAGTTTAAAGCCATTGTCCCTTGTCCTATCACTACAGGCCCTGGTAAAAAGTCTTTCTCTGTCTTTCATACAACCACCCTTTATCTATTGAAAGGCTGCTGTAAGATCTCCTCGGAACCTTCTCTTCTCTAGACTGAACAACTCCAACTCTCTCAGCCTTTCTTCATAGCAGAGGTGTTCCAGCCCTTCAATCATTTTCATGGCCCTTGTCTGGATCCGCTCCAACAAGTTCACGCCTTTTCTGTACTGGGGACCCCAGAGGTGGATGCAGTACTCCAGGTGGGGTTTCATAAGAGCAAAGCTGAGGGGAAGAAAAGTGGCAGACTAAGGTTCTGTTATCTGATTATATGGGCTTTTATAAAGAGACAGGGTATTTTTTTGCCTCAAATACTAGGGTCTCAGCTTATTGTGGCTTGTAGTTGCTGTTGAAATGCAAATAAATAACAACGGAGATAGTAACATTTTCATACTTTGCTTAAGATTTTTCATTGACCCAGCTACTGACACATGAAGTAACACAACAGCTTAAAGCTATGTTTATACAAGAAATTAGTGATCCATTAACATAATCACTTCAGCCACCTTTCTCTTCAGCAGCAGCTGTGCCATCAGAGAGTTTCTTCAGTTATATAGATTGTAGCAGTAACAGTAGGTAGCTGCTGACAAAGAGAAAAGGACACTTATAAGGAGCAGGTTATAACAAAGGGGCTAGCTGCTTAACAGGAGATTTGGATGTCAATGGGAATGAAGTTACATTTCTGCCTATTATCTGGTAAAGCATCACAGGCAAATGTTTAATTTATGACTTATCCTTATCTAATTTGGGTTTTTCTTTGAAAATTTTCTCTTGACTGATATTTTTTTCTTTCTTCTGAAATTAATGTGGAAGTTATCAGCTATACAAACTATGATATGAATATGTCTTCAAATACTGTAATAATAAAGTGTATTTGTAAAAATGCTTTAAAACACATCACAAAAATAATTGGATTTTGGATGGAAACTTTGACCTTAGGCTAGTGTTATTTCCTGGCAGTCCAGTTTCTTTTTTTAAACTGAAAATGTTTCAGCCTCCTCCTTTTCAGCTTTTAGTTCCTGCTGTTGTCAGAGGGCATATTAAGGACAGGTTCTGGGACACAACTTTTGTAGTAGGGAAGGCTGCTCTTAAAGTATAAACACCTTTTTACAAGGTCCAGCTTCTCCTCATTATGTGAGGACATTGTTTGGGGTAGTTTGTCCAGTCCTTTCCTATCAGCATTAGACAGAAGACAACTCTCTACTGGCTGCATCCCAAGGTAATGTTTTACCACGTTAAAGAATTGACACAGGCCTTATGTGGTGCGATGAAGTGGAATCATGACTCTTGTCAGAGTTAATAGAAGTTTTGCTCTTTTCCTGACTAGGCATAACATTTCATCAAGAGATTTTGGGTATTTTTTTTTTCTGATATCTTGTTATTTTTAACAATAATCTGTCTTGATTCTATACGTCTTCCTGTGTGAAGACATGCATTTTATTAGACTTAGTAGAACAACAACAACAACAAAGCTTTAATGGCTACTTTAAAAGCATAATCTTAGGGTTTTCAAGGTGAAATTAAGAAGTATTTTCTGTGTGTTTGTGCATGCTTGCTTTGATTTGAGTTTGGCAAAATGAAAAGTAAGGATGAAAAGCATGAAATAATTAAAAAAAACATCAATTTTCCAAATTCTGAAATCAAAATGCAGTTTATATGCCACAGGGCTCAGTCCTGGTCACTGGCTAGAGAAAGTACCCCTGGTAAACTGGTACCCACAGCCTTCACCACAGGTGTGGTGCCCTGAGCCATGGCACAGGCTGGGGTGGGCTGGCTGGGAAACTGTTGTGCTGAAAAGAACCTGGGTGTGCTGATGGGCAGCAAGATGAGCATGAGCCCTTGGTGCCTTGGCAGCAAGGTGGCCAACAGCACCTGAGCTAGCAGAAGTATAGTCAGTAGGTCAAATTAAGGAATATTATCCTGCCTTACTGGGAATTGTTGTTTGGGGATTTTTTGTCTGAAGAACTAAAAAAACTTAGAGGAAGAGTAAGTAGCTGCCTTTTGATACCTACAAGTATGTAACCAAAGAGACAGAGCCAGGCTTTCCATGGCAGGATCCAGTGAAAAAATGAGAGTCATAAATTGAAAAAGAAGAGGTTTCAACTGCCTTAGCTAGGAAAAAACCCCAACAATACATAAATCAAATCAAAACAAAATCAAACCCACTTCCCTATCAGATTGATTTAACATTTGCATAGATTGCCCAGAGAAGTTGAGTTCTTTGAGTTTTTCAAGGCTATACTGAAAAAAGCCTGAAATCTCTT
The DNA here is from genome assembly GCA_028565335.1 of Limnodromus scolopaceus. Classification (NCBI taxonomy): domain Eukaryota; kingdom Metazoa; phylum Chordata; class Aves; order Charadriiformes; family Scolopacidae; genus Limnodromus; species Limnodromus scolopaceus. Next base: position 23,053,626 of record JAOXNO010000001.1, read on the forward strand.
ATCTGAATTCAGTGTTGACTTTATTTTGACCAGGCGCGTGAACTGGGTGACTTCTCAAGGATCCTTCTGGTGTGAATGATTCAGTAATTCTACAGTTTTTATGGCTGTTCAATAGGACCAATTTGACTTAGCATGAAAAATCAGGAAGCACTGGTACTCTGAATGATTATCAAAATATAAGCTGAAGGAAATCAATAAAAGTTGTATGCGTATATCTTCAGGAATACCTGAGCCTAATAAAGCAGTATTTATCAATAAGCCCCAGGCAACATGGCATTTTTTTAATATAAATGTTTTATCTATTCTGTCACTTTTTCCTGAAATGTTTCAATTCAACTAGAATTGAAAATTTGATTTTAATTTCCTCTTCTCACAAAGATTATATGTGACTTCCTTCAAGTTTAAAATGGTTTCTTATGCTCTATTTAGATGTAAGGCGACTCATTCTTGACATTGTGGAAACTAAATTAAATTTATGCTGTCAGTAATCTTTGAAGTGTCAGTTTTACTAATACCTCCATATATTTGCAGAATAAGTTTTTTGATTAATTTTTGAATCCTGAGCAAACCTATATCAATGCCAAATGCCATTGTGAGTTCATACCTACCTATACTCTTATGACGTTGAGACAAATACTTAACATATATACCTTGCAAGACTGAAAAAGAGTCTTTTGTTCTTTTATGGACACTACATAAAGCAGAGTAAAACAAACAAATATATGAAGCCAAGGGCTGAGTTGATATCTAGTCCAAACACCTGAGCCTATGCTACGACTTCTCATCTATCCCATCTGAACCAGGAGTTAAATTGATATTTCTTGAAGTTCTTTCACTCACATTCATTGAGTCACATTACCTCCCATTTAGGTCCCTGAACTCATCTCCTTTGCTCTCAACTCAGCTCCCTGGAAAACCTCTGAACCTGGCTCATCACTTGCCATGTTTGGGGCTGTTGATGGATCCTGTTACCAGCACCTGGCACTGCCTGCTGTGTCTAGACCCCATGGGACTGTGGTCCTCAGTGAGGGCACAGCCTCAGCTGGGTTTGCCCAGTCCTTGTGGAGCTGCTGATCCCTGCTGCTCCCCAACAACCAAATGTTAATTAAGTAACATTTAAGCTTATATCCTGGGTGGTGGCTAAAAAATCCCATGAGGTCGGTTCTCAACATTTAGCACAGTGCAGTTGATTCACAGCTAAACAAATAAAAATAGAACATATTTCTGATATCACAGGTTTTCTTCTTTTTTCTCTTCTGTTGGAGAGCATGTCTGATATTTTTGACAGTTATAACTGGATATCTAGGAAAAAGTGCAGGACAAGGTAAGCAGAATGTTACGCTTCAGAGTATTCTTTCCTCATATGCTCTACTTGTAATTTAGTGGGACTGAATGTCATCTGTTATTTTATTAACGATAATTTTAGGAGACCTTTCTACAACTCCTCATGGTCATCATCAAACTTTATAAACTCATTATTCCCTACCATTTGCTAGTCCATTTATGAGTTTTATGAATAAATATACTATTCTGTTCTATGTAATGCTTCTTGAATCAGGTGTAGTATGAAGATTACAAGAATTTTCCTTAAGCCCAGTTTTTATGGGTGAAGAAAAATTAACAGTGAGGACTGTCATGAAGCTGAACTGAGACTAAATACAGTAGGTCTATAATAGGCTGTTTCACTTGGTGTTTTTATGCACCGAAGTATAGAAGTAGATTAAAATATTTAAAATTATGATAAGTTAGCTCATTCACAGAAACCTTTAGTTAAATATTTGCTACCATTAGAAGTATTAATAATTATTGAGATTCTTTCCAAATGTAGCATCAAAATTTACTTTGTGAGTAAAAATTGTTATTATCAGAAGATTTTGGACTTAGACAGTTCTCATATATTCTAAGAACCCCTGCTGCATGAAAGGATTTCTTTCCCTTGTGAAGGATTTAAATGAACAGACCTTAGCCAGCAGACAGTCTGTCTCATTGGATGGATGGAAGTATATAAATCTACATAGAAGTTTTGCTCATTCCTAAAGGATGAAATGCAGTAAGCACATTTCTTAAAGGTATAGGAATTATATGTTACTCATCTTTTCAACATTTTTTATTGTTTAGTATAAAACTCTCTTTGCTTATGTCAGTGACTGCTTACCAGAGGTATCTAATTCTTCATATACATTGTACTGAGATCCTAGCCACTCAGTGCTCATTGTTGTAAAACCTATTTAGTACACCTAGCCTTAAATTTTTTAAGGTTTTTGAATATAAAAGAATTTCTAAAACAGAATAATAAGTATTTCCACAAGGGGACTCTTGGTACCCTTCTTAAAGAGAAGATACAGTCACAAAATACCCTGAGAATATCTTAATCCTCAAGAGGTCCAATTATGGTTGTAATAATTACAATGTTAAAGAAAAAGAAAAGAACTCATTGAAAACAATCATGATGAACACGTATCCCATTTAGAATATTTCTATTGCTTTATTTCCAAAGTAAATATGATATCATGAAAGCATGTAAATGTAGGGAGATGTGTAGAGAAATTAACTGTCATTTGCAAATATATAAAGACAAATCAGTCATGATACCAGAAAAAAGTGGAGATCACTTTGGTTTGTACCTGATAGGGTTAAAATTAGCTTCATCATAGAACTCTTTCTGTATTTTGATTATTTGTAAGATAAAAACTCCTTGAACCGTCTCTTTCTAGTAATTTTTTGTTATATACCTCTACATTACTTTTTCTTGGATTGGCAAAACAGACTAGTGGATAACATGTGATATTTCATACTTTTATATCTTTGTAAATATGTATGTTAAAACCAATTTCACAAGAATAATAAGTTAAATTTCATCAATAAATCAAATAACATCCAATGCATTGGTAAGTTCAGAATTATGTAACTTCTTTTTACCGTTGTCATATAACATAATACTGATGCATCATGAGGGTACCTGCGCATCTTTACAAGTGGCAGCTGCTAGAGCAGTGCACAGAGGGCATCATGACAGAGCAGAGTTTTCTATATTTTTAAGGCTAGTTTAGGAACAGAACTCTCTGCTCTGAAAGCCTATTTCTCTTAAGATGTCTTTCACTAGCCATTCCCAACATTACCTGTTGGTCCACCATCAACTCGAATTCCTCTCCATCTTGGTAGTTACCTACACTAATAGTTGTTTCTTTACAGTGATATCACTCTTTTTCCTGAATCATTACCTGGAAAGGTAAGGTTGGGAATGCTGATATCTAGTCTCCATTTACCTTCACTCTGTCATTAATGTCCCAGATGAAACCTAAAGTACATATTTTTTGCTTTGAACTTTTTAACTTTTTGAATTGTATTCGTTTTTAATTTCTTTCTTTCTCTCTCACTTTGCAATTTTCTATTTCCGTATGTTTCCCCAGCAATGGAATAATGAACACTTTGAATTGCTCACTTATTAAATCCTTTTAGCTGACAATGTATAAACATGAAAAATGGTTTGAATTTATCTTTTCATATGACAATTAGGAAAGAAAAACAGGACTTTTCTTTAATTTCTTTTATAGATAATAGCAAACCATTCCAAAACAGATGGCGCAGCAGTCTGATTAGTCTTATTACTTCCTTTAGACTGATTTGTATTGTAATACACTGGTAGCCTTTGCTCTTAGCACCAGTCCTGATTCTCAGGAGATGTCCAAAGGGCACCCTTTAGATTTTCAGGTTTCAAGATGATAGAAATCTATTTTCAGCTTCCAAAGACAGAACTGTTTGTGCAAAAGCTCTTTTAACTCCTTTAATGAGAGATGTCAATATGAAAGGATATATGTGATGCTCACTTCTGATAAAGGTTTGACATCCCTGACACAGAAGTTTTAAAACATCTTTAGAAAACAGACAGGAAAAAAACCTGCTAAGCCAAAGGCAGTGTATCATGGACCAATTAAAAAATAAGCTAGGAAAAGAAACCTAAGTTTACTTGTACAGAAAAACTTATAGAACTTGTACAGAAAAACTTACAGAGACATTTTTCCTGATTTTTATATATGTAAAGTTTTTTAATTTTATTGAAGTGCATGCTTGATTTAAATTAGAATGTTAGGTTTGTAACATCTAAGCTATAACGTTCAGGAGTATGAAAAATCATTTAATCAGATTTAAGGATAGGACCGTTCCTTGCCTATCTTGTGAACAGAAGTTTCTGGATATAAAAAGCAACCTGATAATAACTCACAATCTGAGTGGAAAAACAGAGAATCACAATTCAAGTAATATTAAATATAAGAATGTTCAAGATATTAGATCAATCAAGGTTTCAATTTTGATAACAGGTTCCTTTTTTTACTTGGAGATTGATTGTTTATTAGAGTAAGTTATCTATAGCTATGAACTCAATTATGGCAAATTTTACATTTCTATTTTCTTGGTGGCCCTGGGAGCAGTCCAATATTTAATAAGTATAGCATAGACACTTAAGAACAAATTTAGTAAACTAGCTCTTGCCAGAGAGTCATAAAATTGAGAAAGGAAAAGAAATTAACTACACTTGAAGAATTTTATAAACTTTCAAGACCTTTAGTTTCTCTCCTGCCTGCACATACTGTGTCTTCTATGCAGTTTGATTCAAGCTTTCCTGGAAAGCAAGAAGGTTTTTCACCAGCATTTTTCATTTCCGCCCACAGTACGAGAAGATCAGGTTTGAGACCACTTAAGGACCACTTAAGTGGTGCAGTTGACACGCTGGAGGGAAGGGATGCCATCCAGAGGGACCTGGACAGGCTGGAGAGGTGGGCTCGTGCA
>JAOXNO010000001.1:23058513-23075711 GCA_028565335.1 Limnodromus scolopaceus
CAACCTGGTCTAGTGGGAGGTGTCCCTGCCCATGGCAGGGGGGTTGAAACTCAATGATCTTTAAGGTCCCTTCCAACCCTAATGATTCTATGATTCTATGATTTCTGGACTTTGATGACTGGATCCATAGAGATGCTAAAAATAATGGAATGTCTTTTGGATTAATGTTGACCGTAAAAACTGCATTGCCTATATGTTGCTTTTAAGAGTAAAATAGTGAAATAGATTTCTTAGAACCTGTAAGTTCAGGAATCCATGAATATGGAATATTGTCATAAATATGTGATCCTGTAATGTTCCACGTGAGTACACTCGCTATTCATATATATTGATTTAATAATCTAGATGATAAACTATTTTCCGAGTCTGTTATCTGGGAAGTGTTTGAAAATTGTACAAGTTGACTGTGTGGTAGTGATTGGCTTTGTCATATTCTTTCTGCTTTTCTGGATATCAAATGGACATTTTAAAAACCAATACATTTCAGGCATATACAAAACAGGAAAAATTCTTCACCCTGGCATAAAGCTGAAAGTTTTCTCATGATCATAATTTTTTTTCAACCACCATATGTTTAAAAATTCAGTAACAACCAAGTGGATCCCAGTAATAACAATAAATTTTGTTTCCTCTCCAGAAACCAGCCTATTTTAATAAACTTATGCTATTAAATTCTTAAATTGTATTATTATCATTAATTCTTTGCAAACTGTCTTTTTCTTCTTGCTATGTAGGACCTGAAATGGACTTCAGTAGATTAGACTGCAGAAGGCAGACATATAACAACTATTATAATCTACTGAAAAAAAAATCTTATTTTGTCCTTTAGAAAGCAATGATTTGGTTTTGTGGAATCTAACTGTGTACTCACATTGAGTTGGTCAATGTCTGGTTCAATAAATGGAGAAGAAGCACAAAAGTCTCCACTCTAATGTAAGCATTTTCAAAGTGATAATTTTCAATTATTTATTTTGAAAGAAAATATTTTTTACTATTTTTGCAATGCAATTTATTTTTAGGACAGATTACCAAAACCATAAAATATCTTTCTAAATCCAAAATATTTTCAGTTAACCAGCAAACAAGTTATGACAGAGTACAAACTGCTGTAAGAACAGTCATATACGTATATTGGGTATAATTTTTCCTCATATGAACCCATACATTTTTGGTCTGCCATCTTTTTCAAAGCATAAATCACTGAAGATAAATGTCTACATTTTCTGTTTGGAGATTGGTTTATTACATTACATTTCGTACTCAGTCAATGTGCCTTTCATCTTCCTTTCACACAGGTCTCTCAAGTGACTAGAAAATGTTGTTGATATTATAACACCTGCATTATACACCGAGCAAATAATAAAACATTTCTGTGGTTCCCAGCTGCCACTATAAAAGTGAAACTACTGAGGGAAATGTACTTTGGTAACCTGCATGTCTCAAAAAGTTAAAATACATGAAACACACTAGAGAATCAGAACAGACCAACTGAATAAATGTTGTCCTTCATAATCAAGATCTGAAAATGCAGGTGATCTTCCAAAAATTATTTTGTGCCAGTACACTTGGAGATAACACAGGAAAGCTAAATAGCAGTTCTTTTATGGCACCAAGGGGAGCTTCAAGCTTTGATTGCAAGGCTCATTTTTCTGTATATAGGTCCATGTGTCATTGCCTTGTATTCAACATGTGCTCTATCAATTCAGCCATCCGTTCTGACGAAGAGATATGCACAGAAGCTTTCTGGTTTTTGGTGATGATTCGTCTGTGCCATCTCACACAGCATCTCAGAGCCACTTAATTTCCTGTCAACAATATTGTCATGTTTGCTCTTAGGTGAACTGTGATTCACGGATGTTAACATTTCCTTTTCTTCTTTGTCAGTTTAGTGCAGTGTTACTTGCACCTTTGAAAAGCGTGGCGATGGCACAGTTTGTTCAGGCAAAGCAGTTTTCTACCATAGGGTGAGGGTATTCTGGGAAATACAGATCAAGAATTTCCGCTTGTTTTCAGAAGCAATAAGAAACACAACAAATTAGAAAATCAAGGTTCATGAGTATATAATTAGTAGAAGGGCTGTGCTGCGGTTATTTACTGGTGGAATTACTTTAAACTGAAACTTCTATTGAACAAAAAATGAGGCTTTTTATTCAATAAAACAAAGACATTTACTTGGCCAGAGTTAAAAAACAGAATTTACAAAGTAATTATTGTATTATGTATCTTCAGATGTTACTAACAAAATTTTCTTTCTTCAAATTGGAAACTAAAGGCACAGTTTATGGTTATATATTCAAACTGAGCAATGGCATTTCATGTGAATAAACAGTATGCATGTCTAAATCAGTACATCCTGTACATTAAACACTATAAATTTAAACTTAAAAGAGTAACAGAGGTTAAGTAACATCATATCTTAAACTGCATTTTTAAACCAAACAAAATAACTTGAAATAAGTAATGCCAAATGCCACTAACAAAAAAGAAAAAAAAAAGTTTTCAAAACAATATTCTCTGTGTAAAATAAGAAAAGGAGAAATTGTGTCACTAGGTTACTGAATTCCTAGTTGGGTGGGAGCGTTGATCTACTTGAGGATAGGAAGGATCTACAGAGGGATCTGGACAGGCTGAATTGATGGGCTGAGGCCATATGTATGAAATTCAACAAGGCCAAGTGCCGGGTTGTGCACTTGGGTCACAACAACCCTATGCAGAGTTACAGGCTCGGGGCAGAGTGCCTGGAGAGTTGCTTGGCAGAAAAGGACCTGAGGGTATTGGTCAACAGTGGGATCAATATGAGCAGGCAGTGTGCCCAGAGCATCCTGGTTTGTATCAGGAATAGTCTGGCCAGCAAGACTAGGGCAGTGAACCTCCCCCTGTACTCAGCACCAGGGAGGCCACAGCTCGAATACTGTGTTCAGTTTTCAGTCCCTCACTACAAGAAAGACGTTATTGAGGTGCTGGAGAGTGCCCAGCAAAGCTAGTGAAGGATCTAGATTACAAGTCTTACGAGGAGCAACTGAAGAACTGGGGGTGTTTCATTTGGAAAAAAAAGGAGATTCAGGGGAGACCTTATCGCTCTCTACAACTACCTGAAAGGAGGTTGTAGCGAGGTGGTTGTCAGTCACTTTTCCCAAGTAACAAGTGATAAGACAAGAGGAAACAGCCCCAAGTTGTACCAGGGAAGATTTAGGATGGGTATTAGGAGAAATTTCTTCCCCAAAAGGCTTATCAGCATTGGAACAGTCTGCCCAGTGAAGTGGTTGAGTCACCATCCCTGGAGGTACTTAAAAGACATGTAGATGTGGTGCCTAGGGACATGGTTTCGTGGTGGACTTGGCAGCACTAGGTTAATGGTTGGACTCAGTGATCTTAGAGGTTTTTTCCAACTGAAATGATTCTGTGATTCTATACTATGATTCCAGATACTGTGTTTGTGTTTCTGCTGCCAAAGGATTGGTTATCACAGAACAAGACATCATTTTTGTACCTTAGTACTTCTGTCTACAAATTAAGCGTAATCATCTACATCATGATTGATCTAAGACAATACTTCTTGTCAGTTGGTGATGAAAGGCTTATATATAGTACAGCATCAATAGTTCTTTATTTTAGTGTCCAACTAATTCAGTGGTGGCATTCCAAGACATCTTGAAAAACGTATAAATTAAATCTTCAACTTTCTATCTGGAAATCAAGGAAGTTCAGTAACTACATAGATATAAAACTAGTTACTTGAGCTTTCATATGTATATAATTAATTTTTAATAATTTTGCATATTTCATTGTCTATACTCAGTGATAGCTCTGTAATTAATTATCATTTTTTCTCCAAGACGGCAATGGGGATATGAACCATCTGATTAAATAAATTTCCTATTATCTATAAAAGTAATTAAGGTAAGCTAATTGTCTTCATGACAATATTGTCCAGTTTTGAGAAAGTAAACTGTAATGTAATATCAGAACAACTAAATTACTAAAAAAACCATGATTCAAGCAGAGAGAAAGAATCACAGGCTAAAAAGAGTAAGTCTCATTCCTATTCCAGGCTGTTATGACTGTTCCTATTTACTTTTGGATGGAGATTGAAGGCCCTGAGTTAATACCTGCTGGAGTTTTTAGAAAGATGCAGAGCAAATACAGCTTTAAAACTATATCCCGTTTTGATAAAACTAGACCTTTGGGTTGGGTGGATTTTTTCCTGTAAACTAAAAAGGAGGAATTTGTACACTGTGAAAAGAGCAGACACAACTGTAGGCCTTTCATTGAGGGGATTTAGTGGATTGCTTCTTCATTTTCTTCTTAGGTTTGGAGACAGAAAGAAAGTAGTATGATGAAATATTGACTGAAGAAGAATATTCTGTTATTCATCTGTTTTCTTTTTTCCAGGACAGAATTTAGGGAAGAGTATAGAAAAAGTTTAATGGTGCTTCCCTTGCACCACTGTAGGGGAACTGTCTATATATCACTTAGAGTTGTGCCTCATAGCTACAGGGACATTCTCTTTAAATTGATGTATTCATACTAGGAGACTTGGGGAATTTCCTGAGTAAATCTCTATTACTAAAGAAAACAAGACTTTGGGTAATGAGCCTTGATAGTACAAGTGCAATTAAAATCCACATGGTCAGCCAGATAATTTAGATGCACAAAAAAGTGGTGTTTTACAGTGAAAGGATGCAAATGAGAAGACTGCTGTGGGGGTGCTCAAGTAAGGATGCTTGGCTTTTAGGACAGGTACATGAGCATTTTGCAAAGAGCACGCTGAAAGCTGTCTGAAAACCCTTTTGCTTCGACTTGGTCATGCTAAAGAGGAAGAGGTGATGATAAACTAAATTAAACATTAACAGGGAATTACAAGGAGGCTTTTGAAACAGAGAAGAGTTTGGCTTGAGAAGTGATATAAAAGAGGTATAAATATTTTTAAGGGGAGAGAGACACTGAGAGGGAAGCAGGAAGGGCAAGGCAGGTGGGTGCTGCTGGGGGTGACCCCCTCCCCAGCAGGGGTTGGGGGTGACAGCCCCTGCAGACTGGGCAGTGCTGCGTCCCCTGAGGAGCCCTGGGGACCTGCCTGCCACAGGGGCTTGCACCAATATGCACATGTTTGCATTCCCATAGTGCACCCCTGGAGCCGCAGCATCCACATCGACTGCAGGAAGGGTGCAACAGGGAAACCGCACACCCATGAAGCTTATTAATGGTCTTAGAAGCAATCGTTAAGGTGAAAGTTGAACTTCTTCAGTTTATACCTGGTGCAATATTTATATTCATGGTAATGCTATATGGACATGAAATATGCAAATTCTACACAAACACTTATGTATATGTACACTTGTTTTTCTTATCAATTCTATTTGAAGATATCATGAATAAGAAGTATTGGGGTAATTTGACTGCACTCATAAGAATTCAATTAATTTATATTACACCATTTTCTAACTGGCCTTATTTTACTCCTCTTCCTAACTTTCTATGGCTACTTATGGTTGGTGAGTAGAATAAACCCAAATTTTTAAATTGAAGAAGATATTATAGTGAAACTATGTTATTAATCAATCCCAGATGTTAGTCTAAATTATTGAGATTACTTCTGATTGTAGGGCCAGAAATTCTCATAGGAATATAAAAATTATTGGAAAAAAATCAACCAATTTTGTCTTAAAAATTTCTTTGAGTTCCCCAAGCAGCATTAATGGTCATTACTTATCTCTGTTCAACATTTAGTCTAAACGTTATAAGATCTGTAGGAAACTGATAGGCTAACTTTTTCCACTTTGCAAAGGAGATCTGAGAGCAGGGTGAGCCCAAATTTGCCCTCTGCCCCTAGAAGAATTAAAAACTTTGTTAAATTATCTTGTTGGAGTAAATTTTCCCAGATGAAAAGAGTAACTGTGATGCAAATTGACTTTTTGTTATACAGACATTATCCAGTGTGGTTGTGGTGATACTCCAAAAAACGAAGGACTGGTTCTCAGCTAAGGTAGTAGTTTTAGACAGTCTATCAAGATAAAACATATTTGTCCTGCAATTACTTTGTACAGATAAGTTCTCAGAACATCCTCTCACTTCCCCTAATTAAACTGTTAGTAGATACTGCGGAATTTTTTGTTCACTTAAAACATATACCTTCCATAATGGAAGTGAGGAATGACCCCAAAGAAGCACAGTGAAGAGTACTGTTTTGCATTACCTCTAATTGTATCTTTCTATTAGTAATTGTCTGCTTCCTAAGTTATTATTAGATCTCACCTCCAAAGTCTTAACTTGATATTTAGCAAAGAATGTATGTTTTCTACCTGATCATTATGTTTTTCTTAATGATTGAACCTAGAGAAATGTTTTTTAGTATATCCTGAGGGCAGATTTTGTTTCCTTAATGTATGGCTTAAGATGTCCAGATATGGAGATAATACAACAAGCATTGCCAAATTTGTGTTGATCTGTACAGAGAAAGATAAAATACTTGAAGTCATGACAAGGAATCAAACAGGGTGCCTGATCAGAAGCACTTAAGCCTTCCAACTATGAAGAAAATATTTAACTTATTGAAACTTTCCTTTATTGGCTAGTCATAACTCTCTAACTGCCCACCATTATCTGGTATTGAAGATAAGCGGAATGCATGTACTTAGTCCTTAATAATTACAAAAGAGAATTTACAGGTGATGGCTTGATGCAATAGTTTTAAAATCTAAACCAAAGTGTTTCTCCCTTTATTCCAAACATAAGAACAGTTGAAATAGGAAGAGTACCCGGTAAGACATTTTCCTAAGTGGGTGTTTTTGCCTGCCAATTTTTTTGGTGTTCTTCCTATGCTATGCCTGACAGCAGTGTAAAGTTTGTTTGATAGTTGGTAAATACATTAGCAACAACAGCAATAAAAATGCCACGAAACTGACTATGTCATGTTCATTTGAATCATAAGTTCATGGCAGTAGAGTTAAATCAGGTATTGATTTTCCTCAATGTATCAATAAACCAGCTTGAGATAGCAAGTCTTTCCTCAAAACGAAACAAAAACAAAATATTGAGATGAATCTCATTAAAGGTCCCCAAATTATTCTTACTTAGGGATCCATTCTCTTCTAGAAGAGTAGTCTCAAAAGCTGAATGAACCGAGGTAGACATGGTCAATCAGAGAAGGATTCCATAGAGGAATAAGTTATCCCTCTGATATCAGAAATTTTTTCTATGAATTTTATCTATTCTGTCATACAGTCAATGTGACAAAAATTGTTTACTTGGTTCTTCTGAAAGTATTTGCAAATTCACTTCAAATTGGCAAAAATATGGGTCAGCTGTAAAACAGTCATAAGATTCCCAAACAACAGAGCTATTCAAAAAGAGGTCAGCATCTCATTTAATTTTTTATCTTCCCTTTTCTTTTATGTGTTTAAGTGAAATGCTTGCGTTGGATGCAAGAATGATAAACAGAATTAAACAAACAGGCTTTTAATTTCAATTAGAAAAGCTACAGTACAAATTTTGATCCAAAGCAAAGCATTTTGATATTCATTTGTATAAGTTTTATTTTTTCCAGAAAAATAAAGAAAAATACCAATTACTTACATAACATGAATAGCTTAGTAAACGACAACTGTGAGAAATTAGACTGTACTTTTTAGAAATATATAATTAATATTAGAAAAATATCAACTAAATGGTTCAGTTCTGTTTGCCATCATGAAAACATCCTTGCTGCGCAGCATCTTTATTCTTGTTGGGTAGGATCTATTTGTGAGTGTAATGCTATAAGGCCTATCTAGAAAAATAGAGTCCTGCTCTATAACTGAGATGCTAGGCTCCACCAGAAAGCAAAGCTCCTTATAAAATCAGAATTAATAGTGCAGAAGACAATAACGAAGAGACATAGATGTGATTTGAGCTATGGCTTGGTTTGGTTTCCCTTTCTTTGGTAATGCATAAAAAAATAAATAAATGTCTTGTGATGAGCTGTTTTGCTTCCTGCGAAGGGAGATGTTTCTCTTGCTAACTAAAGAAAATTTTGTCATTGTGTCTTTTGCTGACTTGTTGATTTTTTTCTTCCTGAGTGGCTGATAGTTCAACACTTTACCTTGATGCAGTCTACTACATCTTCCAGAGGCTGAAAATTATTTCATAATTCTACTAATACTGTTATACAAGTAGAACCTAAGTCATAAAAAGCAAAATAAGGAACTCTCACCAGATTTCATGTAAATTCAGAAGCAGAAACCTGATTATACACAAAAATTCTAGACACACTTAAGTCACCAGTGACTACCACTATATTTCAGACATGTCTAATGTAAGCTGTTTTCTGGTCAATTTTATAATAACACAAATGCATGCACTGGTAAAGATAGTAATTCATATTTGGACTCAATATAATGAAGAGACAAGGTATAGTATCATCATGCTACAGATAGCTTCGTAGGAAAAGACTCCAAGCTAAAATTCTAGTGGAAAAATACATTAATGAAAGTAAAGTCTACTAAGGAAAAAAATCTTTAGTTTTCCCAGAAGAAAGTGTTTTCCGCTGCTTCAGCAGGGGAGTTGGACTAGATGATCTCTATGGTCCCTTCCAACTCTAAAAATTCAGTGAAATTCAGTGAAATTCAGTGAAGTGTTCATGTTACTACCCAATCAAAGAGGCCTTTAAAGACAAGATTCAAGTATTTTTCAGATGCATACCCTATCATATGGTAGCTCACAATTTGGAGGCATGAACATTTAATAACCGATCCGCATGAGTAATTTAAGAACAATTCAGTTGGAGCAGAAGTTAACACTTAATTGTTCCCTTATTTTAGAAGGGAAGAAGAACACCCACACGCACCACTCATCTCTCACTGCATAGCAGTGATTTTCTCAATCCTTTTTATACAATTGGCCTAAAGCACCTAGCAGATTAAATAAAATATAATAGCAAGTGGAGTAGGATTGTAAGAACACTCTGATCATGTTATTAAAATACTCTGAAATCTCTTTTAAAAAATAATAATTACAGAAATGCTTGCGTCAGTTCTGCAAAGGAGGTTGACTTTGGAAATATATCTTTATACTATGTTTGATATGTGGGGAGCACAGCACTTGTGTTATTGCAGAATGACAGCAACTTTTTGTTTAACCAAACGTTCAGTAACAGGTTTGTTCAAACCTGCCTGTGGCAATCTGGATTTCAAAGTTTCCCTGCCTTCAACAGAACACAGAAAATAGCACCACTGTTAAGAAAAGCCTATAGATATTTTTTTTTTTTTTGGTATATTATGCAGAGTGATATGAAATGAAACATCATAAAAGGATGAAAAATGACACTTAGAGTAGGACTGTATAATGCATCTATCTTCTCTTTGCTTAGAAATTGTTACAAAAAATTGTCATATTTACACTGGGTTGTCTAAACGACAGAACTCAGCACTGCAGTTGAATCTGAAATAGTGAAATATTAAAATATAACTATTTACTTTTGAAACTATTCTGGTGATTTTGACAGAAGATTCTTCATTTAGTGCTGTAACTTTCAGTTAGTATTGTTTGAACTGTCTCATAGTATTTGCTTATGTTCAGGCTTTAGTGAACCAAGTCATGAATAAGCAGTGTTTGCATTTTCTTTTGCTTCTCATGCTATTGTCATGCATAACAATAACTCATCAGTTCTCTTAACTCCAACTCCAAGCCAATTGCTTAATTAGGGGAACATCATTTTATTAGCAACACTACATGATGTTGTTTCGCAAAGATATTAGTTGTCACCTGAAAACAGCACCGATTCTCACATGGTTTTCCAACTGTACTTATAAAATATATCCAAATTGATTTCCAAATGATTGTCATTGAGTGGTCAGTGTTTTTTCAAAACATGGGTCAGAAAGCCCCGTGACATGACTTGAAAGGACAACAGATAGTAAAATGTTTATGACACACAAGGACTTCCAAGCATCACTCACAGTTCAGTTTTAAAGCATGTTTACATCCATCTCCAATCCACAACCTTTTCTGCTGCTTACAGTAGAGATTAATTTTTTCCTAACCTTTGAAGAAAATGGTAAGATCGGCGTTAGATATTAGATTTAAATTATTATTTACTTGCTGCTATTCGCATGGCCTTTTTCCCCCAATACCTGTAAAAATTTAGCACCTGCAGAAAAAAATATTTGTCAAGACTTCCCAAGACAACTTTATACAGATTTCTAAACTCCAGAAAAGTGTAGACTAAGTTCTCAAATGAATTTTAAAACTAGGATCTTAGAACAAAGTGACTGACGCCTACGAAAATGAATCTTAGCAAGAGATGATGAAAGCTTCCTCACTCTAAGGTTATTTCCTTATAACTTTCTGTAAGCTGCATGACATATTATGCTAGATAGTGTGAATGTCTCAGTGTTTCTGAATTTTCAGAATATACAAAGAGGGCTTACCTACATAGACAGATACATAGCAGAAATAAAATGTAGAAAAAATAGCACATTTTGATTTGGTCTGTATTTTACTCCAAATTATTAAATACATTGTGATAAGCAGGGAATAGTGAAGGAAAGAACCAAGTGAAAGATAATCAATGAGGTCCAGTGTTTTTTCACATTTAAAATACCTGGGTGACAGAGGCATGATTTCTTCATAGATTTGTGAAGGCTGTTGATTTAACCTACCCATTCAAGAAAATGGATGGATCTGCTAAATGACCATAAAATATAGACACTTGAGCTGGGCTGACAGGCAATTTTATTTTGTGAATTATGTCAATACTTGGACAATTTCTTTTATGAAAAATTCCCAATTTGTCTGTAAGATTTTGGAGCCTTAGTCAGGTTAGGCTGTTCTAAAGCCATGAAGCTTGGTATACGGAAGATCCTATGAACACAGAAAATCTGACTGTCCATAAACATTTGAATTAACAGAACCAAGGAAATGAATTATTTCACCATACTCCTTCAAAGAACTTTAGGCCCATGATGATCATGTTGCAGAAACATGACTAATTTATACCTCTGTGAAATTCTGTTATGTCTGATTTCCATGATTCAACAGAGAGAAATGCTTCAATGGGCTGAATTTAGTGCTATAAAGTTGTATTCCAATGTAAATTATGTTAAAACAAGAAACAGAGGAAGAAGAGGTTTATGACCTGTATCTATAATAGTGTAAATATCTCCCCTTTCCCCCTGAACTCCTTCCTGTCTTCAAATAAAACTAGATTAATAAAATTAAATGTTTGCATCAAATATTTATGCAGATGAGTTGTCTCCATCAGAAATAATATTTTAAGCTGAATTAAGTCTTGATCTAGTTTCAAATTCAGTTCTTCAATACAGCATTATTATACAATCCCTCTCTTTTACAGTAACATCTTCTATTATACCCATAAGAAATGCTGCAATTCTTCCTAAAGCATGATACTGATAAAGTACTAAAGGATATTTTATTTCTTCATGCTAATTCAATAGTTTCAATAACTTTTGCCAAATCCAAGAAAAGTTGTACCTTTATTTTTATCCTTGTTTTTTGGCTGGTTTGGTTTTGTTTGGTTTTTAAACCATAAAAATCCACTCCATACACATCAATTTATCTATTCTCACACAAAGAGAGAATCAAGTTTTGATCCAATACACGTAATTCCATTCTGGATCCAAAGTTAAACTTGTTTCTCATGAACTTGGGAGTTTGGAGATTTATAGTAATTAAGGTTCGATGATTAGCAACAAGCTTCTTATTTTTATCTCTCACATTGAGTAAATTACACTCATTAAAACTCTGAGCCCCATCACTGCAGAGCACTAAAACACCTTTTCACATTTAAGGAAGTTAGAAGGTCTAAGTCAGTGAGCTTAAAATCAAATGAATATTTATATTTTACTGAGTGAGATGATTATTCACTAGCTACAGTTAGG
This sequence comes from Limnodromus scolopaceus, assembly GCA_028565335.1. Classification (NCBI taxonomy): domain Eukaryota; kingdom Metazoa; phylum Chordata; class Aves; order Charadriiformes; family Scolopacidae; genus Limnodromus; species Limnodromus scolopaceus. Next base: position 23,070,387 of record JAOXNO010000001.1, read on the forward strand.
TGCATGCTGAAAGGGATATGTAAAATAATGCTGGGCAATTGATATGGACTGTGTAGATGAGTATATTAGTATTCAATAAACCTATTATATTTTGCTAAGAGACCATATTTCTGAACAGCATTTAGTTAAAGAAAATCTGCTTGATTATTGAGGAAATACACTGCAAGACATATGTTGAATCAATTCTGATCAAGATCACATGCGCCATTTGGCTCATTGAATATTGAAAAGGAATAATTTTCAGGTAAAATATATGGCACCTCAATGATCACATATAAATTTCCTAGATGAACTCTAAATGTATAGCTGGGAAAGTTTTACTTTAAAAATAGAGTAGTATCTCTTTAGCCTTATAGTTTTAGAAATATACCTAAATTGAAATGCCTTATAGTGTTATTTGAAAAACCTTTAAATATTTAAGAGACTTAAAGATGCAGAGTTGAACCTTTTCCATATTTTGACAGCTAGTCCATTCTTAACTCTTCCATGTGGGTTACTGATACCGTAAAGCAGGATAGATCCACTGAACAAAACTGTTGAACACTAGAAAAATCAGAGTATTGAAGTTTACTATTAACTGTCAAAGAGTGGATATGATGAGGCATTAGCATTCTGATACAGCACTTCTCTGGCAAACTGTCGTGAGAACATGAGGCAGAACACCACCAGCCTATTGTCAGGATAATGAGAAAAATGAAAATGGGCAATAATACAAATGTAACTGCCATCCGTTATAATTCTTATAATGAACTTATAATTTGTTTCAGCCTCATTGAGCAGTGTAAAATATTTAGGGAGATTAAAAAAATAAAAAGAACAATTCACAGCTATATTTTGTAGTGTTTAGTCGGATTGGCATGACATTTCGAAACCCTTTACTATCACAAGCTTGCACCATGAAATTGCATTTATCATCCTTGTTAGTGTTTAATACTGGTATTATACGATATGTAAATAAATTAGTGTGCAAGTAAAGAAAATATTTTGCTAAAGTTGCAGTAGTCTAATCATTAGATATACTAATAATATAGTAATTATGGGACAGTTAAAACATTTGAAGATATAATCTTCGATCTGAAAATATTTGTTGTAAAATTGAAATGAAATCATTGTTAATTTTTAAGTATAAATTTTAAAGAATATCCTTTGAATGTCGAGGGCATAGCCCTGTGTTTCAGTCTTTGTAAAAATTTTGCATTTACTTCAACACTCTAAATTAATTTATTCATGATTTTATTATCTGGATAATGAAATGAAAACTAAATCTGGATAATAAAACCGTAGAAATAGCAGAAATTGGGCTGAAGGAAATTTGAAAAGAGTTTCTACTCCTACCTCCTTTGCAAAGGTTGAGTCAGCTGTATCTGTACCATTTCTGAACAAATGTCCTTACACCCTGATCTTAGGAGCTAGAGCTGAGGGAGTTACGACAGCCTCCCAACCAACCGCTGTAGTATTTCACAGCCCTCACTAGTACACACTCTAACATGGACCTTCCTTTCCATTATTGAAAGTCAATTTTCTGATCTGCAGTGATTTTTGAGAAGGGAGTAAACTTCTTAAAAACTATGTTTTACATATATGAACACCACTACTGTCTTTTTCTTTCCTTTGTCTAAACATATCCTTCATCTTCCTTATGATGTCTGATTTTCCAGACCTTTGAAAAACCTCCTGCTCTCCTTGGGAGTCTCTTTAGTTCAATCACTCCCTTTAACTTGCGTTGCCCCAGATTTGAAATGCTAAGGGTTTATCAGCTCTGAACATAGTAAAATCACTGCTTTATACTCAACATTCCTATTTATAGATCCAAGAAAGGTGTTTGCTGACGAATACTGCAATCTATTACCCTAGAGACTCCTGTACTCTGAATACAGTCAGCTGTTTTGAAGTACCGTGTCTTATGTGGCTACTATCAATAGTATCAATGGTGACAAAAGGAAACATTGAGATTTGGATTTCCATTTTTCTTGCAATAAAAATTTTAGTGGAAATGTACATCCAAAACAGTATTCACTTATTTTCAAAGAATTTATCTGAGGATGTCAAACTTTCCTGAGCCTTTAAAATCAATAAATCTGTTTAGGTAAGGTATTCTAATAAGATAGATTTTCTTTAATTTCAAAGGATACGTACATTTTAACAAGTAGTATAATGTTACACAGCAGATAAATGATGTCAATTTCTATGGAGCATTATTGCTTTATGCATGTTGTGTCTTTTCAAAGTTTTAGTGTTGAAGGAAAAAAACATAATTCATGTTTTGAGAAAGTTTTCTTCTTTTGGTAGGTTTAGCTACTTTAATCTAAACTAGAAATAGTCTTCTTCTGTGCAAACCTCTACTTCTGAATAAAGCCTCCAAAGATTTAATACCAACTTTTGAATGTATCCCCTTTGTAAATGGTATAAAAGGCATAAAGTAATAAAAAACACTATCTTCATAAGACAAAGATGTACCCAAATTAATTCAAACGCTGTTTATTAAAATAAATAGCTACAATGAAAAGAAAGAAAAGGAGAAAATAAAGCTCCTGGAGACAATATATTAAGTTTCTCTTCATACTGGGCAAGAAGTGAAATCTTGGGTAGGAAATTTTAAAGTGTAGGCACTGACTGGACCAATAGCTTACTGGAACCATTTAACTATAGAAGTCCCAGAGCTCATTAAGCTAAAATAGGAGCTATGATATAAAACATGAAAACCTGTGCCATTTACATTCAAGGGGCAGGGATTACACAATGACTCAGCTATCTCTCCATGCCAAACTCATCATTTTCAGTTCTTTGCTTACAAACTGACTCATATTCAAGGAAACACACTATAGAAGATCTCAGTTTTTAAATTAATGCCTGTGAACAGGAAAAGTGGCCCCAAGTAGCTATTTTTACACTAGGCGATATAAGCGGTGTCACAATTAAGCTCTTTGGAGCAGTGAAAAAGCACTGTGCAGAAAAGGTGGTAGCCAGCTCCTTGGGGATTGCAGCTGATTGTCACCTGACTAATTGAAATTCCTCTGCAATGCTGGTTGCTCTTTGACTACTTCGGAGCTGCCCATTCTCTGCTCTCATAGGCCAGCAAATACTGTCAGTCTGTCAGTTTGAGTCCAAGTCAAGAAATTTCCTGTAAGACATCCCAACAGTACTGAGAGGACTCAGTGTGCTGAAGTCACAGGGGGTATCAGTCTATCAGCCTCGGGGGGGGATGCCTGCTGCAAGTAGTACCGGCTATCTGTCCTGTGGGTCAGGGATTCACTGTCATTGTGCAGTCTTCACCTTAGCTGGAAATAGCTAATTTTGCATATCCAAAGATGCAATAGAAATACATTTATATGTGTAAGATGCACATGAAACATTAGGAGTGCTTTACATAATTAAGTTCCACATTTTTTTTTATAAATGTCACATGAGGTGGGACAGGTGAGGTGTCCACCCTAGAAAATAAAATGAGAATTTGAAAAGGGGTTTCAGAATGAGTCATCAGCACCACAGCCTGAGATTTTAATTCCTTTTACTTTTTTAATGACTACATGCCCTCACTTCTTGAGTTATAAAAACGAGAAGACATATTTTGTCTGTTTTATATTCTGTTCACTTCAAGATGTTAACTGAGCCATCAACAGGGATTTATCTCAGTACTTCCCAAGCATTAACTCTTCATATTGGTCACAGAAAATAGGCAACATTTCTTCTTTTCAAAGGTGAGCTCAAGGTTATTCTTGGAAATGGTATTTTATTTGACAATCAATATTTCATGGAAATTAGCACGTGTAGTGCAAGTTTCTTTCTTCTTTCTTCCTTTTTCCCTTTCTTCCTTTTCCCCTCCCTCCCTCCCTCCCTTCCTTCCTTCCTTCCTTCCTCCCTCCCTTCCTCCCTTCCTTCCTTCCTCCCTCCCTTCCTCCCTTCCTCCCTCCCTTCCTTCCTTCGTTTTCTTTCTTTTTCTTTCCTTATACCTTTCTTCCTTTCTTTCTACCTTTCTTTCTTCCTTCCTTCTCAGTTTCTTCCTTTCTTTTTTTCTTTTTTTCTTTTTTTCAGGATGGCTTCCTGTTCATATACATCTGTGTGATGGTAGTTTTATTTCTCAACAGCATGATACTGTTGACTCATGACCTAAATTATTTTCTGAAAAACTGCTACCAAGCCAGTTATTTCCTATCCTGTATTTATGCAGTCGACACTTCCTAAGGACATCTGTGAGCTGTGGACCACCTGCCAGTAAATTATGTGTTGTAATGTTCAGAACACCAATGCCAAAGTCCTTATTGGAACTCTACATGGATTCTGGCATTTTTTAAACTCTCAATATCAACACTGAATTGAGTTTTAGTGACAGTATCATTCTGGACCTGATATTCTGCCATTTAACGTGATTTACAAAAATACAAGAGTGAGGTAAAGTGAGATGAATGTTTTTTCTAGACATATATAGCAGGTCCAGAAAATTAATCACGTTTCAAGTTCTTACTTTTCTAATACTCTAGTTTTCATCCTATGGCAAAAAAAAGGTGATTTTACAGGTGCAGACTGAGAGGACTACTGCAACACCAGTGTTAGTCACTAGTAGGGGCTGATGCACTCTCCTTAACTGTGCAACATGATTCAGTGGCTAAATAGCTCGAGAACCTAAAGTGGGGTTTTGTCAACTTCTGATTTTTTTCCCATTGTATTTACCAATAAACCATCTCAGTTCTCCGATGGAGTACTAAATAGTCCAGAACTTGGGACAGGATCTCTGCTCAGTCAATCTCTGTGTTTGCAGTGAGACAGGGCAGCATTTCCTGGCTTACGATCACAGATCAAAAACTGAATCATTACCATGCCCCGACTCCATGATAATACCTAGTGTTGTGGTTTTGACCGAATTGACCAACCAGAACGACAGATGGCCTCTCTCTCCCCCCACTAAGGAAAAGAGAGGAGAGGAAGAGGGAAAGGGAAAAAAAAAACTTACAAGTTTAGAAAAAGCTAAACTACTTTAATGAAAATATAAATAAATAATGAAATAATAATAATAAGGAAAAGAAAAAAAAAAAGGAAAAAAAAAATTTAAAAAATGTATACAGTATATACAAAACCGTATCAAGCTCCCAGGATGATCCTCACGTCATCAGCAGGCACAGGGGAAAGTCCCAGGCTGGACTTGGTGATGGACAGGAGCCGGATTCCGGATCTGGCGTCAGGAATGCCCGGATCGGGATCAAAGGCAGAGGAACAGACAGGGTCCTCCTTGGACGTCAGCCATTGAAGGAAGAGAGTTGACCCTTTGATCCCTCAGCTTTTATACTGAGCATGATGCAGATGGGATGGAATACCCTGTTGGTCAGTTTT
>JAOXNO010000001.1:23075811-23094661 GCA_028565335.1 Limnodromus scolopaceus
AGTTAGAAGAGGCCCAGCTGAAAAAGTAAAATTACTGAACAGAAAATTAGTTCTGTTTTACCTCAAACCAGGACACCTAGCTCTTCTGCAAGGGAGCAGGAAGAGGTTAACAGGACCTCAGTGTCTTCCAGCGAGTGTGCTGCTCTACATACTTTCTCCGAAGTCTGAACACACCCTCAGCAAACAATCCAGTCTTTCTATCAGTGCTTCAAGATATGCTACAGATCAACTCCTTCTACAATCTTCTGCTCACTCAAAAACCCAGAAATCCTTTCCATCTTCATGATTTCATTTGCTTAAGTTTCAACCTTATCCCCAGAAGTACTTGTGACAAAATTGACAGCAGAGCAAGTAGTGATAGAATACAAAACTAACACTGGCAACAGAAAACCAAAACTACAATTTCACACACACACAGAAATATATCCTATCTATCAAGATAGCTACAATACGGGTTGTAACATGGTGCCCTAAGTGTGTAAGCACAAGATGACAACTGCAACTTTGAGAATACAGCCACAGATGATACCAAGGGCTCAGGGGATACATCCACAAATCGGAAACAGTCAATCACTGATCACCAAAGGAACACAACCATGAAAGCTGGACAGAGCTAATTTACAGTGAAACAAAGAGAACAAAATCCATACATACAGCATATGTAAATCATCCCACCTATGCTACCAAAACAAAGGTAATAGCAAGAAGTTAAATGACGGTCACAATCTCTACAAGAAGAAGGTAGGAATGAAAAAGAAAGAGAGGAAATGCTACAGTATTTCCCCTGGTTTAAGAATACTATGCCTGATCAATGCCACTACTTATTTGCAGCAATTCTTCTATTCCCTTTGGTAGAAAAAGAACATTGCATTTTCATTTGCATTCACTGTATGCTACAGTAGTTACATATAGTGTGATCTTTCACAATACAACTGGGTGAAGTAAACAAGAATTTCTAAAAAATGTGTGTGTGTTGTCTGCTCCAGTTTTCCCAGATGACAAGACGATTGATGCATAGAATTGATGCTGTCCTATAGATAGCTACGATTGATGCATAGAATTGATGCTGTCCTATAGATAGCTAGGTAGATCAATTGATAGATCGATAGACAGACTGATATTCCCCTATATTTTATATTTACTTACTGAAATGGAATCCTACTTTCTATAACTGATGAACAGATTTTCATTGATTTAATAGAGCTAGAGGGGGTTTATTAAATGCTATAGGCAAAGAGAGAAAATGAAAAGCTCAGATACTGTAAAGATATAATCAACATATATCAATAAGAAAATATAATAAATATTACTTATTCAATATTAAAAAAACTCCTCAGTACACATCTTCTTTTAAGGTTGTAAATTAATAAAATTTGTTGGAAAATACAAACCACTAACACGCTGAAAGTTCATAATACTAAAGACAATTTCAAGGATTCATAAGTTCCTAGAAATAAGATATTGCTTTTGCTGCACAGTTATTAATTTGATATATATTATTATCATGCCAAAAAAAGTCAATAAAGCATGATAATAAAACCTGAAACCACTAACTTGATGGAACTAATTCTTTGTGAAATACAGTTCTTGCTGCTTATGAAATACTTGTGCAAGATTTTTCTACTGTAAAGTACATTCATGTATGTTCTCAGTGAGTAATTTGAAATGTAATATTTCCCTTAGCTGCCTTCACAGGAACACACTGAAATAGAACCGTAGAATGGTAGAATGATTTAGATCCTTAAGAACATCAAGTCCCACCCCTAAACTAACACTACCAACTTGACCACTAATGAGTAAGGCAATATTTTGATAAATTTGGTATTCTTATAAGATGGGCAGGTCTGATTTGATAATGACATAGAATTTCTAATAGAAATAAACATTTTCTTCTACCATAAATAATCTGCATACACACACATGCATACATACTTGCATGCTTATGTAAGATAGCGGACATATGCAAGGAAGTGATCAACAATAATGAGAGACTTTGGTTCCTTACCTTCTTTCTTTTCCACAGTACTGCATTTACTAGAAAACCTCCAATTAGGTGGAAAATGCTCGTATTTCATACTAGCAATGAGCATACATTCTTGCAAGGGAAAGAAATATAAGTAAAACAGAAGTGGTACTGAAATGCATTTCAAGATGTTGCAGAAGGCAACAAGGCAAACAACAAAGTTGAGGTTTCAAGTAACAGAGTGGTCATAGTTACCTGAAGGAACACTTTTACTGTAGGATGGAAAAGTCATTGATACTAGCACAAGGTGCTACTTCCAGTATCCACTGGGCATCAGCCATTCAGAAGCAGCAGAATCAATTTGTTCATACCCAAAAAATGAGAGAGAGAGAAATCTTGTATATGAGAAATTGGTAAAGGACCATAGCTTTTTGGACTGTGAAACATCCAAATGAAGTCACCAAACTTTGAGGTAATCCTGATCAGGATGGGGAGTGAGCAGAACCCTCTAGAACTTCACTAAATGGATAATCTGATGCTTATAACTCCTTTTCTTCATTTGATTATTTGAGATGATTTGAAACACATCCTGAGTGATATCAGTGTTTCTGAAAAACTTGATGATCAAAACACACAAACTACTTCAAGGGCTATTTTGGTTGCCAAACAGTACTTTCGTTGCCAAATTAGCTTTAAAACTCCAACCTAAGTAGGAGGAGAATTCCTCAGCTGAGGAAGATCACCCATTAGAAATATACTGCTTTCATCCCAAACCTACTGTCTAGACTGTGGGCTGTGAGGTGTGACCACTTCCAACAGAGAGGTGTCCATCACCCCTCTGAGTTTTATAGTTTCTGCATGATTTGCCCTGCACTTAATAATTCCCACATATCATATTCTCATATTCATGTGGCTAAAATAGCACGTATTTAAACTGATTGATATTTAGATTGTGTTACTTCATTTGTAATTTCTATGTGAAGAAGACAAAGCACTGAAATAATAATGTACCTGTTTGAGCTGGTGTGTTTCACAAAGCTATCCTCTATCTACAAATCTATTATGCTTTCATTTTTAGGAACATGTTAGTTCTTGAAAGCTAATATAGGCAAATACCTAGATGAGAGCTACTGAAACATTATTGTTAACTTTGCATGGCTTTGTTTTATATAACTTTATTTATAAAAATTGATATGTTCAGATTTATGCAAGGTTTTGGTGGAGCTTAAGTGGCAAGAGAAGTGTGTATGTTCCTATAATATGATCTATGAAAAATATGCTTTGTCAGTCTAGGGTCCTAAGTTGCTTTCTATTCAGAGAAACATAACTTGACCTTTAGCAAGAGCTAAACTAAAACTGATAAAAACCCTGGAGTACAAATTGTTTTGCAACACAAATATTGTATTATTTGAGACTGTCTATTCCGGTGACTGAATTACAATCTCAGAAAGAAAAGCTCTGCAACCTCTCTGTGTCTCACAGTCTTTTCTTTGCTTAAAGTTTCCTTGACTTTAGCCTCATAATAATGGTAACAGAAATACAAATCAAATTGAGGTGACTATTGCTAGTGTCACTAAACTATCATAATAAAATAAAATAAAATAAAATAAAATAAAATAAAATAAAATATAAAATAAAATAAAATAAAGCCATTTCAGTACTATTTGGAAAGAATATTACAAAACAACAGAACCAGCTTTGGGCTGAACCATCAGAACAGCTGCTTGCAATTGCACATTTAAGTTAAATGATAGTACAACTCTTTCATTATTTAGAAGGGAGGGAAGAAAGAGCCCCATGTCTTATCTACTGCCCAAGATTCTTTAAAGTTTCTTTCTTTTTTAATAAGATCAAAATATTTTTTGTAAATAGATTGATTGGTTAAATAAACCAAATCTTTCTGCTTCCACTTTTTTTTATTGGATTGGGAAGATTGGTTCATTTTTATTGAAGACAAACTTACAGTCCAAACTGTATTTCCTGTCTGGACAACACATCTCACATTAGAAACCAAATAATGTGAAAGGGCATCACTGACCTGTCTGCTCTCACACTCATCTTGACTTGGATTCACCATTCATGCTGGAAAAAGGCCAGGTGGCAAAGCAGAAAGCAGAAGGCTAGGTATAAAATAGAGTCAATTTGTACATATCTATATCTCTTCCGCTGTCAACACAGAAATCTCTTGATTTTGTCATGCCAATGTTTAGGGTCCTGTTAAGTTCTTTAGGAATACATCCCAGGTTTGCGAAAATGACAGAAGAGGACACATACCGACAACATGCTTCCAGCACTTTTGGAATCCCATTTTCACAACTCAAGAAAGCTAAATCAAAGAATCACAGAATCTTCATGGTTGGAAGGAACCTTTGAGATCATTGAGTCCAACCACAAAAAAAAAAAAGACCACGAAAAAACTCACCACAAACAGACACCAACCAACAATCTTGGGCACCAGAGCATGTCCTGAAGCGCCATGTCTACATGTTTCTTAAATACCTCCAGGGATGGCAACTCCACAACAGCCCTGAGCAGGGTGTTCCAGTGCCTGACCACTCTCCGAGTAAGGTAATTCTTCCTAATATCTAATCTAAACCTCCCCTGTTGCAACTTCAGGCCATTTCCTCTGGTCCTGTCATTATTCCCTTGGGAGAAGAGGCCAACACCCACCTCTCTACAACCTCCTTTCAGGTAGTTGTGGAGGGTAATGAGGTCGCCCCTCAGCCTCCTCTTCTCCAAACTAAACATGCCCAGTTCCTCAGCCTCTCCTCATAGGACTTGTTCTCTAGACCCCTCACCAGCTTGGTGGCTCTCCTCTGGACACTCTCCAGCACTTCAATGTCCTTGTAGTGAGGGACCCAGAACTGAACACAGTACTCAAGGTGAGGCCTCACCAGTGCCGAGTACAGAGGCACAATGACTTCCCTACTCCTGCTGGCCACGCTATTCCTGATACAAGCCAGGATGCCGTTGGCCTTCTTGGCCACCTGGGCACACTGCTGTCTCATGTTAAGCCGGCTGTCCACCCACACCCCCAGGTCCTTTTCTGCTGGGCAGCTTTCCAGACACTCTTCCCCAAATGCTGCCTGCAGTACCCTTGCTCTGTGCTCTTCACCAGTTTCACCCTGTCGTTCCAGCCTCACGGAGCCAAGCTACTGAATTGTGGCTGAAGTGAGCTCCAGGTCTGCCATTTATCTGCAGCCATCTGTGCCACTCTTCAGTCCCTTCCTTTTATCATTCCCTCCTGATTTTATCTCTAACAGGCTTCACCAAAGAGAAAAAAAATATAATTTCCTAATGCTCTTCTTAAAGGCAGTATGAAAGCTAGAGCCACAGGTGATGGCTTTTATTAATTTCTCTGTGTGTCAGAAATTAGCCAAAGAGAATTGATAATGTAAATTCAGTTTAAATGAGTCAGGATCAGGGTTTGTGAGTAGGAGGCATTTCCTGTTTGAGAAAAGATCAGCTAATGACTACAGTCTTCTAAACTGGCTACAAACTACCCCTAAGTTTATGGCCCAGTACACTTGGATTCACTGTTATCCCATTCCCAATTACACACATCCAGTTCTCTTATAAGCAGATTATAACTATAGTACTGATTTTATGATACTGTCAACAAAAAGCTGGGTGGATATTATGGTCTTGCATTCATAAGTACATTAGCTCAAAAATTCCTGTATCTGGGTCAAAAGGGAAATGATTGCATATTTCTTTCAGAATCCAACTTTTGGCTTAGATACCCAAAGGCAGATAAAGCCTAACAATATCTGTCAGGAACTATCACTGGCTGAAACTAGCTAAAACTGCATGTGCTGCCATCCACTGACTCCTACATTCTCCTCCTTCACTGTTAAAACGTCCAGCTTTACAGTTATTTCAGTACATCTGGGAAAAAAAAAAAAAAAAAAAAGATTATTAATATACCATTTCTGTGTTTCCTGATATCACTTTAGGGCTGGCAATTTGAAGATGACAATTTTCTTTTTCTTCTCCATTTTTCTATCTTGCTTCCATTTATCTCTATGAGGATACATATATTCAATCTAATTTTGCTACTGTGTTCTTTTGCTTTTGAATCAATGGTTTATTTTTCCCTCCAAGATGATAAATTTTGTCAAGTACTCTTGTCCCTGAAAAATCATTTGTTCCATTTCATTTCTGCTTGTTTCCTCAGCTCTTTTTCTCTCCCATCTTTCTTTCTTTGCATCTATTTTTCCTCTTTTTTTTTTTTTTATTCCTACATCATTCAGCAGCACCATGACCCTGATTAATTAGTGCTATTGGTGCACTGCTTTTATTCACTATTCCTCTCCCATGGGGTACAAGCTACCTAGTGACAGAATTCCTGTAACAACACATGGGATGGCTGTTTCATAAGATCTCTGACCAGGTAGTGTTAATCATACTTTGCAGGTTTCCTCTGTTTAGGGAGAAATTTTGTCATTTTTTTATGAGAAGAAAAGTATTTTGGCTGAGATTCTGAGACCGTAAGGACCTAGTTCTGTCAGGAGCTCAGTTGCTTTCAGATGATAAATTCCCATTGATTCTGCTGGGACTTGAGATCAGAGTCCTTGATGCTAGCGTATTCATCTCTCTGTGTAGTGCCAAGAGTTCATATTCACACCACACAGTTTCAAAGCAGTAACCCAATGAGGTATAAATCCATCAAGTCAGATCATACAAAGAACAAAAAAGTTCATTGTACACCAGCAGCGGTGTCTAACATTAATGTCTTTATATGCAAATGAGTACAATAGAAGACAACAGTAACAGTTAAAAGATAACTAATAGGTGGTGCTACAATACTGGCATGATCAAAACTACTTATGCTAATCAGGTTTCTTCAGTGTAAATTCCTGGTTTACAGATTTTTAAAGACCTGGTTGTTTTTAGGTATATGAATAAAGTGGACAGTGTAATGCCACTCTGTAAAGACTTGATGTAATGTGTTTTCCCAGTTCTATTTTGTCTATTAAAATCTGAGAAGAAAAAATTTCATGCCTCAGAATATTTCAGCTGCAAATGAAATATGTATACTAAAATCGTAATTTTAGTAGAGGTGCCAACTCACAGTGAATAGGAGCCAGAGATCTCATATACTACCATGTAATATTTTTTTTTCCCCTTCCAGTTTGTTATTTAGCAGCACAATAGGTTTGGAGACAGTGATAGAGTATGTGAAAATTCGGGGATGAGAATGCATGTTTCTTTGGATTACAAGGGAAGACTTACTGGCTATATAAAGACTAGGAACTAGAATGTATACACTATATAACAACCTTAGTGGAATGACAGAGGGAAAAGTATAGGTTTCAGAATCAAATGAGGTTGTAAGGAAGCACAAGTACACTGATTCTTACTCACAGAGCTCAAAAGGTATTGGCTGTCACCATTTGTAAGCAGTAAGTTATTTTGCTTTTAAGAAACAAGCATGAATTCCTTTAATAGAATCATTGAATATTCTAGGTTACAGAGATGTCTGGAGGTCTTCTAGTTGAACCTTCTGCTTACAGCAAGTCCAATTAGATCAGATTGCTCAGGGACCTGTACAGCTGAGTTTTTAATATCTTCCAGGATGAAGATGCCACAATATCTTTGGGCAAACTGTTCTAATGTTTGACCATCCATATGGGGGGAAAAAAAATTGCCTTTATAGCTAATCAGAATTTCTTTGTTCCAACTTTCATCCTTTGCCTTTCTTCCTATCCCTGTGCACATTGGAGCAGAAAGTCTGGCTCTGTCTTCTCTTTATCCTCCTATTGGTCACCTTGTTTTCTTGAGATTTAACAAATGCAGTTCTCTCAGCCTTTCCTCCCATGTCATGAAACTTCAATAATTTTGTTGGTCTTTCACCGGACTTGCTCCAGTGTGTCAATGTCTTTCTTCTGTGGGAGAGACCAAAACTGGACACAATAGTCCAGATGTGGTCTTATACGTGGTCTCGTTCTCAACGAGTATTGAATAGAGAGGAAGGCTGATCTCCCTGGAGCTGCTGGCAACATTCTTGCTAATACAGCTGGGACATTATTAACCTTCTTTGCTGTGAGAGTGCAACTCATTCCACTTGTTGTCAATGAGCTCATTTTCCCTGTCATTGCTTGCTGTCCCCTTGGTGCCCACTCTGTACTGTTCATGTGGTTATTCCATCCAAGATGTAAGACTTTCCTTTGAGTCTGTTGAACTTTGCAAGTTTTCTGTAAACCCAGCCCGGTGAAACCATTCTGAACATGTAGCATAGTGATCACTCCACCCAGTCAGGTTTGCAGTCTCACTGAGAATACACTCCATCCCACCATCCAAGTCATTAATGAAGACATTTTATTACACAGGAAAATAACATAACCATTGTTTCCCACAGACAAACTGATTTTAAAAAATGAGCTATAAAAAAAAATATTCCATTGTCATTTAGCCAATAGACTCATTTTACCCATGTGAGTATTTCAATGATACTAATATATCCGATTAAGTAGACAATCCCAGATAACTTAAACCTTATAATTCATTTACATGATTAGCAAACAGATGAAGAAGAATGGAGAAAGAGAAGGGCTTTAATAAGAACCAGCAGTTTCTCCATGAAGTAAATAATTCTCAAGCAGTTGTGTTCTTTACTTGTCAGTTTGTTTATATTGAAAAGTTTTTAGAATGTTCAGTCAGCACTGTTCTGATGTGATATGAAAGATAAAAAACAGTCAGTATTACTACTGTGAAATGGTACACAGTTTTCTAAAAAGTATAAAAAAATGTTAAATTTTAAAAATTTTAACAACTGTGTGTATATATAAATACATGTATTGAGAGAGGAAGAAGAAAAGAGAAAGTAAAAATAATTATTTATTATTTTGATTTGGGCAGGTTTGATTTGAATCAGAATATTTTACTGCATGGACATAATCCTAAATACACAGTTTAAGCAAATAGCCCTAGTTCAGCAAAGGAACAAAAATTATTAAAGTGTACTTTTTAAGTCTTTGTGTTATATGATCCCTAATTCAGACCACTAGTGTTCTACAAATCATGCTTCTTGAAGGACTAGAATTACCAAACATAATGTGGCTGATCTAGCAACAAAAAGATATGAATAGGATAGCAAAACCAATGTCCAGCACCTCTACCTGTGCTGTGGGAAATACAACCAATGCGGACAATTTTTCTTTTGAGCTATGCCTGGCTTCTGAATTCTGTTGTTTTGCTATAGATACATTCGCATTGCAACTTCCTTTTTTTGTCATTCTATAGACAGCAATAAAAGTTGAGTGAGAAAGAAATTCTGTGTTTTTTTACGAAATTCCTTTTTTATTTCCTAAGAAAATTCATTATTAAAATTACCAAATTTTAATAATACAAAGAAAAAACATGTTTGTAACCTTACACTCTAAAGAATAGCCAGAGGGTAGTGACGTGGTCCTTGAGACTACCCATATTCTGGTCCCAAATATAAGCATAAGTGCCACTATCTATATTCTCTCTATCTCAATATCAAAATCTACAAAACTATACTTTTACATGGAAAATTCAAGAAGACTGAAAATAATATGATAAATAAATGCATTAACCCATAAAACATATAATGGTGCATTTTGTGTAGCAATCAATCACTTTCGTGACTGCTTTTCTGGTGCTAGCATTCAGATAAAATTAACTTCCCTCACTTTTTCTAAGAGCTTGCCAACATTTTAAATACCTATTCATAAGGTATCACTGACTATCTTTTTCCCAGTATTGTAAGCTGCTTTTGTGGCTAAGCTGCTGTGAAACTGAGTAACTCAGACTTCAGGTAAACTAAAAGAAACTGAGCCATTTAATAAATAAACAAATAAATAAAATGGAAGCTCTGAAAAGGTAACAGAAGGAAAGAAAGTAATGAAGCAAAAATGAAACAAAAGAAATCCCAAACTAAAACCAAACTGAAAAGCAAGTGGACTCCTTTACCGTAAATACATATAACTTATTAGTTTCATATTTACTTATCACAGGTATCAGTGATGACTTAATCAACAGTAATTCAAAGACAGAATATTTAAAAGTCAAAAGCAATTTTAGAGTAAATTCGTTCAATAATAGGAACATTTAGGAGATAATGGACATTATTTAGGAGATAATGGGCATTATCTAGAACATAATGAACAAAAGCTTTTCATAATGCCAATTGAAAAAAAATGGGCAAACTTGTTATTAAAACGTTTCATTGGCTATAAATACTCTACAAAAATTTGCAGGAAATAGATTATTTGGAAAACTTAAAAAATGATGCCGTAATAATATTCTAACAGTGTATCTAATAGGATATCTAAAGTTTTGTACTAAGTCACCTTTCTACTGGAGTAGGAAAGAAAAGAATTTCAAGCTCATGTTAAATGAACACCCATGGGTGACGCTCACCTTTAATGGCACCAAGGCTCTTTGCCTGTCTGGAAGTGTGATCAAGTCTTTACACAGTGCAATACTTGTCTTTTTGCTTATTCATGCAGACATTTTTGATGTTTTTTTTATGGAGATCAGCAAATGATTGCTCCCACAATTCCTGCAGTTTCCTCTACCTCTCAGAGACCTCTTGGCTGCCTGTACGTTTGCTGGCCAGGGAGAGCACACAGATTGCACACTGGCTTGCATGTTGAGTTGGGGTGCCCTAGCAGACCAACTCTTCTGGCTGAGCTCCACTGAACCCCCTCCTCTGCTGTCTCATATACCTCTTCCAGAAGCTAGTGAATCTGTGAGCATGCAGCGATTTGCTGGAACCCAGAGCAAAGCAAAGGCTGCCACATGGCCACTACAGGAATATGGAATTCCAGCTTTTGGAAACAGGAGGAGAGCAGGGTCCCACTGGCTAAATCTCATGCCCAAGGCATCAAACTTGCTGGTCTGAGACTAACACTTATAAAAATTCCTCTCTGTGTGATTAAACTGGTGGTGAGCTGAGGATCCCTCTCTGTGTGAAAGTGTGGGGAAAATTTGTAGTGAAATGCTTTTGAAAATGGAGATACCAGATTTTGGAAA
This sequence comes from Limnodromus scolopaceus, assembly GCA_028565335.1. Taxonomy (NCBI): domain Eukaryota; kingdom Metazoa; phylum Chordata; class Aves; order Charadriiformes; family Scolopacidae; genus Limnodromus; species Limnodromus scolopaceus. The sequence goes on from JAOXNO010000001.1 coordinate 23,086,778, forward strand.
CTCCCCAGTCTCCTTGCTCAGGGTACCTGAGACCAGGCAGCTGAAATATCCTTGGGAGCTGGAGGACAGAATATTTTGTGATCCTGCTCCTAAGAAGAGTGTGTGAACAAACTGGCTTAAAACTAAAGCAAAGAGGATCGACAAGGGAGCTAGCCAAAAACAGATGGGAAAGTGAGCTTCAAAACTGGCTTCTTTTGTTAGAAGATCTGGTGAAGTCAACACGTTTCTCTAAACCTGTCTGATCTTGCCAAACTCTGTCAGAATAAGGTTGCCCTAAAAGATGTCTTGTGCTTTTTCTAGTAAACAGACCAAAGAACTGAAGAAAGGAATAGGAAAATTTTGTGTGTTTAAGGTAGCTGAACAATGACCTACTGAACTGGATTCTATTACTTACTATGCTGTGAATCTCCACGTGATGCTAGGCAAAACAGTTATGGGATTTTTCTGGGTCCTTACAGTCTGCATGTGGTTTCTGACTGCCTTTAGAACCTGGATATTTTCTGGCAGAAATTCTGAAAAAGCATGAAATCACATCAATTAATCAGGCCTGTGCTTTTAACTTAAATATTATATTTAAAGAAAAGTAAGGTGCAAAAAACCATGCATAAATTGTTTAAATAGGTACAGAATTTTAATGTGGTCATTCTAGCATCTAGCTCAGTTTACCTCCTGTAGAGATAATGGAAAACAGTGTTATGAAAACTGATGTATTGACATCTTTGAAAAACTTCAGCATTCTAGGAAGTGATGAATGCTGTAAAAAGCACATAAGGAAATTCTTATTACTTTCTTCAAAGCAAAGGCTGGATAAGGGGCAACGGATAAAGGCTAGGCTTAAAAAATGGTTATTAATAAAATGAAATAAAATATTAATCAATGGTCTATGTCTCAAGAGCTTTCTGTCATGTTAACTGAATGAGAAATAGGCTATGTGGGAAAAAATGTAGAAAAGAATGTGACTGTATAAGAGAAGACTGCATCAAAGTGTAAGCACATAATTAGTAAGGGGTTTTGACTGCCATATATTTTGTATTTCATAGCATTTGAAAGCATTTTGAGGGGTGACTTGATGATCTTTAAAGGTCCCTTATAACCCAAACTGTTCTATTATTCTATGATAGCATTGCATTGTTGATTATGTAATTTCAATACAGAGCTTTCATGTCTATGACGGATATTTGTATTTTTGTGAGAACCTAGTAATAGGAATGCTAATCATAAATGAAAGGAGAGTTTAGCTGTTGGTAATACCTACCCATACGGATTCCCAGTTCCCTTCTAATAATTTTTCATTCAGTATTTTCGGTATCGTTTGCATGTTCTGTGCAGAGTTCCCTATGAAGTAGAGCAAAGCACTTTAAAAATGCCTGTTTTGGAGCAAAATTGAATGTCAATGAATACCAGAGACTTCACATACAAATTGTTTTTCATATTGCCAAAGCTGTAAGGGAGGAGAAAATGCTTGCAAGGAAATACAGAAAGCCAGCATAGCAATAGCAGATAGGGGGTGCCAGGCACAGCAATGTCTCAGATTTTACCCTCGTTTGAGTTTAGATTAATGACTCTCCATCCACTCACTACGCAGAACATTGAAACCTCTTTGGAGAGTAAATATCTTTTTGAACAGAGTGTGATAATGATAATACCCAATTTTTATATAACAGTCAAGAAATAGGAAATTTGAGTTCCTCAAATGAACCCTGATCTGCATTCCAGGATAGTAGTTGCAGCATGTTATTTCCAGATATAAAACATAAAAGGAGAAGAACAGGATGTTTTTGCCAGTCCTGTAGATGACATTGTAGAAAAAAGACAAGAGGAAAAACAGGGAAGCAAAAACATGATTCAGGAAACTAACTATTCAGGTAGCAACTTGCAGCTAGACTTCAATCCCCAGGTCTCTTGGTATTTATTAAATTTAAAATTATATTAAAATAAATATATTCAAGTTATCAGGGACTTGCAGATTAATATCTTCTTCTCAAAGCTATAGCTTTATGACTAAGGGATCAGCCTACCTTAGTTAACTTATTGGCGGAGATCATTGGAAATGTAGTTTTGAATCCTTTCTGTGCCTAAGAATTTTTATCACTTTCTTCCCAGGAGAAATTGCTAACACAAAAGATGTTGTCCAATTCATACAGATATTTCATCCAGCTTAATGAACCCAGCCACATCCCCTGTGTTGTGTGCGGAACTTATGGCTGTAGCTTTGTTGTAGGAAAGGACACAAGAAGTCTAAAAATTGCCCATTGCAAGAAATTATGATGTGTTTAGATTAGTCAGGCCTTTGGCAAAGGTCTGTGGTAGAGGTGTTGCTGTTTAGATCAGGATTTTCAGAAATCATAAGTAGTTAAGTTCTGGGTAGCTCTCAGGTTGACAAGGTAACATCCTAGCCAGTTTTAAGTGCCTCCAGAATTAGACAGCAATGCAAATGAGTAAGGAAGCATGACATTTTTTAAATATTGTTAAAGTTGTAGCCAAAGCAATTGCTACCTTCAATGGTTTTGTGATTATGCTGACTCTCTAAAATATTTATATCTATATCATCTGTACCTATCTATATCTATATTTATATCTATAGTAAGTAGGGAATTCATTAATTGATTCCTAAATGTATGAACCTTCAACTACTGATGATGCACAAGAAAAAAACACACATGAAGATTATTCCACTGGCTTTTATTCCTGATTTTCTGCTCTGCTATTGCAATTCTAACAAGATTTAATTGTTTTGCTTCTTTTTTTTTGTTTTCTCTATGCTTTCGTTGGAATTTATTCTACGTAAAATAATGAATTACTGTCTATTATTTCGGGAGATATTTATCTGCTTTCACATAGGAATCAAACCAGTAGATGTTCAAGGCTAGGAAAGTCACCCTACAGACCCTTTGTACCTACGAGAGAGGAAAAGGTGCCTCCAGAGTGTGATTCATCGGATGCTAAAAAAAAGCATCTAAAATAGATTAGATGAGTTTTCCTAGAATTATTATTCATCCAAGGCCTTTAAAGGGCAAAGAAATGTTGATTTTCTGGAGATCTGAGCATCAGGAAAAAAAGCAAAGAGAAAATTCTGAACGTAAATTACATACACACACACATATTAGTATACAAACATACTAGACTTGATTATGGGCTCACCATTTTTTCTCCTAGGGAAAAAACCCACTAGTATATTTGTCATATAGATAGATAGATATACTGACATAAAGCCATATATATTAATACATATACAACTGTATCAGGTTTAGGGTTTTGTTTGGTTTTTGCTTGCTTGTTTTGTTTTTTAATATATATATGCATACTATATATATAGTTGTTGAATAATACGAATGTATTGGGTTTGCATGGCAGGGTTTTGGTAGCAGGGAGGCTACAGGGATGGTTTCTGTGAGAAGCTGCTAGAAGCTTCCCCTCTGTCTGATAGAGCCAATGCCAGCTGGCTCCAAGGCAGCCCCACCACCGGCCAAGGATGAGCCCATCTGTGATGGTGGTAGCACCTCTGTGATAACATATTTAAGAAGGAGAAAAAAAACTTGCACCCCAGCAATTGCAGCCAGAGAGAGGAGTATGAATATGTGAGGGCAACAACTCTGCGGACACCCGGACCAATGAAGATGGAAGGGGAGGAGGTGCTCCAGGCACCAGAGCAGAGATTACCCTGCAGCCCCTGGTGAGTACCATGGTGAAACAGGCTGTCCCCCTGCAGACTATGGATGTTAACGGTGGAGCAGATATCCACCTACAAGCCGTGGAGGACCCCAGGCTGGAGCAGATGGATGCCCAAAGAAGTCTGTGAGCCTGTGGAAAGCCTACGCTAGAGCAGGCTCCTGGGAGGACCTCCAACCCAATGGAGAGAGGAGCTCACGCTGGAGCAGGACTTGTGGCAGGACTTTGCTCACAGGCCTTGTGACTCCATGGGGGACCCACAATAGAACAGTCTTTTCCTGAAGGACTGTATCCCATGGAAAGGACCCACACCGGAGTAGCTCATGAAGATCTGCAGCCTGTGGGAAGGAACCGCATTTCAGAATTTTGTGGAGGACTGTCTCCGTAGAAGGGAACCCACACTGGAGCAGGGGAAGAGTGTGAGGAGTCCTCCTCTGAGGAGGAGGGAGTGTCAGAGACAACATGTGATGAACTGACTGCAACCCCCATTCCCCGTCCCCCTGTGTTACTTGAGGGGAGGAGGCAGAGAAAATCAGTACTGACGTTAAGCCTAGGAAGAAAGGAGGGATAAGGGGAAGGTGTTTTAAGATTTGCTTTTATTTCTCATTAAAGTACTCTGATTTGATTAGTGAAGAATTAAATTAATTTTTCCCAAGTCGATTCTGTTTTATCCATGATGATAACTGGTGAGTGATCTCCCTGTCCTTATCTAGACCCATGAGCCTAACATTTTATTTCCCCTCCCTTGTCCAGCCGAGGAGGGGAATGATAGAGTGGTTTGGTGGGCACCTGGCATCCAGCCAGGGTCAACCCACCACATACAGTCTGAGGTACTTCAGCAATAACTAATTTCAAATGTGACATTTAAGGGTAAAGTACATAGCAATGGGACTCATTTGGTCTGCAGTTTGCCAAAATCTCACACCTACACTGTTTCTTCAGACAATAGTATGCTATGCTCATTATGTATTGGAGAGCACGGAAAGTAAGTTCCTATACTAATGTACATATTGCTTCTCTCCAAATTCACACTGTGTAACATCAGCAACTTCAGCTTATTTTAACAAATGTAAATGAAGTTAGAATCACACCAATGGTTGAAGTGCAGTTTAGATTGTGTTGTATCTGCTTGTTTCTAAAAATCTATTGTTAGTGATTGAGAGAGTCAGGTTTATTCTCAACCATAGGATAAAATGATTTCTAAATTCTTATCATGAAAAAGGCTGGTGATCACAGCTTCCCCAAGGTAGGCTATAAAATTGGTTGTATTTGTTTACTCTTAGTTCTGTGTTGTGTGTGTCAGAGTCCTGAAGTTCTACATAACTTTGAAAGTACCTTGTCCTCAAAATCAAAAAGAACAAAGTTTGGTTTCTATTTTCTTCTATTTCATTTTTGAGTTTCCCATCCAACAAGGTAGTCAAACAGACTCTGCTGCATGAGAAAAACAGATGACATGGGAACACATCACATTCTATCCTTGGGCATATTTTGTTGGCTTTAAATAGTATCTAGCAGTTCATGACAGAAAATCATTTGTATTTGAGAACTTTAACAGCTGAAATAACACATTGATAGGTAGCCCTATACTAGTTCACTAAATACAGCATTAGAAACGCTTCAAAATATGTCCTTGACCAAAGTGTTGCCTCTGTCATTTAATAAGCTGAAAGACTGACTGAATTACAGTCAATAGTAAAATAAAAGTTTTTTACTTTTAATATCAAAAAAAGTCTTGTGTTCTATCTCCCATTGAACTATACAGTGCCATGCTAGCTAGGACTGTTCACATTTCTTTGGTCTGAGACAAGTACAAGAATTTGCCATAGCATATTGCTCTAAAACTACCTATAATTCATTCAGTACTCAAATTATTTTAATGACCTATATATATCTATATTTAGCTATTGAGGTAAAAGAAGGATGGAATTTTCATTTCTTTTTTCTTTTCAACATGTTCTTACGATGTGAGGTTAGAAGGATAGCCTTTCCTATGTGACATATGAAATATGCTATATGTTGTTACAAAATGCTATAATTGTAACGGTTTATACAATTTTCAACCATTATGGAAATATTTTTTCTTCCCCATGTGGTCAATCTTCAAATACAGACCTTACTTCACCTAAATTTAGAAGATCCAAGAAAGTAAATTCTGGTGCCCTTTAAAGTCACTGGTGAAACAGGCTCTTTTAAGGTGTGACTCATTTGATGGATGAGTACCTTCAGATGACATTACATTAATTCCACACTATAGTGTCTTCCTCTTCCAATAAAGGAAGTTTAGATGACTAGTTCAGACAGAGTAGCCTATATTTTAGGCTCTACATTTAGTGAAATTAATCCTATTTGAAATGTCCCTTTTCTGTCTACAGGGTCAGTCACAAAGAACCAGTACTGGAAAAGAGAGACAAGGGCATTTACTGAGAATGGAGCTTGTGGTAGCTTCCTGGCACTCTCTGCCCTACCTGTTGATGGAAGCTGTTTAAAAAGTGCATGCAGTTTTAAAGTGTCTGTCTTATCACCAGCCAAGACATCTGCAAATATTGACTTGACTGGATTTCAATGTTCTGAATCCTCATAGACAGAACAGTTCAAAGCTTCACCCTTTATGACTAATGAGCAGTGAATTCTCAATATGCTTTTCCTAGATAATGCTTATCTCATTATAGATTAGAAACAATGTCACATGTAATAGCAAGAATGGAAAATCACATAATGATCAAAGTCATTAATTCTGTAAGATAATCTTTCAAAAGAAATGTTAAGAAATATCAATCTGTTTGAAAACAATCAATATATGTTGAGAAAAATATGAGAGAATAATCAAATAAACTGTGAATTATGGAGTACCTTCTGAGCTGCAGAACATCTTTAGAGCCAAGTTTTCCAGACATTTGAGCATTTAAATTAAGTATTCTTATGAAGTAAAACACTTAACTTTACATACATTATTTTCAAGTTAATGCTGTGCAGTCTTAAACACAAAATTAACCATATGCTGACATGCTCTTTTGAATAGGAATGGTTTAGCTATTTGATGTGTGAATAGACTGGAAAAAACACACATGAGAACATCTAATACGTTATCTATTTTTCTGCAGGGTCAAAGTAAACCTACATTATAAAATACCAGATCTTTAATAAGCTATACCAATAAACATTAAGAGATATTTGGGTAATTAGAGGTTACCACTGGAGATCTATTTAAGAAGTTACTTCTCAGTGGAAATATTGCTCTGGGTAGCATAACTAATCTCGTGCAGTGTAAAGTAAAATGAACAAAATAAAAAATTAAATTAGTCTGAGTGCAAAATAGTCTAATTTAATTTCTGCTTTGAATATACTAAGAATGAACACATATTCTGTTACTTTTGATGGAATGGAGATGAAAGAAAAAGGTTTCTGTGAAAACCAGGTGTAAGCCAGATTGATTTTTAATACTTGGATAGCATGAGATCATTTTCAACGCATCAGAAAATGTAAGAAGCTAATGTTATATCAATTAAGTCACCTCTTTATTCAGAATAGCAAACAGGGAAGCATTTAGCCTACTGAGCATGATAGACAATAAAAGTTTATCTCAATAGACAGAAGAATTTCTTCAGATAGAGTATGCCATTACCTTTCCCGTGTTCTGAGCCTCCTATGACGTAATCTGTACAACGTTACAATGGTGGAACGCTTCATCCTTAGCACAACAACCTCAGTCTCTCAATTGTAAATGTAAAAAAAAAAATAATATTTGGATATAAAAGATATGCATCATTTTGTCCTTCAAAATAAAAAAGCTGATTCTTTGAATGTAATAAAAAGTGTTTGTTGAATGACAAATGCAGAAACTTCCAGCATGTTCTTATCTCTTCAGCAATTTGTATTTGTTTACTTTTTTCAAACATGTACCTGGAAAAAATATCAGAAAAAAGGTCCATGCTGAGGTGTCCTTGTGATGGTATCACAGTAACTCTTAAATATTTCATGTCTGCTTCCACTGTGAACATTGTACAGAGAAATTTATTAGTGTCAGGAGGATTTTGTTGTTAACACATCAAAGATGAAATCTCACATTCTAGATATTGTTCTCCCATTACTTCTAGATAAACATACAAAGTATATTTGTTTTCATTTTTCAATGAAAGAGTATACCAGTGGGTTGTACTATCATACAATATTTTATTTACCACGGGGGAGGGAGAACGGATGAACACCCAAACCCCG
>JAOXNO010000001.1:23095592-23110844 GCA_028565335.1 Limnodromus scolopaceus
CGGATGAACACCCAAACCCCCCCCCAATCCCCCCCCCCCCCCCCCAAAATGAGAAAAAATTCTCACTGTTAATATTGATGTTCTAAGAGTACCACTACTTTTCTTAAAAGTCTAGTGTGCTTATTGATAGCACAAACTAAAGATGCATTTAGAGGTCTCACTTTGAATTCTCAATCACCAGTAAAATGGCTTAGATTGCATAGATACACATAAAATCTCTTTTCTAAAAGCCTTTGACAATATTAAAAGTCCATTATAATAAATCTAATTTTATTACTGGATGACCCTCTACCAAAGGTCCAAATAAAGACATTCATACTGTTGCATGTCTTGAGACCCCTGCCTATTCAACTTATTCATCTTAAACTCATTTCCCATGTGTCCTCAGTTAATTTTGACTTTATTTTATAGACAATACCAAAAAGTTTGAAATTTGTAATCAGGCTTCTTTAGAAAATCATTCAGAGTTGGACTCTCCAGAGATATGACCTAGATATAGGTCATAACATATGGTAAAATGGGATGAGTTGCTAAAGCTATGTCTATTGAAGCTGAAAAAATAAGTAAAGAAGCACTGTCTATCTGTCTGTGCCTACTTTTCCTGTGAAGGAGACTGGGGAATATTCATACCACAAATGGGACATTGTATAATCATCTTCCACCTGGATCCCTAACATTGGGGACTTTATTGAATCAGATGGCAGCAGAGTCCCATAAGATTAATATAGTATGCATCAGTTGCCAGATTCTTTGATGCTGTACAGCTGTTCTGCATCATATCTTTAGCTTAAGCTTAATTCACTTAATTAGTAAGCTAAGGCGCTGTGTAAATGTAAACATGCAGTGTTATGATAGACAAAAGTATACAGAGAAGTAGTTGGGGTCATCTGTAGACTGCATCTAGACCCCATTCCATAGCCCAATTGTACTTAAGATGTTTTAGGGTCCATTAATATTGAGCAATGAAATTTTTGGTACTGCTAAATTTTATCCAAATTTAGTTTACCCACATACTGAGTCCTCCAAACACGAGAATCCTTTTCTAATTCTTTTGACAAGGCCAAGACAACAGGGGCAAAATTAATTCCAAATCAAAGTCTTCCAAACCAAAGACTTTTCAAGAATTAAATTAGAAACACACCCAAAAAATAGAGGATTTTTTTTTGAGAGTCATACATAGAATGTGTAACGGAAATAAATAAGACAAATGTTAAATGAAATATTTCCAGTTCTTGTGTCCCAGGAATTTAATTTTGTCTGAGCAATTGTAATTGCCTTAAATATAAGCAAAACTTTTAAAAAGTAGTTTTGTAATATGTTATTCTGGATTTGGAAGCTCTCAGAAAAAAAAATACACTGGTAGAAAAGCTTGGAAAAGAACTACTGTGTGTGTTTTTCTAGAGAGATATACCTATAAGAGTGTCCAGCATTTTAGAACACCAGAAGAAGTTACTCTAAAACCATTTCTTACATTTTAAATTTAATGCGAATCATCTGAGAATGAGTAAGGAAATTTAGGGAATAGAGGTGATAAATAAGTGCTTAGTTCTGTACATCATTCACAGTCACAATTTGATTTAAATTCCTAGAGCTATAAGAAACTCGTTAGAGACCTCTCAAAATACAGGCATAAAATAATCTAAGTAAATAACCACAAATTTACTCAACTTAAAATAAGCCATATTACATCACAAGCTCATAAAAGCAGATGCAAAGTCACAGACAACATAGCCGTCTTAACAAAAACTGGGACACAATCAGTCGATGCACCTATGCTTAACAGTCTAACTGGTTTCTGACATAGAAGTAAACAGCAGAACATGTTACACAGAGATATGTATAAACGACTGAATGGTGGTGTTTCAGAAGCAAATACTGCTGAAAATGCAATGCCAATCAAGATGCATGGTTACTTCCGTGATAAAATCCAGTTAATTTTGAAATTGATTATGACTTTCCAGGAAGTGCCAAACAGTTCGGAATTCCTGAGACTTAAGGAGAAGAAAAAAATTGAAATATTAGGAAGTAGAACTAGAAGAAACAAGAATAAAGAACAATTTAATTATGCTTTATGAAGAATCTACGCATACGACATCATAACTTGAGTAATAAATTTCTGTTGTACTGAACGAATATCTTCTTGATGGTGTAACTTGATGTGCATTAGAACTGCTTGTCACATTTAGCTATAAAACCCTTCTCAAAAATGTCAGAATATCAGATGTAACCATTTTCCATGAATATTTAATTTCGCTTGGATTTACTTTATTCTTTGTAATCCCTTGTTTCATATGTATGCTAGCTGTAGGGGATCCTGTCAGGCCATGTAGTCCAGATTAATGTACACCACAGATCACTAAGTTTCATCCAGATAAAACCAATAGATTTCCTATTTTGAAGGGAAAAATGGATGTATCAACTCAATAATAATAGTAATTTAAAAATTGCTATTAGTAAGTAACTCCTTATTCTGATATGAGTTTTATGAATTAAAATTCTCTTCCCATATTGAATATAGAAAAAACGTCCATCATTCACAAGCAGAATGAAACGAAAGGCTATTATTAATTGTAGCATTTTGGTGGAATTGATTATACCAGTTGGGATATGCATAAAATAGTTTTGTAATATAATGAACATTAAGAGCAAAAGGCTGTTTTTTTGTACACAATTCTCAAAGCAGCATGATACTCTTTTCTAAAGAAATTTTGCAGTGATTTTCCCTGTTTAAAAATATACTACAAACTATACACTCCAGAAAATAAATAATGTTCTTTTTACAATAACATTATTAAACTAGTAAACAGATCACTTAGTAACTATTAAAACAGACTATTAATTAAGCCATTATAAAAAATTTGCTTCAGGATACATTGTATGTTGTCTCCCCTATTCCAACTGGCTGACAGTTCTTTCTTTCAGGAGCAGTTTGCCTAAAGGAACTTAATAGTAAGGTTAAAAAAAAGAAGAAAAGAAATATTAGTTTATCTTCATTACTTGATCCTTAGGGTACATCTTGCAGTAATATAGAAGAGTCTCTATTGTTATTAAATATATGCAAATGTTTCACATTCCTGAGAAATTAAAAATAAATATTTACCTTTAACTTCATGTTATTCATAGAGTTGAAGTGTAAAAATTCTTTAAAAAAATATTTATACCAATACATATGGTGTTTCTATTCAATCTTACTGGCATCCACAACATCTGCTCAAATTTTGGTTCCTTTTCAGTGTCATACTAAGGTAAATGTAGGTTGTAACACGAGTTTGTTAAGGAAGATGCTGAATATGCATTATGGACGAACATGTGTTTGTTTTCTTTTATTATAGACAGTATGAGCTGGAATAGTTCCTTCCTAAAAATCTATTATTGTCTTGCCTAACCATAAATCCTCAGTCTAAAATGGAAGAAAGCTTCATACCCTGAATGCCCCTGTGGGACAGAATATCAGAACAGACAGACATCTGACTAATTGTGATTTAAGAGTACTAATTTAGCAAAACACTTAAAATGAAGAAGTTTATTCACAGCAGTCAAGCTGTTGTCTCTAGAAAGAACAACATTCTAATAACGGAAAAAAATTTAAAAATGGGGGTTGAGAGAATGTACTAATCAATTTTTCTGCACCTGAAAACAGAGTATGTAGAGAGATCTCAGGTCCATTTGTACAGGAATCTTTTCCAATCAGCCCAAGAACTTCACCTAAATCTCCAGTTACAAGCTTTCTCTTGTGCTGAAGTGGAAATGGAGGTACCCAGACATAAGATTCACTTGATCCATAGACATTTTCTTCTGGCAATCTAAAATCCACACAATACATTCTAGTAACATGTAGCCTAGTTTATACTGGAGGATCCTGGCTTAATTAGGTTTTAGGTATATATCTCAATTAGCAAAATTTGATGCAACAGGTGAGTCTCAAAACTGGAATTTTTATTTTAAGAGACTCTTCCACAGGTTTATAAGACACATGACTGAGCACTAAAAATGAATGTCATAATTAAAAATCTCATAAATTTCTTGAATTTAGCCAGAAAAATGAAAAATAATAATAAAGAAGTCCATGAGTTAAATATATATTTTAAAAGTGACCTTTATTAACAGTAGGACCAGAAAATTAAATCAGTTGGAATAGTAGCTTGAGTAGTTAAATCTGAAAGATTCATGAAGTTTATTCAAGTTTTTTGCCTTCAAAAAAGAGGAGGATATTGAATATAAGAGAACGAATAGGTTGTCTAATGGAAATAAGTATTGTCTCTAATGGAACGGAAATAATCATAACCCAGGTGAAGCAAATATAAAATTACTTAATCAAATTTATTTATAAAATTTGGATGTTGCAATCTGACTATTTTGAAAGAATGAACACACAGAAATACATATATAATAGAAAACATTTTTATTATGTTTATTATCACATGTTTTGGTACTTTACTGTTGTATAATAGTATATGTGATTATATTGCAAAATGCACAATGCTTCTTATTTAAAAGAATACTGAAGAGGAGAATAGAAAGAGAATAAGAGATTTAGTCAGAAGTCCTCTGTCTTCTGTAGTTTGAACAGTCTTAGAATAAAGTATTAAGAATACAGAAAGATTTAATAAAACAGAAATGAAATAATTGTAATTTTGAATTATCAATCATAATATATGCTAACATAAATTACAAAGCCTTATTTATTTTTTTTTTTTGTAGATAGATGAGATTTACAGTATTTCCTGTACTAGGACTAGAGCAGAACATCTATTTCCATGCTTTAAGGAAAAAAAATAGTGACTATAGAATTACAGATTAATTAAAAAGCAAGGGAGGAACAATAATCTGAAGAGAAGATGACAATGGATTTTGAAAGATCAGCTATCAGTTAAGTGGCATTTCACATTTCACAAGAACAATTTTTAGGACAGATGGTTTTTAGTATTTTTACCTAAACCACAAAGAATAGGATTTGGCTCAGAGAATTTGTAATGAAAGTAGGGAAGTGTTGTCCATAAGAAAAGCATTAATATATACAGGAAGAACTAAGTACTGTGATGACAGGTATTTTAAGGTGTAATGCAATTGATAACCATGCAGAATCATATACACTTCAGGTCTAATAAGGTGACCTCCATGGCATCAGTCTAGTAGTTTATTCATAGAAAAAAAAAGACGAAAGGACTTTGATCTGTTCATTGATCACAGAATAATTTTCAGCTGCTAAATTGATGTAGCTGTGAAAAAAGACAAATGCAGTCTTAGTACAGCAGAACAGAGGCTTCCAGCAGAGGCAGGAAGAAATTGATCCCGCTATACAATTTAGGCCAGGTTAGCCTTCTCACAGAATGCATGTATGACTCTGGTTACTCACACTCACGAAAAAAGACCTCAGAACAGAACAAACACAGGAAGCCCTAGGAGGATGTTCAGAGAATTAAGCAGCTACTACTTGACAGGAGACTAAAGAATGTGACATGTTTAATTCAGCTAAGGAAGGCTGAGAAGTTACTTGACTGCTGTGGATTACTATCAAAGAAGTATTTTCAGGCATAAGTGTAGCTAATAAGAAAAAGTAAATATAGTGGCTAGCAAATAACTTTTATCTATTGCAGCTTACACAGGGCTGAGAAATACTAGATAATGTGTACCTTGACAGATTCATGGAAAAAAAACCCATCCAGTTCAGCTGCTCTAAAATGGACTTGGGGAAAACTATGTACTTACATCTAGTTCAAAAGACTGTATCAAAACTGTGGCCCAGAAGTTATAATTAAAACTCCTGATCTGGATTCCTACCAGGCTATGTAACTACAGTTTGAGGCCCCAAATCTGCAGGCATCTCTTTATATAAAATAGATTGGAACACATGCAAAAACAGAAAAATTTGTCACATCTAGTCACATTCAGATTCTCATCGCTGAACAGCTATGAGACATTTTTTGTCATCTGTCCAGCATTTTGCCAATTCTTGCTTTGCCATTCTAGCCACATTGCCTCAATGAAAGAAATCAGTGTGACATTTCTGTTGTCCAGTCCAGTTTGTGATTCTGCAATTCAAGGTCCCTAACTACTAACTGCTGAATCCAGCAGGCCCTGCAGAAAAGTCCAGCAGCACATAAGCTGGTGATGAAAAAATTTAATCTGGGGTGAGAGGAAAGTTATTAATGATCAAATCAGAGATGTTCAGGAACAGCTTATTTGGGGTGAGAGGAAGCACAAAAATCACCACTCCTGAGACAAAGTTCAGTATGTTTATGAAAGGGATTGTGAGACAAAGTGATTAGAATAGCAGGGCACAACTTGACCCACTTTTCCCCCCCCCTCAGTCTTGCATTTTTTAAGGAATGAAAGGATTAATTACTTACTGGTAAATGTAATTTTTCATGTATTCTCTTCTCCTACCTCCATTTCACATGCTGTTACATTACTCCTTATCATCTCCCTTTAGATTCTAGCTAATTTTACTACATTATTAATGCATCATCACTTTATATATCAATAGGCCCTTCAGTTACCCCTCTGAAGTCCTCATCTGCATTTCTTTTTTAGAGGTAATAACCAGTCTAAGTGGAAATGTAAAGCTTTATGAACCAGATTGGCGCACATATGCTGAATTCCATTTAAACGTTGGAAATAAGTTCAGAGGACTCATTCAGCCCCTCTTCCAAATAGCAGAACTAGCAGTACAGGCCAGATCTAACTTTTAGCAACTCTGAAATAGGCAACCCTGGTTTTGTGAATCCTTATTTCTAGCTGTAACTCACTTCCAGCTTAAGAAACAAATTTGAACCCTTGGACACCATTCACTGTTGTATAATATGATTTTATAGTCTTCATTGTTGGTAAAAAGATTCCCTGTGCCAAAGATAATAAAAATAACTCAGTTAAAGAATTAAATAGCGTTTTTCCTATAACTGGATAGACACACAGGTTCAGCCCAGCTACTTTTCTGCTGATGATACCATGTTTCTTTTTAACTTTTTCTAATTATTTGCTGATATTTGGTCAGCCCATGCAGACAACTGAGCTAAGTGCAGTAGGTCTACTACATCACTGTAATGGGTCGATCTATTTAATCTGTTTGTGTTCAACAAACATTACTGAATCCCAGAGAACTTCCAGCCTTGATAAGGACCATAGGACAAAAATCTATATAAAAGTTGAAAGTCTCAAATCCCAATTGGTGAAGAATTCCAGGAGCCATAAGTTATGCCCAAAGAGAAGAAAGGAATGGTATTTCAATATCGAATAGTGCTGGTAGATGTTTTGTAGTCCTCTTAGTACCTTTCTGCCTCCACTAAATCTTTACCTTTAATGTGTTATTAACTCAAAGACCAACAAATTCTAAAGTAATAGGCTAGCCAGATGAAAGTCAATCATGTGGAAAATACATCTAAATCTTATTTATGTATATTATTAGACCTCACCTTAGGTGGACATCACAGTTCCTGTCACCTCTGAACTTGCACCAACCCACTGTTGATGATTTTTTTTCTGTGTGATGGGTCTGGCATCACTCAGTCCTGTTCTTATCTCCCAGCTCTCATTGAGAATCTGCAAGTTCTCTCATGCCAGTTCCCACACTTTCACCCCCATCTGATCCCAAACTGAGCTCTGAATATTTGGATAGAGCTTTTCCTGTAGTGGGCAAGATGAATCACAAAAAGCTCATTGAATCCTTCTCATCGGAAGACTTTGAATAATTCCCCAAAGTAAGAAAATATGCTGTTTAGGAAGACATTTTACGTTATTCTAACCTGGCTACCAATTCTGTTTGTCTTCTAAGAAAGGGAATGAAATCAGTTAATCTGTTCTCAGTACTGAATAAGGTAGTTTGTTACTTTGCCACACTGGACGGAAAACTGAAAATTAACAGCTCTGGGCATTCTGTGACACTACTTATAGATCTGGAAATATATACCTGCCAGCATGTATTGCCAGCATCATTTCTTCTTGAAAGACAAAAGCACTACACGTAAATTAACCAAATAGCAGGCAGGAATACCTACTCCTAAAAAATTTTTTTGCATTACTGATGAAGCAAAAAAATTTCTGTTCCTATGAAGTCTTGTTTTGGCTTTACATTCAGATAAGGCAAGATAATATCATTACGTGTCCCAAATCCTACATGTGTCAAACATGTCCCTGAAGCTGTTGAAGATCTGTTGTAAAACAATTTTGTTACTTTGGCGAGTTTAAAAAGAACACAATAGCTGTCGATAACAGGTGATAGACTACTCTCACTATGGCTAGAATGTCCTAAGAATGAATGAGAGAAAGCAGATGTGGGAAAAGTTCCAGTGATATTTCTTTAATCCCAAAAAGTAACACAGAAGGACTTAATTCTGCTACCAGATTACAAAGCAATTAATTCTTGCGTTGTACAGCTTGGTTCTGTGAAACTGACCCTGAACAGGAGTACACTGCACACAAAGGAGGCACCACAGCTATCTTGTATGGTGTCTGGTTTTCCCAGGCTAGAAGGTGAAAAGAGACTTTATAAGGCCATGAACTCATGTTCCACCTTTCCAGAGGCAAAATCAGTTTAGGAGGCTAATGTCTCCTCAATTATTCTAGTACAGCAGGTCATAGGGTTTTGCTGCGAGGTCAGTCACTAAAAAAATGTGTGGAAAGGATCATATTTATCCAAACTTTGTTTACTGATCCAGTTCATAACCACGCAAACAGCTTAACTGCTACAGATGAAGGAGATACATGCTGTGACATGTGGGACAGAAAAAAAAAGGCTAAAAGAGAGACAGTCTGCAATATCATTGCACGTGGTATCTGCTTGATTTTTTCCTTCACTTTCTACTACTGTTTCTACTGTGGAAACTTCATGTTCTGCCAAATATAAATGGTTTTT
Organism: Limnodromus scolopaceus; assembly: GCA_028565335.1. Lineage (NCBI taxonomy): Eukaryota > Metazoa > Chordata > Aves > Charadriiformes > Scolopacidae > Limnodromus > Limnodromus scolopaceus. Next base: position 23,104,444 of record JAOXNO010000001.1, read on the forward strand.
GTAGTTGCATCAAAGGTCAGGAAAAACTATCTGCAATGAGGGGTCCTCTCCTGACAGTACATCCTGAAACGGATAGCAAGTCCTGAAATGGACAATAAGTCCTTCTCTACTGAAAGAAATATCTTGAGTTCAAGTAAGAAATGGGACATATAGCAATAATAAAAACGAAACAGAAGACTCCCAAAAGGAGAAGGGAACAGACCGGTAAGCCTCAATTTTGATGGAAAGAAGGGTGTTTCCTCTAGAGACCAAGAAGATACATCTTTGATGTATCCCATGAAGCTACCAAAAACTGATGACTAGACAAGAACACCTTCGGGAAGGACTTGGACAACAAAGAGGTGTGGGAAGGTGCAAAGTTTGTTTATTCATTCTTTTATTCTAATCATCTGGAAGGGCTGAATCTTCTCTATTTAAAGAGTTATTTTTTGCAATTTTTGCTTTAATAGAAGAAAATGTCAGAATTTCAAAACTCTCTTGATATTTTGAGGTATTCTCTACAATGTAACAGTATAGGCAGTTCTGCTCCAGAAATTTGGTCAATGCAGTGCACAGAAAAGTAGGACTTTGGAGAGAATCACTATGATACTCAAAATCCACAAAGAGTGTGAGTCATAGGGTTCCTCTGCAATATGAAGCATCAGTCACAATAACACAGAGTACAAGCTGATCAGCAACAGAAATCTCTAAGGAAGGATAAATAGAGAGAAAAGAGTGCAAATTAAAAGAAAATCGAAGATGGAAGCATAGGTCATTCAGGTGTTAGTCATGGGGAGGTTGCCCAAAGGTGCTGACAGCCTGCTCTCACCATCAGTATTAGAGAGAAAAGTGTTCCTGATTCTTTCTGTCATTTGTTCATCAGAGAAGGTACCTTTTCACAACAATCTTTCTAATTTAGTGAAATGACATTTAAGAGCAAGCCACAGTTTTAGCAGAAAATTCCTGGCATTAGTCACAAGGGATTCTCTGTATATCATGTTTTTAGGAGGCCAAATGCATACTGTAGCTTCTACAATTAATAAAACTCACCCCTCTTTTGCTGTCTGAATTCCTGGACTCTTGAACATTAACATGCATACAATATTTGCCTCTTCTATGCAAAGGCTCCCTCTAGCCTGATATGTTTTGCAAATGTGTTGACTTCAACTCAATCTGGAAATTTTAATTGAATCAAAGAGTTATCTGGTGAAAAACATAATGTCTAATATCAGTTTGAATTCAGATTAATCCCTGATATAGTCAAGTTGATGTGAGTGAAATCCCACTTGGATCAAATTATTAGCTCTATATCTAGCAATGAATGGCAACACTTAAAAACTGACAAAAGGCTTGCAAAATGTTTGGATTTTCAAAGTTTGCTGACTAGGCCACAATTTGATAATCATTACTTGTCATCGTAGTTTGAGTTTACACCTCCAAAACCCTGCCCTCTCATTTCACTGCTAAACTGTTAGCTGGCCTGCTAAAAACTTTTGTAGATGAGATGGACAAGGTGAACTAAACAGAGGAACTGATAGTGGTTGAAAATAACACTGCTGCACAAACACTTGCGCTGACACAGCCAAGTGTGTGGTTCATGGGTGAGTGCAGGAGGGCTGCTTTGACAGGCCCTTCTGCCAAAGGTTTGTAGCCATCCTTTGCCCTGAGTACAATTCAAGCCCGTATTCTTTTGTTTTGGGTTTTTATTTGTTTGTTTTCTGCAAAAAAAAAAAAAAAAAAGAAAGAGTACATTTTGCAACCAACTTAATTTCCCACTAGGGAAGTCAATAAAGCTAAAGTTAATATTACAGACAGCTAGTGGAAAGGGAAAGCTATGTGTTGTTCATGGACAAAACAAATAAAAATAATCCAGGTTGGGGTAAATGGTGATCTTACTTTTTTTTTCATTAGATTGTTTTTTACTTCCTTATTTAATCCTTTATATAAACTAATTTAAAACTTTTTTCACTGCTTTCTATCTTTTTTTTCTCCCTAGATTTTTTCCCCTCTCTTTTCTGCTCACTTGTTCCTCCTCTTTCAATCCAACTAAGAACAAATAAGAACATGTAAGACTGAACCAAGTTCAGGAGAGTTTAAAGTCAGAAATAACTAATTCCTGTTTTGTTAATGTTCTCTGTTGTCTTTATGATTAGTTATTTGAAATGAACAATTTTTTTTTCAAACAGCAAAACTTGCTAAAAGAAAAGTTTTCTACCATCATATTTCTCGCTGTGAGAGAGTGATAATTCAAAAATCATTAAATTTGATCTGACTCCCTGCCTGTAAAAAGCATGAACACATTTTGATCCATTGCTGTGTCTTTATAAGAAGAAGAGATTTTTTTTAATAGCTCTTTTGAGGGTGGTTGTATTTCTTGACAATTTAAAGAGTGACTGATAAAAGATAGGAAGGAGCTTTCTTCTAAGTGACCGTGCAATAATTTGAATTTTTCTTGAAAGTTAGAAAAGGTAAAACCAACAGAAAATGCCCTGTCTGCTGTTCTGGCCCTGTAATGGAATTCCTGATACTACTACTTATAGCAAACTCAGTTTTGTCTCGTCTTTGATATTTGAAAGTAGTACCCTTGTTCCACATTCAAAACCTATTAGTCATACTTCACAAAATATGCTCTGGATCAAATTAAAATGGAAACTAGAAAGAAATTAAGATTTTTTGCCTGCACAGAAAATTTCTCACTGTTCAAAGATCAAACATGGAAAAGAAGAGATTGTCTGATCAGAAGGTATCATTTGCTATAGAAATCCTGTTGAAACTTTTTATTTCTTACAGCAGTCAATTTAAACTTTTTTCCCTTGCAGTGACTTTCCTCATAACAGCATGATACAAGAACATAACAGCCAAATTCTCTCTATGTTTCCCATGAAACAAGGTCAATATATCTGTATTACCCAACACACACCTTTTCCTCTTTCCCCTTTTTTCCTCCTTCATTTTTCTTCTTCTTATTGCACGAGATGCAAGAAGGTAACATTCTGGTAGTCATATATCAAACTGATGCCTCAATTTCTGCAGCATGTTTGCACAGTATTTATGATCTTTTCAGAGTTTAATCCAAAGTGTTACATTCTCAGGGGAGGGTGCTTTGAACCATGAAAGAAAGGTCTAGATACTTGAAATAGCTAGGCTATTTGACTGCCCTCTTGAAATGGGCAGTCTACACCACTTGAAAAATAAACGTGATCCACGGCCACTATTGAGAAAAAAAGAAGAGGAAAACTTTCATTTCAGTAAGTTTAGGCACTTAAAAGTTATGTAAGTGTATGGTGATTTTGAGCAACGGGGAAGATTGGTACAGCCCTCATGTTGCTACAAATGATAGCATTCCTAGTGGCGTCAGGGTGTTTGCTCCTGCCAATACATTCCCACTGAAATAGCACAAATGAATCTGTGCTTTTGTTGCTGTGTCTTTCCAGAGAACTGTCATCATCTCTGTTGTCTGACACGATTAATACATTTTGAAAGAAACCAATCAATTTATTAACACAGCATTTGATGACTATAAAACAGAGATGATGGGACTTCCTAATTCCTAGATAGAGGTTACAAAGAGAAATTACTGTGAGTTAATTAGAACAATTATGAAAGACTTGATGTTGTCACATGAAAGCTGTAGGAATCTGGCTCAGACACTGCTATCTCATTAAATCTTTGCTGAGATCCATCTTTACTATTTTACTAATTTTCCAAAGTTATTGATTAAAAAAGCATAGATGGGGAATCATATAATTAGGTACCAGTGCACAGTAGCTATAAAATTTAATGTCACATTAGTTGTATGGTAAATGAATGCATAAAGAAATCCAAATTAGATGAAATGACAAAATTTAAACCAATCCAAAACAAACCCCAAACACCACAAAAAAACAAACAAACACACACCCACCTCCTGAAATTATAACTTTTGGAAAAAATAGGAATACAGTGAGAGAGGGCATGAAATTAGCAAAAACTCTTCAAGGTTATGTAAAAAGAAAACAAATATCCAGTTCTTACTGACTTTGACTTCAGTCTCTTTGTCCCTTTGAAATTCCCAGCCATAATAAATGAATAACAAACAGCCCTTTTGAAATCCAAAAGATCTAGCAATTGCTATTGCAGTCAGGTTACATTTGTGTGAAATATACTCTTGAGAGCTGCAGAACCCCTGCTGAAGTATTACCATTGTGTTATCTATTTTCATTAATATTCTTGTGAACTATCTGAAATCTATTATACAAATATTGAATATTTCTTTTAAATAGTGTTTGCAGAGACAGAGATGAAAACCCCAAAAATTTCAATGTCATTCCTTTTTCAGCATTAGATATACCTGTAGAAACACCAGCTTTTTAATGATGGAGTCATTTGCTGAGTTACTCCACTAACTAGTATTCCATTACTACCATTCCATTCCAAAATAATGGTGAGAACAGACATATCTGAAAAATAAGTGCACAAGCAAGTGACAATATTATCCAACTCAAAATTGCAGCTGAGCAATCCAACAAACGGAAAATGTTAAAAGAAGCCAGGGAAACAAGGAGATTTCATTTGTAATGCATTAAAGAATATTTCAATTAGTGGATTTCTGTCAATTGTATAAAACTGTATGTGTTTCCTAAGAAAGTTTGTTTTCTTGGTGAAAAGCCATACTTCCCAAATTGTAAGCTCTAGAATCAGAGTATTTTGGAAATTGTCAGATGGAGCAGAGACTACAATTCATGAAAAGCAAAGTGTTTCAGGACACAGTTCAATTTTTATGAAGTTGTGACAGAAAGGAGGCAGGTTTCCAACAGTCATCTGCAATGCTCATCCACCTGTCTTTTATGAAGGTTGTTGGTGGACTTCCTGGCTCTCGAATTTTCAGTAGTCCACCTGGCAGGTTGTGAGGAGCTATGAGTCCTGGCTGCCAGGTCGCGCTGCTTAGCCAAGGTTTCAAGGCTCTTGGCTTACTTCCATCTTGCCTGGTGAAGAGTTGAGAAACCACTGAAACTTGCATTTCCAGTTCCAAGTGCCCAGCTGCTCAGCAGACCAAGCTTTCATGGACTATGATCTGGGTCTACCTTTTCAAGCACAGACCAAGATACTTTATAAATTCTAGGATCCATAGCATAACACCCAAACAAGTTTTCTTACAGTTGAAATATTTCACCTTCCAATTCAAACTGAAAAATTCAAAGACATTTGTTATTAACAAAAAATTGAGGTCTAAATACTTTTCCATCCTCAGATCTTCTCAAATAATGATGAAAAATATACTTTTTAAACTTTATTTTCCAAAAGACAGATACTTTCCATACATATCAGCAAATAAGATCTTAGAATAGGAGTCTAGAGAATAAAATAATTTGCTGAGTTTACAGGCTGCCACTACTGTTTGTCATTGGACACTCCATTTCATTTGCAGACACTACAATGGTGTGAAAAAGTTCTAAGTGGTTAAGCTCATCTGAAATAGTTCTACTATTTCCTACTAAGTCTGAAGTTCATTTTTAAAAGCACACCAAAGAAAAAAAAATTCTTGCACAAAATCTTTTAAAAGAGAAAGTCTTGTACAGAACCTGCATGCACTGTAGTCAATGGGAGCCTTGAGTTAATGAGAACAGCAGCGTGCTTCTAACAGGAATTGTGTTGCAGAAGAAGAGAAGTTCTGTGTGTTTCACTGTTATAAAATGTTAAATAAAAAGAACTAAAAAGCCACGTCGTCATAAAGTCAGAAGCTCTCGGCAACTGAGAATGCTAAAGAGTAAGATACAGTGAAGAAAAGGGTAGTGAGGGTAGAAAGTAACAGAGAATAGAAAAAGACAGTCAGGAAGAGTGAATATGGAGCATGATAAAATGAATCAAACTTAAAATTCATAGGATATAAAAAATATTCACAAAAGAAAATATTTACAGAATAAATATTTGAACTAGGTTCTATCTTAAGGTGACACAAAGCAATAAAAACTATACTCTAACATAACCTCTATATGTTATTACCAGAATATTTTTTTTTTTTTTGACTCTGTCACTATGGAAGATATTATATCAACAGTTTGGTGTAAGGCAGTGTAACAAGGAATCATCAGAAGGCATAATAAGGACCCAAAGAAATTAAGCATTTCAGGCAACTAGTGTTACTGAGCGGACATCTATGTGTTCTGGTTGAGGGTTTGTGTAATGTAAAAATAGATTTTTGGGTGAATGAGATCAGTCAGGAATGGAAAAATGTCATGGAATTAACAATTCAAGTCAGGAAGATAAAAAAAGTAGGAAAATTATTCAAGAAAATACTAATTTGTAAAATAATTAGTCAAATACGGCCAAAATCATTAACATCTGAGTGTCATGGCATGAAAGGGGCGGAAGGATGATCCAGGGAACTACAGGCCTGTCAGTCTGACCTCGGTGCCTGGGAAGATCATGGAACAGATCATCCT
>JAOXNO010000001.1:23119679-23186301 GCA_028565335.1 Limnodromus scolopaceus
GAGGAGACCTGGAAAACTCAGAGCAGCATTTTTAACACCATATGTGATACACACAAGCCACCTGACAGGAAAAATCTAGGGCAAGAGCAAAGGAATGCTCTGAAATTGCATTTCTTTCCTGGACCCCTATGCCTATTTGACTTCCTAGGCAAGAATTTATTTTAGAATAAAAGTCACAATCCAAACCCTTCTACCAGACTTAAGGCAGTTAGTGTAACCCATATGTAATCAGAAAGGAGGGATCATTTTCTTTATGAAACAGAAAGCAAAGCTTTTAAATGCTATTGAGTGTTCACTTTAGAAATGGGAGTTTCTTCCTCCTGTTTTTGGGGTTTTTTTTTTGTGCAGGGCTCGCAGTGTCTAACATTTGCTGTCCACTGCTGGGAGTGCACAGCTTCCTACTAATATAGTTGGCTGAATATAATCCTCTTATATCTTATAGTGGCATTGGGATCAATATTTGTTCTTTAGTATTAATTAATGTTAATTACTTAGCATTATTCTATTAAATCTGTTCATATTTCAATCCTTTGGTTTCCTTGTTTTTTCCTGATTTCCCTTCCCAGGTGGGGAGGGCTCATTGGATGATAGAATGATTGTCTAAATGACAATAAATTGTTGTGGGTTCTTCAAACCATAACTCCTGTTTTACTAGTTTTAAGGTTTCATTTGCAGCATCTGATCTATTAGGATCCAAACCACAGCCTTCTTAGGTCAAAATGAACATTGCTTACTCCTGAACTTTGAGCAGCACTCATGCCTATGTGCTAAAACACATCCAGGATACTCATAGCCCAGTTATTCCAGAAATATTGTCCTGGTCTTGTGTTCAGAATGTTTTGGGCTACTATGTGAAAAAATAAAGATGAGCAGGGAGAGTAAAGCTCCCCCATCATTATTTTATTTTGCACATCTATCAAGTATAAATCTCCCAAATTTAACTTTAACAATTGTTACACCTGCTGTGGGGATATATCATTATATTTCCCTTTTAAGTTCATACTGAACATCATATAAAACTCACTCTGAGTATCCAGATATCTGTCTACGTGCAATATGAGTCATTTTTCTTTGCAACAAAGCAGGTGGCTGCATCTTCAGAGACTAGAGGATAAAACTTAGTAATCATAGTGTCTGAGCTGCATTCATGTTGCTGACTCAACATCTGGCATTACCCAGTAGCGAGTGCTGTGGGAGTTAAAATATAAATGAAGGATCAAATAATGGAGGATAGCAGAATAAAATGCAAATCAAAAACTATATTTCATGAGAAGTAATTTCACAGGACAGAAAACGTCTGCATGCTCTAAATCTGTAATAACCTCTTGAAAGCCATATGCTGTGCTGAATCTGTACCTTGCATTAGGGCTGAAATTTGAGACACTAAAAGTTCGAAGAATCTCCTTTTTAAAAAGTCAGTATATTTCCTTATATTATAGTTATAATATCAAGGCTCACAAAGGGTTGAGTTAGTGGGATCATTCTGGAGTCCAGGAACATGTATATTTTTTGGTCCTCGCCTATAGTTTCTGTATAGTCAGTAAATACTCATAAAGCTCTTTTTTCTATTGTCTTTGACCAGAAAATAGCCAGAGTATATATACAGAGTAAGACCTCTGCTCTTGCCTTAATGCTCTTTGACACTTAAAAAGTTATGGACAAATAAACCTAGGTCACTGAAAATCATCCATGACAGAAAAAAAGTAGTGAAAAAGGGGTTAAAAAAAGAAGGAAAAAGATATACAATGTGAAATAACCTGGCTCTTCTAAGAAGTTCGGAGTAAGAGGAAAGAGAAGGAAGATAAGAAAAGCAGTGTCAAATAGTCATGGAGAAACACAAAGTAATCACAGCAGGGTGCTTTGATATTGCTTTGCAATGTTTTCACTGTGATGTTGCATCAATACAAGAGTACATTGGGTCATGTCAGGGTGACATGTTGCAATTATTTCGTAGTTTTCTGTGACTTTATTCATTGACTTCATAATCTGTTCAGCTCTTCACTGTTGAATACCAGTCGGTTAAGTATTCAAAGCACTGGATGCCTCCTAATGTGCTTTAAAATTTGGCATTTCTCTGTGCTCAGTTATGTTTCAGACCACTCTTACAGAACTAGTTCTGGAATGAATTATCTTGAAGCTTGGGGAAAGAAAAAGATCAGTTCATGTCATATTATATAAATCCATGGTAATATGAAAAAATAGGGAAGAACTGGCAGAGCAGGGAAAAAGGGTTTGAACGGAGTTTTTAAAATGTCAAAGGGCAGCTCTAGATTGATTAGAGACATTCATAAAAAAAAATAAAATTGATGGCAGTAAACACAATACACTCTTCTAAAATCTCTTATATTTGCTTTAAACAGAATTTATGGTCCTAACAGAAAAAGTATTCTTGTGAAGCCCATGAAGGAAACCCCTGGTGGTCATATTGATCCATGAGAATCATTTATATCTCATGAGCATTTAGAAATCAAGAAGCATTTCAGCAACAAAATAAGGTAAAACAGGTCTAAGTGGTGGCAGACAGTGGAATCATATGCTGAACATAATAACTCAGTCAGAGTCTTTCCTGCTGGTGACTTAGCCATTCCTTCATTTGCAGTGGTAAACTTGGTGGGAAGCAGAAATTGAGTAACATCCAAAGTAACAGATGTCTCTCAAGAAGTGGCCTTTTCTATACTTAGCAGATCTGTCGTTAAACTTAGAGCACAGCGATCCCACTGCAAATCATGGAGAAATAGGACACCCAATCCCATTTCGTTGCATGATCACAACCAACGGCACAACAGGTAAATATCTTTTTGTCATTAATCAATAATCCTCTTCAAAATTAAATGCCACTGCTACTCCAGCTTCGAAAAGAGAAGGATGAAGATTTAGTTTATCTTTTTCTGCAAATGACATAGTAAAGATTACTCTGCTTACATTTTTCCCTCCCTAGGGGAAGACATAATGTAGCCATTGTTGCCATAAAATGCCACTAGTTAGTGCAAATGATATCAAGACCAAGACTTCTATTTCTATTATAGCAGAATTTTCCAAATTGATAAACAAATTATAATAAATTGATGAGAAATTGTAATAAATATAATTTTCCCATAGACAATCCTTAGAAGGAAAAACTACAACGAAAATTGAAATTAAAAATCCAATCAGCTAGGCTTATCCTTCAGTGCATGTACCTAAAACCTTTTAATAGTAGAGAAACTGTTGTACACACGTAACTGGGAGAATTCAAACCTTATAATTTGTTGATGAATTTATTTTTTTATAGTCATCAATATTTCTGTAACTTTTAATGGGGATGCATAACTATAAAAGCAATTTTCTCTTCAGTAGTAAATACTCCAGTGAAGCAATCCTCTTACATTATGTTGCATTATTATTAGAATAGAAATGCAGCAAATCCAGGCCTCTAATCTGCCAAAGTTGGTTTTAAATATGCCAGAAACTGCCAAGATATATTTAATCAACTAAGTTGCTGTATCTGGGTGGTTGTTTCTTTTTCATTGTCCAGTTTTTTTACTTATCTGAGAAATGGGATTTTGCTTTGGTTTATCACAGGTTTATCACAGGCTGGGACAAATCATTATCAAATTTCCTTTACTGACTTCATTCAACTATGATAAATGATCAAATGTGTATTTTTAAAAATAATCTTCCATATTTTATGTCACAACAACTATGACTTTGTTTCATGTGGTAATTAACACGAGTTCCTGTTAGATACAGAACATATTCTGAATGCAGAAACAGAAAATCTGTAAATTGCCTTGTCAAGCCTCATAAATCATCTACTGTCCAAAGTGTGTAGCTCATGTGCGCTGTTTTCTCTTTGTGCTTTGAAACTTAGTGTTTCCTCAAAAAAAAAGAGAGTTTGACATAGCATTGATACATTGATACAGTAGATGAAAATTCCTTAAGTCATAGACAATGAGACGTCAGACACAGACCAGGACAAGTGAAACTGAATATATTCACACACCAGGCTGAACTGGCTGGTTGTGTTGGGTTTACCATCAATATAACACTTCAGGAACTCAAGAGAATTTTCACTAATTGCCCTATGAACTTTGTCACCATTCACCCTCTATATGTGTCACATATACCTAATTATGCTTGTATGTGGCTACTTTAATTGTGCTCCAAAACCACTACTCTGACAGGCAGAAATCATCAAAATGTGAGAATGCACAAAGGGCATGCTCATTTATTCTAGAAGAATCCCTGTACCACAAACATTGAAAGACTTAGCATAACTGACTATGCCAATTATCAGCCCCTGATAGATCTTTTTTTATGAAAGGAGAACATTCAAGGTAAAGTCATCCTTAACTGGGCTTTGGTAACGACAAGGGTGCAGTTAAGATTGAATGCCAATCATGAAAAACATTGCCACAGAGTGTGAAAGCTCAATTTACATTTTGATCATTTCACATTCTTCTAATTTCAATGTAAAACTTCACCATATAAAAATATTAGTACTTAATATTAACTTTATGCAGGGCACCTGGATGCAGGAAAGAGAGACAGTGAAGAGCAAAGCCTTAGGGGAATATTTTGCTACAGGAACTCTGTTGGCATCTGATTTTTACCTCAGACAAATGTAAAAGTGAATTAACAACACTAGTATAAATAGAGGCATGAAAATGCAAACCAGCTCCCAGTAAAAGAACAACGAGGTGCCAGAGCGGGAGCTCAGCATGATTTCTTTAGGAAATGAATCTTAAGTGCCCAGTTTGTGTAAGTGTCAGGTGTTAGGAAATGAGGATGTCCATACCTTCTGGTTCCCTTGCCAGTATTAAGGAGAGCAGACTAGATGCCAGAGCCAAAGGGTGAAATCAGATCAAAGAAATGACAGATCTGTTGTTCTGCTGCAAATCCCACTGATCTTGCACAGGTCTGCTCAACAGGAACACCCTACAGTCCCAATCACATAATTTTCCCCTCTGTGCACCAGCCAGGAGAGGCTTGAGAAAGATTTGAACGTGCAGGCAAGACTGCAATGATCTTTTGTTTTGGTCTCAATGGGAATAATTCTTCAGCGTAATTTTGTTTATTTAACTGGAGCTCATCAGTTATGTGTTCCATAATTTGAGCCTCTCTACACTTAAATATTTAGTACCATATAGTAGTATAGGATTCTTCTACTCTTAAGAAGAAGATACAGGCAACACCAGAGAGAGGTTCATCGACTCTAAAACAGGTTTCTGAAATCAGTAGGATGAATAATCCAGTGGAAGCACATTTCTCTCTTCATGGACTAGCTTTAGATCAGATTCCTATTGCTTACATAGCTAAAGTTTGTTAAGACGAAACTTCGCCAAAGAATTGTTTTTTATGTAACTGCAACTGTGTTTATACCAGAACTTCACATTCTGACAACTCCTGAGACATAGGTAAGCAAAAAAGTAAGCATGACATTGAAAGAGAGAGGTGTCAAAAGGAGCAATTAAAAGAAGACAATTATATGGGAATAGATAAATGAAAGGATGCAAAACTGTAAATAATGGAAAATAACCTCTTGCATGAGCAAGTTTTTGCTTGATAATAACAAAAAAACCTTTAAGTTACCCCTTAAAGACTTAATATAATTTCAGCTCGATATGAAAACAACATTTTTTGAAGTGGTAAAACAAAGTTGTTAAATAACTTAAATTTTCTTTGCAAACTAGAAAATAGGTATACATCAATGCTTTTTGCAAAGAATTTTTTTTCACTATTTTAGCAAGGTTACATTTAGCTGCTTTCCTTATATTGCATAATCATTCATATTTCATGAATGATTACATTATAGCCTTCAATTCAGACTGGCTGGTTCTACCACTATGTTATTCATATTAAAATACAATTAATGCTTAGTGACAACAATGGATTAATCCATCATTGCTGCACAGTTTGGAGTTGTCCAGGTCATCTGAGCTGGAGAATCTAGTTTATCTGTAGAAAAAATGCAATTGAAAAATAACATAGGCGACATATGAAATATGTTGAAGTTTTCAACAACAAATTTTACCTGAGTGTTGAAAACTTGAAGTATTTCGTGGTTTGGTTTTGTTTGGTTTTTTTTGCTTTTACATTATTTACTAATTACTGGTGAACAACTTTTTATTACTTCTCTGGTAGAAGAAAAGTCTGCCAAATTCTTAATTTTCACCTTTATTTAGACTGAAAGAACAGTTAAAGTGTTTGACATTTCCTATAAAATATGAGATTCCCATATTTTAGTGAGATCTAATTGAGATATAAATACTACTTCCTTATATTAATTCACAAGAGATCTTTATTCTCTTTTCTGAGGGGATAACTTGTCATTTCTGATTCCAGTTCCCTAATTCTTTGGCTTGAAACACCTAAATACTAATGTATTTATCAAAAAACCAGCAACTAGTTTTTAATGAAGCTCATAATATAACCATAAATTTTCTTATATCATATTTGCTGCTTGTTATTTGATGTAATATAGATCATGTTAGATCTGAAAGGCAGACCAGGATAGCTCAGTTGAAACAAAGAGATACTTGTAAAACTTCCACTATAATGGGAGGTGTAGAAGTGGTGAATGATTACTGAAAAAAAAAATAAACATTCACAGTGATAACAAAGCACAGATAAACAAAAGCATCCAAAGTCCAATGTTACCTCATCACTTTTCCCTGTCTAGTTCCCTTTTCCGTTTCTGCTTAAGCTTTTACTTTCATCCCCATTACCCTTTTTCAGCAGCTGCTATATTAAAAGAGGAAAAGACTGGACTATTCCCTCAAGTTTAACTGCAAAAAAGACAGAAACTAATTCTTGATAATTCCTATGAACATTACTGTAAGTAATATTCTGAGATGTTTGCCTTTCCATAGGTATATGTGGTTATATTCAGATCTGAAACAGTAAATGGGACACTTGTTTTCAGATAGTTTCCAATTTTCTTTAAGTAACTAAAAAAAGATTTTTAAAAAAGATTAATAAATTAAATTGTGGTACCTTTAACAGCAAATTTCCTCTGTACAAAGTCCTATAGATTCCTTTACATGTGTTTAGGCATTCCTATCCATTCAAAATAAAGGACTTTTTTTGAAATAAGGTCTAACTGCTGCACAATGCCTTCATTTAAAAATTCTTAACATTTTTTCACTTCTCTTATTCTTCAGTTATTATGTTTTGTACTTCATTGGTTTTGTTTATCTAAAGATGTTTTAAATTCCTTAAGCCTCGTTTAATCCCTCAGCTTCTTAAGATTCTTTTAATAAGTCCTTATACTTTTCCACTTAAAATTTGCTGTGATAATCAAAAACATCACCTTTGCATTCTGTTTTGGTTTTTTTTTTTTAATATTTTACATTTTCTATAGCAATAGACTTTCAGAAGAGATGGGAGAGCTAGGTAATTTAACTTTCTCACCTTTTTTCCCTAATTTTGTACTGATAAAGGTATTAGTAAATTATTGTTCCTGCGCTCATCCCTGTCAGGAAAGATTTGTTTATTCTTTTGGGTTCATTTAATTAAGGTATTATCTTAAGTCAAGTATTGAATGTAAAACAAAAATTGAAGTCTTTCTTTTCTGAAAAAGGACAACTAGTTACTTCTTGTATGAATAACCAACTGTCAGTATACTTTTCATTTTCAGGCTCAGTATTTTTCATGTTGGCTGTCAGTGCAATGAAATTGCTAATGCTGAGACTGAGACTGTTGTTTCTGTGCTAACCAGCTCTACTTAGCAAGAGCAGAAATCTACACGGGACAATGTTTTGAAGCAGTAATAGCACCTGTAGGATTTAAAAGCTTTTTATGCAGAGTAATAGGAATATTTTCTAATGAATAGTTACTGTACCTGCAATTTTTAATATTTATTTTCATTTTGTTTGTTTGTTTTATTTCCTATTGATATGAATTAATAAAGTATCACAGTAGTTGGTGTTGGTTGTACTGTCAACAGGTCAACATATTGTAGAAATGTGGAAAATGGCTTAAAGGTTAAAATCCAGGTATTTGGAGACGTATGCTGAAGGAAAACTCCAACTGATTAAGACCACAAGGCCTTTTAGACCACAGGGTACTTACATGTGACAAGTGGTATTTTAACAGGCTTTTTTTCTCTTTTTCTCTCATTATTCTTACAGCTTCTTTTGTTAGCAAATGAGATTTGTGGAGGGATCTTTCTTCTTTCTCTGAGAGGTCCAATGAAAAAGCAGTTTCTTTCATAGTCTTTATGGAAATGCTCTGTGAATGAGAAGATTTTTAAATCAATACAATGTCTGATCATCTGGCTTCCAACAGCCTGTAGAAATCCAATATGAAATAATTTAATAATTTCTGGTGCTCAGGCAATGTTCATATTTCCTTCAGCCCGTGTAGAAGTGGTGTTTATCAAAAAAGACACAATTTACCTATGATTCTTCTGATGCCTGTTCTGCACCAGCACTGAACAGTGACTAATGACACACATTATAACATCACATCATGCTTACCATCTTATTTAATTACAGCCTGCTTCACCTCTTTTTCACAAATATTGTATTATATAGTCAAGACCTTTTGGTTCATGGATTTAAATCCATTGTTCTTAGTCTTACCAAGGACACACCAGTTATATTTTTTAAAACATCATTTTCTACTTCCTCAGACCATCTCTCCTTACATCTTGGTCATGTCCTCTAAATCTCCCTTGCAAGCATTTCACGTTTTACACATATAATAGTATATTATTTTTCCTGCTAAAGTCCAGCCAACTTTTTTTTCCAAAAGAGAGTCAAAATACAAAAATTGAAGAATAAATGGGGAAAAAAGCTTCCTTGATGGACCCCCAGTTGATATCAAGACTAGCTAAATATCAGTCTTTGGTGATGTTTAGTAAAACTCTGAAATATGTTGTATTATTTAGAGTACTGTACAGTCTCAGTATTTTCAACATTTTGAAACACAGGCCTGAATAAAAACCGTCATTGTAATCCATCCACACTACGCTAGAGGTTCCTCTTCATGAATTTGATGGTTTTTATAACTAGCTTGTCAATCAGAATCTGAACCTTGGTACCTCTTGTTTTCTGTTTGCATCTCACAGGAAATATCTTTGCCTAAGTAGATTGTTGTAGATCTGTTCTGATATGAACAATCTTAACAGACTTCTCATGGTGGTTAAACATGAGATAGCATAGTAGCTCAAA
The DNA here is from genome assembly GCA_028565335.1 of Limnodromus scolopaceus. NCBI lineage: Eukaryota > Metazoa > Chordata > Aves > Charadriiformes > Scolopacidae > Limnodromus > Limnodromus scolopaceus. The sequence goes on from JAOXNO010000001.1 coordinate 23,128,835, forward strand.
ATGTGGTAATTAGCATTGCCCTGGCATTCCACATTCATTCACAGAACTCTGATAAAACCACCAGTGGTTGCGCTGGTCTCAGTAAGGACACCATCTGGTCCCAGCGGTTTCTGCTTCTGTGTTTCTTTTCAAATGCTGATGTTGAAAACATAATATCTATGCAATGTCTTATTTTTGGAGTTTGATTATCTCTTGTAGAAAGAGTGGATCTACCTTTATCAACCTTACAATGACAGCCTTGATAAATATTAATTTTTTTCCTTTATATTTTAATTTAACATCCTCTACTATTTTCTCTGAAAACAGATAATATTCCTTCTTGTTTTTACATGACTGCTTTAAGATGATGTAATGATTTTGGCTGGGTTAGAGTTATTTTTCTTCATAGCAGCTTGTACAGTGCTATGTTTTGGATTTGTGATCAAAACAGTGTAGATAACACAGGGATATTTTAGTTATTGCTGAGCAGTGCTTAGACAGTGTCAAGCCTTCTCTATTTCTCACACCACCCTCCGATTGAGTAGGCTGGGAGTGCACAAGAACTTGGGAGGGGACACAGCCGGGAGAGCTGATCCTAGCTGACCAAGGGGATATTACTAGAATCATAGAATATTCCATACCATATGATGTCATGCTCAACAGTAAAAGCTGGGGGAAGAAAAAGGAAGCAGGGGGTTATTTGGAGTTATGGTGTTTTTCTTCCCAAGTAACTGTTACGCACGATGGAGCCCAGCTTTCCTGGAGATGGCTGAACACTGGCCTGCTGATGGGAAGCAGTGAATGAAATCCTTATTTTGCTTTGCTTGTGATTACAACTTTTGTTTACCTATTTAGTTGCCTTTATCTCAGCCCACAAGTTTTTTTACTTTTACACTTCTCCTTCACTTCCTCATCTCTACAGGGGGTGGGTGGGTGTGGTGAGTAAGCAGCTGTGTGGTGCTTAATTGCTTGCTGGCATTAACCCACGACAGGTGATTAATATGTTTAGCATATTTCTTCCAAGTTTGTGTTTATTTCCCTCAAAAACAATTTTAAAGTATTTCAGTTTCCTTCCTGTACTCCCTCTCTAAGTTTCTTGACTGAAATCTTTTTTTATCCATGTTACTGATTTTCTAAAGTAGTTTTGCTATGTTATGTATTGGTTTGTGTTTTTCCTTAGGATTTGATAGATCATAATGCATCATGACTTTGTTCAGGTCTAATAACTATATCCAAGGAGTACAGCTATATATACTTATACATATAATTTTAATCTTGTTGGTAATACCTGACTAGTTCTTTGTGTCTTAACCTAGCACAATTTCTTATTTTTAATGAAGAAATCTTTATGTCATTTCTGCTGCGTACATTTTCTCTGAGTTCTTCTTGAATCACTCTCATCACTTCAAACATTTCAGGAAAAAAACTGCTTTTTCATTTGTGAGTACTGATCTCTACACATTCTGGGGTTCGTTTGAAAGAAGGTTTGAGATTCCCACTCTGTGAATACAGCCATTGCCCGGGGCAGAATTTTTGGTGTAGATTGATTGCTTGAGTTCTAATTTCCTTACTTTCTTTTTCCTGTACATTTCCATATCTCTGGTTTCCTTTTTTTCCCTTGCATGTTGTACTCATGTTTGCATAAATCCAGCTATAAAAAATAGGAATTGGTTTGTGTTTATCTTTCAATCAAAATAAGTTAGCTCAAAAAAACACCTTAGTTTTCAGTTATCAAGATTTCATGACAATGCTTGCTATCTGTTGGAAGACAAAGAATGAATGAAAAGCCATTCTAACTTCCAGTCCATTTGACTAATTGTATTTATGGTTATGTTATGTTTCTAAGTGATGTCTGTGGGACATCATAACATGATCTCTGAAAAGATAACAAACAAAGAAAAAGAACAAAAGACCAAACATTTAAATAAAAATGAAGAAAAATAACACAGATTGGTTTTGATTATTTTTTTCTCAAAACCATGATGATCTTCTATTTAAAAATTTGAAAACCGTAATATAATGTATTTAGAATATCATCCACTAGATTTCTTTATAGTGAAAGGCAAACTACGTGACTGGCAATTCTCAAGAGTTATTGCAAAAATTTCTAAAATAAAAGTAATCCTGGTGAATTCAATAGGGCTCTCCTTAACTCAGAACTAAGAATGTGAAAAATGAGTGGCCAAATATAATTATTTTTTTATTATGATCAGGAGCATCCTAGGTGAGCCTGGTCTGTAAGTCCGGGTGGGAAGGTTGAAGTTTCTATCACCAGCAGAGATCAGTTTCAAAACAGGGAGTATGGAGATCTTGGTGAAGGAAATAGCAAGCTCAGATTTGACCACATTATATTTAAACTGAGGAGAGATCAGTATCACATTTTCTGGTGAAAACAATATAAGGATACCGAAGGTTATATAGGTCAAGCAGGAACACAGCAGGTGAAGAAAGGGGTATGAATGATCAGTACAATAAACTATTTCATGAGGCAGAGGTCACCTTTATAGCCTTTAGGCTAGTATACTGCGCCTATGGTAGGAGGCAGAGCACTACCACAGAATCAAGAAAAATATCTATTTAAAATAAAATTAATTTAAAAAAAAAAAAAGCCCTACACTTATTTCAAATTAGTTTAACACAAAAAGCCTTACATGTTTCAAATGTATTGGAGATACCAAAAAATGTTTCTTGTAGCCTGTGGTAAAGTCATAAAGAATGTCCTCACAGTCTAGTGCTTTTGTGGAAGATTTAATTTATTTTCTCCATTTATAGCTCATTCTAAATGTGCATTAATGTCAATTGTGGTACTATTTTCACCTTTTGCTATAATCTTTTATAAGATAACAAAATACTATAACAGAATGCTAATAAATCACTATCCATGCACTCTTGCTACAAATAAATAGTAATGTTCTACAAACCTTTCTTTAGATTTCCTACATTGTCTGTAAAGCTTAGATTTGTTGCTGATGTTGTGGACTTCGTTGTTCTCATTCATTCTGCCTAAAGAGAACTTACATAATTTTATGTCAATTTCTCAAAAATGTTTCATAAAAAATCCATTCTTGAAAAAATATATACTTTTCTACCATGTGATATGCATCTGTAAAGATCCCAGATAGCTGCAGACTTTTCTTCTGATGAGGTCTGTTTATTATCTGACAAAACTCTCCGTGTCACAGATGATAGGCCATGGGGTAATGGCTTCAAGTTGCACCAGGGGAGGTTCAGGTTGGATATTAGGAAATATTTCTTTACTGAAAGGGTTGTCAAGCACTGGAATGGGCTGCCCAGGGAGGTGATTGAGGCACCGTCGCTGGAGGTATTCAAGGGATGAGTTGACATGGTGCTCGGGGATATGGATTAGTGTTGGCTGTGGTGTGGTGTGGTGTGTGTGGGGTGGGGTGTTTTGTTTTGGGTTGGGTTGTTTGGTGGTTTTTTTGTTTGTTTGTTTGTTTGTTTGTTTGTTTGTTTTCCATTGGTTGGACTAGATGATCTTAAAAGGTCCCTTCCAATCTAGGTGATTCTGTGATTCTGTGATTCTGTGTGTCACTTAAATGATCAGAAAACTCCCTTATTTGTAATACACCCTGTAAGTAAAGATGTTACGACAGCTGAAAGTGACATAGTTTAGGACCGGAGTGGCAGTGTGGAGAATATGTGCATGAGGATACCAAAAAGTTTTAATCACAAGTCTACACAATTTTTCAAATTACGAGACTTGCCTGTCCTGTGGGAGATATGATGCAGTCCAGAAATTGTGCAGGTTAGCACAGTGGTTCATTGTACAACTTTGCTGTCCCACAGGAGATATGAAGTGTTCCAGGACAAAAGTCTCATGGGTCAGCACAGCTTTTCCAGCCTTGCAGTGCTTAGTCCAGGGCCAGGGCTTTGGGTTCTCGTGGGGTCTTTTGTTCTTTGTTTCTCTTTTCTCTAGTCTCCAGGGATCTCTTAGGGTTCTCTCTCTGGTACCTCTTACATATATTCCTCAAATCTCTCCCCATGTGACTCCAGACACGGTCTGACTGGGTGTCCTATTCTTGACTGACCTGTGGTGCCTGACAGCTGGCTGTTGCCATCTCTGGAACTCACAGTCTGCTCCTCTGGAATTTTCCCAGCAAGTTTGCAACTTTCACAGTGATCAACAGATTGTTTGCACTCAAAATGCCCTTAGTTCCCCCGTAGGGCTAACTGCAGTTCCTATGTTAACCCCATTGTCAGCCAAGCCCAACCCATGTCAACATAACACATAAAATGCCATGTCTCAGCCCATAAAAGAGCTTATACTTGTGAATGTTAGTGGCACCGGACATCCATATGCATGTATTTGAAGGACTTTACCCTGGAAAATATATTAATTTTTGTATGATAGCATAAGGAAACTTTAAGAAAACAAGGGAGTAACTCAGTGTTTTATTATTAATGATAAGGAATCTCAAAACTTCTGCACATTGTACAGATAGATTTCCAGTTACTTATTAATTATCTATTAAATCACTCATTGCTTTGAGGTCCTTTCAGGTCAGTCATAATCTTGGACCAGTAGATTTTTATGTCATAATCTTCATTTTATGACTTTGAAGAGAAAAACTTGGCAGCTTTCTTCTGCTAGAAATTATTATAACTGATGGGCCTGCACAGGTTTTACTGATTATAAATCAATACTTTGTTTTCTCAATTACACTTGAGAAGAAATAATATAGCTATGGTTTTGCCTCTGTAGTGCTAACAAGAATAAAAAGGAGTAATAATTTGCTCTTGCCGCTTAAGTCAGTAGAGGTCATTTCAAGTACCTTGAGAACTGCAGTTAAACCAGGAAGGTATGGTGCATCAATTACAAAGTTTGATTTGTAACTAAGCTTCTGAAGAAATATGAAATTGTTTTAACTGAAGGAAAAGATGACGTTTAAGTAACTTTCATCAGGCATCCCTAAAAGTAATCATTAGGATATGTATCTTTTTAACAAGACTGTCCCTTTCAGGAAAAGTTTTAGTTCAGAATCTTTTACTTGGAACAGTATTTGTAGTACAAAAACGTGCCATACAAAAAAGTGCAAAAAATGTGTAATCTGTGAATTCCTACAGGTAAGACTGATATATTCTTCTAGAGCTCATCTTTAGTCTTTCATCATGGAAACGGGTTTGTTACATACATGGGACCTCATTTTTTAAATCATTACTCAAATTAATACCATAGCACTAGCTTTGTTTTCCAAGACATTTTTCACTTAGTTTATTAAAACACTCATTCTGTCATGTTGCGTGGCTGCATTACAGCTCTATGCTCTGGTGTTAAATATAGTCTGGAGTGTCCCATATAAACAGCAGACTATCATTTGGGGGAAAAAAAGGTGAAAAAAACCACCAAAACCCTCTGAAACCTCTGAAGTTTGGATTGTTCTGATAAGCATATCTTTGCCTTATTGTCAGTCTCATCAGAGAATCACCATAATGTAGACAATACAGACAATTTTGGGGGGTTCAAACGTGCCTGTAGGATGTGTTCTCCTAAAAGAGTACTTTTTATCCAGGGAGGAGAAATTTCAGTGTTGTGTAAAATAGTTATTTTAATTATTTGAAGAAGAAATGAAAGGTCATTTGAGTACTGCAGAATAACACTGAAGGGTATACATAGATAAAGTTCAAGGCTGTATGAATAGTTTTTCATTTGCAGCGTGTTGGTTTTTCCTATTTTTTTTTCTTTCTTATTTTGCTTGCTGTCCAATGTTTGCTTTCAATTATTGTTGTCTACGGGAGACCAGTTTATCCATGCCAATAGCTTTGCTGGAACAAATTGAATAATCAGTTTTCAAGGGGAAAAAATGGTTTGACCCACCTCTTTTCCTCTTCAGAGGTTTCAGAGGACTAACCTAAAGTTTAAAAAGCAGCAAAATAACAAGAAGAAAATCTGCTCTGATCAACATTTGGAATCCATCTAGAAGAATAGATATGTGTCTCTCCTGTAATAATGAATTATGTGTGTAATTGTCAAATGGTGATTGATTTGTGCTTAAAGGACTGAAAACCGAAATATGAATACAGAATAGATGTTATGCTCAAATTACAGAAGAAGCCCGTTGTAGATTCTTGATTTGAATCTAGGTCTCCTGAATCCATACCTTGTGCCTAATACAATTACTTACTTGCACAAATTAACTGAATGACAGTTGTGCGCAATTTCTTTACTTTGGTACTCTTATTTTCTTCCTGTCTTTCCACATCAACTGTCATGAATAGTTCCTTTTCTGTGTACAATACATATAAACATATATATAATATAGGCAAAAAAATACCTGAACATAATCGAGCAGACAGAGCTCTCATTTTTCTACCAAGAGATTTCTGATGTCTAGTAATAAAATGCATATTAGTAAAGATCTATTTCCATACTCTGTATAAAAGTTTTCATTACAGAAAACATGGTTCTGTGTATTTTAGTTTAGTTTAGTTTATTTCATTTTAGTTTATTTTATAGAGGTACCTACAAGACTTAGACTTTATTGCATTTGTATGAATACTTTTTTCCTTCTGGTTACTTCGGGTCTGAGCTTCTTTAAGGCAAGGTGCAAATTAGCACAAATTATTAATTATATCTATAACTATTATTAACACAAATAGTGGGTTTGTACTACATTTATAAAATCAAGCTTGGGAATATGTGGGCTATTGAGGTCATTGTATGCATAATGTCATCCTGAAACAAAGTTACATGTGACTGATTTGTTTAACTGTGTTAATGCTGAAGCATTACAACCCAGACAAATATATATGATACTTTTGGCAACAGAAAGTGAGTTTCTTTGCCATCATTAATCAAATTTTAGTCACAACCTTTTAGAAACTAGCATCCTTGCATACAGTCCAAACAGTTTGTCTTTTTTATTGACAATATTTTCTCAATAAATTTATGTCATATATATCCAAGGTGTGGAATTATTGGCTGTAGCCTGTTGAATTACAGCTCTGTTATTTGGTATAGCTTATTAAAGATTGATAGCAGATGAATTTTCTCTTTTTAGATCAGAATTCAGTTGTTAAATCATGCCAACAAAAATATGTTATTAAGTAAAAGTAACATACCAATTCAGATATATTTTCCATTCAGAGCATGCTTTTGAACAAAAGGTGAATTAATTATTCATGTGATCCTGATGTGAAGCTACTTCTGTTCTCTATAATAGAGATGAACTATTTCATACTTTCTAATGCCAGGTGTGTTTAGTGTGAGCTTTCCCTGCTCATTATATGTTTTTCACTCACTACTGCGAGCTAAATTCTCAAGCAGATTTGCCTTTCATGAACCTCTATGAAGTCCAAGATTGGAACACTACAAATTCGTCCCAATAACATTTAGTTCAGCTTATATATCTAGATATAGATATAAATAAGGAAAGTTCCTGAGCTGTTAGGTATTGATTCAGACTCTGGATTACTTTTAAAGGGCAGTAATGTATGGGCAGATGAGTCATCATAGTTGCTCAATAATAATACTATATCCTATTAGAACTCTGATGCTTTCTAATTAAGTATCATCTGCTAACTATCTGATCCAGCTATTGCATTCAGTGGAACACAATGAATCTTGGCTCAGCTTTAAGGTTCTAATGAAGAGGAATATAAAAATTTCATCTATTTCTCTGAATCACACCACTTCAGCAATTAGTACTTTTTCAGGTGGAGAAGAGCTATGTTTTCTTTCATTGCAAGCAAAGCCTTTTCTCACAATTCTGTTCCAGAGAACATTGCACACAGGTGGCACAGGTATATCTGCCAAGATTTAAGTACTTTAAACATGCACATGTGATTATTATATGAATTGCTACTTGTGACCATGGGAATAATTTTCATTCCTGCCCTTTGAGTGACTCTTCTGATTCCAGGCTTCCTGCTTGCACACTTGGAATGCAAAGCCTGAGGTTGCATTGGATTGCCAGTTGCTGATGTCCACATTTCAGAAGATGCCCCTGTCCCATACCTTATCTCCAGATGTCATCTGACACGCAAGTTGCTCAGTAGAGCAGTTCTGGAGCTGTGGAGATGAGAGAGGAGACTTCTTGGGTCACCTCATCAAATGTTTCTAAATATCATATTATATGTATAAATTGCTAAAAATATGTGACTATTTTGCATGGTTCTACATCAGATCTTTCATTCAGAGTTCAAACACAATGACCACTTCTGGTCCACAGTGCTTGCTTTGCATGATCAACTACCAAAATGATGTGAGGAATGGAGAGAGACAGAGAAGCATGTAAGTGTTGAAAAAAAGCATGTGAGAAAGGAATCAAATCCACAGACATTACTGGTGCCACTAACTCTAAAAAGGTAGTTATTTCCACAATGACTTTAGGGGAATATGGCTACACCTTTGCTGTATCATTAGACAGTGCATGAATGGAGAACATTTCTTTTGCATTCTTTGAAGACTGAGAAAGAGTTTAATATAAAACATAACTCTTAAAAGGTGGAAGACACCTTTAGGTTCAATCAACCACAGTTTCTTCCAGTGTTTCCTGTTGTAGCTCATTCTAGTCCCTGTGAGACCTTGTATGGCTCTTCATCTGTCCTTAGAGTGTGAACAGTAGTGTCAATAATACTATGTATGATTCAGACTTAAAGCAAGGCAATATCATGGTTAGGAATATAGAAACAGCTAAGTAAGCAGCAATAACAAAAGAAAAAGCCTGCAAAATGTAGGCATACTTAAAATTACAGAAAATGCTACATTGCTTTGGTTTGTGGTAATGGCTTCCAGCTCCATGATTTTCTTGCTAATTCTGTGTCCTAACCACATAACCACTGTTGAGATCCTGTTTAAAGCACAGACGTTACTGTTAAAAGCCTACATACAGGGGATGTGAACACCCTTTTCTGTATGTTAGAAGTTCTTTCATGATCAAAGCAAGCAGGTAACATGTTGAAGGGATTTATCATAAGTTTTTCCTCTCTGCTTCTCCAGTGTAAAAGTGCATGTAAAGCAGGCATAGCCTTTCAATGTTCTTTTTCTCCTTAAGAAACTGATGCACTCAAGAAAAATACAGTTTCTGTCATTTGTCTTAGCCATCCCAACCATAATTGCAGAGTCAGAACAGTATTTTTGAGGTAGAAAATATTATATATCTTTACATTACCTAGACTTTTATTCATATAATATATTTAAAGAAACAAAACAACCAAACAAAATTCTCATTTTATAGAGTCATAGGTTTGGTATTGAACATATGACCAGATTTTAGAGGTCCTGAGAGGCTTTTTAATGGGTAGTGAATACCTCCAATGCTAAATCCTGCTGTGCAAAGGGCACAATCTCATGCCCAAGTAAAATTCTGTGTTTCCATCCACAAATCAATAAGCATGGAGTAATGTTTTTCAGATCAGTTACTTGCATTTCTGCAGTAGTTAAAGCAATGACAGGAAACAGAACAAGTATATGGAACAATGTTTGCTTTAGACTATTGAATTTCCTGCCTGATGGAGCTTGAAACTATATACGCATAAATTCCTGCTATGTTTCCGGGAGCAAAATTCCGAAGGAGCAAATATATTGACATTACTGATAAATAAGTAAATACACAAACATACATATACAGCATAACATTGGATGTGTCACTCACTATCTGTTTTGTGGTTACAGGTAGCGTGTTCCTGTATGTTAGGAATTTGAAATATAAGTGAAATGAGTACTTGTGTCTGCTCTCGTCTCAGGCTGTGGCAAGACTCAAAGCTGTGGGTCAGGAGAAATAGACCTACTAATGAAAAGGGGTCAGGGAAGACTACTTAATGCATAGCAGCAAAATTGGCTGTAGAAAAAAACTACTGTTCTCTCCTGGCTGGACTCTTCAAGCTTCATTCAAGATGAGAAATTCTTGTTCACCTAAGTGAGTCTATTAAAGTCTATGCAGGCAGTTGTGCAGGGCCTTGAAAGCAACAATCTTGGAAAATTAAACCTAGGAGAGTAGTAAAGGTTTGCCAGCAAGGGGATTTGGAGAGCAGTAAAAGTTAGCAGGCAAGGAAGATAATGTTGGCTGCAACATTACAGATAGACTACCAAGCTGGTCTGAATAGCTGGCAAACACTCAGGCAGGAACGATTGCTTCTCTAGGAGGATGAATTGGTTACATACCAAATATGTATTCCCTGCATACATAGACTTGTTTATTTTCAACAGGAATATGAACCCAGTTACTCTTTTCCCAATTGTAACTGAAATAAAAGAGGACACGTTTCCTTTGCTTCACAATCTGAGAGGCAGAGAGCTGTTTACCCAAAAAGTTTTGCACCTCTGAACACTGACATTAACAACTACTTCTTCAGGTCCTTCCCAGCTTCTGTTCAACCCCATCTTTTTACCATCCAAATGCCTAGTGCCTGCAACTTTAAACAGGCAAGTATCACATTGAGTCAGTGTGTGTATAGAGAGGCAATATTTAGAGCATTAAAAGTGACACAGATTACACCATGTCAACTGTGTAAAACTAAGTAGAGAGTGCATTGAGAAGTATGAGATCTGTGCTGACTATTCAGAAGTATACGAGAAATAAGCTTTTAAAAACAGGATGTTTAGCCGTCTTTTGCCTAAAGTGTTGACATAACATTTTATATTTGTCACATGTTCACAACTATGTTAAAAATCAGGACAGCTAGAATTGACATAAATTAACCTATTCATGTGTCCAAAGTGTGTGTTCAACCTAAATCTGATCTGCTATTTGCCTTGGATGATTATTCCATTGCTTCCAGCTATCTTTAATACATAAAAAGACTTAATTGTTCATTTCATTCAGCCTGAAACTGTGTTTGACAAACCCATTAACTTCAACAAGCTCTGTGACTGCCTTTTGTACACTGAGTCACTTGCTGACAGCAATAAGGACTGCCAAAAGGTACCTGGCTAAGCCAAAAGCCCAAGAGTGTCATAAGGTGAAAAAAGAAGTTCCTGCAATTTGGTTTAAATGCAATGAAGCTTAGAATTTCCTGAAAACCAAGACAATCTAAAATAATTAAAACCTGTGTTCTTTCACTCCAATGAAGGTACTATTCTGTTGTTAAGTGCTTGATTTGAACAGAGATATCCAGAGTGTATCTCCCTAGTCCTTCGTCTTCCTCAGTTGAGTGAAATTTTCCCATTATCGTTGAATTTACTTTCATTTTTTTTCAAGTTCTCTTTGGTAGAAATACTTATATACTTACAATAAGGTCGAGAAAGAGACAGAAAAACCGACGTCAAAGTCCCTTCCTTGGGCTACATACCTGCATTCATGTATTTGCTTAGAATTAATACACAATTCATAGGTTAATTCTGTTGTTTCTTTATGAATTTGAGCTGACGTAATGACTTACGCCAAGAATCTTCCCTCTGAAAGCTCTTAAATCCAATATATTTAACTGTAAAGTAGTTTCCTCTTTAAATATTTTGACTGGTTTTATCTACATTGCAGAAGAATGAGATGAGAACTAGACAGAAAAAGATAAACCAAGAAGGAATAGCAATAATAACCACGTCAAATTAAGATTTATAAAACTCGGGTAGAACCTCTTAGGAAATGGAAAGAAATAAAAATTTCTGCATCATAATTCTGGGCACTGTATAGTAGGTGTGTTAATAGATCAGATTAATCTAATCCTAATTTCTTTCCACTGAAAGATTGTTTTTATCACTCACTGACCAAAAAGGGACTATGGGGTAACTAGCATGGATATACAGCCCTATGTGAGGTAAGTAGCACCTGAGATGTCTGCAGTCCAGTGAGCTTGATCCTGAAAGCATGAATGGCAGTGAAGATTGCTTTGTCTATCTGTGGGTAAAAGAAGTGGGATACAAGTTTTAATATGAAGAAAAAGCTTGCGTGTGTGAAGAAGAAAGAGGAGCATCTAAGATACCTAATTAAAGACATTGTAATTAGTTATTACTACAGGAACAACAGTGACGCAGTGAAATAAAAAAGATTGTTCTGTTTGTAGTGAACTCGAACTGTTTACAAACCAACTTAAGTCTGAAAATAATATTAAAAGTTAAAGGAGTAAAGAAATATATATGACAGAGAAGAAATAATTTACTTCCATGTTTGTGTTTAAACCTTACAGAGAGATGCCTAAACACAGATTGCTGTAGTGCAAGTCCTTCTGTAGCTGTGTAAGGGATGGGCATAAGGTTCTTTTCTCTCTCTCTCTCCTGTTCCATAGATCAAGCTCTTAAATCATGTTACAGTCTTTTTGGGAAATACTAAAATGTATTCAGTGTTATGAGCAAATGTCAAAATACTTAGCTAAAGTACATCCAACACAAAGTAAGTGCTCTTAAAATCTTGTATGAGTTAAACATTGTAAGAATATTATAAACATCATTTTTTCAGGGCTTCAAAACTGGTTTCACAAGTCAACATTCTTTTTTTTTTTTTTTTCTTTTCAGTGAGTAGGGCCTTGTGTGTCTAATATTTAAACCTTCACTCTTAGCATTAAAAAACCGGGCAGTTTTCCAAAATCACTGAAGTAAGAACCATCAAAACATTTTGAAGGAACTCACTAAGGCAACCTGAGAAATCTGGCAAAGATCCGTGAATAAAATTAACAAAGCAAGCATTGTGTTTGAAAAGTGTTAACATTTGTGTAGAACACACAACACAGTAAAGTAGTTCAGCAATTGAAATAATTGCTTGGAATTAACAGTAATAACCACATAAAGCAACTACCATTTATCTACATTCTGCAATATCTACAATATTAACAGATTAAAAATGAATAAGCTATGGTGCTGGAAAACTTAAAACATCAATAGCTTTTGCAGGTTTTGTTATAAAATGAAGACATATGTAAAGATGGAAGGAAATTATGAGAATATAAAAATAATTTACTGGTCTTCATGTAGGCAATTCCACTATTAGAGGGTTTCTCTTTCTTATCAAGGAAAAATAGAGGCTTTCTCTTCCTATATCCTTTCCCAGTCAAATTAAAAATCACCAGGGATTTCCACACAGAATCCTAAGACCACTAGCAGAGCAAAATTTTCTTCAAAATAATATGTGTCCTGAATTAAAAACAATCAGTCAGGCAGTTCAGGTCATCACCAGATAAACAAGCCTGTTTGACTGCTGAGGGGTGATAAGCATTGAACACACATTACCAGTAGAATCCACAGAAATATTTCTTGCATCTGCTGTAAAACATGTAGACAGTGTTTGGCTACAAAGAATGCTGTAGAAAGCGTTGGGAAAAATTCACCTTTTGCTTAATGAGCTGAATTTGCCAACTGCGGAGATAAGGACAAGTTTTTTTATTATTTCTTGTATTAAGGCATAGGGTCATAGTTTGTGTCTATTTCTTTCAGAACAGCAAATATATTTCATTAATGTCACAAAATATAATGGATATAACAGCTTCTGAAAGGAAAGATATCTGAACTCTTTTAAAGGCTTGGTGAAATAAAACTATAAACATCTATTCATTCTGTACATGGTAACTTCAAAGTGGAAATAACAGTAATAAAAAGAAATAGATTCTATGACTTTCCACTCTGTTTTATATCTAAAGCCTTCTATGCAACACTTACCTCCCCATATTATTCAATTTAAGTGCATACTTGAAGCACTGAAGTTCTCTGGTAAAAATGTTTAGAAGGAAGACAACTTTAAATGTCATGTACATGAGAAATTATATAGTAAAAATACACAGAGAAGCAATCATGAATCATAGTATATGGCCTGAGCACCAGAAATAAATGATACATTGTGATTCCAGGAGATCAGTCACAGCTAACCAATAACCTTCAAAACAATGTTCAGAGTTCTGAATTCTTGAATTTTTGAAACAGCCATAGAGATAAACCACAAAGAATTCAAAACATTAAATCATCTGTGGAAGCCTATATGATCTTGTGCACATTAAATAATAGGACATGCAAATCTACCAAATTTGCAAATCAGCATTTAAGTGGTGGTCCTTTGTGATCTTCCTCATCACATTTACAAATGGGAGTAGATAAATTGTGACAGATTAAACAGTTGCCTGTGGAAGAAGTCACACTCTCATCATCTGACACATTGCAGAAAAGAGATGTCCCCAAATCCCAAGTCTAATGGAGACTGCAGTGATTTGGTTTTGCCTTTTCCATTTTCCTCTGTTGTAGCCACCACATTGTGAGATGGTTCTCAATGGTTCATGTTGACAGCCAGTAAGACAATAAAATCTTTCTCTTTAGAAGACCTAATTGTTCATAACAACCAGTGGATTATCTGTGAGGACCAAACTGCAACAGTTTTGCAGATAATCTTTAGAGGTCTAGCACCCTCTGGCACTATTTTTTAATTTTTTTTTTAACTTTCATAAAAGAGAAATTAAAAATGTAAGCACCAATGTATACGCCAGCACATGCACATGTAGAAAGGTATTTATCTTAGAATTTTTTGCTTATAAATAGTGGCATTTGATCAGTGGAACTATCACACCAGACTGAATAGAAAATGAAAGAAATAGCTCCTCCTAGGACATGACTAAGAAACACCTGATCATTCCATCTCTAAATGATGTGTTAAGTATGAGTTTAGATGAAGACACCTGTATCTGATTAGGTAAATTCAACCACTAAGAGGCAAAGATGATGAAGAAGACTGTCTCCTGAAATGAATGTTGTTCAAGTCAATAAAAAAGATACATTGAAGATATCAGAGGATTAAAACAGCACATGGAAATAGATATGGAGATAGTCACTCATTATTATGTTACAGAATTTATCATAGTAATGTGGATTCTGGTTTCCCCACTCTTACAACTTTCTCGCAGTCAGTAAGATTCCTGTGTAAGCACTCATGAGAGTGCTTATGGAAAAAAGATGCTGTTCAATGTGATTAGGTGTATAAAAGATGGCTCTTAAAATTAATGAATGTGAATAGTACAGTAATAATCCTGTTAACTAACTCTGAAGTTGGCACTGATCAGTAATTTCCAATTAAAATCAAACCAGTAATTTCAACTAAAGATATGATTTGTGTAAACTAACTTCCTTAATGGAATACCATAAACAAAATATTTCCTTTTGATTCATACACACTCAAATGCGTATTGTATTAATCTTTTCCTGAATCTGATCTTAACTCCTGCATAACAGTGTTATCACACCATATAGACACTGCAACCCAAGAAGAATCTACACCTCTGATTATGCAAACCTATCTTTCTCAGGCTGAGATGTTGTGTTCAGCACAGATAGTGCAGCCAAAATGTCCTCAAGAAACAGTGGCTGCAAGTTACATTTGAACTACAGTTTGCTAAAGAAACTCTGGTCCTACAAAGTTATGACTACTGTTTAAGTGAATCAAAATTAAGTGCTTTATTATTTCTTAATCCGTGTTCTCTTTTGCTCGTCCTTCAGCTCTTCAGTTCCAGGAACATTTTTCACATTCCATTCTTTTCTATTATTTCTCTGTCAAGACAGAGGTTGAGGAAAAATGTCAAAATATTGGTATTCCCTGCAGGATTAAATTCATTGTAATGTTTCTGACATTATCTTACATTAAATTGTTTTATGTAGCATATATCAGCAGTTATAAAATTATAACATTTGTTTAAAGAAATTATAAAGTGTTTAGGGAATTATTTATCAGATGAAGAAGTAAAAAAATCTTACAAAATATACTTTGGAAACGTTTCTATGAACTATTTGCTCTGATCTATAAGCTTTCCTCTAAATAAATGTTATTATTTTGGTTTTTCCAATAGTTTTTACAAACAAGGAAATGAAAGACTAAGAGAATGATGGTAACATTCCTTGCAATATTAAAACAGTGGCTAGTAGTAACCGATCACACAGATTGTTGGAGGTGTAATATATACCTTTGCAATGCAACAATTCATGCTTTATTTCAAAATGTCTCAAGTGCGTCAGTGAAGTGGTCTGTAATTCACATGATTAAATTAAGAGTGCATCTTAAGTGTTTTATTGAATATTTTTACTTTGTTATTATGGCATCATTTAATGCTTGGAGTCCCCAAAACATTTCAAGCATTTTGAAGGCATCTGTCACATTTATTGCGTATTTTTGTAGTCTTTTCTACTTCAATTATTTTATTACAGAACAAAGAATTGCATATATTAGAAGAATACTGCATGATAGATCAGACAAAGGGAACTATTGCATTTATACTATTTAGTAGTTTTATATTTTATAGTCAGAAATTATTTCCATCAGATATCCTGAATTTAACTTAATTTTACTTGTCCAAACTTTAGGTGTTTAAGTACACCACCTAAATCATGCCTTGTTCTCTGACATTTAAGGAAGTTGACCAAATATTAATTGGCATTTTAATGCATAACTGGGTAAACTTTATCCACTACCAACCTCCATAACATTTTTAGTTTCACACAAGGTACTCACCCTTTCTAATTTTCCAGCAATTTGAACAGTTGTGTTTTGATACACAGTCTCCTGATGCCAGGGTTATTTTAAACAAAACAATGACTTGAACTATTATGCTTGGATTCCTTTCAGCTGCCTCAAAAATACTGCAATTAAAACATTGTATCAACCAGTAATTAGCTTGAAATATCAACAGACACCAATTTAAAATTGCTTTAAGATAAAATCAAGCAGAAATGGAAAATTAATTATAATTTATTATTTGTTATTGTTGTTAAAATGTTTTATAGACTAGACTGTCACTTGGGCCATTGGCAACTAAATGCCTCATTAAACACTGAACATGACCCCTAGGAACACCGGTAGTCACAGAGATACCATAAATTGCTTTCTTTATGGCTTTCTTTCCACCTGTAAAATCCTTTGCATATGCAAGTTACCACATCTGAAGACGTGTGTGACAGCCTTTGTGTCTTCATTTCTGGGTTCTCCAAAGGCTGATCTCTTCCTCCTAGGCAGGAGGTGCAGGAAGTGATGGTGTTACTATTTCCCAAACATAATCTTCAAAAGGGACAGTCCTAATCCCAACCAAAAGTTACTGAGCTTTCCATTCTCATATAACGGAGGCTAAACTCATCAATAATTACAGGATGACTTACTCTGTTCTAGTTTTCAGTGGCTGCGTACTCAGATCATTTAGAGATTGATTCTGTGGCTTTTCTCTCTCATATCAAGTCTAACAGGTTTAAATTTGTGTGACTGAAACTAGTCACCTCTTTCTGTATGAATGCCTGGTTGCAGAAAGTTTTGAAGTGACTTTTTAAAGTGTAAAGAATAATGCTACAAAGAATGTGTGATTTTACTATTTTCCATGCTCCAAATCATATTAGGTCAAGGACACCTTACCTGAAAGGACATATCATGTCACATTTGTCTCACCCAACTTGACCTCCAAGACAGTTGTCTAGAATTCCTTTGCCACCAGTAGAGAGCACAGCTCATTTGACCCATATTGGACTTTGCCTTGTGAAGATAAATCATACTGTAAGTGAAACCCATTTACTAGAAACAGAAACAGTCTTTCCTAGATACAGAAATCGTGGATGAGGCTGACACCAACACTAAAATAACTTACATCTGTCACACAAACAAAGCTTCTAAACTCCCTGCAGTATCTGAGACATCCTGTCAGGCCTGCAGCTACTGGAAGCTACGGACACAAAATCTATGTGCCCTCCTGGAGTGGCAGCAGAGTACTCTAGGACATTTCAAGTAATATTTCAGATGTCTGCAAATAGGCAAAAAGCCTGAGCTATTCTTCTGCATTGCTGTCCGTGTAAGCTCAGTCACTCAGCATATCTGTGAATATTTCATGTAGACATCTAAATTTGAGTATCTTCAACTCACAAGGATCTCACTTGGTACCTGGTAGACATCAAAAGCTGATTGACACGAATCCTAGCACTAAATCCTGTCCTATATACTAAACCAAATCTACTTAATTTCAACTTTTAATGTCATATGAGCCTGCCGGTAGACAACAGCTCCTGAAGAACACTACTGGCATTTCACACTGAGGTCCAGCGAACAATTTAAGTTTAAAATGACACTGGCATAAAACAATGCAGTTACTAAGAGAAAAAGCCTACTTCACCTTTCAGTGACACTTGTTCGTTCCCCACTCTGCTCTTTCTGCTTGTTCTGCAACAAGTATTTCAGTGGCTATCCAGTGAATTAGTCAGGGAACAGACCCAACTGAAACCTGACCAGCAAATAAATAATAGCTCTTATTCTTTTGAATCAGTCATCCTGATGTGGTTTACCACAAAGTAAAACAAATCTCTGTGTTGGTGTTAATCTGAGGCTTAGAGTGGTAAGGTTTAGAATAGTTAAAATGTTTATTAAATTGCAACAAAAAGGAATAGTAACAGAGTTTGGTGAAGATATTACAGAAAAGATTCTGTTTAGGAAGGTGTGATTGAAACAGTATGGAAAAGTCAGTAACTCATGGAGACTAAATTGTCAGATTTTGACAATTCTCAAGGCTTTAATTCTATAAACAGTCTAACGTTTTCATGGTAAATTCACTAGGAACATTTCTTAATGAAATGTGTTATTGGTATGGGGTGAAACGAGTAAGTTAAAGTGAACTAAAACAATATTAAATAAAGCAGATAGATAATCACAACTACTTTATAATAATCTGAAATAGATTTTAAAAGCATTTTTCCATGTTGCCCTGTATACTGTCACATTAAAATGACTGTCACCACTCAGTTTAGACTGAAGCAGCAAAAGCAAAGTACATTACTAATCTTGATCCTGTAACATTTGAGTTATAATTTAGTAATAGCAAAAGTAGTGCTTTTGCAATGAATGTCCTAAAGAAAATGTCAGGAACAGTAGCAGGTAACCCAAAGGTGCAATCAAAATTAACCAACATATAATGAATTTTAAATATGAAAGGCTTTGAAAAATTGCTGCTAGGCTTATTTATGCTTCAATAATTATTCATGGAAGATATGTGCTCTATATTATCTTCTCTGGTGGGATAATGTTCAAACAAAAGAAAAGGCAAAATGTGTCAAATAAATTAACAGTTATGAATTATTTTTTCAGCCCTAATTTTGCATTACTAATTCTACTTTACTCAAAACACAGAAGCATTCTCAATTTATAACAGCAAATTGAATTTACAAGTAATAATTTATCTGATCTAAATAAATGCTCAGGTGCTATGATGTAGAAAAAGATCTTTTAACAACAGTCATTAAAATATCAGAAGGATATCTGTGTTTTAAACCATGGTTTCATCCATTGTGTAAATCCACATTCAGCAGACACATTATGTATACTTTGTAAGGTCCTTAGCAAAGAATTTAGATATTATTTTTTTTAATTATGAAAAGCATACTTACCAAAGCAGCTATCTGGTTTAATGTAAGAGTTTTAAAATTAAGTACTTATTTCTAAGCTAATTTACTTTTATATGCACTGAAAAGAAATATGCATTGCTTATAGATAATCTATCATCTCCTAAAAGAGGACTCTAAGATAGGTGAGAAGAAATTATTATTTCCATCCATTCTCATTCAGAAAGGGAGTGTAAGGTGATTAACTCAGACTTTGAGATCTAACTTTTGAAAGTCTGAATTTGGATGAGATGAAACCCCTTCTTAGTTCCCATGGATAGAAGTACAATATAAACATCTCATCAGGTGTCTGTGTCAAAAATCTCAGTTAAAGAGTATCCGTCATTCTCCAGAACAGTTTAACAAGCATGAGTCATTGAACCTAAACAACAGTTTATTTGGTTTAGTCATCTACAGGTAGAATGAGATGATTTTGCAACACATTATTGCTATTCTTATTGTTACTCCTTGAGATATATATATATGCTGTGCATATCACTTTTTTATTATTATATTTTAACTATGGTTAAAAAAAACCCTTTAAAATTCCCTGTGAAAAAAAAAATTAAAAAGCCAGCAATGTCATTGTGCCAGAGATTTGCCTGCCAGATATGAATGATACAAAAGAATGTCCTGTTTAAATGGACAAGGCATATAAAATGGACTAGCTACTACTGGAGTACAATAATTTACATCAAGTTTTAGAAATCTTAATTTATTGTAATAAAATATTTTTTACAAGGTTACAGCTACCTATTATTTACAAGGTTACAGCTACCTATTAGGATGTCATGTGCAGTCTTAGTCAGGTAGGTCTTATTTTGAAACTTCTGTTTCTTAATGGAGACCATGGGGTGGGAAAGGAATAATACTGACAGTGCCTGACATGTTCTCAAAGTGGAGTCTGTTTCTCTGGAAAACCATGGCAAGATACAGTTGTTACAGTGGAACCTCTAAAAGATTTCTAGTGTGGCTCTGGTTTCTGTAGCAAAACCATGAAATTTCATCATTAATTCACTGGAAGGGATGTTGAAGGAATAATATAAATGCCATTTGCAAGCAAAACATATAAATTTAGCTTACATTATTTTTTAACAACAAGCACTGTTTTATATATTCATTTTATAATACAGCAGATGCAGAGAGTAACTAAATTCAAAGAAAAACCAAGTTAACCTGCAGTTTGGCTGAATTTGTTCAAATTGTGAGCTTCTAATAAAAAAACAAAGCTGCGTGCAAATGTTACAGGAATGGAAACTGAATATAACCTTTGCACAGATGCTGCAAGCCAAAGGAAATGAATTTTTAACAGGTCTGCTTGAGAATTTGTTGTCCAATAATTCCTTCAGATGATCATCTGCTTTGAAAGGTATTCACACCCCCCCTAAATAGCATGTGTGGATTCAAGCCAACAAAGCACCTGCCAGCCACTATGTAGTGCATTATTTATCTCCTTCTTTAGAAGATTGTTTCATGCAAGTGCCTCAGGAGAGTTTTTATATGAGATCAATAATTTTGAATTTCCGAGTGACCAAGAAATGTGCATGAGTTACTCTCAGGGACAGATAATAAATATAACACTTATGGGAAGAAAGTGATTAATAGAATGGATACAAAGTGAAATATAAACCTTGAAAAAGACACTGTCAAGGCCAATATGACTATATTTAGACTTAACAGTTATATTTTGGTTTATGGGAACACATGTGTATGCTGCACTCACCACAACCCTCAGCACACACATATAGACACCCACTATGCTTTTTTAATCCATTCTTGAATGGAGTGAAAATGTAGAGGAAAATCATTTCAGACGCATCATAGGAAGAGCAGGTAAACAATGAGGAATGGTGTCTGCCATACTCACAGACCCACTGCCATCTATATGAATCCAGCCTCCTCCATTCAAATCTGCCTGAGCAACTTTCTTGAAAACATATTAATCCACTTTACAGTTTGATATGAGCAAAATGACAATATTTTTGTGCATGGTTTAAAAGCAATCCCCTACCCACTCCCAAGATTCCTTGTTCTTGGATTAATGGTTATGTACAAAATAGAGTTGGTTGAAAACAGGGACAAACAAAAGGTTGTCAGGAAATGTTAATACTGAAAACGTCATTGATGAAACAGCTTTACCCATTCCAGGTGCTGGCCATGGTGGTGAGTGATGTTAATAACAAATACATCGAAGCAGAAAGTGATTCAATTTGTCTGGGAGAAGAATGAGGAAGCACCATGTTGTACATGGAAGTCAGGGAATGATAACAAATACATGAGGAATAGCAATTGCTGTGCCTTCTCCACATTGCTCTTAAAGAGCAATGGAGATAGGAACGTGGACTGGCTCCCAGACAATTTGCCTCTCTTCTACCAGCTCCAGGACACTCGTATATCCTGGTAGCAATACTATGTTAGAAGTACACTGATCAGCCTTGCCTACCTCAGAAAGTTGAGTCTACCTGGTCTTGCACAATCACTCTCTGAAACAAAAAAAACCCTATGTGATTTTGAGGAGACAAGTAAAATGATGTTTTCAAAGGAATTTCATAAGCAGATAAATGGCTTCAGATCTGTTTTTTGTAAAACTAGAAAGACATTAAGCAATTTTCTAGTTTTTTTCTGAGTTTTTAACAAACATTCAATTCTCTTTTCCCATTTGCTACATAGATTCGGCTACTGAAAGGCACAAAAAGGAAGTCTTCAATGCAGATGTCAGTTCTGCCCAATGCTTCGCTGATTAAGTCCTGTTTAATTCTAAATTAAATGAGCAACCACAGCAAATCAAACCCAATATTCATGTCCCTTTCCCTACAGACATAATTACATGCCCCTTAAGAGCTCACTCCATTTGTTGCCAGAATGGGAAATATTTAAGTGAGTGGGAAAGTGAAAGACTTCTTAACCAATCACAACATTTGGAAGGAAAAGCTTAGTAGCTTAGATGAAAAAAGTGAAAATTTACTGAAGGTGGTTATGTAATTCCACCCGTAACTAATCTAAATGATTCATGTGCCTGCTAGGCCTTATAAGACAATCTTTTCAGCCATATCATTTACTCTGAATTAACTTAGGGGTTTTGTTGACTCTTTTTTTTCCCCCGAAAGAGAGTACCATCTTTAAACTAGCACAGCAGCAGATTTCTTGTGAAAGCAATAAAATAGTCTCTGGCATAGAGAGTCTTTTTCTTGGGAAAGTAGAAGAAGGAAAAGTAATTCTGCTCAGTAAGTAATTCTGAAGTACCGAGTAGGAATAAGAGGTTTAGAAGTCTATATGAATGTGGCTACAAGGATTCTGACTGCACAACATGCTCAATTAGGGAAAATTAGTATAACTGTTAGACTTCCATACCAACTTTTTTGCCTATTTTCTTTCTTAATTGATTTACTTCTGTTTGTTCTGCAACACAAATTTGCTTGTACTGTGTCCTTGAATAGATAGCTGTCATTCAGCAGAGAGAACATAACATCATACTTTGAGCGATAACAGCAAAACCAAACAAAAGCCTAGTCTATATACAGGGATTTGCTAAGTGCACATTCTGAAAGGAATGAAAACTGGGGTGGATAGAAAATTGAGAGAAGATTTGAAAAAAACCTGTACTGTGAGGATTCTTTTAAAGAAGGCAGCAGTAGGCAGTTATAATTATGCAATAAATGTATTATCTTCTTCAGCATTACTACATGCCTCTTACTATGTGTCTTCATAACATGGAAAATAATTTTTCTTTTCAATTTAACATTTTTGAAGGAATGTTTACTCTTGTTGGCTTACAATGCCTGAGGAAGAAATGTTCAGGAAAATATTATGCAAAATCCTCAGTTATTAGCAATTTGATTGAGCTATTGTTGCAGTATTTTCATGAAGTATGAGGTTTATTAGTAAGTGCACAGAATTTAGCTTTGAAAATATTCAAAGCTCCTGGTGTTCCATACCTTTTTTTTTTTTTGGGGGGGGGGAACAAAAACAACTTGTTGTTTGTAAGACGCATATTTAATGCACATTTGATCAAACTTCAAAGGTCAAAATAAACCATTGGACATCTGAAAACACAGAGATCATACCTGAAAGAGTTATATGGGTTTTGAAATGTAAACCAGTTCCACAGTAAGTAAATGCTATAGCATTGCTTATTATTATAATTATAATTATAAGAAAATTATGGTCTCCAGAGGACTGAATCTGTGCAGCTTGTTTTCTTCAATGTTTTGCTCTTTGCTACTTCTTTCTTATGTAAGAATGAGGTATAGCACATTTTAAGGAGGTAAATGTCAACACAGAACAGTTAAGGACCAATCTCAAGAACTCATCTGTATTTAAGAAAATATAGAAATGTTTTTAAAAATAGTCCCACTACAAATGTTATTAAGAAATATTACACTGCAATGATTTTGATAGTAAGGGAAATGTTTCCTTTTCATGGAGTTAATATTTTATCCTAAAGTGTATTTTTACTGTTGAAGTTATTTAAACTCAAGCTATACAGGGATTAATGTTCTAAAGGTGTATAATTAGAATTTAGGGATGGCTAGTGTTTCACATTTTCACTTCTACTTCTGGTTTAATTGATTTTTTAGTCTAACTGGTCAAAAGGCAATAAAAAAATGCCTGTAACTGTACTTTTCTTCTTTTGGTTGAGAAAAGTCTTGCTTTTTGGAAAAAAACCCCAAAACTTTGCTTTTTTTTGCTCCGTGATGATGGTTCTGTAAATAGGTTGTGTCATGCGGCAAAGTGTTTCTTAGAATAATTATCAGTTAATTATTTTTTTCAAAAGAAGAAATAATATAATTTTTTTTCATAAGCCATATAATAAAATGATCTACTTAATGGTTCTGCTTGCTTTTTACTTAATCAACACATCATTGGTAGATGATTGGTAGCTGAGTACACTAAGAACAGAAAGATTTCTTCACCCAGGCTGTATGAACTGTCCACTGAAAGCTAAATTTATGATTTGATACAGCTTTTTGGGAAATACAGTTTTAAAAAACTGTCTTTTATTTTTACTCTATTAAGGTTTCAGCCCTATTAGTATCTTTTCATTTCTTTATTATGCAGTTAATAGTATTTTTCTCCATATGGTATAAAAGCAATGAAAGTTAAAGACATTTTAATATCAAATTTGAGGGATCAAATTGATATCGTTATAAGAAGTAGAGATGTTCCTGTCTGTGATGTTCTTTTTACCAAAATTTATAGGCCATTTAACTTCAGAAACAAGCAATGCATTTCACTGATTCAGAAAACCTAAAGTTAGCTTTTTGAATTCCTAATTAATAAACATTGTAAGAGTTTTAAGCCAGTTTTATCATTGGATTATCGCAGTCGTTTGCATCAGTATCACATTAGAATGAAGCTGGAATGTCAGATTAACTGTTTTTATGATAAATGCTTTTGTATGGGAAATTCCTCCAGTAAAGTAAAGCTGGCAGGGTAGCTTTACATTGTAGTTTCCAGGACCATTAGTGAATAAGTAGGAGGAAAAGGGTATTGCCTTATTACTACATCCTCAGGAGCTATCAAATAAATACCTTAAGTGTTTGGACATGCACACATAGTAGAAACTAGGCCTGCAATTTCTCTAAATTATGTTTCATGTCATCCTTCCCTAAGTGCCTAAGAATGGTAAAATGCAAACACAGATGTAGCACAGCTCCACAAACTGAGCATATTTTAGTTGCAACTAAAGATCTGGGAGCAGATCCAAAAAGGACTAGGCACCATTGAAATCAATGGGAGCCAGGTAGTTTAATATCTTTATGCTCTCCTTCTGAAGTTCGTAACATTTCACCCTTAATGTTTTACTCTGTGGTGTTTCTAAATCTCCCTTTATATAACAGAATAATTTCCACTCTTAAGGTAAATCTATAATTACTTAGTGAACTTAGTAACTGTTGCATTTTCATAGCCAACAGCAGAATTTTTTCTTGTCTTTCTACCACACCCTTCTTTCTGTATTCAAGAATTGTAGGTCTTCCTTATGATCTCTGCTATGTATCAAACACAATCATGGAATACATAACTTTTTTTTCAGATTCTTACAATTATGACTAGTGTCCTCATTCCTGAGAATGAGAATGCTGACAAACTAACAGAGTTGTGCTTTGAATCTCCTTGATGTCTGACACTGAAATCTGCATGCAGACACACGAGTAGCTTTGTCGCTTCAAGGTAAGACCAGATCTAATTAACTCCACACTGAAGTAGAAGAAATATTCTCTGAGGTGAAAGGAAGTGTAAACCAGGAAAGAAAAGACTAGACATGAAAATCTTTCAGAATATCATACTTTCGTGGAAGAAAACATGTAGGTAAAGAATTAAATTTTTGTAATTGTTTACTGAGCTTCTCATTTTCTAAATCAGCAAAGAATGGTTTGGATAGCATGCAGCGTATCTTGGAACAGCACAGAAACTTGACTTCTTATGCTCGTATGGAGAAATAAGGCATGAAGTATGGAGTTGTATGATAAAAAGTTTAATTTCTTCGCAATTTAAAAACATATAAAATATTTATCATTTAATGGAGAATCATTATAATAGATAGAAACACTAAACTGTGCTCTCTTTTTATCACCTTAGCCTGTTCCTTTCTTTGCTCCACTGATGATTACAACCACAGGAGAACTAAAATAAAATAGATTTACATGGGGTGTCTAAAATATAAATTACTGGTGGCTACTGCCATGGGATCAATTACTCACTCTTTTTCTTCCGTAGATGTTGTGTGGAAGAGTAGCACTGTTTCTTTGTTGCAATGTGAATATGTCATATAAGTGCCTATAAAATCCATAATGAATTAGCAGTTACTACCAAGTATAAATTGATGTACAGTAGATAAGTTTATTTATATCTTGTGCTCGTGCACTGCAGTTGCCAGTAATTTGGCTGTATTTTTTCAGGACATTTTTAACATTATATAGAAAAATATTTCCTTTGCAGTGCATATGTATTGTTTGTTTTTTTGATGATAAATCACATTTCATTATATGGTTCATTCTCATTTTGTTTTCTTGTCAAAATGAAGTTTGAGAACTGTTCAGTATTCTGTCACATGAAGGTCATATACTGCGGCTAAATTATTCATCACACAATGCCACTACATGTTTAAAACAGCGATCTTCACAGTCGTTTGAGAAGAAAATGTTCGCATCCAAAGAAAGGTTAAATGGACTACGTGCCACTGCTTTAGTTGACAATTGATGATCTGGAAAAATCTCCTTTCAAAGGCTATATGCACAGGGCTAACATAATAGGATAGTTTGAAACCCATTGACATAGGTAGGTGAAGTTGTTGAGTTCACTGTGTGTGAATGTTAACTGACAACCATGACCCAGCAAAGTGTGAATTTATGGATGATGTTGGAAAATAAAAAAGAACAAATACTTTAAAAATTGGCAAAAGTACTGTCAGGCAGTAACCTACGTTTGTTTCCAATAATGCTGAATGAGAAAAAACACTCCATGATGATTTGCCGTAATGTTTGGTTTTATGTGTGTGGTTTTTTGTTTGGTTGGGTTTTTTTGGTTTTGTTTGTTTGGGGTTTTTTTGTTTGTTTGTTGGGTTTTTTTTCCCCTTGGAATAAGAGTCAATAAAAAAAAAAGAAGCAGAGGACAGGAGGTGGAATAATGCAGTAAATCTGCCTTGCTATTTTTCCCTTGCTACTTGATGCAGAGTATCTCCTGAACTAAGCAGAGTAAATAAGTTTGTGGGAGAAGGAAAGGATTTTGAGAACAGTAGCCTCTCCTTTACTTCTATCCACCTAAGTCCTTGTAACGAAATTTCAACAGAAGAAACATTTTTCATTCATTTTTATTAATTTCTAAACATTTCCATTATATTTTTCTTTCTGAGTTCTTTAAGGGTAGTCCCGATTTAATGTGAGAGTATTGAATAAGAGTTGAAAAGTGAAACATATTTGAGCAGACTGTTTTGAGAAATTCTTTATGTTTTCAGTGTGTAACTGTAAGGAGATTACACCTAAAATTGAAAGGTAGTGAAATGTAGAATTAAGGAAGACAATTCCAAGGATTCTTTTATGTATAACTATATGATAAGTTCTTTTAAATACAAGATATACCGCAACTACTTTGAATAAAATTATTAGTAAACTATCTGTGATTAAAAAATTACTGATAACTTTGGCCTTGGAGTAAAAAACTAAATAATATTTTTTCAATGTATTATAATATCATCAATAATCAATGAACATTGTATATATAAGCAGAAATAGTTTTGCTTTTTCCAAAGTGAATGAAGAATATTTGCATGAAGATCTTAGATCATTGCTACTGTGCCTTGATAGGTCACCTTCAGAGTTATTTTTGAATAGCTTTAGGTCATAATGAAATAAGTATCTCTTTTTGCCGTGATTCACTTCCATTGCTTTTTTTTTTTGCAGAAGGGGCAGCACCTGAGGACACCCAGAGCCTTTATTGGCCATGATGAAGGCCATATGTTAAGCTACACAAATCCTTTCCAGCTTTTAGCATTTGATTCCTTGGCATATCCCCAAGGAAACAGTGTAACAGCTTTGGTGTTGCCTGCAGAACTGTCCTGTGATCTGTCTGTGATGTAGCTGCATGTTCTGTTCTGTTGTTTCTCTGAAAACTAACTTATTTTCATTTACTTGATGTACAACAATCAAGAAAATGTAAAGCAAATGGTTTACAGCAGTATTCATTTTATGGTGTTCCCAGTGTTTTCTTTAGTGTCCCAAATAAAAGCATAATATTTTTTTATTTGTTATAAACTAGCGAATGAAGAGATGAGAAATAAATGAGAAGAATAGCTACCTTATTTCTATTTAAAATATTAATGTTATGGAAAAAGTTTTTCTTTC
Organism: Limnodromus scolopaceus; assembly: GCA_028565335.1. Taxonomy (NCBI): domain Eukaryota; kingdom Metazoa; phylum Chordata; class Aves; order Charadriiformes; family Scolopacidae; genus Limnodromus; species Limnodromus scolopaceus. Next base: position 23,156,918 of record JAOXNO010000001.1, read on the forward strand.
CTCATGTTTGTAAGAAATTCTGAAGCTTAAAAACTTTAGACTTTTAATATAATTTTCCTTTCCAAGGAGTGTTGAAGTAGCAGGCATTAATACAAATGACTAAACAAATTATGGAAACTGAGGAAGTAGTTAAGGACAATGATCTGAAGATCATTCAAATGTACTCTTAACATATGAATACACTGTAGAAAAAAGAGCATCAGAAAAATTCCCTTCTATACATGCATTTGCTTTTGTCAGTGTTTGATTTCATGAGTCATCTATTGCAATTAATATACCATATTTTTATCAAGGTTTTATAGAAAGATAGACCAATAGTTGCATCAGAAACATTATATAAATCTTGTTCAAATGGTATCAGCATGTACTACAGTATTTTGCTTTAAGCACATTTTTTTTGCTCATCCTAGACCTTCCTGAACCATTCCTTTTAAAAAAAAAATTGCTTGATCTACACTAATCAATCTTCATTTTACAGACAATCAAGGAGAAAGAAATGAGAACAAGTTCAAGAATGATTAAAATGAGAAAAAATCATTACAAACAAGAATTGATCTTAAACCTCCCCTAAAGTTCAGAAAATTGTGGAAGATATTTTACTCTTGTCATAATAGTAAATAATTATTAATAATTATGAATTCAGGAATAATATTTATTCCCTTGTTGATATCTTCATTCTTTCTGGTCCCAGGTAAAAGGGAAAAAACTGTAATATAAAAAGACATATGATTCCTCTGGCATTTTGGGAAGAGCAATGATTAGAAAATGTGAGAAATTTTGTCAGTAAATATTTCCTGTATGTAATGCACAGTTATCAGGAAAGTGTGTGCCTATGACTAACAGTTGGTGCAAACTTTGTTTGCAAGGATAGCACATGTAACAAACACATAATGTGTAGGCAAATGCAATGTGGCTGTAGATTTGCAACAAATCAAACCTGAGTCCTTCCTTCCGTGTGTCACTAATCAGTGACATAGAGGTATGTAATAAAACCAAAAAAACCCAGGATTTGGCTCAAATTTTCTGACCAGGAAGAAGACCTACAGGCTGTACTTCACATATTCATCTGTTGGTATTTTCCTTCTGTACAGACTCTCTTTTGCTAAAGACAGAAAAATCAAACACACAATGTCGTCAGTGTAATAAACATAAAACAATTACTGGGCTGTTAATAACATATTCAAGGTTAATGTATTGATTAGTGTGCAAATCACGGAATCACGCATTGTGAAGCCAGTCTGTCCACAGTGAACACAGAGCAACTGAATGGGAGAGGAGTGGTTATTGTTAATGAGTTTTGAGACTTTCCACCACAACGTTATTTTGAACCGAATTTTTGACACACTTGCAGGTGATCTAATGAATTTAATTTTCATGGCAACTACTGGATACTCAGTATAAATAATACCTTTAGGCATATCTGCTAGCTTCAAGAATCAAATTTATAAACTTAAAACTGTCTTATATAAATAAATAATATGACTTCAGTACCTCCAATATTTCTATTTTAGGCATAGGGACTTCTTTTTCTCTTTTACAAAGTTTTTACAAAGCAAGACTATTAAGTGCTCCAGCTTGGAATTGCCACATATTTATAGAAGAACTGTTTAATTGGTGCATATATGAAGAATTTATATGGGGATGCTGTATTCTTTTCCCATCTTACTCAAGCAGTATTTACCTGAGGTATAGCCTTTGATGAGCGACAGTCTACTGCTTTGTTTACAAAGAACCCTCAAATGTGTGTCATGATTGATGTAGTAGGAAAGGAATTTGCATACTGAATGGTAAATTGATTTAAAAAATGCCAAGTTTTGCAAAAGATTACTCTTTGATTATCTGAGACTTAAAAAGAAAATTAAAAAAAATGTATTCCCAGTTAAAGAGTTAGGACAATGCTTAAATATAAAAAACATACCGAAAAGCAAAAAGTGGGAAAAAGGTCCCAAGATAGCAGTCAATGTAAACTTTTGTTGTTAATAAGTGAATCCAATGGATTCACTGGTATGTGTTTCCCTTAATTTTGTATGATTTCTATTACAATTTATGTTTAAAAATGAAAAGTGATTTTGAACTGAAAAATGAAATTTTAAATAACAGAACTAATTTCAAGCTGTACATTCTGTAACAAAAGTGGATTGAAATTGTCATTTTTTTGCAAGAAAGTTGCAGCAGTGACAAATTTCTTCAAAATAACTTTGGTGATTTCCTTAAGCAAGCATGTTAAGTTACATCTCAGAATACTAGAACAGTGGTATTGTGTAATTGTCTGACAAGTCATGGTCTAGAAACTACGTTTCCGAAAAGGGAAGGATTGTCAGGGTAATTAGTTCACTTAAATACACTACCATTATAAATTCAACATGAATTGTGCTGAGCATACATTTGTAAGAGTATGTTGTGACGAAGAGAAAGATTCAACTGCCAGTGAAGAGTTTTCTCCAAAGTGTTCAGAGGACAACAACATGCACACAGAAAAAAAAACCAACCAAACGAGAAACCCTGAAAATGTTTTCTTGCAGACTTTGAATGTATTCATCTGATCTAATCTTAGATTTCCATACTTAATTCCAGATTTAGACTTAGCAGTCCTGAATTCAGTTTTTAGTCAAGAGAAAAATAAACACTTTGAACAACAGCATCCATGGTAAAATGAGATTACTCAAACTCTAGAGGTTTCTATTTCTCTTCACTGAATACAAAAGGTGGGTAAACAAATAGCATATGTGTAGATGGGGGTATCTATATTGAGCTGTATTTATTATCTAGATGTATTTTTGAAAATCCTCTGTCCTTAAAGCTCACAAGTGTTCATAGGTAAATATGTAGAGCCTTCACTGAGAGAGCAAATGGTTTGTCTTCTTTCCCTGACATGCTGGTTTGATCTCATTCCATCTTCATGAGATCTGCCTTCTATTTCATCACTGGCATAAGAATAGGACACCTGTAAGTCAAGTCAACAGGAAAAGCTCTTTACATATATTTTTTACAAGAAAACAAAAATGCTACCCATCTAACAATATGGTTTGGGTAAACTTTCCTACCCAAATTTTGTTTGCTTGGTGTCAAAAAGAATATTTCAGCAAGGGCATGCTAGTGACACTGAAGATCCAGAGAACAGAGATATACATTACAATGCCTGAAATGTAGAGAGTATCAGTGGAGACCATTCTAATTAGAAAACACTGGTGTTCAGTCATGGAGATGTTAATAATCATGTTAAGTGCCATCAAGGCTCCACTAGAGTCTGCTGTCACTAACCCCTGGCATTAGTTAACCATTTTTCAAAGACATGGGAAGCTGCACTTTTATCTTCATTACATTAAAAAAAAAAAAAAAGGCATTTAGGAAAAGTAACTTAGTATTATTTTGTAGAAAAGTTAAATCACTCCAAGAATATAAAGTATGGATCAGCTAATCAGACTTTGCAAAAGAAGAAAGTTTAGTGTTTTTCAAAACGCAGTGCAGCATTGTGCCAGCATTTATTCTTTGGTGCTCTGAGATCCCAGAGATGTACTTTACTGTTGGAAAGGAATTGGTCAACAGTTTAGATGAGTGGACAACTGAAAATTCATAATCTGGAGTTCATGCTTCCTTTCATGCTGATGCAATGAGAAGGGCAGTTCTTTTAGCACTGTCTACTACACAGATTCTATCTACTCCTATCTACTACATAGATTCACAGAGTAATGATATTATTCATCTTGTGTATGAGAAAAGGACAATAAAAATCCTTTAAGTAGAGCTGATGGCAGTCTGTTGCTCTGATCTTTACAAAATGCACTGTAAATTTTGTGGTCAAAACATCTAAACAGTGCTGTAAATATAAAATACGTAAATAACATAAGGAATATAAAATATATGTCAAAGTAACGCTGAGCTTCTATGGCATGGGAAAAAGCATGCCTTCCAATGGATACCATTGATGAAATCGTGCCTGGTTTCAAGGCAGATAATACAATAACTGACAAAAAAATATAGAACAGATAGCATCATCTAACTGGTGAATTTAGAGAGTTTGCTGTCATACACAAAATCAAATGCAATACTCAGGCAGACATTGAGCCATGTCTTTATATGTTTTGTTCTTCTCTCCAAAATCTGCGCAGAAAAGAAGTTGAAGAGAAAATCAAAATCAAAGCAACAAAAAAAACCCAACAAAACCCCACCTGAAACATAATCTGACACTCCAAATAACTCTTGAATATAAACCTATCATGAGAGTCCAAGTTTGCAGCCTTATAAGCATACATAGACCAATGGAATCAAGTCTCTTTATAGATCCCAGAAAAAGAAATATTTTTTCCATCAGTATATTTTTTTATCTTTTTAAGAATTTACTTGAGTTTATTCCTTTCAAGTTAATTCAAAACCTACTTTGGTGCTTTGAGTGCACAGAATTAATTTTGTTACAGGACCATTTCCTAGGTGTGATCACTTTTTATAAATCTAATGAAACTTCTATTAAAGTTGATATGCCTGAAATCATGCAAACAGATCCTCATTAGCATTTAGCAGTTCTATTTTATTGAAATTCACACCTCCATTGCATGGATGAAGTGTCACATCTTCAATCAGAATATGGAAAACCCCTTTAAAATCAAAGGACGTTACAGAACTGCAATTTAATGAAAGGGTGGGAGAAAAAAACCTAACCACAACATGACAAATCAAATCAGTTTACTATCCATGCTTGCAAAGATTGTTTCCTTTGCATAACATTGATTTCAGCAATTCATGTGTCATTTTAAATTTGCTGCTTCATTCTTTTCAGACTTCAGACATGCAAGTATAAAACTACTCTAGCTTGTAGGACTTTGAAAAAAGAATAGTTAATAATTCTCTCTTTTGACAGTAGTTTTGAAAACTGTCTTTGAAGAATTATTGCATTACCTATTGTTCAAACAACATGGAGGGGAGGAGAAAAAGAAAGGGAAGTTAGTGAAAGAATTAACAGACCAATGCTCCACAAAATTGAGCACCAAGGCTCCGGAATAAATGGAGTCTGGTCTCTGGAACACCCTGATTTTGTTGATTTATAGATTAGAAATGATAGTAGATTATCTGTATAGGCAGCAGAGAAATAATGAATTGACTTATTGCAAAATAATATTTTGAGTGGATTACAGAGGCAGAAAAACGGTATTAAAATATAAAAACATATTAAAATGAAAGAGTATTTCATATTTCTAGAATAGCAAGCTAATTATAACTGCAAACTTTTTCAGTACATCAAATTGGTCTTCATAATAAATATAGCAGCTGACCATAGCATACTAATGTTACAGGAACGTTTCTGTTCAATAAACATTCTCTAAGGCTGGGCTTGTAAAATCATGGAAGTATAAACTCTTTAAGATGATAAGATTAAAGTTCCACTAAACCACCTTTTGCATTTGCTCTAGTCTAGTGTTGATTTTTTTGTTCTTGTGAAAGATTGATCCAGAACTGTGCTTCAGCTAGAAAAATGGTGTCATCGTTTCCATTCATATGCCGCAGAAGCATATCCAATTGTTTACCATTACCTTTCCAAGCCATTATGACAGGGAATACAATTTGCTGGAATTTACCAAAAGCCTTAGGCCAGTCTGTTGTTTCTGACAAGAAGAAATTTATGATGGGAGGTTTTTGCCAAGAAACTAGCTAGCAATGAATAGAAGAGTGAATTAGTATGTGCCATAATAACAAAGGAGAAACAATGTAAGGTTCCTTGTCACTCAGAAGCAGAATCTACCACCAAGAATCAGAGATTCATTGAGGTAGCGGACATGTAAAATCAAACATAGGATTTGTTTTTCCCAACTCAGCTATCAGAAGTGATAAAAATGTGTTATGTAAAATCCTCTGTGCATGAAAGACGCAAAAGGCAATACAAAAAGGAAACAAAAAAAATCCACAAAGGAAACAATCTCTATATGGGTAAAAGAGGGGAGAAAAGAGGCATATTGTCTGAATTATTTGCAGAATAGTTTATAATAAAAGATGTAGTCCAGTGTCCTGAACAACTGAAGAACAACAACTTGATCTTGGTTCCTGTCCTCATATTGTATTCTCTTTAGAGACTGCCAGAACAATTTTAAGTAAAACTGAATTTCTGAGGCAAATTGTGAGAATGAACCCAGATGTTTTTGGGCCAGATGGTTTTGGAGATATAGAATGAAACATTTAGGCCAGCAGAGTAGAGGTCTGATTTTAATTTACTCCTATTTCAGATGAGATTTGTCTGTTATCATTATCTGCTATCTAATATCTATCTATAATTATCATTATCATTTTTAAGACAATCAGGAGAAATCTAGAAAACCACTGTGCCTAAACTGTTAGAGCTGCATTCATTTTTGTGTAGCAGTAATCTGAAGTGAGAATTCCATGAACCTGTAGGTGAGTTTTAATATCCTCTTGAGATTTAAATAGGCTCTTCAGGTTGAGGAACATGTAGGATTTGTTAATTGCAATGAGTTGAATTTTGCCTTTATTTCACAGACTGAGGATATTTTTGGCTTTGTTAAAATTGCCTTCCTGGGAGAAAGTCATGTTTCCTGACAGTTACCCTGACAGCAGATATTACAGGGGCAAAAGAGACAGGATTGGTGTCTCCCAAAAACTGGGTAAGAAAATATGGAGTCTCTATACATAATATACTATTTTATGTATCAGACTGGCTTCCAAGACTCCGTTCTCCCAGTTTCTCAGGGCAGAGCAGGTGGAAGAAGTATTATCATGTCTATAAAAACCCTAAATGTGAGTCTTTTGGCTGTGTTTCCTTTTAAACACTTATTTCTGAAGGATTTTAAATTGCTTGTATGGATAGTTCATTACCAGCAGCTTGTACTAAATGCATTATTTTTCTTATTTCCTTTTTAGGAAATTCTGATATAGCAATCAGAATTGTTATTGCAATAGGGATTGAATTTCCCACATTATTAAAGAAAAGTTGCATGTAATTAAGAAGTTACACTTAATTAAATAACAGCTCCAGATTCCCCCAAATTATCTGCTTATTCAGAGATTAGATGTGATGTAGAATTTTTCTTTTATGCTTTTTACTCATAGCATAAACTGAGAATTAACCAAAAAGGTGTTTAACGTTTGTCTTCTGTTTATGCAAAAGTCACATCCTGGCCCATAACAACCATGCTGGATTCCTGTCTGTTGCTTTGTGGAACAGCCCGAACAACACTCCTAAGTCAGTATTTACCATGGAGAACCCATGGAAATCTTCACTTTTGTTCTTGACAAAGAAATACACACGACACTTGTAATATACAATGCCTACCACTATAAAATAATCTTCAATAACACCACTCATTCACTGTTCTTTGTGCCTTTGCCTCCTTTCAGAAGCATGTTTATACACACAAGCAGTTGAAGTTAATAACAACTATGGGGGCCCAGAAAGACCTGCAACACGTCTGCAGCCTGGAAAACTTATTTTTAAAGAAAATTCCAGACTCACTGTTTGCACTTGAATGTAAGGACTGTAAAACAGAAAGTTGACATACCTAAACTTACTTGCTTTTAAACTCATTATGTGAATGTGTTAGGATGGATATTAGTAAGATTCATGAATTTCTGAGGTACCATGTATATTTCTAAAATTGTTAAGCCCTTGATCTGACCTTCCTAATGAATTCATCTGACAGGGAATCATGATAAATGTAGTTACATTTGCTGGAGTGTTTTCTTCTCCTTCTTTTCATTGCTTCTTCAGATTGCCCAATTTCTCAAGTCAGGTTTCACTGGCAATGTGTATTCACAATTTAGTTTTTTATCTGCAAATGCTGCTATTAACCTAACCAACTGACCTTGATTATGTATGGTGTTCTTCTGTTTTCCCTTCACTGTACCTTGAACCAGTTCTTAGCCCTCACATGGACCAGCTTCACTTAATATATGATCACTTGTGGATCTGAAAATGGAAGCCTATATGTCCCTCTGGTATTGACAGAAAACTTCTGGTTTTATTTATTTGTCTTGTGTTTGATTGAAATGAGAAGTAGAAGATGGAAATCTTAGGTAGATCCTAAGTCAGAGTAAGTTTTCATAGTTTCATCAAATTCCTGCTGTTTGTTCTGCCATACAAAATTCCCCTCTCATATCAATTGCATTTTTCCACAGAGAAAGCACCACATCCCTATTATGGATACACCAAAGTTGCATATGTTATTTTCCACTTAATGACACATTTATAGTACTGACACAGAATTTCCATTCAATACAATGCTGTACTTTGTGATTATTGTTCAACAATTTCCTGAAGGAACAGTATAGCTAAAACCAGATCTGATTTTATTATGGTGTCCTCAAATGGCAGCCAGGAAAATAACCTGTGGCTCCACCTTTAATAAAATTGTGATTTCATTATCTCATTTTATTAGCTAGACTAAACACATACTTCCAGGCTCAATTCTATCTATGGTACACCCATCCATTAAAAATGTACTTCCCTATATATAATCTATTCCACTGAGGGCTGTTGCCAACACAGTACTTGAACCCCTAAGGTATTTATTTACTTTCCTGTATGGTACTTTATACATAAAAGGACTAGAAAATGCCTTGAAGTTCATTGCTTAAAAAAAAAATTATTAACTTTTTTTCATTTTGACATGAAAGTGTCAAAATAGGAACAAGTATTAGCATTCATTCTTCCTCCTCTCTTCCTCTCAACTGACTTTTTTCATGGCCACAGATGTTATTTGGTATGTATTTAATAACCATAAATATGTGAATGCAAAAAGTATAAATAAAGAATGATGTTCTTTTTCTTTTCTTTCAAAAGAAAATACTTTAATCCTAGATCTATGTTTATGATATTTTTCTGTAAATTATTATAAAATTTAGTAATTTACATGAAGTTGTTCTTACAATGGGGAGTTTAAGAGCTTTATGTTGGAAGCAGAGGGCCAATTGCCTTGAAATGCTGGGCTCATGTTTTTAAAGAAAAGCTGAGGAATCAGAAAGTATTGCTTGCTATCTGGATGTGAGAAACTTTCCTGTGTGAGACAGAATGGATAAAAACAAATAAATACTATTTTTCTCTCTCTCTCTCTTCCTCTTCTTATTGTTTGTTTGCATATTTATTTGTTTGGTTTTTTATGTTTTTCATATTTAACCATTCAGGTGTGGAAATAGAAGATTGGAAAGAGATGAAAATCATTAACAACATGTTTTCAGCTACCACCAAAAATCAGTGTGTTTTTCCATGTAGACTTTTACACTGCCATTTTTTCATTTCAACCCAAATTTCAGTTTGGATTACACTAGGAGTGGATTCTTCCTCTGTCCAACAAATTACATGAGAAAAAAGGAGTGGATCATAGATATTTCTTTTATTTTCTAAGACTTTAGTAATTTCAGTCTTCCTCATATAACAGAAACTATGGTTAATATACCTCCTCATCCAGCTGTGATGACGCATCCTCTAGCACTGGAAACAAAACCCCTGGATCATCAAGTAATATGTCAGGAGTTGTATGAATTATTTCATCTAAACAATGCCAGAATTAAAAATCTAAGTGTGGGTGAAATGTAGTAGCTGATTTTAAACAAGCATATCATCAGAAACACGGTAGGAAAAGGGTAGCCATGAGAATAATAAAAACGGTTACAGACCATACAGAATTCTTTCTCCAGGACAGTGCATAAGTTCAGTAGAAGACTGACACATTTCAGCAGTGTCACATGTCACTAATGCAGAGTCAAACAAGTCAATTCCTTAATGAATCAGAAAGTAATATAAATGTTATATGTACTGTGTGCATAAACAGGAAGAGAACAAGTGGAGAGTTTCACTGTTAGGTAGGTAAATGGCATGTCATATGACTATGACACACTACGAAAATCACAGCGGCAGCAGGAAGCACAGTAGTAATAGGAAATCTCAGTGTTTCCATAGAGATGAGTGGTGAGATATAACGTAGAGATTAAATACTCATAAATTATAAGAGATTTCTTTATGGAGGAACTAATGAGAGGGGGAAAGGTCTTATGACCTCAATGTACTTAAATTTAGGACCAAAAATAGAAATCCAGAAAATCCAACACTGTAATTCTTAACTTCAAAAATAATATCTACAATGACTTTAAAAAGTAATTGAATAACAATTTTTAAAAAGTGCTAAAAGATTAAAAAACCTGCTATCACTGTGGACATTGTTCAAAATTATTACTTTACCCAGCATAAATATGACAAACTAAAATGAACTTCAAAATGACAGCTATGCGAATTCCCCAACAAGCTTCTTGACCAAAAGCTAAGTTGAAGGACATTGCTATAATTAAACTTATTTTAAAAAAACAAAAAACAAAACAAAAAAAACCCAAACAAAAAACAAACAAACAAAACCCCCTATCAAAGCCAAAAAACCAACAATATAAAAATTAATGAATAAAAAAATGGCATAAATTATGGCAGGTTAAACATAAAATTATAAAAAGGCAGACCAAGATGTTTGGAAAAGCATCTTGCTAAATACATGAAAATTACCAATAAAACCTTTTTTTCAAATACAACAAAAACGGGAAGACTGCCAGAAATCCATAAGGTGAATAGATGAGAAAGCTGTAATAGGAATGCTCAAGAAAGATCAGATGAGAATAGGAGAAATAAAAGCATTATTTGCATTAGTGTTCACTTCCTAAAAATTTTCTTTAAATGAGGTAAATTGAAGAAATTGTTACAGACTAACATATTACTAGAAGACACTTTAGAAAAAAATTGTAAGATGAATAGTAAGAAATTGTCAAGTATTAATCCACTGCCCAGAAAGAACTAAAAAATTAAATTGTCAAATTACATAACATATCACTTAATCAAACTCATTATCAGTAGAATGAAGTGCAGCAAATACAATATTTAATTTTTTACAGGACTCAGTGGAATCTGGAAAACTAAAGACTAGTAAACTAGCCTTCTGTATTAGGGAAATTAGTACAAGGTGTAATAAAAAATAAAAGAAGCTGAAACATGGATAAATATGATACAATAAAAACACTTTATAAAAAGGAAGAGTCAAGATGGGGTTTATAGGAGGTACTTTTTTCCCCCAAATTTCTTAACTTTCTGTGGAGGACACAATGATCTTGTAAACAAAAATGATCCCATTATTGTGGAACCATACATAAGTGTCTAGTTTAGTGTAAGATGAAAAGCCCTTCAGACTGTAGGATTTGCTCTTCAGTGACTGTCATAGAAGATCTCACACTTGTCTCATGTAAGTCTGTGAATTTCTGTGTCTTAATGAATTATCCCCTTCAATTTAATTTAATGTTAATCATGCCATGATCTACTGGAAAATAATATTTGTTGTGCAATTGCCTTCAGTATATATGAAAAGACAACATAAAAAATCTAGAATAGCATTTGTCAGTTGACAAATACAGGGAATAAATCCCTCCATATCCTTCTATGAGATTTGTTAAATTCAATACATTTATAAATTATGTAGGAAGAGTATAATTAGCGAAGCTCTGCATAACGGTCACAAAAAAGTATCCAGGTGTCTAAAAATAAAGGCTGAGTTGGTAGAGGATTCAATTGTAATTGACCTCAGAGTATAGCAAGAGTGGGAAATAAAGTCACAGTGGAAATGTAAATAGTGTATATGGTGAAAAACAAACCACAGTAAGACACAAAGCAATCCTAAATATGCCGCTTTGTGATGCACTCCAAATAAAACTATTCCAGTTCAGAAGGGTTTTCTTTGATTTGATTGACAAATTTTTGATTGTTTGATGACAAGCTGATCAATGGTCAGCAGAAATCTTAAGATAAAGAATTATTAACAATAAAATAGAGCATAAAGTAAAAAGCACGGCACTATCTAAATCTCTAGACTATCTGCATCTTAAATGCTATGTGCAGTTGTTCTTACTCCATTTGAAATCTTTGGTAGAAACAGAGAAAAGCATGGAAAAATTGATAAAGAACTTATCATTGCTGTAGATTAATTTCTGTGTTGGAGAAATTGATTAACATTCTTTACTTTGAAAAAGGGATAAATGATGAATTAAATGGCAACAGTACAGTACAAAAATCACACTTAACAAGGGGAAGGTGATTATTAATAATTTCTCACAGTGTTAAAGATGTCACCAAGGAAACTTTTTAGTGCAGAATCATGGAAAAGTAGGCATGTACTCAAGCTGTGGAACTCTGCCTTGGGATATTGGTGAATGCCAAAAGCACAAATGGACTCAGAAAGGAATTATGCATATTAGTAGCACAGAATTCCACTAAAGGCTAAACACAGAGATAAATGTAACTCCTCGTCTCTGAATCATGGATTGCTAGAAGCTAGGAGGCTGTCGCTGCATGCTTATCTGTTATGCTCTCTCGCTAGATGTTCAATATTGGTCACTACCAGGGACAGTGTATTTGACTGAGTGGATCTACCATTGCCATGATCCTTATCTCTTTGTCTATTACTTGGAAGAGCATGGTAGTCATAGTAGAACTCAATTTAATCATTCTGTTTTGAAGAAAATATCAAGACAAAATTCCATGATCTGAATCTAAAGAATTTAGTGCTACCAAAGAGTAATACATTTATTTAAAAGGAATGAAGTTAATTACTTCTTCTTTCAGTTGTTGGTGGGTTTTTTTAATTCAGAAATTGTCAATTGTTTTAAGCTAAACTCTGTCAAGTTGTCTTGGCTGCTGTTGAGTTGAATGAAAATATTACTATCCTCACACATTGACAGCTGTTCAACCACGCCTTGCTAACAGAGGTTACTATTCTTGCAGGTATATCAAAATGAACAATTTCTTCCTAATTTTTTTCTATCAGAATTATCCATGTCAGGAAACCCTAATATCACTATGTTTAAATCAGCTTGAAACATTTTGGCACAACCAAAAGAGTCAGCATGCACACAGTTACGTTGGAGATATAGAAGATAAAGAATCTAGCAGATGCACTGCCACAATAATTTTTGCCTCCTTTCAAGCTGCAAGAAAGTTTTCTCATTCTGGACCATTTTGAGAAAAGGAGGAATAGGGGAAAGAAGGAAGGGAGAAAATGATGTTGTGACACAAAATGAAGACAGTTAAATTGCCATGTGAATTCATCACTATAACTACTTCATCTGAAGGCTTGCTCCACTTCTTGTGAAACCTCCATTAAATGTAGCTGTCATGTCAAAACCATTTTTAAATGTGATCTGTAGTATGGGGCTGCAAAGACTTTTCTATACCACTTTATATACCAGTATAGTTAAGTCAATACAGTATCTGTGCAGATCAGCCCTTATTAAAAGGGCATTTTGAAACCATGTTTATTTTCTTCTCTGGATTTTATGGCATATTATTTTCTCTTTAACTTTATCATCTACTTAGAACACAGGATCTTCATGGTACAGACAATCCACTTTGTGTTCAAATAGATTTAGGCATCAAAAGGTCTTGTTCTCAGCTTCATGGTACAAATTATAGTGAGAATAAAATTACTGTTATACTTAAGCCAAATAAGAAGATCTTGAACAGGGCCTCTGAATGAATGAGGTGATTTCACTTACACCACAAACTGCAGCTCATCAGAAGCTATTAATTCAGCAAATGTATTAAATTAACAGACGATCACCCTCCATGCCTTTATCCACGGTAATGTTTAATGGCCATCTGTTTTGAGACTCATGTTAATCAAACTGCATGAAATTCAGAGATATCAAGTGCAGAGGGACCTATTACTCACCTGATTCACCTCCTTCAAATGTACAACATGGACTTAAAGTACTTAGGTCTGGAGACATAAATGTATTTTTATATGACAAGAAACTAAAGAGATTTTTGAGGTTTACCTTAAAAAAAGCATTAATAGAATGATTAAGAAATAAAATGGCCAGAGGATACAAGGTTACACAGGGGGCAAGGGGGTGGATTTTTTAACTCTCTTAAGCAAAATAAAAGGATATAATGGCAAATACATGTAGAAATTATTTAGGCAGGGCCTTTCATCACAATATAGAGTAATCTGTGTCACTACCATAGGAGAAAATTATTTTCAAAAGCTAAACAAAGTCATAAAAAATAATAATACAAAATAATAAAGTTACTGACTAAATACAACTTTATCTTCATAATGGGGGGTAAAATCTGTATACTTTAATGTAAAGGATAGTCAATCAGAATGAGACTGAAACCTCTTTAGGATTATCCCACACATGGTGTTTTAGAGAATCTATGGTCATAGAATGTGATTTTTGTTCACTATCTTTATGTTTATGTCTTATTCTCTCTTACTGTATTATACTTTATATGGTACATACTGTATACTGTATGTATTACCTAAAATTCCTTTCCTTATGGGGCAAAGGAAGATTTCCAGAGAAAGAAGGACCAATCAAAGCTTCAAGAAATTGCCTGGAGGAGACAGACACAAAAAGAGGGAAGAGAGATCTAAGGACTGTGTCTTTGTGGAAGGAAATACCACATGCAGTTAAAGACCATACACATATAATTCTAAAGTACACTTGATAATAATGGGGAAACAAAAGGAAACTCCATGTATGAAAGTAACATTTTTTGTGTAGATTAATATATCCTCTTAAGAATTCAATCCAGAACAATGACAATAGCTGCAAACCCCATATAGTCAGGACTCCCAAAAGCTTTAAAAAGATGACTTATGAAGCTTTATTGATCAATTACATGGATACTTTGGTGTCTGATCTTGTACGATATGATTAAATATACCAAATGTGTACAGTTCCTCCTATAATTAATCTGTTTTGCATGGCATATGCTGAGATACCTGTATCAGCCTCTCCCAAGTTAAATGCAGGACTAGAACCACCAGTGAACATAATGACACAAAGAGTCAGCTGTACATCAGTATACATCCGCGAACAGCTCGGTCTCAAGTATAGAAACCCTCTTCATTCTGGCCTTGCATGTGAGCTTTACACTTGCATAAGGCTGTGTTGCCTCATAAGAACTTGCTGGCTTGCTTGTCTGTGTCTCTGACAAGTTAAAGGACCTTTTCTGTGCCCTGTATTGCAAAATATATATGTTCTACACAGCTCCATTCTAGGTCCTATTGAGGAACTATTTTGATTCCTTGATTCTTTATTAATTCAGCTGATGTAAATAAGTTGAATATGTTAATTGTCCACACGTGATTCACAAGGTCAAGTATTTCGGGCACATCTCTTAGTGATCCATTCAAAGTGTTGATCAGAGCAGCATTGTGGTTCTTTTCACCGTGAACGACCTAAACCATTTGAGTTAGCAATATTCAATGAAAACCTCTCAGAATGAAAGAAACAGAGCCACACTAAAATAATTCTGCTTACTTGGTTAAGGTCTGTATGAGAGGTAGTCTCACAGCAGTCAATGAGACCTAAGGCCTCCAGCCAGGTAGGTCTTTTTTAAGAAACTTGCTGAATGTAATATTTTGAATAAAGATCATGACCACTTCTTGTTTTGAAAATACTTATCTCTGCCCAATAAATAGAAATTAAAAAATCTTCCTATAAAGCAATTTTAAAACAAGAAATAAAAGTTTTAATTTTATGCCTGGTTTAGCAAACACCCACAGTGGCAGACTTATAAATTCTATAGTCAGGTTTGCCACTGTGTTCTGCATGAGATTTAAATTAAAACTAGATTGAGTAAGGATTCTTGTAGTAGGCTTTTCTACTTATAATCTAATAGAAAAGTGGAGGAAATGGAAGTCTTTTGGTATTAGTTATGTATGCAGTATATTCCTTTAACATATTTCTTAAACATAAAACATTCCAGCCAACTAGGTCCTCAGCTATGTAGGATTTTGCAGATAAAGGTTAGTATTTCAAAAGTATTTACAAAACTAATATTCAGCCAATGTATATCGTAGACCATATCAAGAAATCTTGCATATGACCAAAAGTAATGTCTTAGAAGTTTCTGGCCCATACTTAACATAAAGGAGCACAGCTCCCTTAAGGCTTTGGGGTATAACTTGAATAAAATTTGTTATTCCCAATAGAAAATATTCCCTTGTGAGGTAAAGGAAAATTGAACTAACTTTAGAACTACTTCTTATATGCACTTAAAGTGAACAAAAATGTAAAATGTTATTCTCGCGTGTCAAGCCACATAAAATGGGAATACTCACAATAATTGATCTTGAAAACAGAGAAGAAATGAAGAAAATGCCAGTTTTATGACTGGTTTCTAAACCCAGTAGCAACGCTATGGAGCCAGATTATCAGCCCAGAATTTCAGACAATATGTGCTAGTCTGTTCCAAATAGACTAGTATAGTCTGTAAGCATATTTTTCCACAAAATACTTCCAAATTTTTATCCTAATGACACAGGTATCGAAACAGGAAGAGTATTTCAAACTGAAGTTTTTCAGGAAAAGAATAGATTTTTGCTATGGTGATACAGTTAAATCAGGGCAAAGTATCTTAACTGTGGTAATTGTAATTAATTTCATATTAACAATGTTAATTTAAATTCATAACATTAATATAAAGAATAAAACAATTTAAGCAATTCACTGCCATATCCAGGAATGGATAAAAAAATGGATGAATTTCCGGCTTTAAAATGGCAGCAGTGTAGACTTTCCAGGAAGGACTGGAAGTATAGACTTAGATCAATGCAGCTTCAAAAATCAGTGGAAGACAGCCATTGAAGAAAAGATACACTGTATCTATAGTGGTAGGTAAAGTACATCAGTAGCAGGCAAAAGCCATTTTAGTTGGTTGTAAATATACATTTATTTTTACCAGTCCCATTTCTTTGAAGTGACTGGGTCAAAATCTACTCTCATTTGCACAAGCACAATTTTGACTATCTGTGCTGAGTTGAAGCCATCTACACTGGCATAGCTGGGGACATAATTTCATTTAATAAATATAAAAAGGTAATAAAAGTGTGTATACTTGTAACATGATTTTTTAATTTTTTATTTTTTTTTAATCTATAGTGATTAGAAGCCTCTACTCAACATAACTATATTGCAGAGTTAAAGGAAAAAAAAAGAAACTGTGTAGATTTCTAGTTGAGGAATGCTGAACATCCCAGGGCCGCAGAAATCTACTTTACTGTAATAAACAGACTCTGCACTTATTTCTGTACCAAAGTATGGTGTAGTGAAATAGTTATCAGTATCTGCAGGTAAATGAGTTTAAGATCAGCTTTCAATGTTTAAAACAGTAAGCCAAAAAGTTTCAAAAGCTTCCTAGAGACATTTCGATCTTTCCTTTTCCACAATTTTTGCCCTTCGCTATCCATTTCTCCTCACTTTTTTCTTTTAATATCTTTTCCAATGGATAATAGAGTATGTTATCTGGGGTTTTAATCTTTGAGAATGTGATTATTTATCTAGTACCAGAAGTAATTATGGGGGGGTTAGGTGCTTTTTGTAAAGTAATAATAGCATGAACAGACAAAAATCCATTACTTCCAGAATTGTACATGGGTTTAATTTAACATGTTTCTTAAAAATAAACATAAAAATCTGCTTTTAAAAAAAATTCCTCTAAAAATTAGATTTAAAATATGCATATACCCAATAGTGAATTAGGGGGAAAATTGTTTCTTCTTTCCCTTGAAATAACTAATTCTTTTAGATCATTGTGGGATTTCTCTGCACTGCACACTGCCATAACAAGCTGAGGTGAGAATGTGACATAGACTAGAATATAAGTAGAAACTGTCTCTTGAAACATTTAAAACAGTAGTGGATGTAGAGTACAGTTAGCATTGGAAAGCTTAGTGGAAGAAGAATTCCTCCTTTGGAAGAAATATTTTCTGGATGACCTAACATGGCTTATCCTTTCTAAGATTCTGCAAAATGGCAAAATAAAGTTGTCTCTGGTGTGTAAAGTTTTCTAATGCGCACACTAATGGTCTACAGAGGTAGAGTCAGGCTACATTTTTGAAACATTTTAGCCAACATGATAAGTACTTTAAGAATAAAACCCAGAGGAATGTGGTGTTAGCCATGTTAAAATCTTTTCTTTGAACAGTCCTACCTTTGAGGTGATGCCAGGACAATTTGACAGAGAGGTCACTTTTGCAAAGTAAAGTGCATTTTACCAGGCACATAAAAACTGTCTTTATATAGGCACATTATAAAGTTTTGAAAAACTGCATTTCTCACGTGCTCACTTGTCGGGAACCCCCTACTACCCACAGCAAGTGCCATGGCTTCCCTTCCTTGGAATGGACATGATTCACACAAGAAAGGGCAAGGAACAAAGAGCATCAGGAACACTTGCTCCCAGATTAATGAGTATTCCATCTTCCAAACTCACACATGCATATGCATTAAGCATATGAAATAGTCTCAGGGGAGAGAGTACTGTCATTCCCCATGACCTCCTTCAGCTGACTTGGAGCACACTTTTTACCTCAGCAGTGCTAATGTGAGAGCTAGAGCCCTCCATTGCTTCCAGTAAATGAGCATTAATATTTGTACAGAAAGAACTGTGTCTTATGCTAGTAAAACAAGCAAATTAATACATTTATGTAGTACAAAAATTGCATGATACTGTGTTTTTTATTTCCACCTTCCCCAGTAATCATTTTACAGCAATTAGAATACGTATTATTTTGTCATTTTGAGTCTGTTTTTCCTATTGTTTCCAATGTTCTAAAGCCATGCTGTCCAAAAGATGTCAAGAAAGTAAAAACTCAGATACAAAATCCTTGTTTAAATATACTGAAGTTGATTTACTACATATGCTAAGCATAGGAAAACAGAATACTCAGCTGTTCCTTCAGGATTGCTATTCAAGACCTCAGTCCCTTATACTAATGGGCTCACATAGGGCTTCCATGTGACACATCTTCTAATTTTTAAGTCATAGGTATAAACAATTTTACCTGTTATCAAATCTGACATATTAAAAAAATCTCATTAATCTCATTTTTATGTACTGTAATGAGATTCATGGGTGCATATAAAACAGTATGACATATATGACCTATTAAGATTACCATGCCTCTGGCAATAATTAGTAAATGCACCTTGAATTTTAAATAAATAGACATTTGAGTAGTAGCCAAAGAAGAAAAGGGGGAAATAAAGTAGATATGCCATTCCCTAAAGCCAATAGAAAAGTTCAGTCTGATTATAAGCTGCTTTAATGTCTGATATGAATGTCAACAGGAATAACAAAATACCTGTACTGGAGTGTGTGTCTCCTTATCTCTCTATACATAAAAATACCTGCCAAAGGCATAGACATAATTGTTTGAATAAGCCTATTTCACTAAAAGGAATTTTTTAACTCTCCATTTCACTATGCTGCATTACATACTTAAAATATAACAAATTATTCACAGTCTGTACTGCTGTGAAAATTTAGAAGAAAAAATAAGTCTCCAACTTAAAATAATTATGCATGAATACAACAGTCCTGAGTTCAGGGCCTAATTAAAGAGAATTGGAAAGGTGAGTTTTTCCTTGTTTTACTTTTGTTGTTATTTTTTTCTATTACAAAACTAAGAACAGCAGAGGGGGAAAAAAATAAATCAAAACATAAAACAGTAAGTAAGCCAGTTCTGAAAAGTAATTTAAGGACCAAGATGAATTAAGTAAGGATCTTACGTGCTCAAATGTAAAACTGTGATCTAGAACAATCTCCCTTAACCATTGCCTGACTGTAAAGAAGCCTAAGCCACCTAGGAAGCTCTCTTCTTTACCTCAGCGTTCTCTTGGCACCTGCAACGCTGCTCTGTGTTCAGACCTGCTCAGACCTGCTCAAACCCCAACCCTTTGGCTTCAAAAACTGGGCAGAATAGTATTTATATCTTTAAATTGCAGTCAGCTGTGGAGCCACCTCCAGCCACCAAGTTAGCTGGAGGTCACGCCCCAATGTTTCCTTTACTTTACAGATGAAGACAACTGGCATTTCAATGACTCAGTCCATGACATCTCTAAGTGGCACTTTTAAAGTAGATGAGATACCCTAAAAGAATCTTTTCCTCTCCGCTGCCTTTAAAGACACTCTGCCATTATTAGTATAGATGCAGCTGTCTAAACCTGTTGTAGGTGATAAAAATAGCTTAAACTGTAAATGGTAACAGGCAGTAGGTAATTTGGTGTATGTGTTTGTGTATGGGTGAATCTCTGAAATTGAGCTTTTGCATTTTCAAGCAGAAATTTGTTACTTGCCAGCTGCAACCAGTATGGACTGGTCGTAAATTCTGATAACACTTGGCCTGAACAAAAGTGACACATCCTGGATCCTACAATCAATAGAGACATGACAAAGAACCACCAATTAAGAAGCTAAGCATGTACACATACACTATTTAGGTGGGAAAGCCCAGGGTTTGGATTTCTGGAAAGAAAGCTAGTGTTTGAAAGAAGGTATCCTGCAAAGTGGTCTCAGAAAGAAAAAGAGGGTCTGAAATGAAGGCAGTGAATGTCCTGACTGGAGGAAAGGTACTGGAAGTGGGTGATGATCCTGGGTATCAAAGAGCTGAGCAGAGTTTATGCTGGGGGATGCATGGGGACTTTGGCTGAAACTGGTAGCTGTAAGCAGCTATGCAGCACAAAGCTGCATGACTTTATACCTGACCTTACTGGGCAGCAGGGACCTCCCTGTGGGGAAGAGAAATTGAAACCAAGTGAAGAAAGTACTTTGTAGACCAAGTGATTGAGTGTGTGAGATAATCAAACAGGGTAAAAGCTCTTGTATTGAAGGTTCTTAAATAAATCCCAGTATCCGGCTCCACTGCAAGACGCTGATTACACTGTCTTACCCATGATAAAATCTTATGTGCCTGAAGTTGGACAAGCTAAATTGATATGATTTGGCCTATCATGAAAAGCAATTGTAACCAGTTTCTTTTTTATTATACAGTCATGAGACAAGGACATTGCCCATGATAAAAAAGGCATGGGCCTCTCCAGGAAACTGAGCAACCACACCCCAGTGTTCATCTCAGCCTGACAGCACTCCTACCTGTCAGCAAACATCAGCTGCTGTGCAGTTGGGTGTGGGGACACCTACACTTCTCTCTCAAGTTCAAGAAAGCTGTCATTGCATAACAAAGAATGCAACTTTGCTCGTGGCAGAAATCAAGCAAAGAAGAAAAACTCCATGAGCAAGTGTTCAGGGGAAGGACTCATATTCCCAGCATTAATCTGGGGTTTTATCCAGAAACTATATAAAATGTGTAAAGAGTATTGTAGGAAGAGGGAGATCTCACAGATAGGACGTTGCCAAAAGGCTAACTGTAGCTCATCTTTTTGATTAGGATCCAAAGAACTACAGTCCAGAAGATGAATGAGGTACCTCAGATGACAGAAGTGGAATTCAATTATTCCCATCAAGTATTCCCATTGTGTCTCATCTACTGCTTTGTTCCAAACCAGCCAAAATCTTTCATCCTTCACATTTTTAATGTTAGCATTTCTTTCACACCTGAAGTTCTGATTATGAGGCTGCCAAGATGTGCTTCAGTTTTGACGGTTTTAAACAGATCCTTGCCTAATGCATGTTGATGCCCAGTGATGCCAAGAAATTAGTTGGTCCTTGTCCATGATATTTAATGAGTTTCACCTTGTGGATAATCTCAGAATATATTCCAAGCATTACAGTTCATATCAAATATAAAGGTAGTGACCTCTGTTGCCTACTTAGGATGGGTTTTGAGTAGAAGATTTTGTAAGGCCCGTAATCATCCCCATGGGTCTCCTGGAGCTTTGGCTGTCAGGGCTCTGGGCCAGCTCAGAGCCAGTGCAGCTGAGGGTGTCCCCTTCCCAGTGGTGAGCCTGGGGAGAGGCTCCCAAGTGCCATGGGGCTGAGCCCTGACCAAAAGAGGTACTTTTAGTTGAGGGTCTCACCTTAGTCCTGCCGGATCTCCAGCTCCTGCTGCCTTGTAACCATGTGCTTGGTTATGGGCCTCTCTGAGCCACAGCCACCTGTGGGCCAACATCCCAGCCTGGGGACCTAGGGAGGTGCCCAATGCTCCAGGCTGGGGCTGCATATACTACAAAGACTTAACCATGAATCCAATGTAAAACACAGAAATGAAAACCAAAAATTCAGATTTAAGGTTGAGTTTGCCTCATGAGTGACTCTAAGTAATCTTAGAACTTCAGGTAGAACATCGAGCTTGTTTCATCTTAACGCTTTAACTTTTCATACTTATGATACCAAATTTATTTCCCTTTTAACTCCAGAGGAGTTATTTTTCACCTGTTCATTTACTTTCTTAATATTCTGTAGTCATTTTTTTTTGTGATGGTACATCTTAATTTAATATCCCATCATCCTTTTAAGAAAAGTCTTGTTCTTTGTCTGGTTTAGACAATACGCTGATGGGATCCCATCATCAGGAAAAGTTTCTTGGATTCAGTAAAGAATATATTGTCTAAATCAGAGAAAAAAAAAAAAAAAAGACTTTCCTTAACAGGATGACTTTCCCAGTAGCCAGGGAATTTACTTTGAATGATGGATATTCTTGTTGGAATCCCTATGTTACTTCTCTAAATGTTCGGATGAATGCTCTGTTCACTAAGCTGAGTCACGAGGGTGTTCAGATAGAAGGCAAAGTGTCTTTAATAGCCAGTGGAGACAAATTTAGGTCATACCAGGTAGTCTTTTCCACAAATTTCTTTCTCTTGAATATACAGGAATCCTATGAACAGTAACCTCCTTTCAGTCTGTCTTGTTTCCTTTGGGACTATTTCGCTTTGTACAAATAATTAGCCATTCCCAGTGTAACACAGAAGGGCTGCCTTGAATATTTAATTCTTTCTTCCAAATCTTTCTCTCTCTGTTTATACAGAGTGGAACAGCTCCAAGACAAGTCACTGGGGGATAATGAATACAATAAAATCCACATCAGAATTAGGAAAGTCCCTGGGCATAGAAGAATCTTGGGATCTTGTAAGAGATTATGGATCAGACACAACTGGAACTTGAACAAGATTAGTAAAAAACAATGACAAATCTTTGTGTATACGGTGATGGGTTGACAGCTGACAATCATTACTGAAAAATGAGATATCTGGGTCATAACAGATGGCTCTATGAAAATGTCAGGTCAGTGCAGCAGCAGTCAAGAAAACAAATGTAATTCTCAGAATTATTATGAAAAAAATGGAAAACAAAATAGAAAACTTATTTGTGCCCTTTTTGTAGAAATCTGTGATATATGTGAATATCGCACATCTCTTAGTGGTGAAAACATTATGGCACACAGGGGGTTTTCTTGAGGCAGGGAAAAGCCAGGGAAGCGGAGAGACTTGTCAGGAGCTGGCAGCTCTCAAGGGAGGTAATGAGGAGGCCAGGGCATTGCCAGAGCCACTGCGACTACCCCCACAGCTATTAAAAGCAGCATGGGGATGGCAAGCAACCAGAAGTGTGGACATCAGAGTGTGAGGCATCAGCCAGGGCCTGGCATGGCAGTTTGTGTGGCAGTTCACACAGGAAGGGTGTGTGAGAAGGGCACCTCTTCAAAGGAGTAGCATTGCACTAGTTGAGCAACCGGCACCGTTCTGTGACCATCTGCACAGGTCAAGGTTACTCATCCCACCTGACCCTCAAGACAGAACTGTGGGCACTCATCTAGGAGCAAAGGGTGCAGCTCTGGCTTGGCAGTCTGCACCATCTACCCCAGTGGTGGCTGATGCCTCCACCCAGACAGAGCTGCTGAAGGGAGAGGCTGCAGTGCAGACCTCTGACTACAGAAGGTGCCTAGATCTTTCTCCTGGGGTCGGGATAGGTGGCACATCTGCCTGAAAAATATGTGCCCAGGTGGAGGACCTCCTGCAGCCAGTAGCTGAGCTGCAGAAGGCCATGAGGAGGCTGCGTAGCATCAGAGAGGCTGAGAAGGAGTTTCCAAGTGCAATCTGCAGTGGAACAACAGTGCACAACCAAACAGTCAAAAACTGCCCCACTAGCACACACAGAAGGGAGAAGGGCCAGTAACACAGAAGAATGAAAGCTTGTGACAGCGAGGACCAGTATGAGGAAGAGACTTCCCCTGAAGCCTGAGGTGCTCTGGCAGAACTGCTTCACTGCTCTGAAGAGTGAAAAGACCCATTGCATCTGGAGAGGTGCTGGAGCTGAGTAAGGAAACCAGATCTGCTCCCTGTGTAACAACCAACACAACCAAAAAAAAGGTGATGAGTGTTAGTAGTAGGCAATTCATTTCTGAGAGGTACAGAGACACCCATTTGCTGAACTGATGCGCTCTTAGGTGTGCCGCTTAGCGGAGGCTTGTATCAGGGATGACACTGAGAGACTACCAAGCCTCATACATTCCTCTGACTATTACCTACTGCTGTTGTTTCACATGGGCACCAGTGATACAGCTAGGAGCAGTCAGATTATAGAGCCCTGGGAGCAGCAGTAAGGGAGTTACCTGGGGAGCAGGTAGCTTATTCATCAATCCTCCCAGTTAAAGAGAAGGGGGTTGATAAGGCCAATCAAATCTGGCAAATCAACAAATGGCTACAGGACTGGTGCTGCGGCCAGGGGTTTGTCTACTTAGACCATGAGAGTCACTTTGAGAAATCTAGTCTACTGGGACCAGATGGGGTCCACTTGTCAGAGAAGGGGAAGAGTATCTTTGTCCAGAGGCTTGCCAAGCTCATGAAGAGGGGTTTAAACTGGAATTGCCAGGGTAGGGTAGAGCCTGGAGAAGGGCCACAGATCGACAGGAAAGCACCTGCAGTGCAACACAAGGAAATACCAGCCAGTAAGTCAGCTTCATCAGGGGCCCAATTTAATTGCCTCTAGGCAAATACACGCAGCAAGGGGAATAAACAGGAGGAGTTAGAGACATGCACATGCCTGCAGGGCTATGATCTTGTTAGCATCATGGACACATGGTTGGATGACTCCTATGACTGAAGTGTTGGAATGGAAGGATACAGGCTCTTCGGGAAGGACAGGTAGGGGAAATGAGGAGGAGGTGTTGCCCTTTATGTCAATGGAAGAGAATAGATTTAGACTGAACAGTCTGGTCTAGTGTCCCTGGCCATGGCAGGAGTGTTGGAACTAGATGGTCTTTCAGATCCCTTCCAACTCTAACTGTTCTATGATTCTATGATTACAGTAGAACTGGAAACGGTCTGGAGATGTGTGACAAAAAGATGTGTTTAAAAATATCAGACAGTAGAAGGAACTATTGACTAGATTACAGCTTTCCAGCCCAGATAAGAGGAAAGTGAGGGGATTATATAAAGATATAAAAAGTCATGTGTATCATAAAACAAATGCATAGGAGATGAGTATTATTAGAACTAAAGATCATCCAAAAATAGAAGAAGGTAGTATATAAACTATTTCTTCATTCAGTGTAAATCCTTGGCATAGAATAGTGTTGATGCTGAAAACCTACATGGATTCAAGCACAGAGTGTGTGAATTCATAGAATCAAAGAAAAACAACTAAGAAGTATTAAAAAGAGATTTCCATCTTGTTCAGAATGGACTTAGCCGTCTCCTGTTACTGAGCATCGCACACCACTAGAAACTGCAGGAGACAGTCATATAACCTACTTGTGTTTTCACGTTCTTTTCAGTATCTCACATAAATGCCTGTCAATATCCATGTTAGAGTTTTCATGTGTTTTTGATGTTAGAAACTGAGGCCCAGAGAAAGAAGGTGAATTCTCCAAGGCAATACACTAAATCGACATCAGAGATAAGGAAAAGAAATAACTGTCTCCTGGCTGTCATCCTTGTGCTTCATCCCTGAGACAGAAATCAAGACTTACCTGTTTAATGGATCCCTAAATTATGACTAGATGCATTCATTTTTTTTAAACAAAAAAAAATAAATTAAAATATCACTAAAAAAACCTTTATGCAAAAAAATTTTTTTTAAAAATAATACACCACAGAGGGGAGAAAGTCTGACAGCGGGCATTATGTCTCATACTGTGTCTTGGAGTGTGTGTGTATTCTGCACACTAACACTGCCATGTATTTCTCTCTGTTTGATTAGGCTCAGCTGGATGCAGCATTCTCGAACAAGACACAATAAAAGAAATGCTCTTTTCTCTCCCTGTGAGAATAAAACTGTCCCTTTTTTTCTATTCTTTCTTTGCAGCAGGTTCCTAAGCGGTCTGAACAAATCCAAAGGTCTTGGTTCCCTACCATCTTGAGATGCCAAGGGCATATGAGTATTTATCTCAGCATACTCAGGTATGAAAAAATGTCATCATAATGTTTCAGGATGATTCCTGTATTTCTTACTTTGCATGCAATGATTTTACATAGCTCTAAATGAGAGAAAAAGCCTTCTCATATAAAACAATGTGAAGATAAGCTAGCTATACAGAATTAAAATCCTGGTTTCCATAATCTGAATGAAAATGTTTGCACCTTACTTTTGTCTAATTTTACTCTAATGAGCACTGGAAAGGCTGTGTTCATGATGACGTAAAAGAGAACGGAATTGCTTAATAGCACAAAGAGAAGGAAAAGCCCATTACTATTGCTATCATTTTTGAACACAGACTGCTTTCTTTTGAAATATCACCAAGAAGAAAGATATTCCAAAAAGAAAGAAAGGAACAAAGATGTGGCACTGTCTCTACAGAAGCATCTACTGAAGTAAATGGAGTAGGCTGCATTGTTCTACTGACATATGCTCAAATAAATGTTCAGATCTTCCTGAACCAATCAATCTTGTTGTTATTTAATGATCATGTTTGCATTAAAAATGTTCTTACTTAAAAATAAGGTGAACTGTTGCAATTTCACTTTTTAATTATGCTCATTTTACAGTTTACATGGCCACCTGCTTACAAAGTGCTGAGGACTTGGCGTTATCTTGGCAATATTTTCAGTAAAGAGCTTACCTTTTCCTCCCATAAAAATACAAGGCAATCTCTGAATGTCCTCATTGTTGTTACCTTATTTGCTTTATTTGCTAAGGCCATAAACTTTCCAAGCACCTATTCTACTCTCTAAATGTTTTAATTCAGTGACCTTTATGGCTATTTTTAAATCCGATAGGCTCTTATTTTCATGGAGATAATTCAATTAACACATTCACGTTTAGCTCTAACAGTCCCTCTGCTGGAAAGAAAATACTTTTCAACTGCAGCTCTAGTCTTAGTTACAAGTATGCAGGGAGTGATGCTAAGATTTGGACAATGCTATTGTGGGTATTATCTATATTTTAAAAATAAGTTTTATTGTGTTTGGGAATATTTATAGCTAATTCAGGAGTAAAAATGCTAATCCATCCCTCTTCTTCTGCTTCCACATTTTACCAGTCAATTTAGATTGGTCAACATTTCCCTTTCATAAGTAATATGGACATTTTGAAAAAAATATCCCAGACCTTGACCTGGAAGAATTCAAAACTTCATGAAAAAATTAGATATGCATGATATGATAAAATGACAGAATAACTACATGATACTAATTTTACCTTGATTTTTCATAATTATGTAATGCATAAATATCTGGATAAAGTTAGTCAAAATATTATTAACATAATAAACTCAGATTTCTCTCATTGAAAAAATTACTGAACTATGTTCCTGTTAGATATATCTACAGATGAAAGTGCATTTGTTCAGTGAAAAACAATTCTTTCTAAAATATCTCAATGATCCGTGTTTATATGTTCTACAGGATCAATAACGAAGTGTAGAAAGATAGATGCTTCATTCAGGCCTGGATCCTGTATACCATGGCGATGTACAGCAGTTTTATCTCAGGTGTGGGAAAAAAAAACACCCAAGCATACAAAGGCCACAACTCTGATAAAACAGAACCTAAATGACAGACTATCAAAAGAAGAGCACAAAAGACGTATGCAGCTCACTGGCAGAATTGATCAAATATCCATCCTTCTGCTGAGGTTTTAAATGACCTTCAAGCTAGAAATGGGACTGGCCTGGAACAGGGACTGGTGGCAAAGCAGAACTAGCCAAGAAAATGAAAAGACCTTACTGTTTGTTTCTGTCCTCACTAATATGAGAGTAAAGATACTCACTCATGCGCTTCACTATGTTTAATAATATCTCCTCCAAAGCGGGAAAAATCAGATTGCCAGTTTCTTCCACTACGCTTTTGCTTAACTTTTAGGCACATTTCTCAACATGTATCTTAGTATTTCTTTCTGTATTTTTGAATTCAAATAAAAATGTACAATGAATAAAGGCTGACTGTGCAACTATTCATGCAAAAGACTCTCCATTTGTCTTTTAAAAAGCTACTGAAGAATTACACTCCAAGCACCCACTAGTCTTCAACTAGCCCCCGCCTAGACAAGGACTACTGACGGAGTCAGGTCCAAATGTCTGCAAATCACACCTCCCTTCTGTTCTGAGGGTGGAAGAGGGATGACCACTGCTTTTGACAGGGAATCCCTAGAAATAGTAATTTTCCTAGAAGAAGGTATTCTCAGAGGAAAGACCTTGCTGAGGATCATTTGTTACCCATCTCAGAGAAAAAGAAACGCAAGAACATACATGCTTTAATCACAGCAAATTCTGTAATCCTTTTTAAAAATAGTGGGAAGAGGTTGGAACTACCTTTTCAGTCAGAACTGCCCATCCTGGATGCAGTCAGTGAGAGCGTAACTCACTTTAAGGTCCAGCTCATCCTGCTGAAATGTACTCTTGCACTTTTTGAGTAACGGCTTTACACAAGTTATAAAAATGGGAGCTAGTGAATAATGCATTAAATTTAAATTGGAAGAGGAATTCAGGTTGCAAGAATGCTGAGCTAACTGCAGTTGGACCATCACCTAGGAGCAGACGGAGAACTTCCTGGCTTCTGAAGGTGTAATAGGAACTGCAATAAATGGAGCCTGGCAGCTTGGTGAAAGTGCTGGGAGCCAGAAAGCTTACTCTGTTTGTAAACTGGAAAAGGAGGGGTTTCTGCTCTTTTGCACTCAAGCTGTTTCTGGAGACAGGAAAATTCAACTGAAACAGATTAATTTTAATAAAAAGTTACAGTTTTAAAGAATATCTGCTTTTAAAGAATATCTGGCAGTTCTAATAAAAGTAATATTCATTTGGAAAAGACAAACCATACCTATATTTCCTTATTACAAGGCAATATTTGAAGAGGTTTTTTCCTACCATACCACACTGCAGTAGAATATTACATTACTTTGGCCTCTTCAGGAGCATGGTTGAAAGCATCCCTTGGGAGACAGTCCTGAAGGGCAAAGGTGCCCAGGAAGGCTGGTCGTACTTCAAGGAGGCACTCTTCAAACTGCAGGAAAGAGCTGTACCCAAGTCCCAAAAAACAAGCAGGAAGGGACGAAGACCAGCCTGGCTAAATAGAGAGCTTTGGCTGGAACTCAAGAACAAAAAGAAGGTTTATGATCTTTGGAAAAGGAGCCTGGCAGTCAAGGAGAAATACCAGGAAGCAGTGAAGATATGCAGGGTGAAAATTAGAAGGGCCAAGGCTCAAGCTGAGCTCATCTTGGCCACTACAGTTAAGAATAA
>JAOXNO010000001.1:23188731-23209377 GCA_028565335.1 Limnodromus scolopaceus
TCGGAGAGTGGTCAGGCACTGGAACACCCTGCTCAGGGCTGTTGTGGAGTTGCCATCCCTGGAGGTATTTAAGAAACGTGTAGACATGGCACTTCAGGGCATGCTCTAGCACCCAAGATTATTGGTTTGTGGTGGGGTGTTGTGTGTAGGGTTGTGGGTGTGGGGTTTAGTTGGTGGGTGCTTTTTTTGAGGGTTTTTTCTGGTTTTTGTGGGTTTTTTTTTTGTTTTGTTTTGGGTTGTGGGTGTGGTTTTGTGTCTGTTTGGGTGGTTTTTTGGTGGTGGTTTTTTTTTTTAATGTGGTTGGACTCGATGATCTCGGAGGTCCCTTCCAACCACTAAGATTCTGTGTGTCTGTGTGTGTGTCAGAGGTATTCAGGAGTTTGGGTTTGGGAGTCTCCGTTCTTGCAACTGTTGAAAATCTAACTGGATGCCTGTATCAGCAACCTGCTCTAGGTGACCCTACTCTGAACAGAGAGGCTGGACCAGACAATCTTCAGAGGTCTCTACCAACATCAAGTATTCAATGACTTCTGTGAAAATATCTGAACTATTTTTTTCAGCTTTCTGCTCCTAGAGGCAGACCTTTGCATATGCTCAGAACTGCACCCACCTTTGACGTTCTGAGAAACTCAATAATCACAAACTCAAGCCAGGACATAGTTGTTGCTCTCCAGTGACTTGTCTGGCTTGGTTGTGGCTTTGCTTATTAAAGTTTTAAAGCATACTAAAGATACACTATTGACATCAATACTAGCAAGTGTATTGACTGTGCTGTTTTCTTTTAAAATACTCTGGAAAACTGCTTTATCACTCCTTCCTACAAACTTAGTTTTATGCTTTCTTTGCCTATGAATGGGAGAGCTAGGTTTAATATTAAAACGCTTATCTCCCAAATAAGCACTTTTGTTACTAGGTTCATGGTTTATTTATGTAGGCACTAATACAGTTGAATTGTGGCAGCTCTAATGCTTTTTAGCCAGTGGAGACGTCAACAGATAATTTTGTAATAGACATACATGAAATATACAATACATCCATATGTACTCATGCACATGTGTAACACTTGGAGACAGGTAGCGAAATCACCACAGAGGGCTACTACACAAGCACATGAGCTCACAAGAATCCTGTAATGTGTTTATGTATTAGTGGAAAAAAAAAAAAAAACCAAAACCAGATGAAAAACTATGGAAATTTATTGAAAAGTATACCTTATTAGAAGCTGTTATTCGATGGGATTTTGCTAAGTATTTCCAAGTAGCATGTGGTAATTTAAGATGACACAAAGGTCACAAATGTTGCAAGGCCCTTTACAAGGTCAAGGCTATTTTTTTCCAATTTCATACGTACAGAATCTAACTAGTCTCATGTTGTTAGTGTTATCTGGATAATGAATAACATACGATATTTGAACAATTTTGTACCCTTAAATCTCCATTGCATTATGTAGTTGCTACATGTCACTGTCAAAACCAAATGAAGAAAAATTTTGTTGAGATCTATAATGGGCACCATTATCCTGAAGATAAGACCCACATTTATTGTTGCAGGGTTTTTTGCCTTTGTTTTGAGCAGTTTAATTAATTTTATGTTAAATAAAACCACTGTGTAAAATATAGGAGTGATATACAGAGAGATATAAGCCATTTGGAAGAATGAAAAATTCTGCCCTTCTCTGAATATCAACTTCTATACTTACTGTATGTGACATGTATTCATAGTACATAAGTATAGGAAACAGACAGGAAATACTCTAAATAAGCTTAGTGTATCAATAATAAGCTAGTGAGTAACAAAAAGCAATACAATAGAAATTTGGGCAGATCTGCCATTTAGGTATCAAAAAAATACCAATGAAACCATTATCTGAAACAATGATGTACTATATATATGAAATATTAGAAATATTTATTTTAGAAATACTATAAAGGTTCTTTTCTAATATGAAGTTTAATTATTTTATCTTACAGCTACTAGGTTTCTAATTTTGCACTCAAACTAAAACATAAAAATGCGTGAAAAAAAAAAAAGACCAAAGGAAATGTCACATCTTGAAATAGTAAAAGAGGAGAAAAAACAGAAGTGGCAACTATTGAAGAAAGGGCAGATAAAGAGGCTGCAGGCATTTGTCAAATTTAGTTATCAGGACCTTTCAAATGTATCATAGTGCTCCAAAATTTGGATTTCTGTACACTCCTGTGATCCTGTTATCTTGTTTGGATCACACTTCTGTTTGAACTTGACATGAGTAGGAAGGCAGTGCTTGAACCTGTAAAGCGTGGAGAAATAATCACAATGAGCATCCCTTTAAATCTCCTGATTCTGTGTAAGTGATAACTGATGCCTGTTCTGGACTCAGGGACAATTTTGCCTAATTAAGCTGAACTACAAGAGTCACAAGGAGACCTGCTCTTTCAAATGTGTTAGGGAAACAGCCTTTCATGCCAGGAGAGGCAGCTTTTTTCTTATTTGTAGATAAGCAAGTACCAGCACTGCTAGTAGGATCAACTTTTGAGTATGCCTTACCAAAGCTGAAGGATACCGGTGTGCCACATTGTGTTTTGATATGAAAGATACAAAAAGCAGAAGCAGTGGTTCAGATATAATAATAGCATACAAGAATATGTGTGTGTACGCATGCATGTATTTCTGATGCTTATCTATTGGTATATATATATCCATATGCAACACGTGTGTATTTAGTTATGTACAGATACAAATATCATTTGAGAAAAGAATCAGTGTTTGTTTCTATTTGAATTTTCTTTAACAAGACACATTAAAGGAAGCTATGTAAGGAATTTTTCACTGTGACAGTGACACTTTTTTCTCTCTAAAATTCATTTCGATATTTTAGTAACTTTTCACTTTATTATCTACCCATCTCTACTGTGATGCAAAATTGTAGACAAGAAGGAAAACACTTTTTAGTAACTGCTGTCTCAACTAATCTGTGATTAATATACTTTTGTGTCCAGAGATTCCTATTAAATAAAGAAGGAGTTGACACATACATTTAATAATTCATGAGTTAAGATTCCTGGACACAAAGCTAGTAAACTTTTACACCAAGGATTATCATGTGCAGAGTATTTTAAAGACTGTGTAATTATAGTAGGTGCTCTCAGCAGATATTCCTTGACTGCTGGAAAATAAAAAAAGAACATCATAGTGTAACATCAGTCAGTTATAAAGATCGATTGTATTTCAACCTGAAGCATATAACCCTTTTAGCAAGAGATCTTTTAGCCTAATAATGGTGAATCAGTGACATCTCACATATCTAATGACATCTCACATATCTACTGACTTGCAATGTTAAAAGATACAGTATTTTCCCGGTTGCAATTGTAATGTTTATTTGTTTGTTTTCTTCCTGTGTTTACTATCAGTAGAAACAAAGGAGTAGAGTTTCTTTCTAGATTTTCTTAGATATCTTAACCATACCCCTCACAGCAGCCATTGCGGAACTAAGTATCCATACCCAGTTGTAATCTTCAAAATAACAAGCTGCAGCATGATAGAAAGCTCTCCCTCTACCCTTAGCTTTGAATCAGGGATGTCTGAACTACAACATGCAAGGAAATTTGATGCCAGGCAAGATCAACTGGTGTTGACTCAGCCCCCATTATGCCACCTGACTTTGGCATACACTTCCTTTGACAGAAAAGGAAAAGGGATATTAAGATAGCTCTGTGCCATTAAAGATTCTCTCACACACAGAGAGGGACACACCTGTTTCATTAAAGGAAACATCTAAAAGTACATTCAGTTGCCTGTAGGAAGAAATTTTAAGTGCACTTTGACCTATTTCAGTAGCACAAAGAACACCTATTCTGGTGCATGTAGGGCTATACTAGATGTGAATTTTGAGTATTAGAGTTCTGTTTAAGAGACTGCGCCAAGCTGGGTTGCCCGTTCTGCTGTGCTCACTTAGGCTTGTGTTAAGAATCTTTTACATTGCCCTGGAGCTGTGAAAGAAGGACATATACAGACAGCATAACTTTCCTCTTAGCTGCCTCATGCTTTCTTCACTGTCAGTTGCTAGTTGCACAAAAGATTTCTAAGGTTATCATTAAAATAAATGTGGATGGTTTTGATAAATATGTAAGTGCACACAAATCCAATAAAGGGCTTGGAGGATTATCAACTCCAAACAAAGCACTGGATGTAGCAGCCCTCCCCACTGTTTTTAGGGGCAAAATGATATCTTACATCTATGTGACACTAATAACTTTGTACAGAAACTGACAATTTTTCTAGTAACTACATTTCCAAACAACTAATCAAGGCTAGTGATTTCCTTCTAAAACATAGACAGAAGAAATTATGTCAGTGTCTTCTTCCTACTCTCTTTATAAGTACCAGATAGATGCAGCTTTTCTCAAGGACTGAAAGACTTGGATTCCAAGTCCTTCTCATCCTTATGGTCAACATGTCCTTGTGGGAAGAGAGCATCCTAATACTGTACGGTAGTAGAACATGCTATGCAGCCTTCTTGTTAAAATTGGTGTGCTGTTTAGAAAGGCTTGTGTGGTCCATGGACCAAAAGCAGCAGGAATATAACTGTCTAGCTTGGATGTTCAATTGACAAAGTGGAGTCCTGATTCTTGTTGCTGCTAGCACAATTACTTCTGATGTTTATGTGGCAGTTATTTACTGTAAAACTAAAGGAAAAGAGGCCTAGTCCTACCAATGTGCATTTGGAAGGACTACTAAACAGGAATGTTTTTGACATAGGGAGAAGTGAGTAGCCAGATAGTACAGGTTATAGCCATTTAATGAATGCTTAGAAGCAAATCAACAAATATGCAAAGACCTTTCTATGGGGACACACTTGTAAATGGAAAATAATTAGGATTTTATTTAAAAAAAGATAGGAATTCACATTCCAAATAGGACCTACAAGTCATTAATGGAATAAGTGTTTCTTTTTAGCGGCTTTTTTTTCTTAACCATTGCGTGTTACATTTCTTAACAGTGATTCCATGCATTGGCTTCTTTGTCAGGCTATTTGTTTTTTTAACAACCATGAAGTCCTGTAAATGAATCATTTTTATGATGAAGACTTGCCTGCACACTTGGGTTAGCTGTACCTGTGATTCCCGTCCCAACTTTTCTAGCGTGATCTACTTATGCAACTGTTTTAACATGCATCAATAAACCTAATAAACACACAAAATATTAGGGAATTATAAAACAGCTAATTAACTTTGTGAATTTAAATTCCTTCCTTGCACATGAAAATTAGTGATTATATGGATTCCTGAATCAAACTTCTTTCCTTTTTCTCTTCATATGGTTTTTCACTTAAATTCAGGACATCTGTGGCATTTTTCCCTTACTTTTCTAAAAAGGATGCTGAATTCATAGTTAATAAAAAGCTCTATTTTTTGCACACTGAATCTTCTCATTTTTCATAGTCACCTATTTGTTTCACACAGTTGCAAAAAATTTATTCGCATTGTATCTTAGAGTTACACACTCATCTCAGCTTTATTCATGAGGCTGACTTCAAGCATGACTCAAGAAGTAGTTCCCTAGAATTTAAATCTAGGCTGTACCTAGTCTTGGGACAGCGATGTGAGGAAATAGGATAGGACTCTTCCTTCCTTGTGCGTGATTTAGAATTAAACACAGCAGTGATTCATGCTGAACTGAGCCTAATTATGCCACTCAGGAGGGGTGGGATGTTTGGGCAGTGATAGATGCTCCATTCCTTGAGTAAGTGAGTAAGGATCAGTGAGGCAAATTTCCCATGTCCTACTGACATCAATAATAGTGGCTACACACCCAAAGTTAGTAGTCAGCTGAAAGCATTAATGACGCATTAATCTATTGCAGGAAATTACAAAAACTTCAGGAATGGCTGTGCTCCAAGAATTTTTGTTTCCTCATTCCTTCTCATGGATTGTTTTGTTGCTTTGTCACAATTTATTTGGTGCTATGCTTATAATCACAATTAAATCAACTGCGGGGTGATCCCTGACTCAGACATCTGTATGGAAACATGGAAAGTATATTATAATGGCAAGGAATACAGATTCTATCCAGAGCCACTCAATGGAACAAAAGCATCTGTGACGGTTGGAAAGACAATTGGATTGGGGGTCCTGGCACAGCACAGGTCCCAGCTGCAGCTCTGCCACAAGCTGACATGGCACAAACATTCAACAAAGCAGAGAGACTGGGAGGCCATTCCAGATAGGAGCTACAGAAAGGAAGAGCGCTCCTCTCTAAGATGATAGCAAAAGTGCTTACCATGGACAGAGATTTGCTGTAGCAGTATTTCCAACTGTATGTTTCTTTATTGCCTCAACAGCTGTTGGGAAAACAGTACGATATGGGAAGCAAAGGTAAAGAGGGTAAATTCAGCCTCTGAATGAGCTCAATTGGAAAGATGAGTAACAGTGTGAGACAAGGGTCGGTCGGTCGGTCGGTCTGTCTGTCTGTCTATCTATCTATCTATCTATCTATCTTTATATAGATATCTCAAGAGCCATGAAGTCATGGATTAGCAATATCAAAACAGAGTAAAAATCAGTGGTCCTACTCCTTGTAAAATGTCTGTTGCTGCTCATTTCCTGAACAAGAAGTTCATAATAATCTTTATTTTTTCTTTATTTTTTATTCAGTAAGGTAATGACACACAGACAAGTTCAATGACTTCTTTTTCAAAAAGCAGTTGGTTCATAGGGAAGATGCAATTGTTTCAGCTGGTGGAAATTAAGGATTGCATGAGTTATTTGTGTAACTATTGCAGAAAAAGAAAGTACCACAATGGTTAGACTTAATAGAGGTGAACATAAAGTGCAGAAAACAATTATCCTGCTCTACTTCAGCCCTGAAGTGAAACATTACATTGAATCAGCAACCAACATTCCTGTATATAGGAGGAAAAAGTAGTTAACAGTTTTAGAATATAAAACCTTTGAAGTTGAATGTATAAGAACACCAAGAATATTCTGCTAGAATGATAACTGACAGAGAATGTGATAACTCTCCCTGGAAATATGTACAGGGACATATTTCAGAAAGAGAGAAAGACCCGTTAATCAAAGAAAAGAAAAGTAGTAATGGGCTTGGACTGTGGAAAGAAAATCTTAGATTGGATAATAGACATATCTGTCAAAGTACAAGCTCATTTAAAGGAAAAATATTCCAGCATACTTAACACTACTTCACAAGCCTCTCCATTTTTTTCATCTTACTAGTTGTAATAGCTTATTGGTTTTCTTTTCTTTTTTTTCTCCTTATTTGTTTTATTTTTCATTTAATTTATTTGCTACTTATGTATTTTATTAACTGCAGGCTCTACCTTTTGTTTGTTTGCTTAAAACCTGAGATTCCAACACAACCCCCAGCAGTCTTCACTACCACGTGGGCTGGTAGATCCAACCATACAGCTGGAGAGGTTCAGCCCAGTTGCTACGTTAACTAATCCAGTCCCCCTTCCTTCCCTCTTGGTGACAGGTTTCCCTTTGCTCAGATTGAACAGACAGCTTGATACTCGGCACCCATAAATGTCTTTATTGCTCTTAACTATCTTTAAAGAAGTATACTGGGCCCTTAATGCATAATTCTAGTAAAAGGGAAAAGAAGAGATCCATCACCCCAGCAGAAGCTTCCAAAAATCATATAGGCAAATTTGTTCCACATGATCATCTTCTGAATTTTCTTCCAGGGAGCTGCAAGAGCAGTCCCACAGAGGGTGGTAATAATTCTAAATGGTATAAAAAAAGCGGGTATAAAGGCTTCACTGGACCTCAGCCTTTCTGGTGAATCCTTATAGTGGCAGAGGTATTACTACATGCTCTTCACTTATGATGAGTACAAGGGTTCCTTTAGGTACAGACCTTGCCTAGAACGGTACTTTGTGTCCTCACCCCCAACATCAGGAGACTCTACACAGCAGAGCACAGTCTGACCTGCGAAGCTGAAAGCTGAGGGGCTAAAACTCAAATGAAGTTCTGATTTCACACTTACTTGAGATTGTCCCACACCTTTCTAATTACAAAACTTCTTACTGTAAAGACATAATCTTGTGGGCTTCAATGGGTGGTGTACTAGGCTCTATTGCTCTACAGCACAGTACCTTGGCTATCTAAGAATAACATAAAGATAATGATATTACTAAGGCGTCTGGGAAAATGAGTTTACCAGTCTGGATAGCACAGAGGAGTCTGGAAGCCATAGGAACGTATGGCAAATTATAGTAAATACTGGTGTTTAATGATGTCCCAGTTCTGGAATAGGCTCTTAAACTACTCAGTTCCCAGCATCTGCTAATACACAAAAGAAATAAACAGGGAAAATTATAATGGGCATGTCAGCATATTTATACCGTCTCCTCTGGCTAGTAGGAGCTTTCAAGCAAACTTTAAAATTACTGCACTATCAAAGCTGGATCAGTGTTGAAACAGATTTTTCACTGTTATTTTTCAGGACAAACTGAACCTCTTCCCTAACTGTAAAATTAATAAGGAAGGTAGTACTGAAGGAATCTGCTGTGTGCTGGGGCTGCTGACATGAGTGGAAAAAAATTATTGCAATATTGCAAGCAGAAGAAATTATATGAGAAAACCGATTTTGTAACTACAAAGAACTAAATGCCAAGTGAACATGGCTGAATTCTTAATTGCTTCTCAAAAAGTTTGTTCACTAGACAATAAATTACAGTAAAGCCTTCAGAAAAAAAAGTCTGCTATGAAAGAAGATTAATTCTCTCCTAATAAAAGCTGTATTTCATTATAAATCTGTAAGTTTTGTAAAGTCCAAACTTCAGTCCTAAATAAATCAGGAATATCTAGCATTAGAGATTAAAATCTAGAGCTTTTTTATAAACTTATGTGTTACAAATAGCTTTTAAAAAATTTGATATATGGGCTGAATTACCTACCAATCATTCAACATTAGGTAGTTCATAGGTCATCTCAGATGTAACAGATGTCAAGTTTTGTTTTTTTTAAATTTTGTGGTGAAAGCAAGGCAGCTTCAGAGCAGACACAGTGACAGCAGACACAGACTAGCCTTTGTCTCTGTCTTCACCATCCAGGTCTCACAGGCTTCTCTATCTAGAAGCAGGATTCAAGGAGAATAATACGCAGCAGTGAATTAAGATCAATTACTTGGCCCATACCAATCCCCAAGCTGCATTCAAGGAAGCCTAAATTAATGATTCCTTCAAGGCTGCTTTCTATCATCTTAGAAAGTTCATAGACATCAAGAGATTTCCTTGATGACTTGAGAAAGCAAATATTGCACCCATCTTCAAAAAAGGCCAGTCACTCCAGGGTCCATGATTGAGGGGAGGCAGAGGATGCTAATCACCTTAATTTCAGTGAGGGTTTCAACATGGACTACACAACACTCTTGTATCCAAGTTAGAACAATACTATTCCAGTGCGTGAACAACTAGATGGGCAAAAGCTGGTTGGATGACTGGGCTTAGGGAGTCATGGTTAATTGGTCTTAATTTACCTGAAGGCCATAACATGTGGAGCAGCAAATACTCTGGAACTATTCTGCATAACATCAATTAACTGGGCAGAATTCAGTGTAGGGCCCACCACGATAACTTGATGTTGGAGCACTTGTCCCATGAGGAGAGGTTGAGGGAGCTGGGCTTGCTCAGCCTGGAGAAGACAGCTTCAGGGGGACTAAGCGGTGGTGTGCTACCACACACTGGGAGGTATATTACTTTAATATCCACGTTGAGTATTTAATTTTATTTTAACTTAATAATTGTAAGGATTTTATCATCTAAATGCCTTAACTTTAGAACATGCAGTTAAAAAAAAGAGGGGAAGAAAGTTGTAAAACTAATGACAGAAAATTCTACTCATTTTATCCAAAAAACCGAGGGCTTTTTCGTATGTTAATTAATTGGATTAGAATGTGAATGGGGTAAGTAATAATACTGTTTTGACAGTGAGTGATAAGGAGATTTTGATAAAATATTTATGAGATTGTGGTTTTTGACACCAATGACTGTGACTGAATATTTTTAAGGTCATCATGACACTGAAGAATTTTGACAAGATATTTATGAAGGCAATGTGATCCTAAAGATGGATGTAGATATGGAAGTGATGTAAATTAGACAAATTCATGAAAGGCAAATAGATCAAGGGCTATTAAGCACAAAGATATCAGTTGTAACTCAAGGAGTAAGACAGCTTAAACCTGGGAAGTTTTACCAGAGAAATACCACTACCTGCTTTAAGGACCGTAGAATGATTACAGATTAGATATAAGGAAGAAATTCTTTTCTGTGAGGGTGGTGAAGCACTGGAACAGGCTGCCCAGAGAAGTTGTGGATGCCTTATTCCTGGAAGTGTTAAAGACCAGGCTGGGTAGGGCTTTGAGCAACCTGGGAGGTGTCACTGCCAGGGGGGTTAGAACTTGATGATCTTTAAGGTCCCTTCCAACCCAAACCATTCTATGATTCAGTGAAGAGAGGATATTATATCAACTGGAACTTTGGTCTGACCTAATATGTACATTCCAAGACATAAGATACAAAGGTACCCTGTTCTGAGATAATATAACTACCTCGAAACCTAAATGAAGATGTGGATTAGGTAATGAAGGTAACAAGCAATTCCTCTTTAGAGCTTTCCTCAAAATGTTCCTTCTAAAATCTGACAAAAATTTTCTTTGGTCAAGCCAAAAAAATTTGAGCTCTGACACTGCTAATAAGTTGATAACAAGATTTTGCCTTGCAATTTTTTTTTTAATTTTATTTTTAATTTCAGATATAGAAATGCCAGCTCTTTCTCTTCTTTCATGTAGCAATTAAAACGTGACTGGCCAGAACTGCAGCCTAAACTATGGAAAATATTAAACTGAAAAATATCAAAATAAGATTTTTTTTTTATTTCAATAAATACTTTAGTGGAGACTTTTCACCTCTTTTAGATATCAGGATGCCAATAATGCCATTAAAATTTTGAATCTAAGAAACTTATTTTAGTTTCTAAAAGAAAAGAAAACATTCTCTGAATTTGATCTTTGGTCTTTCTTAGTACTGTGAACATTTTTTTTTAATAATCAACCAATAGTTTTAAGGAAAGAAATGACACACTAGTGATGATATTTATTGCAATTGAAAGTGCTTGCCTCAAAGAAAGATAATTGTGTGCAAAAAATCATGAACTTTTGGCTGTGATAAGAAAGTGAAGATGAGGTATATGAAGAGATTAATTAATGTGTCCAGAAAGCAATGGGGAAGGATGGATTTTAAAATCTTCACTTCTAGTGTGGTGGGTTGCCCTGGTGAAGTTATGATTAGCATCTTGACCCTACTGAAATTAATAACAAAGACAATTCAAATAAAGAATAGATTTCAGCCTTATTGTGATGTCCTAATGTCTATGCTGTTGGCACAGACAAGTATTGTTGGCAATATGTATACTTGTCCCAGTAATGGCAATTCATCGCAGAGTAATGTGTTCATGTAAAGGATCCTGGGACTAAAACAGCCTCACTGTATTAGCACATCATTGTAACTGAGCACTGAAACCATGCTAGGAGGGCTATGGCAAATCATATGGACTTCTCTCAGT
Source organism: Limnodromus scolopaceus (assembly GCA_028565335.1). Classification (NCBI taxonomy): domain Eukaryota; kingdom Metazoa; phylum Chordata; class Aves; order Charadriiformes; family Scolopacidae; genus Limnodromus; species Limnodromus scolopaceus. Next base: position 23,200,299 of record JAOXNO010000001.1, read on the forward strand.
CTGAAGTTACAAAAAATAAGGTTCTATGCATTGCATCCCAATATTCAGTTTGCTCATGCCTTACATGTGAACTCTTAACTGCCATATTCATTTTTACAAACACTTCAAATCTCTTTTAACTGCAGTGAAAACTCTAAATAAATAAGTAATTAGTAAACAAATAAATAGAGTTCTTTCTTTAAGGACATGAAATTCTCTCCTAGAAAAATATGCCACACAGACAGAAAAGATACATATGTCCTGGAGGACTATTCTTCTATGGCAATAATTATTATTTCAAAGTAATACCTTGATAATGAAGACAAAGGTAAATATTGCAATATCGTACATATAAATGGAACAAAAGTACTAACTTATTTGTATCCTTGAGATAGCAAACAGCAACCAGGGAGGGATGACAAGACAATTCAGGAACTAAGGCACAAGCCTCTAAAAGATTAATCTTGTCCACCTTCAGGCATTTAAAAGTTAGGTGTATAGTCTAGCAAACTGTCTAGGCTTTAGATCCAGGAAAAAAATCCTTGTGTCTCTGTCACAGACACATCTATTTTAGATTGGCATCAATCATCTTCTAGCTAAAGTTAGAAGAGATGAATCTCAACCTTCTTGTGCAACTTTAGGGAATTCTTTGGTATTTGCTCATATTGGATTTAGAGCTATACAGTCAGGATAAGATACATTTTGTCTTAAAAGATCAGGGTAAAATATGTTAAAATGTATGAAATATTAATATAAATATACCAATACTTCCAAGTGGAAATGGGAGCTGTTGTTAGCACAATCCTGGCCTGTGCCAGCAGATCCAAATGCAAGAATAAAATTAGTATCAGAGGATGTGATGGTACTAGCTGTGATTTCAACACTTTTGTAGTTACACAAATGCAAAAGGAGTGAACTCTTCTAAGGTAAAAAATAAAATCCTTGCACTCATAACAGGCTACCCAGCTCTTATACTCCCTAAGGAAATATGAAGTTGATGGATGATGTAGATTTTTGATGACAGATGAATTGCTTACATTTTCATTCTAGATTATGCTTCCTAAGTAAATGAGTAATGTCACTGACTTGTCTCATCAATCCTGGCAGTGTGATGGAACTGGCCACAGCAGGAATTAACTTGTTGAAATTTTGAAATTTTAAAGATACACCTGAAACAGGTTGTGCCCTGAGATATGAAACTCCCACTGAATTCTGTGATAGCTGCTTCTGTGCTATGAGGAAAGAATTTTCCCAAGAAAAAAGATTTTTTATGAATTGTCTGTGAAGACATAAGTTAATTAACCTGTGTCTTTTGTATATCTTTTCACCGTGTGATATGATCAGAGAGTATCTAATTCAGAAGAGTGTTAGAAAGCAGAAACAGGTCTGAGAAAGTGTAGATACGGTGCATACTAGTGCTTTCTTTTCATCTTCTCTTGATCTCAGTGTTCTCCTGGATTTAATTTTAATAATCAAGACATGATCACCAGAAATCTGAAGAGATTAATTCACAGGCATGTTCTAGAGCAGACCTTCTCATTAGCTTGTTTCTAGGTACATCATATATTCACTCTTTCAGAAGAAGCAAAACAAAGAAAAACACCCCAAGTAATCAAAACTAAACTATACAGCGAAGAAAGTCTCCCAATACTTTCTTTTGACCAGCTGAAGACTAGTTCATAAAGAACTCGCAATTTGTGCCCATTGACTCTTGCCTGTCACTGGGCACCACTGAAAAGAGCCTGGCTCCATCTTTTTTACACCCTCCATTCAGGTTTTTATACACATTCATGAGTTTCCCCCTGAGCTTTTTCTTCTCCAGGCTAAACAGCCCCAGCTCTCTCAGCCTTTCCTTATGTAAGAGATGCTCCAAGCCTTAATCACTGAAGTCTCTCCTGTAGCTTGATGTCTCTCTGGTACAGTACAGCAGCCATTAAGTAATCTTGTGCTTAAAAACAGTCCCCAGACTCTGAAAAAGGGAAAGAAGTCCTCTAAAGAAAGCACTGGCATCATGACCTGATGGTTTGAATCAATACAAGGCAAGACGAAAAATTCTTTAGTCTTTTAGGGAACGCTCTCCCATGCACTCACATTATAAAGCTCTCCTATATATTACAGTCAAGCAATACATGTCATATAAGCCTCTGTTACTACTATTATCTGTGCAGTTTATCTTTCAACTATTGGCTGGTTTTAAGTACATGGGATTTCATCTAAAAAGGTGAAAGTACATGAGTACTTTCATTTCTCTTTTTATTTTTCTTTCCTTCTTACTTTTGTATCTGTTCCATTCCATCATCTGACTGTTTACTATAAAATATTCCCAAATATTCCCTCTCTTATTTTACACAATCGTCTCAGAATGTCTCCAGTCTTCAACGTCACACTTCCATCTCCATTTGCTGTTAGCAGTTTCCCTTAATTGCATTTTGCAAAAGAAAATGAGGGCTTCTTTTCCTTTTTTTTTTTTTTTTTTTCATGAAATGCAAGCAATCTACATGTTTCCCCAGGATCTACTCTTTATGACTCTTAACAGCCAGGATGCTGGATAAGGACAAAAATCAAAGGCTGCATTATGCCATATAATCCTTAACATCATGAACACTGATGTAGATGATAATTTTTGTCTGACCAATAACTAGTTGAACCATGATCCAGCTGGGGCTATAAAAGTAAACCTAAATAAAAAGGATTTCACATCTTCCATTAAATTAAAGCTCTCAAAATGAAAATCCTAGGACTTGGGGTCATTATATGAATACTTGATACTCTCTGAAGGAGTCAGAGTTTATAAACTAATGAATGAGACATAAATACTATACACTAGTTTAATCTGTGGCAATTAATCTTCCTCCAGTATTTTTCATGCTCTTTAATATGAAACTGTACCCATGTTATTTAGTCTGAATCCTTAAAGTTCAGAAGCATTTCTCAGCATGATTAAACTGTGAAATGTGTTTGACACTAATTGCTTCTGACAACTTCCATTAGATGCGTATTTGCAAATACATTTTATAACTCCTTAATGATGAGAATTTTTTGTTATCTTTTGAACTTTTGGACTTTGTTGTGAGCAACAAGGAAAAGACACTTTTATTTTAACTGTTTAAGTGCCATGCAAGAGAACAAGTCATGATTATAAACTACTGCTACCAAAGGCAGCAGTACAGGTCAAGCAGAGTGTGCTGGTTGATTGTATACATTGATGCTAACTAGACTACAAGAAGCAGGAAGAAATGACATCTATGTTTTCACAAAAGACTGTTTAAAGACTTGCTCAGAGTCTAGAAATCCCATTTTTAATCTTGTACATGTAAGATAAACTGTTTTGCTGGTTTGCTACTAGTTAGAAAACTAATAATTCAGAACACATTATATTATGATTTCTCATGAAATGATTACATACCTTTTGTAAGATGATGCAGCAGACTACAGAATGCATTATGGTAAACATGCACTGCAATTAAATCACCAGACGCTATTTCTCAAATGAAGCAATCATGCACTTTATTTTTTGAAAGGGAATTTTCGTACTTTCCTAATCTCCTGAACTGGTCCTGTAGAAGACTACATGGTACAGTTACTTTATGACCTCCTCATATTTAACAGTTATGGTTTGTTAACATAAAGTATAAAGAATTAAAAAAATGCCAACAGTTATCTCCCAACAAAATTTAAAAATTAACTAGTAAAAGCAGACAAGAGGTAAAAAAATGGGAGAATAATAATTGATATTTAAATTATTTTAGTTAAAGCTGAGGAAAAAAAAAGTCAACATTTGAGATAGAAATAATGAATAGCCCTTTTCAGGTCCTTTTCTCTCTTCTTTGGCTCTAGACAACTTTGATTAAATCCCTTACTTTTACATGACATTCTGTAATTGAGGTACATCTTATTGAGTTATTTCCCCTAAATCAGGAAGTTCCTGTTTTCACGAAGACTTGGTTCGATATCTAGTGCAGTCCACTTCCTTACTCACAGAACTACGAGTCATATCTCTTTACTGTGATGAAGGAATGGAGTGTCCATCATCACAACTCCTGTTGAAGCTAAATTGCTCTACAAAGTAAAGATCATTATATAAAAAGTATTGGTGCCAAAAGAAAGCAAAGTGAACCCGTTTGTCAATGTGCACATTATGAACCCAGTTAAAACAAAATGAGTATCCTTGCCTCCTAATTTTCAGAGGCTTTTTGCTAGGTCATATCAAAACTAATTTTCTTTGGAACAAGCAAAGATAACCCTCAATGTAGAGAAATCTATTTCAATTCCAAGGTTCAAGTCCTATCTATAGATACCTAGGCTATTCAAATAAAGTGAAGATTTCAACGGGAAAGATTTATTTCCCTTCCTCTGCACAGGCAATCTTGAAGTAAGTAGCAACCGTAATGAACTTGATGAAAAGATATTTCATACCCCCATTATGCTCTCATTTTCTATGGCTTTGCAATCACTATATAGAGGAACATAAGTTAATGTTAATATAATGCTAACACTAATACCAGAATCTACTTGAAACTACTTTTCACTTTTAGACTTTCATTAAATAAGTCTTTAACATTTTGGATAAAATGTTAATGTCATCACCACTAAAATGTTTTGTCCTATATGAATCTGAATTTATAGTGTATAGATGTGAATTTTCCAAATGGCCAGTGTCTGATCACTGATTCTAGAATAAAATTTTGTTGAGTAGAGAAGGTTTTCTGTGGGTACCTCTTCAGGAAGCCTGATCCAGAATGGTAGTGGTTGGAAGGGACCTCTGGAGATCATCTAGTCCAACCCCCTGATAAACAAGAACTAGTGAAGCCCAAATTATTTATTTAGATTCTCTTTTTCTGTCTAATTGGATCGCAATATCCACATGCTCCTTCCTCTAAGATTTTTTCTAAACCCCCCACTTATTCTCACATGGTATTTCGACACCCTCCTTCAACCCAGACTTAGTTTCTCTTCCTCCTGTATTCCTGACCCTTATAATTTATTTCATTTTCATGTTTGTCTTTGTTTCAGCAAAGAAGTAAAGAAATATGGTACAGCTCCTCTTGAGAACTGTATGAGCTAACTAGTCTGCTGGTATTGACAAAGATCACCAACCATCCACCCACTAATGAATAAAAGCTGAGTTCTTTGGACCATTTCTTCATATAAACATTAATATAATCTTTTCTTTCTAGCTAGGTTTTATGAAATCCGTAGGAACTTGTATCTCTGAAACTTATACACTAGTTAGATTTATTTGAAATGGAAAATATATCAAGTGTCAGACAAACAGATACTAGTAACACAATCAGACTAAACTAGTTTATGTCTTACACATAAACTAGCAACACATGGGCAATCAGGCTAAAAAAACCCAAACCCCACCAACAAAAAACCCGCAAACAAACACAAAACCTCCACAAAACAAGCCCCACCCTCCCACTCCCTGAATTCCCTGCCTCCTAATTGTCTTCTTAAGACAGTTAGAAGTCAACTTAGCAAGACATGAGAGGTTTTGAAAATTGTCATGTATCTAGAGAAAATAATTTCTGTGGTTGTTTCAACACAATGGAATCACCAAAATACAAAAGATTGTTTAGAAGATTCCCATGGGATATGACCCTGGAGGCAAGAGGTGCCCAAAAAAGCTGGTTAATACTCAAGTATCACCTCCTATGAACAAGGAGCTGGCTGTCTTATGTTTGAGTTGGACAAAACTCAGACATAAAAAGGAATATACAGAAGGAAGAGACCAGAGGGAAAGTGTGGAGCAAGGAAAATATACTGTTGATGGAAGATGATCAAGCTGAGAATACTCAAGCAAACTGGATATATGTAAGTCTATAGGCCCTGATGGGGTGCACTCATGAATGCAGAGGGAGGTGGCTGATGTTACTGTGGGGACATTCCTGATAATCTTTGACCAATCATGGTGATTGGGAGAGGTGCTTGAGACTGGAGGAAAGCAAATGTCACTCCTATCTTCAAAAAGGGCCGGAGGAGGACCCAGGAAACTACAGGCTGGTCAGTCTCACCTCAGCCTCTGTGAAGCTGATGAAGCAACTAATCCTGCAAACCACTTCCAGGCACATGAAGGACAAAAACATACTCAGGAGTAGTCAGCATAGATTCATAGAAGGATACATGCGAATGTGTACAAATATCTGAAGGGAGGTTGTAAAGGAGGTGGACCCAGGCTCTTTTCAGTGGTGCCCACTGACAGGACCAGAGGCAATGGGCACAAACTGAAACACAGCAGGTTCCCTATGAACATCAGAAAACACTTTTTCACTGTGAGGGTGACTGAGCACTGGCACAGGTTGCCCAGGGAAGTTGTGGAGTCCTCATCCTTGGAGATACATAAAAGCTATCTGGACATGGCCCTAGGCAATCGACTCTAGATGATGCTGTTTGAGCACAGGAGTTGGCTGAGACGACCTCCAGAGATCCTTTCTATCCTCAACTATTCTGGGATTTCTGAACACATTCACAAAGAATGACTAACTGCTTTCTAGCTAGACTGATATTTTTTCACTTGGTGCATGAAAGAGTTTCTTTAGCTGAGCTATGATTATGCATGCATTGTAGAAGTGATGTTTAATAAGAGGAATTTAGGGGATTATTTTCTTGCTGTAAAAATAGAATCTTCATTGCTATATATTGCACACAGTTCTTAATTGGCACCGAGAGATGGAAATACACAGTCAATGCAACATTATCTATAGGCTGAAACAAAGCATATTATTTGACATATGCAATTGCAAGAGTGGAAACCACTTATTAATGACTACCATGTGATAGCCCCTCAGCAACAGAAATACACCATATTAGTAGCTGCATCTTGCTTACCAAACAGAATTCTTATTAAACCATTGTTAACAGATGCTTTGGGATCCACATAAAGAGGAGGAAAGATATGATGTAATACAGTCAAAAAATATGCAATTAAGCATCTACTATTGAAGAGAAAGTATCACTAGCACAAAAATATTAGTTTTCCAGACAGATTTCCATACTTAAAATTTTCATTAATACCTTACTGTCAAACCATACGAACTTTGTAAACTACACTCAGTACTTGTGTGCATAGTTATATATTTGGTGAAAATGCAAGACAGTCTGGCTTGTATGATCAGGCATTTACCTTTATCTCATGTGCAGAATTTTTATCAAGCAATCCAGAAAAACTAATCTAAAAATCTGTAAACCAGAATAGTAAATGTCACTGTGGGCTTTGAAATACCTGTCTAGTAAAAGATCATGAATGTTCCTTTCTATCAGTGACTGTGCTTAAGCATAATTTATAAGCAAAGCGCTAACGTCGTCTCCCTTCTCAACATGGAGCCTCAAAGGTGACGGCAACTACCATCTCTTTCATTTTGTGGGCCTCAGCAAGATATAGTTCCTCTGGGAACCTCCTAACTTTATTTTTTATTTTTAGTTTCCACTGTTTCTAAGAGACTGTTTTGTACTGCTCTCTTGTTTTTCACTCCATTATATGCTGTCCAAAAGCGGTAAACAAACTTCTGTCTTTTTGCTGGTTGTTTCTTTGTGAGCCACTCTGGCATTTCCCCTCTGCCTTGTTTCTCCTGTTTATGTCCAGTCATTTTTACCCCACTCCTCTTCCTTCACCATCCTTTTTCTCCTTTAAGCCATGTTTGTTGGTTTGGGGTTTGTTTTCAAATTTTTTCGCCAGTTTTTTTTCCCCCACATTTCTTCTTTTGTTATTACAATTCTCTTTACTATTTCCTTCTCTTCAATGATTTGAAGCTGTAGTTGTGTTGCCCCTTTATCAGTCTTCCTGGAATACTCTTTGTCAGTTGACTTCCTTGTTTTCTTCCACCCTTATTATCAAACAGAAGAATTAACATAACAGACCACCATGTATATCCATCCTCTTCTTGTCTCTTATTTTTGACGTCTTTATTTGAGAAGACAAGGAGCTCCATGTCAGTGCATTCTTGCCTTTGTTAAGAATATGCCTTTTCAAGTAATAGCAAGTCTGACAGCCTGCCATAAAATAATCAATCAGATCTAACCTCCTACAGATATATATTTATTATTCAAATAGAAATAGTGCTCAAAGGCCCTGAATCCTCAGTCTTGATTATACTGATCTGACTTTTAGGCTAGACAGTCTAAAAATACAGTCCTGGTCCCTTCTATGAAGGCCCATAAAGATGAGCATCACAGGAAAGCAAAGCACATGGAAACATATTACAGGCAAATATAAAAGCATATACTTATATGATCAGGGTCAGTCTGAAATAAAAGTTGAAGATAACAGACTTTGTTAGCAGTCAGACTTTCAGAGACACCTTGTGCTACAGAGAGGAGGCGGAACTCTCAGCAGAGGAAGCAACCAGAAGAAAAGCCCTTTAACACTTTTTATACAATGTCAAGTACTTGTGGTTCTTATGTTCCTACCTCAGCCTGCTTCAAACTGCAACTTCAAACAGTAGATAACCATTAAAGAGCAGGCTATTTGTTACTGTGCGACATAAAGTGCCAATACTTCCACTTCTCTAATTTTCTAAGTAAGGACTCCCCATTCAAACACTACTGTAAGAAAGGACATGGCCAGTGATACTAGCACTAGTAAAAATAATAGTGTACCGCCTAGAACTAGGACACATCATGGTAGGCACTCTACCAAAAATGGCGGGAAAAAAGATGTTTCCTGATCCCAAAAATATTACTCTAAACATGAAGGGCTGATAGTCAGAAATTAAAAGAAAAACAGAAAGAGAGAAATAATAAAGCCCAAATTAATAGGTAGTAGAATAAAACAACAACTCTTTGCTGAGAGAATACAGCAAATTCGCTTTCTGGATGTATAATCTCATAAAACTAACTGGTCAGAGGTGAAAATCAGTCTCTTGGTGATGGATAATAATTTTCAGGGTTTATTTTCTTATTTATTTCTTTTATTTGTGACTAAGAAACAGGGGCTTCTCTCCTTCAAAACACAAAGCTACATTTTACATGGGATGACCTGATGAAATACATCCCAGAATCCTGAAAGAACTGGCTGATGAAGCTGCAAAGCCACTTTCCATGATATTTGAAAAGTCATGGCAGTCAGGTGAAGTCCCTGCAGACTGGAAGAAAGGAAACA
>JAOXNO010000001.1:23209477-23227302 GCA_028565335.1 Limnodromus scolopaceus
AGGGTGGTGGAGCACTGGAACAGGTTGCCCAGGGAGGTGGTTGAGGTCCCTTCCCTGGAGACATTCAAGGTGAGGCTTGACGAGGCCCTGGGCAACCTGGTGTAGTTGGGGGTGTCCCTGTGACTGTGGGGCTGTCAGACTAGATGACCTTTGAAGGTCCCTTCCGGCCCAGATGATTCTATGATTCTATGATTTTTAAATCATAATATTCCAAATGTTTTTGCAGGTTAATATAGAATTGCCCCTTCTCTTTCTGTCACAGCCTTGCTTCTGTCACATCTGCATTTATCCTAGCAGTTTTGCTGTGTTATGTTGTTTGTGTGACAGACAGGCATATGTCCCAGCTGTCAAAGATATGCTAGTTACACTGCTTCAGAAGGTAGCAAAGTTCCTTCAAGCAAATATTGCACCCGAGTTAGCCAAAACTCCTCAAGGATCCACTACCATATGTGTTTAAAGGTAGACATGGCTCTTCAGGGCATGCTCTAGCGCCCAAGATTATTGGTTTGTGGTGGCGTGTTGCGTGTGGGGTTGTGGGTGTGGGATTTAGTTGGTGGGTGCTTTTTTTGTGTGGTTTTTCTGTTTTTTTGTGGTTTTTGTTTTGTTTTGTTTTGTTTTGGGTTGTGGGTGTGTTTTTGTGTCTGGGTGGTTTTTTGGTGGGTTTTTTTTTGTTTTGTTTTGGGTTTTTTTGTTGTTTGTTTTTTTTTTTTTTTTAATGTGGTTGGACTCGATGATCTCAGAGGTCCCTTCCAACCACTAAGATTCTCTGTGTGTGAGTGTGTGTGTATACATGTGACTCTTAAGGGTTTTATTATCAGGTTTTTGTGATTTCTCAGAAATTGGCTGGTGCTGTTCTATTCCTTTTTGTTATTTGTGCAGTGTTGGTCTGTCTCACACAGACACTGTTTAGTAATCTTCCTTTAGTATGAAAAGAAAAGAAAAGAATATGTACTTTCATGCCTTTATTACTGACCAGCAGACGTATTGTAAACTGCATCTGTCTTATATATAAATAAATAATAATTTAAAAAATTATCCAAGTAATACTTAACAAGAAAATTAGTCTAATTACATTCTTCCACATAGTACATCCAGCTAATCAAAATTACATTGCTATACTGTAGAAAATTAGGTCTGTAATGTAAAACAAAACAAAAATTACTGAGGAGGAAATCCTGCCTTCTCCAGCTCAGTTTTGATTAGGAGTGCCAAGACTTTATGTGGATTGTCATTAGGATATTTCTAGACAATTCCAAACTGAAATTAGCATGTACATAGTACGATCAGATACTGAAAAAAGACCATATATAACACAACCTGGAGGAGTTTGTGAGATACAGAGGATATTTCTGGAAAGAGGGATAGACAGTATGCCTCTACAGTTTTTTTCAGATTTGATCGCTAGACCCTCAGTCTCTACATTTTGGGTGTCAGTATTTGCAATAGTGTAATCCAGGTTGCCAATGCATCACTTCCAAAGACTTCTGAGATTTCATTAAGTACTGTTTTATTGGTATATGTATGGTAAAACTGCAAAGAGATAAATGAGGAAAAATAGAAGGACAGAAGATAAAAGAAAGAGCAATGAGCATGAAAACATTTCTTAAATTTGTGCTGCCGATTCTGTCCCAATCTCCGATGGATTCCTTTTCTTAGCTCACCCTAGGGCAACTGGAATTTATACTTGCTCTGTAATCTGAAATCCTGTGCATTTTTCTGTACCTATCTGACACAGAAATGTTGAAGCAGGTATTTGCTATTTAGCCAGAAGTAGGAATTTGAGGAATTAACGCTACAAAGAAGCAGAGAACAAAAGAAAGATACGGCAAAAAAGGACTACACTAGCATCTAGTGTTAATTCTTCAATACTATACAATAATTATTTAGATAGCACTTTTGATATGCAAGCATCCTAAGATGCCTTAAAATAAAATCAGTAAAACTAGCCACAGCAATACAGGGTAAAATTAAAGGGAAAACTTCAGACCAAACTAACCCTATGAGAAAATGAGCTTGAAGATTTCTGAAGCAAATGGAAACTCAGCTTCCAGAAATGAAAGAAGACCTTAAAAAGACTTTTGAGAGGTATTGTTGTTGAGGCATACCTGTATGTAACATGTAGGTGAAAATATGGGTCTAACAGGGATAATGCATAAGCCGTAAAGGCGCACTATAAAATCAACCTGAAAAATAGCTTGGAGACAAGAAAGCAATATGGCAAAAACCCTGATTAGTCAATCATTGTTTACTGACAGTGTCTCTTCTCCAAAATCAAAGCATTATATCTCAGTCTGTAGTGTGTTTGGTTTTTTGTTGTTTGTTTGGTTGGTTTTTTCCTTTTATCTCAGCTCTGTCTCCTATAGATATTAACAGTTAAAATATTTCTTGGGTGTTTAATCTTAGTATTGCAAAGACACAACCAGTCAATGCATAACTATTTTGCTGTCAGTACTATTATCTCAGCTAACAGGTGGAAAAGTGACTTGCCAGGAAAATAATTGCATTTAAATAGTGAAAAAAAAAAAAAAAAGGAAAGAAGAAGAAGAATTAAAATTTCTGGCTGGATGGCTGGATGGCTGTATTTTAAATTTTAAGGATGACTTTTTTAAAAAAAATTCTGTCGCCACCTAATTTGTTCTATTCCCTGTTATATTTGAATAGCAAAGTTTTCAGTCTTAAAATATAAATCATCATTGCTTAAAGCACTAAGTATTAGTTCTGTACAAACTGACAAGCAGTCTCTGTCTGCTGTTCATAGTCATATTGTATTATTCCAAAGGGAAAAGAAACTAAAGGTTTGGCACAATATGCCCTATTGTTTTTAATGTAGTCACTTGTATGCAACTGTACTTGAATGGTGTTATTTTATATCCATTGTAACAGAAGGAAACAACATTGCAGCATGACCTTATGAAAGTATTTCTCAAGTTTATAAAATTCATTAATCAACCACCTTCTCTTTGAAATCACACTGTAAACTAATTTATTAGTCTTTCTGTTATAGTCACATATGCTAAACTCAGCTGTCACAGATGCTTCCACTGCCTAGTCTGATAACTGTTCTGTGTCACAACATGACCTTCTTTCTCCAAAGAACCAAAGCATGCTAATTAGATCTATGAAAGGGAAAGAAATCTTCACTGTAAAAGCCTGTACTTTTTCTCTCTGTCTGCAAATTTAACATAGCCTATGTGTGTGTATTCTTGTTAAACATGTTGCATAAACCTCATCATTTTCATAAAAATTGTTGTTTAATCACCAATAAACATATGTAGGTGTTTTGCTTTGTTTTAACACTATGCTGCATGCATATTCTTTCCCTCAGAATTCAGTATCACATTGTCATGGTTTTCACTTTTTGAAATTGATGTATTTGTCATTTTACACTAAAAAACAGCTAATATTAATGAATTTGCAATAAACTAGCTTGAAATGACAATGACACCTGAATGGGTTGTAATTGGCATGTACAAATGTCTTCTCCAAAAATGGCAAATTCTACAAGATTGAGATATTGATCATTAGCACAATGATCCATGTCACAAGCACCTCAGTTTATCATAATCTCATTTCCTTAATGACATAAGTAAGCATTTTAATTCAGGAGATACTGCAATAAATCAGCACAATACTGCATCTGAATGCTAGCAGAAAGAACATTACTTTGCTGGATGAAAAGGAAAAATATTTTCAGCAAACACTATGAGAACCACAGAAAACTGTGTCATGATCTTGATAACATGGTTACTAAATTAACCCTTAAATTACCTACCCTAGCCAAGGAAATTTCCCTGGTGCTAGAACCCAAAGGACAGTGACGTATTTTATATAAATCAGTAATTGAACAAAATAAAGACAATAGCTCAAAAAAAAGTTATTGAGACTACATGCACTTGCAATCACTGCCAGGGTGAGAGTTTAGCTTGGACATTTCTGTAAAATAAAACCACATAGTTTCAAGGACCCTAACACAGAGAAAGGATTTGAATCAGGGTTTCCAACGTCCTGGTTAATTGCCCTATAATTTTAGCTATTGAGAAAGAAAAACAGAGATTGTTTTACTTATCCTTTCATCATTTCATTTGGCCTTTAGGAGACCATCTTGAAAATACCATGTGTTTAGAAAATCTAAATAATTTTGAGTTCTGCAAATACAGTAGAAATGCCCCCTATACTTTTGGGAGATTACACAGTTATTTAAAGTTTAAATATAAAGAAATTAATGAAATTTAATAACTGCTATATTTTTTCTATTAATTAACTAAAGATGACCTGCTGAGGTTGTAATTTCAGTACATTGCACTTAAAAATATAATAGCTATTTATTTACATTGCCTTGATTAGCATTATAACTGAGACTGGCAGCAATATTCCAAGTGGATGTTTAGTCATATTTGACATCTAAATAACACAATTCTTTTATTTAATTTGCCAAACTTTCTGTCATATAAATTTCTTTCACAATATGGTAGTGCAGATTATCCTTTGCTTGTTTGGATGGGGTTTTTTTTTGAGGTCATGTGTGGATGAAATTTCTAGCTTTTAATGTCTATTGCTATTTATTCTTATTAAATTCTTATTAAGAGCTTAATAAGACTATTGAAATGATAAAACAACAGTAGCAAGTGTAAAACAATCAGAAACAAAACACAAAACCTTTTGTAAAGATGAATTATATTGTACTCCCAGACTGCTGCTCCCTTAAATTAAAAAGTCTACTGAAAATCAAAGAAATCCAGTTTAACTGACAGTCCCCTCTATGCACCTTTTTAACCTCCTTGTAGACCAACTGGCAGCAGAGTTGAATTCACTCTGTCTGGCTGTAGAAGTCTACCCATAGCATGAAATTAAGAGGCCAGACAGCCTACAAAAGAGGCTATCTAGAGGAGATTTAGGTCACCTGAAGTTTGAAGCATGTTGTCTCTTCCCCTTGATGACTAGGCTCTTTGATCATTTGTTGCAGTTAAATGTCTACATTTAGATAAGGTGAAATTGGGCCAAAGAGCTACCTAAGTATTTATGGAATAAGTAGTTATGGATACTTCTTTGGAAAATCTGCCTGAAGGTCTTCAAGAATTACCATCAAATAATATGTTGACTACTGACAACGTCCCTCAGAATGTTTCTTAGAAAAAGTCTTTCCTGCCTTACAGTCCTCTGCAGTCCAAAAAGTTATAAAATATAATTGCATCTCTGTTTATAACAAAGACCAGAGATTTGATAAGTGATTTCTGCATGGTTAGGAAATGGGGGGATATCAAGTAAGAATAATTGAGAAACAATCAGCATACTCACAAAGATGCCCGAGATCTTGTTCCCCAGGAGCTGGATATGTACAGTCAGCATTAAGAAAGACCTCTCTCTTTTACAGTTCTTAAAAGTCTGCCTTTTGTCAAGCAAGTCTGTTTCCTTTCCTGAAGTGGTTTCCCTTGCTCCAGCTATATTTTCATATGCAGCCCAAACCCATTGACTTTTCCTTTTCAAATTTTAAACTTAACTTTCCATTAATTTGCTGTGGTCACATGTGCAAACCAAGTGAGATTAAGCCATTTAACCCATAATAGTTTATTTGTTATAAGCACACAAACAAGTTAATTACAAAAATTACAAATTACAAAATTGCAGTTTGGTAGGTAGGCTATAATAACAGGTTGTAATGGTGTGTTGCAGGAAAAACAAAGTAGAAAACTCTTTTTCCCATTAACTATTTTACCGTGAGGTAAGTGCATATAGTTCCTATAGACCGGCTGATGTGTTGTAAACTGCCATACATTTTGATCACAATGTAGTTAGTTTATGTGCCCATTCCCTTAATGACACTTGGAAAACTGTCAGTACAACTCAAAATCTACTGCTGCCAAAAAAAAAAAAGAGAACAGGCTGCTTCTGAGTAAGAACTTTCTTGTTAAACTTAACTATAAAACTGTTGCCTTTGGGACTTTCTGACATTGCTGTTGGCACAAGAAATGAAGTTAAAACTGGGCCAGGGAAAGAGAAGCATGATACTGCCAATGGCACATTGTTTCCTCAATACACCTTCTTCATACACCAAGAAAAGGACTCCTAGATAGTCTCTTTTGCTAATCTAACTGATTTCAGCTTTTTATTCTAACACTAGCCTATTTTGTTCTTGACCTCATTCTCACTCATTAGAGTTAGCTGTGAAGATCTCTTAAGTAATTCTGCAATGCTTGTCTTGTCAAGAAAAATCCTCAGATATTAATTCAGTTATTTCCTTCTCAATAACTTTGCTAAATCAAATAAAATTTCCATAATGAAAACAATTAACAAACTAAAAGAAACATTAATTTTCAAGAAGAAAATCTTTCATCAGATTCCAACACTGAAAAAAAAAGATTTAAATCCTATAGATACACAACATTTAACACCTGTAATAATCCACTGTAATCCCTTTTCTCAACGAAAAAGGAAAAAGCAGATTTCTTATCTGCTCTTTTGGGGATGTATAATATAAACAAGTTTCAAGCCAAGTGGATTAGAAAGATAAACCCCTTCTTAAGTCCCACTGATTTTCAAGTTATTATCCTAGAACAAAGTCTTATATCTTGACTCTACTGTATTATCAGTTGCAAAACCAGAATGAGCCTCTGCCTCCAGCAATAACTGACAGTGAAGAACTACGGGTGGAAAGGGGGTAGGGGTAGGGATCATGTATCTTATGTTATCTAAGTTCTAACATTTTTTGCCTGGCCATTACTATTCCATTCTGTGCCATTGCCAGCTTTTCCAATTTAACACCCTCTGACTCTCCCTTTGTTTTTTCTTTTTTAACACCAGCACCAATGATTCTAACTGAAGTTTTTGGTTGTTATGTTATTATTTAAATTTTTTTCTTAAACTGTGTAAGCATTTTAGCCTCCTGATCCCCCTAAGAATATCTACTTGAAATCCATTTGCTCATCCCTTTTCTCTGTCTTGCCTGGGGCAGTGCATAAACAGCTGAACATAGTTCAATAGTTAAACAGTGCAAATACCTTTAATCCTGGCAGGTTTGGACCACATGGAGTTATTAGAATCCATGTATCTTCTTTCTACTCTCTCCTGTATTTTCTGATTGAGAGAAACTTAAATTGTTTTGAACAAGAACTGACCCTCCTCTACAAAAAAAAAAATGTTGAGTTTATTCTTCTCCTTTTATGAAATTCTTTTGAGGCTACAGGCTTTTGTAACTTTTCTTTCCTAAACTCTTATATTTCTGATCTCCCATCACAATAATCAGTTCCAAGTTAGTACTTATTTGCTATGTAATATCAGTCCTTCAGTATATTTCTTCCCTTGAATCTATGGCCTGTACTTAATCCCATAATTTTAAAACAAGAAACACTATTTACAATTTACATGTTTCATCAGTCTTTAAAATATGTCCAGAATTATCAGATGCTTTTAAGAAAGAGGAAACTCCTTTTGTAACTACTAATGGGATCATTTTCTTTTATGTACTTGAAAGAGGATCCTGTATACTTTCATAATATTCACCTAACAAAATCTTCTTCCCTGTGAACTACTTCTTCTGAGGACCAGGGGTGGGGTTTTGCTTTGGTTTGATTTTAATTATTTTGGTTTTCTAAAATGTTGTTAGGAACTACAAACACCAACTGAAGGAAATGAAAGAAAATTCAAAAGACATTTTCTGCAGGATGACTAGAATTTTCTTAATGGTAAATATAACTTTTTGTTTTATAAAGCGCCATACTAACTTGTGCACGTCAATCCCCTTTCTGTTTACAAACATCAAGTACTTGCTAAAAATTATGTAGCAGCTTTCCAAAAAAATATTTTCTTTTTTATAGGTAAGAAGTGCCATATCTGGTTAAATTCCTCTTTTGTCCCTTAGGGTATATTTTATATCACCACCATAAAGTCAGAAGAAAAAACAGAAAAATTTTTGATGTCTTTTCTAGTAAATAGAACTGTTTCATAATTTTGTTAAAGGTCTGTTGTTTATTTCTCTCTTTCTTTCCTTAAAGGGAAATCTATTCAATAAAAAAGACTAAAATACTCCTCAACAGACAAGATCCAGAGCTTATGTCAATCAGTGCAGTTAGGTGTGTTTTAACCATTTAAACCTAGTGAAAATATTCCACTACAATAATATTAAGAAACCCTTCATTCCCTCACTCCGTGCCTTGTATTCCCACTAACAGCAATAAGGATGTTGCAAGCAGGCTGTACTTCTTCTGGCTTAATCTTAATTGACAAGAGTTTGAAATACTGTTTGGAGGCCAGTGAAGATTTTTTATTTCCTCCTCAAAAAGGAAAAAATAAGAATGCCACAGTGTGCCCTAACTTTGCTTTTTTGTCTCCTTTCAGCATAAATCCTGTTACATTATTTCATCAAGTAACCCACATTCCAATGCACAATACGAGCACCGTGAGGTAGAGGATAGTTAGGATGTTTTCTTTTGAGTTAATGACACACGTCTGTTTAGTTGAGATAATAAAACTCTTCGCATTAGCAGTGAAATCAGTTTCATGCTGACAGTCTAGTATTAGCTGCTTTTTTTTTTCTTAGCAAGTAGATCCATTTCTTCTAGGGCTGCAGCAATCCTGTTCCTGTATGGGTAGTTAAGCAAACCTGCCTTTGTGCCATTAACATTATGCAAATGAGGCTAAAATTCTTAATGCAATGACACTTTTGCTATAAAATGTGCTATGAAGGGAAAAAAGTTGATAATGAAACAAGCATATTCACAGAAAAGAGAGAGAAGCAACTAACTTCCCATTTATTTTTGCATACTTCATAACCATTCTACATAAACTTCCAAACAGGTCTTTGAAGTTATGCATTAGCGTAATTACACTATAATAAGTTTTCATGTTGTTTTTGTTTTTCATTAATTTTTCATTGTCTTACACAAAGTTGAACTGCACTGGAAGTATGTGTTTTGCTTACGGCTAGTCCTCCTCCTCACTCCCTGCACTCACATCAAAACAATTTTAGTCCAAAGGATGGTCCTTAAGAGTAGTATGTACAGAAGAATCCTTCCTTCTGTGCCTTGCTGTAGGGTTGCTTGTGCCTGCTGTGCCAGCACCTTAAGCTCCCTTCAGATCCTTGCAGCCCCCACGCTGGAGCAGAGCTCTGACACACTTCCAAGTGTGGTGGTGGTGCGCCTGTGCAGTGGTGCCACAAGCCTCACTCAAGTCCCAATTTCCTCCTAGAAATAAAAGCACACAGAACTTCTCTCAAGAATTTCCTTCATTAGTCCCATTAGTGCTGCTTCCCAGACAAAGTTAGCATTTTCAGTAATATAATATTTATGGAACAATTGTACCCTTATCAGTCTTGGAGCCTTACACTCTTACTATAAAGCAGAACAAGTCAAACACAACATGTAGTATTATGCCTGGTGCTGACTGGCCAGGCATGTAGTGCAGGTTACCCTCTGGCTCTTTCTGAGGTGAAACTTTATGAGATGAAGGCTGTTAGGATTTTGCTCTACCTTTGAGCTTCTTCCCATTTAACAGTATCTTGCCTGCATTGGGATGACCAAAACTGGATGCCATCCCTCTATGTACTGGTTCTGCTCCTGTCCGTAAAGCACAGGATGCTGCTGGTTCTCCTTGCATGTTAGAGCACTGCTGGCTCATGCTCAGCTTGCCCAGAGCCACAGAGTCTTTTCTGCAGAGCTGCTCCCCAGATCTTCCTTCCCAGGTACAGTGATTTTAATTTGTCCTTGTATTTCATGAGGTTCCCGGTGTCCCATTCTTCCAGCCTGTCTAGATGCCTCTGCTTTATCCTCATAGCATATTGACTGGTTATCCCAGTCTGGCATCATGTGCAAACTTGATGAGAGTGCACTCCATCACCACTATTATGAAGTTGTTAAACAAGAATGGTCCCCAAGGGCAGATCCCTGCATTACCCTACTTGCTACTGCTCTCTGGGTAGAGTAGAACTTATTAACCACTATTGTCTGAGTCCAATCATACAAACAGATGGATCATGCAACCCATCTGATCCATCCACCTAGACCTTGAATGGGCCATCCTAACTTGGAAACAAGAATATTTTAGGAGCCAGTGTTGAAAGACTCAGAAAGCTGAGGTAAATGACATCCCCAGCTCTCCCTTCAACCACAGCTCTACTCTGTTTATCACAGAAGGCAAGCAGGTTCATCAGGTGCAATTTACCGTTGGAAAATCCATGATTTTCTCAGGGCCTGAAACAAAACTGACCCACTCCTTGTTCCACAGATTGGCCAGTTTGCCTTTTTGAAGCTGGGTGAAACAATTGCCTTTCTCCAGTCAGTAGAGACCTACCCAGTCTCCACACCCATCTAATTCAAAACCTATAAAGTGGCTTTGCAAGGACTTTGTTCAATTCCCTCAGTTCACTTGGATGCAGCCCAGCAGATCCCATCTACCTGTAAGGGTCCATGGCAATCTTGCAATCAAAAGCCTTTACTATAACATTAAAGTGGAAATATCCTTCTGAATATTTTCTCAGAAATGTTAAACTACATCACTTTTCTGGATAACAGTGGACATAAATCCTGACCTGTGAAGCTTTTTCAGATTTTTTTTTTTTTTTTTTGCATTAGAGCTGGAAGTGTACCCCAAAATGGAGCATTGTTCCAGTACAGTAGCTTTTGTACTTCATGTCCTTGATCTACTGAGGATTATTATACTGTTTTCCTTGCTAACAGACAGTATATTAAGAACCTGTGATACAAAATTTATAGTTTATGTTCTGTGCTCGCTTTCTGTTAGTTTCTAGTTCCTGGTTGCAGGTATTAACATATAGATAATTCTGTGTGTCAGGAGACAACCTACAGAATAAGAGGCTGTTTTCACTGAACCATGAACTGATATAGTATTCTGGAAATGCTATTTCTCTGTAAAAATCATCACATGCAGTAGAGAGCTTGGCAGAAAAAGAACTTTCAAAACCTTAAACTTTGTTTCTGTTCCACATTGGAATGGCCACAAATGTTCTTTAGGGAATGGAATTTTGTCCAAAAAAATTATTTTTTTAATACAATACCTGAGATTTTTAATTCATCTCTTTTTCTGTCTCTTTCTATTTAGAAGTGACCAGAGAGCCCTGGACTGAAGAAAACTTTCCTTTGAAAAACTCATTGAAAGCAATATGCCTCTCAGGAAACATTTTGGCTTCTATAAAATTGCATTTAGTCACAGCTGTACCAGTCAGGTTTAATATTGTAAGAATAATCATAATACATAGGAACTGCGTAGACCTTCTAGCATAATGATGGAGCCCTTATTTATAAAAATCTGAATTTCTCGGATTAATGAAAGGGATAGAAGTTAGGATAGTAAGAAAAGTAGGTGGACTAAACCAGATAATTCTATGTCTGATTTTCAGATCCTGGGCTGCAGGGGTAATCCAGCAGAGATAAAGACATGATCTTCCCACTCTACTTAGTACTTTTCAGGCTGCACCTGGAGTACTGTGTCCAGGCTGGGTCCTCACAATTCAAGAAAGACATGGACAGACTGGAGAGGGTCCAAAGGAAGGCCAGGAAGATGATCAAAGCTCTGGAGAACCTGCCCTATGGAAAGACTGAAGGAGTTAGGTCTTTTCTCCTTGGAGAAGAGAAAGCTCAGAGGGAACCTAATCACAGTATTCCAGTACTTAGAGGGTGGCTACAAAGAGGAGGCTCTCTCTTCACAAGGAGCCATGTAGAGAAGACAAGGGCAATGGGTACAAGTTGTATTGGGAGACGTTTCATGTTAACATAATAACTTTTTTTTTTTACAATAGTAATTATTCCTGGAACAACCTCCCCAGGGACATAGTAGAGTCCCCATCACTGGAGATTTTGCAGATGCAATTGGATGGGGTGCTAGATAATCTCATTTAGACTCATTTTCCCACAAAAGGTTGGACCAGATGATCTTTTGAAGTGCCTTCCAACCTGGGATATTTTGTGATTCTATCAACACACTTATATAATGTAACTTGATTTTTTCCTGAAATATTCCAACTCTGAAGCATTTTCAGCACTGAAGATTTTGCTTTATTTTTTAAATGAAATAAAGATGAAAAGGTAAGGATCAAGGTATCTACAAGTTTCTTTGTATTACTGGTAATAGCATTCAAACCATTAGTCAACCTGTTGCCTATTCAGTGGTCTGTACACAAAAATACCAGTACTTTTCATGATCATATGCGGAGAAGATGTAGGAACATTCACTTAAGCATTTTTACCACATGGCATAACATATCACAATATGCTGATTGTATCACTGGGGATCTTCTCTTTAATGTGTGGGTTTGAATACAAGTTCATCATTTGAATGTAATTAAAAATCATTTTTCCTTTTCCATTCCATAGCCATGAGAGAAATCAAATGCAACCCATTGTGAGGTTAATGCTGTTTTGGGAAGCATAATTTGGATTTGTGTTTTTTGTTGTTTCTTTTTTTTTTTTTCCCGTCAATTATAATCTTAGGAAAGTGTTACAATGATTGGAAACCGTTTGTTTTGAAAATGCTCTCTTGCTTATATAACCAAGCTCTAACACTGCAAACCAATGCTGGGTTGATGAAGCATTTCTGTAGTAAGCCTTAACTCTTACTTGCTACAAATTTTGGCAAAATTACTTTTTGATAGGAGATTTCTTATACAAGAAATGAGATGTGACTTTCTTCTGTGGAATGTTTGATCAAATCCACTTCCAATTACGTGTTAGCCAGTAAACTTAGACAGTGAGTTATGTGTTTACACAACATGAAAATGACAGTGAAATATCTAGATTGTATTATCCATTGGTCTATAATTTATAACAAGGAAATTACAAATTACTGCTAAAATATAATATCACTAATGATGATTTTTCATTCAGTTTTCCCTTAAGACTAAGGTAATAGAAATTCTAACCCTTAAAATTGGTGCATGTAACTCCATGCTCCCTTTGTACATTTTTATCTAGATTTACTCCCCAGAGAATATGTCTTTTTCAACTCTGAATTATAGTCTCTAGATCAAACTATAGCAAGTTACATATTTACCTATTATGTTAGTCATATTAGTCCTGTTAGGCCAAAACAGTCTGCGACTGTAACACATGGATTTACTGTTGTCTTCTGATGGTTTTTTCTGCAACAAATCAGAAAATGGATACAGGATACCCCATGATCACAGCAGTTCCTACAGAGTGGAAAGCATGAGGACATTCACTGCAGACTCAAGAAAACATCTATAAAATGTAGCTGTATTACTTTTACTATGCACTGCAGAAATTGTATTGGATATTTCAAAACTTTCCAAGTAAATATTTCCTGGCCTAGTTACTCTAGAATCAGTGTTAGTTTTTCCTTCTTCTTGGTAGAAATCCTAAAGAAATAGTGTGTCCTTCTTGAATATATAACATTGTAATTTACCTGCCTTTGAACCTGTGAATCTTTATAGATTGCATTTCTTATATTCCTGCTATCTTTCTCTCGGTTGGGGATACATCAATGCAGTAGTAGAAGCATTTCAGTGTAGATATAGAATTAAATAATGTTCGAGAAATGGTTTTTGACACTTAAAAACTATCAAAAGGCTAAGTAAAATACTACTCTAACCTAGAAATATTTAAAATAAGCAATCAATATTTCTAACATAGCCTTCACAGTTGATAAAATAAGCTGTCTAAATTATTCTACTTGAATACACATCCCCTTTTCTTTCACCATATTTTCAGAATATCACTTTGACAGAGGTATGCTGGTTTATGTGTATACCACTTCTCTGTAAGAGGTAGGAAGCAATATATTTTTTATGTAGCCTGAAATCCTTGCACTAGTGGTTGGCTATAAGGAGTGTGGAGAGAGAGAACTGTGTACTATCGCTACGCTCCTTTCCCAAACATCATCACAAGAATTTAGTGCAGCTGCATACAAGCAGTGGAGGATGCTCAATAATACCTGTAGCCTAATCCCTTACAACAGTAAGCCTCAGGTAATATATCATTTGTCAGAATAAATCAGCATTAGGTTTCTCATCTGCCAGAAATTAATGTGTTCAGTTGACATCTTAGAGCACACCCTCTTAAATTCCAATAATTACCTATTGGATTAATGCTATTTAAATACTGTGAACTATCTTTATAGTTCATTAGTTTACTTTTAGAATGATATGGCATTTCAGAAACATAGTGAATTACCCTCATATTACTACAAAAAAGAAACCATCCAACACCACTGTTGTCTTACTTTGCACACCTGTAAAAAGCAGGGAGCAGAATAAATTCTGTGCCGCTGAGCTTACAATGTGATAGTGAAACAACGATTGGACTGATTTGAATAATAAAATTGCAGGGTTCATGGTGTGAGAAAAACTCTTGCTGTGAGTATTCTGCCTTAACATTCTCCATGAAAGATTTTGTTACAAGAGTCATTTCTACTTGTAAAAAAGGAATGGCAGGCAACATAGAGGTAAAAAGATTTTTCCATACATCTATGTTATTGATCTAATGATAGGTTGCATATTTGACAAAAGCTTCTGAGTAGTACATGAAATTTTTAATGATTTATTTATGAGATTGTTTTTAATTTCTGGATTATTTAATTGCCAATAAGTCACTTGCGTAGAGGAAGAAGGATCTATAATAAGACGAGAACAGAAAACCCACTGTGTTTTAAAAGCCTTGGTGCAACTCAGCTTTCAGGAGACTGTTGAAAGCGGTGGCTACATTTCCCACCCAAGGAATACCATCCTTTTCAATTATTAATTAACGTTTCAATTGTTTGGTGTAACTGATGTACACTTTACCCACCAAGGAGCTATAAAAAGCCTTTTGGTAGACATTAAATCAACTGTACTGTCTGGTCCTGAGTTTCAAAACAGGCTTTTTTTGTCATTATTTCTTTTAATCTGTAAGTGTATAATACACAATAATGCCATGCACATTCTGTGCTTTTCTTACAAATAGGTTTAAAATTTTAATGCCCTCCAAAAGCCATTAGAGGACATTTTTATTAAGCAACATTTAAATAATACATTAATTCTTATTTTGAGGAAGTTTCAATGGAAAATTTGGTCTCAAATCACTTCCACCTCTCCAAGATATAGTTTGTCACAATCTAGTATAAACAGTTTTACTATTTCTGGGCTTCAGACACAGTAAAGAAGGGTGGGTGAGTGAATCAGATTTCAAGGTTAAATTTAAAAATAAACCAGTCTTAACTTAAAAACAAATGCATAAAAACTTTCTTCCCTTCAAGTCCCCTTCCCCTCTAAAAAGAAGAAAGAACATTCTAGTTTTTATATTTTTAAAAGGATGCTCTTTATGGCTGCAGTCCTTACTGTGACAAATCCTGTTCAGTGTAGGCCAAGTTGACCAGAGAAAGGTGTGAACAGTGGTTTCCCTAAGGGCCTAAAACCTCTTCCCTGCAGAAGTCTAAAAAATATTCATTTAAAAATCTTGCTAAACTTACATGGGACTTTCTTTTGGCATGTTTATTGAGTTATTTCCACAGATACAGGCTAATTAGAAAATCTGTCCCCACTTTTCTGGAATCTTTTGTTACTTCACAGAAATAGCCTCCCCAGGAACATAAATCATAGAATTATAGAATTGCCAAGGTTGGAAGAGGCCTTTCAGATCATCAAGTCCAACCACTAACCTAACACTGCCAAGCCCACTACTAAACCATGTCCATAAGCACCAGGTCTACTCATCTTTTAAATACCTCCATGGATGATGACTTAACCACTTCCCTGGGCAGAATGTTCCAATGCTTCACAACCCTTTCGGTGAAGAAACTTTTCCTAACATCCATCTTAAACCTCCCCTGGCACAACTTGAGGCTGTTTTGTCTTTTCCTATTACTTGTTACTTTGGGAGAAGAGACCAAACTCCACCTTGCTCCAGTCTCCTTTCAGGTAGTTGTAGAGAATTATAAGGTCTCCCCTCAGCCTACTTTTCTCCAGGGTAAACAACCCCAGTTCCCTCAGCCGCTCCTCAGAAGACTTGTGCTCTAGACCCTTCACCAGCTTTGTTGCCCCTGTCCATGGCCCTGGACACATTCCAGCACCTCAATGTCTTTCTTGTTGTGAGGGTCCCAAAACAGAACACAGTACTCAAGGTGGGGCCTCACCAGTGCCAAGTACGGGGGACAATTACTTCCCTAGTCCTGCTGGCAAAACTATTTCTGATACAGGCCAGGATGTTACCGGCCTTCTTGGCTACCTGGGCACACTGCCGGCCCATATACAGATGGCTGTTGACCAATACCGCCAGGTCCTTTTCAGGAAAGCCAGGAAAGCTGGGCAGGTTTCCAGCCACCCTTGCCCAAGCTTGTAGTGCTGCATGGGGTTGTTGTGACCCAACTGCAGGACCTGGCCTTTGCCCTTGTTGAACTTCATACCATTGGCCTCAGCCCACTGATCCAGCTTGTCCAGATTCCTCCGGAAAGCCTTCTTACCCTCAAGCACATCAACACTCCTTCCCAACTTGGTGTTGTCTGCAACCTTACCGAGGGTGTACCCGACCCCCTTGTCCAGATTTTGATAAAGATATTAAACAGAACTTGCCCCAGTGCTGAGCCCTGGGGAATACCACTTGTAACCAGCCACCAACTGGATTTAACTCCATTTACCACAATTCTTTGGGCCCAGCCCTCCAGCCAGCTTTTACGCAGCAAAGCATATGCCCATCCAAGCCATGAACAGCCTGTTTCTCCAGGAGAATGCTGTGGTAAATCGTGTCAAAGGCTTTACTGAAGTTCAGGTAAACAACATATACAACCTTTCCCTCATCCACTAAGTGGGTCACCTTATCATAGAAGGAGATCACGTTTGTCAATAATTCTCCTATTTATTTAGTATTTCTAATTTTTAGAGTTTTTTCAAAAAACACAAGTGAAACTCACCTTCCTTGGCATCCTTGTTTGTTCAAGGATGACCTTCTGTAGCCAACAGTTTCTCTGGGAAGGCCAATCAGGCATGCTATACCCTGCAAGGCCACTGGTATCTGGTTGTGCCCAGCCTGTGCAGAACTGCAGTGAAAGCACATATTCTTTGTTTATACCACAGCAACCAGTTTAAGGGAGAACACTGTTCGCCTGACTTGACGAAGGGGGAAAAAAAAATTAAACATAACTCACCACATAACTGATTTGCTAGATGATTCATCCTAATGAAAAATGTTTGGGAAAAAAAAAAGTTGTTAAACAAACATTTCATCTAATATAGATAAATATAGAATTTAGAAAATACTGTATCTATTTAGCTACATTATGTGGAACATTGCTTCCAAAAATTCACTGTGAAGAAAGTTGGTGCTAGATACACTTTTCACTGAATTTACAGAAAAGCATCCATTTGGCTTGGGTTTTACAGTTCAAATGTCAACTGCTTGCTGGGGGAAATAAACAAGTAACTCATAACCTTTACTTAAGTTTAGCACTATCTTGTTATAAAAGCATTGTCACTGTGTTACCTAGTCATCCACAGTGGCATACGCAGAGAATTTAAAATTAGGAAACCCTAGATAAAAAAGTAAAGATGGTTTCTGCAAACTAGCTTGTCAAATTGTGGATTATAGTACAAGCAGATGTGATCTTCGGAAACAGTAGCAGAAAATTGCCCCACACTAACATTTTATGCTAAAGAGGAATGTAAATAGAAATTTTGTATGTTTGGTTTTTTTTTTTTGTGATGCATCCGATTATTAATCCTTGTCGTGGTTTCAGCTGAAATCACTGCAACTGGACCGACAGATGGCCCTTCCCCTCCCCCCCAAACAAGAGGAGAGGAAGAGATAAGGAGATACGGAAAGTTTAGAATGAACTAAACTACTTTAATGAAGAATTAATATTAAAATAAAAAAGAAGATAATAATGAAAATAGA
>JAOXNO010000001.1:23233305-23249899 GCA_028565335.1 Limnodromus scolopaceus
AGGTGTCCCTGCCCATGGCAGGGGGCTTGGAACTTGATGATCTTTAAGGTCCCTTCCAACTCTAACCATTCTATGATCCATTCTATGATTCTAAGTACTTTTAAACACCTTTTTCAGATAGATCTGTACACCCATATACACATTTCCAGGACTTCAGCTTACTAGCATCTGGACAAATTGCTGCTACTGACAAGAGTAGGAGAAAAAGGACAGTGAACTTCTCTTTTTGACAGCAGCAGAACTGCTCAGTCTCTGCAACAAGAATCCAAAATTTATTCTGCCAATTAAGCACTTAAGGAGTTGCAAATGTATGAGAAGAATGAAACTAAGTGAATGGGAAAACATTGGGAATGGTGGATTATAAATATTTTGTCATGCTCAGCTACATAATGTTCATGATGGTTCATTTAACTCTTCTTTGTTTATAAAAAATGAATATTGCATGAACTCTGAAATATTAAAAAATAAAAAAAGGATTTTTAAGAAATCAATTATCAAGACAGTTCCTTAGTTTGTCTTATACATTCAATGAAAATGGAAACTTTCACTGTTAAAGATTCTGCTTAATAGAAGTTATCGGCATGAATCATGTATGTAGAATATCTGTAGCTTTCCATCTTGTATCATTTTGTACATAGAGACCAAATTTTCCACTTATATTTTTCATGTCAGCAGAAACTCCACAGGTGTGAAGAAGTCAATTTAAAAGAAAGAAGTAAATAGTCTGAAGAAAAGGTTGAAAGATTCCTCTTGAGAGGCTTAGGAGAAAATCGAAGGCAAGAAAATTTTGACAGCTAGGACTACAGGTCAGTAAATAATCCAGAGATTTGATGCAAATATTTCCTAAAATTCTGAGACAAATGCAACTTCAAGTGAAATCCATGCATCTGGCACATCAGTTGTTTGATTCAGAATTACAGTTATTTAAGAGGTAACATTTCCCATGTCAAAATTCCATGTTGAATGTTAAAACAAATTAAATGTTAATCTAGCACACACAAATATTTGTGCATCTTCATGTACAAATATGCATATTTTATTTGCATACAGTCAAAGTAGAGCCACAATGCCAATTATGCATCAAAGTTGAAAGCCAAGGCATAAACAGAAGAGCAAAACTATGGTGGAGGACAAGATAGAAAGCCTTTTCAAACACTTCATAAGATCTCTATGAAGATCTTCTACAGAGCTCCCATAAACATGCAGCAGTAATTGCAGGACTTTAAAAGTGAGGAAAATCACAAAGTGAGGAACAGACTTACTGTGGAACAGTCTGCTTGTGCAGCACCCTTACAGTTCTCAACAAAAACCAAAATCAAACACACAGAAAGTCTGTGGTGGGTTAGGCTAACAGCCAAACTCCCACCCAGCTGCTCAATTCCCTATTCCCTGCAAGACAGGGGGAGAAAATAGGAAGATCAGGAATGAGAAAGCTTGTGGGTTGAGACAGAGATGCATTCAGCCACTCCCCCACTTCACCCCAGTATTGCAGCAGGGAGTGGTGGGGTATGGTCAGACCACATGGTCAGTACACAGCAGTTTCCTCTGTTCCAGCAGCTGGTCTTCCATTAACTGCAGTGAATATCTGTTCTGGTGCCTGAAGCACCAGGTCCTCCTATGACCTTGGTGTTCCCTCTGCTTTTTCTCATTCTTTTTCTTCCCTCCTCTTCCCCACTCTCTCTCTCTCTGATGTTTTTTTGCCCTTTCTCAGAAACGCTTTCCCAGAGGTGCCACAATCTCGGCTGCGGGGCTTGGCTGTGGGGCTCAGCTGTGCCCTGGGGTAGGTCAGTCGGATCTGGATGGAACCAGCTGTGTCCAGCTCCGGGCAGCCTCGTAGTCCCCGCTGTTGGCGCCTGGGCAGGGACACACAATACAAAGTCTGATAATCTGATTGATTTATGAAAGAGAAATCACTGCCATTAATTCAACATTTTATACTGCAAATATATGATACTACACATCTATTTAAAATCACACAGTCAGTCACATCTAATTTGCTGCAGAAAGTTACACAGAGTCAGCAACACTTCACCCTTGTTATCTAAATCACAGTCTGCTGGGACAAGAGTGGCCACTTGCACTTTTGAAAACTGCTCAGTTGTAATCACCTTGTTAATATGCAACAGAAGAACAATTGTGCTTTTAAACCTTTAGATACAAACATCACAGATATTATTTTTTTCCAAAAGTAAGAAAGTTTCCATGTCTCCTCCAGGGAGATTTGTGATAAATCTTTCATAACTCTTGTTATGTCATTCTCTGTCTAATCTGGTACAAGAACCAGTAGACAAGATGATCTGTTGATTTTTCAGCATAATCAGAGAGTTTTTCCAGAAATACATGGTAATAATAAGGAGAGGTTTATGTGGATTTTTTCCAATAAGGCAAATAATTTTTCAATTAAACTCTTTTCTGTTAAGAAATATTTCCTTCTGGTGGAAAATTTCAGTCTTTCATGAAACTAGATTGTTTTCAGTTGCAAAACAAATTACTTGAAACAAAGCCTAAAATATTTATTTTAGAAATAGTCTCTGCTGTAATCACTAGAGTGCTGGTTACTTTGGGGTAGCATTGTAACTGCTTTCTCTTTTAGTTCTTGCATGGCAAATATTAGCTTACTATTAACTGGTGCACATATTTGGATGATGCATTTGAACCTACATTAGTGCAGTGTACAAAGAGTTATATGTCAAAGATGTCCAGATTAGCAGCTCCACACGTCTGAGAATGGGTACATTATTGGTGTTGCCCTGAGATTTTGCTTTCTTGTGCAAGCAGTTTGATAGCAATTATGTTTGTGGTATCACCTGTTATTGTGCTTGCCACATTGTAGTACGAGGACACAGAAGGGAAACACAACCAACACTTCAGGCCGTTATTGTTTTAGCATCATTTCAAATGTGAAACCTGGGCTACATATCTCTGTTACACTCCATTCTGCAATACAAAGGTGCACACAGGGGGGTGATTTAAGACGTGTATTTTTTTTGTCACATGAAGAAGATGAACTAATAAACCATGGGATTTTTTGGATGGAGCTGGATAACTTGTCTGCCTTTTTAAGTAAGGTTAATTGTCAACCTAAAGAATTTGCCAATACAGATCCACCAGTATCTCTTACTGAGAGCTGATCAATCAAGGGAAAAATGATGACCTTTCATGCTATATTTCTTAACCTCAACTATAGAGTTTTATTGTGAAATCCATAATAAGAACATGGAAGACAAAAAAGTGAGTTTAACAGTCATCACAACAGTTTAGAAAAAATAGATATTGTTGCAATCCCATGATCCATTCTTTCTTTTTCATTATTTACTATTATGCCTGTAATCAGAAGTAATCATCTTATTTGGTCAAGATATACCATATACGATGTAGCCAGGACTATAATTTGCTTTCAATCAGTGTTTTTTAACTGCAGCTAATAAAGCATTGTTAATAAAAACATTCTGAGAAAAGATGAGCACTCAACCAGGTTTTGTAATATTTATGAATAGTGTTGTAATTACAATTAGAGAGTGATATGCTCCTTTTCCTCTACAGAGCGAGTGATAGCATGAATTGTACCGTTGGTGATTCTCTAAAACTCTGAAACAGCTTTGTGAGGGACTCACAATATGTACTTTCAATAGGTTTATCTATGACCTGAATTATCTGAGTCCCCAGCAGAAACATCATTGAAATCCTACAGGGCCCCCACTCATTACCTTCCAACAGTAAGAACTCTACAGGGGCTTAGTATGATACGGACATGTCATTTGCTTACCAATGGTTTAAAATTACTCAATTGTTACAAAATTAGGTAATCATAGCCATCTTCAGTCACACAGTCACAGGCAGCTGGAGATACCAGTAGTGGGATTCATTTGATAAAATGTACGTTTGCATCTGATTTAGTCCTTCAAGTTGTAACAGAAAGAAAAATAGAGTCTTCTACAAAGTGATTCTTCTCACCAAGATGAAAGAGGTTCAGCCAATTACGCCATAAAGTTATCTATTGCTCTCGATTATAGTGGGAGTATCTTCAATTAAGTAAGATGAACCTTACTGTTGTATCACATATACATATTGTTATAGTTCAAAACCTTTCTAGCAAGAAGTGGTTTTTCTTTTTTCACTGCTTACAACTGTCACAGATTTTATGAGTGCTCCTGATATGGAGGAACCACTGGTTTGCAGAGGGGCAAACAGCTCAACACAGGAGCTATTGCTGTCTTGAAAGCTTAGAACTGCAAGAGAGCTCAGCATATACAGGCTGGTTACCACCTCTCCAAAAGAGTGACAACTTGGCCTGCAGAACGTCAGCAGGAGTTGGAAGGTGGCTGTCTCGGCCTCTCGTTTGATGGGAAATGCCTTTTTCATTTTCATAAAATAGGTGCCTGCAAGATTTCTGTCTGTGCTTTGCCAGTGTGATAAGCAATGGTCACCAGTGGTTCCTGCACCTCCGTCTGAAATAATGTATGTTAGCTTTATACCCCAAATAAAATGCAGCAGTATGAAAAATCTGCTGACAGAACCTGTTGAAACTGGCAGAATTTATTTTTACTTTTTTTTGGTTAAGCTTAGCATGTTTTCTATCAACTGTAGTGAACAGCCAGTTTGTACAGGAAAGTAAGGCCTAAAAAGGTAGGAAAAGATAGCAAATAGAGTACATTTTGCTCGTATAGCCAGGAAGCAACGGTTTTGTCAGCTTTCTGTTTTGGCAAAGGTAAGGTCAATGCATATGAATCATCATTGTTTTGATTTAATTTATATCTGTATCACCCTAATGAAACTGATGAATTTACAATAGTGTAGAACTGGAGCATTGCTGTAACCCATTAATATTAAGGGCCCTGTTATACCAGCCCCTGGACAAACACAAACTAAAAAGAAAGTTTCTGCATTAAAGGAAGTCTTTGTGTTAATTAATCATTGATTTAATCTTTTTTTTTAGGATCTAATCAGTACTTCATCTGAAGAGGAACAGCTTCAAGATGAAAAGTAGTGTATAGCAGACTGAGGTAGGTCTCTGTTTTAATATTTTAAAAAATATTTTTTCTCTTCTAGTTTCATATTTATTACGTAATTCATAAAGGAATAAAATAAGGTAAAGTTCTAGAGAACATCACTTGGCCCTCATCATAATGAACACAAAGCTCTGTTCACTCTCAAGCTGGACTTTTATTATCTATTCTTCACCTGACTACAGGAGAAACACCTGAATACTAAAGTCACTAAGATCGGAAGCCATGAAATCTGGTCAGTCTAGGTAGCTTCAGACAAAAGATTTATCTAAGCCACTTAAAAGATTGAAGCTGAATTTATAAGTAGAATCAATTTTTTTATGTGGGATGTTTGTATCATAAATTTACAAATAGATAGCGTTTTTTTTTAGCCATGCTGATTTGTTATCATATAGTCTATTGACTGGCCACCATCAGCAGGTAACTTTGAAATATTTTACACTATTTTAAAATAAATATGTAACCAGGATAAGTACTGACTTTTTTTTTTATATATAGAAAGTTGTTAAAACAGCAGCTAAAATATACTTTCAAAGGCAGTTAGTACAATGTACACATTTAGATGTCTTGCTGGTTTTTCTGCACGTTTAACAAATGGTTTGCCATGGATAAACCAGCTTTTACTTGGCAATAGAAAGTAATATGTACTAGCAAGAAAAAAAAAATAAATAATGCATGCTTGAAGCCAGCATGAAAGGCCTCTTTGAAAGTGATGGACGTAATTTACAGAGGTCAAGAAATATTCTCTATATTTAAAGAAGGAAAGGAAAAAGTAACCTTTCTGTGCAAATTTTTAAGAATGCATAATACAATCGTTGCATAGTCAAGAATAACTCCTATTTAAAGGTTGCAGAATAACAGAGATCTTCAGGATCTAAGAGCAGTGGCAGATTAGTGGGCTTTCAATTTTGCAATACACACATGACATAAGCCATTGCTTTTACAGCAGAAAATATTGAAAAGTGATGAAGGGTACTCAGTTCTCCTCCCTCGAGCACAGAATTGCATAGAAATTACAGATTTTGATATACAACTATAAGTAGATGTATTACTTTTAAGTTTATTCAAAGCAGCCTGAGAACACACCTCCATGAACAAATGAAAAAGGTGTGAATAAATTCCTGTAATTTAAATCTGAGAATTTCAGAGGATGCATATGTAGGTAACGATGATTTATATTTGTTCACATTGGTCGTATTTAATTATCAATCCTATCATTTCAAATCCTGTTTTCCGTGAAATCATGAAGGGTATTAAAACCATTATCTCATTTTAAGGGGATAAATTTTATAATTGTTGGTATTATTTTTATATTTTGACAATTTCAGTAAATATTGCTCCAGTTCTTTATGTTGCCTTTTTTCCTATTAGGTAGGCTTTTGGAAAAATTTACTAACACATATGATCTTATAATCAATGGTTAGAAAGACTGAAAGTATACTTTGTGTCACCTGAGACATTTCATACTCTAATTCAGGACACTTAAAATATTTTCTTGCAAACATACGAACTCTAGTGGAAATAGCAACATTAATAGCAATATATCAAGAACAGAGCTTCAATAATTTTAAAAAATGGACTGTACTACAAAAAGTCTCATATTGCCAAATAGGCATTGTCTATTTTTTAGTTGTATTTAATGGAATAAATACTAATAAAAAAGCTTGAATTAAGCCTGTTAATCACCATGGTGAGCTGTTGCTTCAGTGCATAGTGCTGTGAAAATGAAATCAAGAGAAGTTATTTGTACATCATTTGTAGTATCAGAGTGTGTATACATAGACTCACATATCACTGAATCTGGTCAAAGTTTGATTGTAGATTAGGTCACATGAAGAGCAGTGCTGGACACCACTTTCAGTGACTGCTTTGTAACCGAAGAGTTGCAAAAATTGATTCTAAGAAGCAACTTGCTGAACAGAAATCCGCAGTTCAATTCACCTAGTTTTGATGTGTCACGTTATTTCTGAGTACTCAAACGGCCTCTTAAAATGAATTTTAATGATAATTCTATTTAAAATATTTCATGAAAAATAACCAACAATGACATAAAATTTCAACTTGAAATAAAACTGACTTAGAAAATCATGTGTGTTGCAGGGAGTAATTTTTTAAAACCCTTGCTGAAAAAAATTCTGACTACTCCTCCCAAAAATAACACAGTTACCATGTAGAGTTTAAATTTATTGCAGAAAAAAAAAGGTTCTACAAGTGGTGAGATTCAGAATAGTCTTATGTAAAAATTAGAAAATTCTATAATTTTCAAAAATCTTAACAAAAATAATCTTTTTTGCAGAGAAAAAAAACAAAAAAAACCCCACAAAAGTAACCCATTGTCAACTTCCACTGGTCTCTGCTTCAAAGCAAAAATAAGAACTAAAGTTGATACAGGAGCATGGAGTTGAAAAAGCTTCTAAAGGATACAAGATGATTTGAAAACATCAAAATCAGGAAAAGTCAGGAAAAGGTATTGACCCCTTCTGAACATGTCTACTACTTGTGACATCATACTTCAGCAAAGAGTCTGTTACTCAGTTCCTTACAAAACTGCATTCTGTTGACAAGTATAATGCATTGTCTGTTCACTCCTTAAGTATATTTTATTTACCCATATCTGCTATGCAAATCCAATACACTGTGCAATTATTGTATAATTCTGTCTTTTTTATGGAGTATTTCTGTCAAATTATTTAGGGTTTATGTTTATTTTCAGTCTTTTGTTCCTTCTTGTTTTGCTTTCATTCATTTTTCATCTCCATTTTTAATACTGATTTTTGGCTTATCTCAGACTATCAATATTTAATTGTTCTACCGAAGTGCAGCAAGGATCAGTGACGAGGTCACATGCTATGTTGTTCTTATTCAAATTGGCAGATTAAAGGTCAGCTTCTGTTTGCCTCTTGGTGATGTGAAAATGCCATTCAAACAAAAACATTTTTGGCTAACTGATAGTGCCTCCATCCCAATGTAAAATGTTATTGCTTTGATCGTAACTTCCAGTTTTTCCTTGTTTTAATTTTTTTTTTTTTCAAAGGGAAGATATTTAAATGTTAAAAATAGTGTTTCTAAGCATTTTCTAATAATATAATATTTTTGTACTATAAATGTGTGTATTATAGGTATGAATGTTAGAAAGTGCTTAGAAGCATCATTATATGCATTATTGTCATGGTTTGGGCCAGGTTGGCCAATGACAAGACAACAAATGTTCTCACCCACATCTCACTCTTGCTCCAAGGGGAGGAAGAGAGGTAAAGAGATTATGAGTTTAGAAAAAAACTAAACTACTTTAACAAAATAAGACCAATGGAATCCTGGGCTGCATAGGGAGAAGTGTGGCCAGTAGGTCGAGGGAGGTCATTCTCCCTCTCTATTCTGCACTGGTGAGGCCACAACTGGAATACTGTGTCCAGTTCTGGGCTCCCCAGTTCAAGAGGGACAGGGAACTGCTGGAGAGAGTCAACATAGGGCAATTAAGATGATTAAGGGATTAGAGCACCTCCCTTATGAGGAAAGGCTCAAAGAGCTGGGACTCTTTAGCCTCGAGAAGAGAAGACTGAGGGGAGACCTCATCTTTATAAGTTTACAAGTTCCTAAAGGGTGGGTTGAAGGATGATGGAGCTGGACTCTTTTCAGTGGTTTGCAGCGACAGGATGAGGGGCAATGGGCATAAGCTGGAACACAGGAAGTTCCACTCAAATATGAGGAAAAACTTCTTTACGGTGAGGGTGACAGAGCACTGGAACAGGCTGCCGAGAGACGTCGTGGAGTCTCCTTCTCTGAAGATTTTCAAGACCTGCCTTGATGCAGTCCTGAGTGATGTGCTCTAGGCAATCCTGCTTAGCAGGGGAGTTGGGCTAGATGATCTCTAGAGGTTCCTTCCAACTCTGTCAAATACATGAATCTGTGAAAATAGTAATAATTAAATAAAAACATACAGTATATATAAATACAGTGGGAAAGTTCCAGACTGGTCTCAGTGATAAATGGGAACTGGATTCCAGAACGCTCTCATGGGGACCAATGGCAAACAAACTCACTGGGTCCTCAATGAATAAAATCCTTGCAGATAAGGCAAAGAAGTGGATCACATAGAAGAGAAGCCAACTTAATACCTTTGATTCCGCTGCTTTTTTACTGAGCGTGGCAGATGGAATGGAATACCCTATTGGTCAGTTTGGGTCACCTGACCTGTCCACTCCTCCCCACAGGTCCAACCCCTCCACAGGGTAAACAACCAACTCATCTGACCCTGGTTGCCACAGCAACAAATGTGAGCAAGAGCCTCTCTCATCCAACAGAAAGTTGGCTCTGCTCCACCCCAAACCAGGACAATTACAGATCTTGTACATATGCTCATGTAGGAGCAGGGAATGGTGATACAAGTACACTGTCTACTACTACTTTTACTCCATATTTTTCTCTATTTGCCATTTCGGTTTCTCCTACTTTTGGCCGTTCTCCCCATAATAAGTCTAGTATAATCCCAAAATGTTCTTCCTATAAAAGAAAGACTGGAAGGTGATTGAGAGAATGTCTTCTGTTGGCACAGGTTGGCGCGTGTTACTCCAGGGCTGTGGGCTGAGTCTCCCCACAACCCTGGATCACAGAAACATAGAATGATTCAGTTTAAAACCATTGCACCTTGTCCTATTGCTACACTCCCTGATAAAAGGTCCCTCCCCATCTCTCCTGCAGGCCTCCCTTTAGGTACTGGAAGGCCGCTATAAGGTCTCCCCAGAGCCTTCTCTTTTCCAGGCTGAACAATTTCAACTCTCTCAGCCTGTCTTCATAGGAGAGGTGCTACAGCCCTCTGATCATCTTTGTGGCCCTCCACTGTACCTGTTCCAACAGGTCCATGTCCTTCCTGTGTTGAGAACTCCAAAGCTGGACACGGTACTGCAGGTGGTGTCTCATGAGAGCAGAGTAGAAGGGCAGAATCACCTCCTGTGACCTGCTGGCCATCCTTCTTTTGATGCAGCCCAGGATACAGTTGGCTTTCTGGGCTGCAAGGGCACATTGAGCTCATGTTGAGCTTCTCGTCCACCAACACTCCCAAGTCCTTCTCCTCAGGGCTGCTCTCAGCCCATTCTCTGCACAACCTGCATTTCTGCCTGGGATTGCCATGACCCAGGTGCAGGAACTTGCACTTGGCCTGGTTGAACTTTATGAGGTTCACATGGGCCCACCTCACAAGCCTGTCCAGGTCCCTCTGGATGGCCTCCCTTTCCTCTAGCATCTTGACCTCACCACACAGCTTGGTGTCATCGGCAAATTTGATGAGGGTATACTCAATCCCACTGTCCGTGTCTCTGTTCACTTGGGGACGAGCCAACTCAGGGGATCCATTTGCTCTGATGAGGTTGTTGTAGTTTCTCTGGGCTCCTTTGCATTCCTGCAGATGTACCCTGACACTCAGACCTCAGACTTTCTATTCACAGAGGGACACTAGAGACAGAATATGTTGAGGCACCTTGTCTGCAGAATTTCAGGATTTTCTTTCAAGATCTATTTGTGCAGTCACAATCCTCTGTCATGCTTGCTTATAGGAATAAGGACACATGGCCCTCCTGGCCTTTCACAGGAACTGCAAGTTGCTAGAATGACTCATTCTTTCATTTCTTTATCTTGCAGCTACTTATAGGGGCATGGATATACATCTGTATCTACAAATCTATGTGTGCATATATATTTATACAGCTGGACATGTAGATGCATATACATACACATATATACTTGAAATGTTCTTGTATATACAAGTCTGGTGCGACATATGACTTTAACTGTTCCTGAACATTGTTGTAAGGAAGTTTCAGAAAATGATACTGGCAGTTTGTGACCCTGTGGAATGGGTGATTAGTCAAATCCACAGTATTTTTCAGATGTGACTCACCACCTACAACTGCAGGAAAGGAGATTAAGGCAGCTGAACTGGGAAGATTCTGGTGCATCTCAGAAAAAAACAATGAGATTAGGTCTGGCATATGACAACAACGTGATAACCATTCTGTGGCAGTTGGCTGATAGAAAACAGTGAAAACTATTTAAATTGAAGTAGCTTTCCATTTTCTTCTTTTCTCTCCTTTTTCGCCTGAATGGGAAAAATACCAAACAGCATTACTGTTTTGAGCACTGGCCCATTTTCCAAATTATAAATTGAAAAAATCAGAAATTCTTTTTAAAACTCTGTTTCAGCTTGATTCAAATCACAAATTTTAACTCCTCCATTATCTCCTCTTTTTACGTCTAGGGAGCCAGGAAAGAATCAGTTATATGACCAACTTCTAACCAAGTGAATTACCTGACTACCTTCTAACTGGAGAACATTCTAGTTTAAAAGTTGTAGTCTGGTTGATTCTCCTTTACTGACCCTAGTGTCTTTCCATAAAGCACTTGAGAGCAATGCAGAAACTGTAATGAAATGGAGAAGAGCAAGAGAAGGTAGAATCTGGATGTTCTACATCCTAAGTGAGTGGCCTAACCCATAGGATGTGCAGTCATCCTTAAGCTTGCTCTCCAGATCAGATACACACACACAAAGAAATCTGTCATGAACTTGCAATGTTGCCTTTGATTATTTTGTTGGTGTTTCCAGTCAACTGCATTCCTTTCTTCTTTGCTCATATGCTGCTTCTCATAGAGTGGGCTATCTGAGGTACTTTCATAGCCTGACCTTTAATTTGGTACATATCTACACAGACAGTTTTTGTTCTGACAATATTTTGGATATTTTTCGCCTTACATCCTCCATTCTTTATGAGTTTTATTTTAGGGTTTGTCATGTTCCATTTCACCTACATTTAATTTTGCATCACCTGGTAATGATATCTCATGTCACACCTCAGACGTTTTGGTCACTCCACTTCTTCACTCAGAGATGAAGTACTCTATTTTGCGTTGTTTCTGATATTTTAAGAGGCCTAAAAATTGCTGTGACTTCAAACTGCTTGAAATAAAACCTCTGTGCTGAGCAAGTAGGGAAATACGGGACATAGATTTCTGTTTCCTATTTTGAAAATAAAGACACCACATACTTAAATTATTTGAAGTTGTCATGTTGCAAGAAATTTGGAAACTATCTGTCATGGTCCTTAAAAAGAAGAAAAATAAATTTTGAAATATCAAAATTTCCCATGGAGTGAAAATCTTTAGTGTTAACATGCTCCACTTTCTGATTGTATAAGTAACTTAGTGTTATGGTTTGAGAAAACCCATAACAATATATTGTCATTTAGACAATTATTCCATCAAACACCCGATGACCCCGCCCCACCCGGAAAGGGGAATCGGGGAACAGAAAAGAAACACAAGGGTTGAAATATAAATAGATTTAATAGACTAAGACTAAATAATTAACAATAATAGTAAAGAACCAGTATTAATCCCGATACTGATATAAGATATACAAGAATTATACTCAGCCAATTCTGTCAGCAGGAAGCTGTGCACTCCCAGCAGGGACAGCAAATGTCGGACACTGCAGGCGCATTGGCTTCGGGAGGAAGGGAAGGCCTCAGGGGTCCAGCACCGGGGAAAGGAGTTGTCTGGACCCGCCGCCATCAAGGGAGAGCGAGCTACGCAGCAAAACTTTTCTAATTTATATTGAATGTGACATTCATGGTATGAACTCGATGATCGACTCGATTGGACTCGATGATCTCTGAGGTCCCTTCCAACCACTACGATTCTGTGATTCTGTGAAATAATCCTGTTGGCCAGCCTGGGTCAGATGCCCAGGCCTTGCTTCTCCTTGTCCCTCCACCTGGCAAGGCTCAAAAACACTAAGACCTTGAATCCCACAGAGCCTGGCTGGCTATAGAGTA
Source organism: Limnodromus scolopaceus (assembly GCA_028565335.1). NCBI lineage: Eukaryota > Metazoa > Chordata > Aves > Charadriiformes > Scolopacidae > Limnodromus > Limnodromus scolopaceus. Next base: position 23,246,135 of record JAOXNO010000001.1, read on the forward strand.
AATATTTTCACAAATTCAGACACTAGAGTCTTCTAGAAGTGCAATTTTCCCCAGTATTAGAAGAAAAGTTAGTCCTGTGTCTCTCAACCCAGGACACTTAGAAACATTTTAGCATTTTCACCAGTAAAAAGAGGTGAATTAAAAATATGTGATGTAAGCCATCTCTGTAGTGATTAATCCACAATAGAGAATTTCACTCTTGTCAGAGTATTTCCACACAGTTTTTAAAATTAACAATCTTATCTGCTGACACTCCTGTCATAAGGCATCAGGAGATTAATTTGCATCTAAATTTTGACCGTGGTATTCATTGAAAATTTGATTTTCCACACCGGTTGGGTCAGCCTCACTGGAAAGTGGGAAGCATAATTTAAGTTTCAGAAAAAAAATGACAGAATACAGTTTTACTGTGATCTATCCCGTGTAATTTATACCTTCAGCTTTACTGAAGGGCTAATTTTAGTAGCACAGTGGCTTGGGATTTCCATATCGTTGGCAAAGGCATAGGTGCTGCTTGTCACTTACTAGTGGAACCAGTTTCTGGAGAGGCTGGCTTTTCTCCATAAGCTCTCTGGGGACCAAAGGGTTTGACTAGCACCTAGGACTTAACCTCCTCAGCTAAATGCTTTACAGTTAGGTGGTAGGGAAACAGAATGACCTTAAATCTTTCTACACTGCTTTTTGGTTTTAAAATAATTCACAACTAAACATTAAAGATTAAATTTTGTATGGGTTTTTGGTTTTGTTGTGTTTTTTTTTTTTAATAAGTAGGACTAATCATTGTGAACTTGAATGAAAGAAGGGAAATGAAGAAGAGATATTATAGGAATTACTAGAACAGTTGGAAACATCTGTTCTTGCTAGGTTCCACAATTATTTTTTACCCACTATTGAATAAAGCCTGAGCTAAGTAGTAAGAATTTGCAGGATGATATCCATAGTCCATGACTGCAGAATTATCACTGAACTAAGAGATACTGAATTTACTCCTAATCGAAAGACCAAAGAAGACTCTTTTTTCTTTAAGTGAAGAAGAAACAGATATATGTCTAAATTGATATATAAATTCTCCAAAGTTTTTTCTTTATTTCTCTTTCCCAGTGGACTTAAGAAGCAAGTAGAACCAAGAAGTTGACACACGGTCTCGAACGATTTCAAAAGGAAGACGTTTTACTATAACATTTGAATGCAAGCTAGTCAGCAGCTTTTTGTTTTGACATCCTTCACAAAATGTGGTAAGCAACGTCTTTCAAGGATTTTATCAACATGTGTCTGCATCAAATGCATTAGCAACAGCAATAAAATCAAAACGCTCAGACAACACAGCACAAAGCATAAGCCAGGCATTTCTAGATTTTTTAAATACTTATAAATAAAACTGGTTTTACATTAGTATCCAATTAGCTGAAAAAATAAATTAAGGGTAATATAAAATTTGAATCTGAGCATTAATTAGATCTGAATGTAATCACTTAACATGAAAGGTATTACTGTGGTCATCAAGCTCTATTTGCACGTTCTAATGGCCACACAGAGTAAAACATTAATTTAACTGCAATAGCAGGTCTGCCTGTAAACGGTTATCACAAGTTACAGTTGTCTGCATTCAGAAACCCTAGGTTGATGGATCTTACTGTACCTGCAAGAAACTTGGAGGCAGTTTAATTGTTATGGTTATCATGAAAGAAAGCTGTATTCTTGAGCAGTCATCATGTTTGGTGCACAATTTCTGAAAAGACTTGTGAATTGCATTAGTCATCTAAACTTGCTCTGAGTCCAGGTTTCTTAATTTTCTGCAAAGTGCTAGTCAGTCAATATGCTTTGCTTGTCAAGTAAAGACTGACAGGGCCTTCATAGTGGCAGTTTTTGTAAAAAACTATTATCTTCCTAGGAAGGAGAATCTAACTAAAAGAAGTTCTATGACAAATCATACTAATCACATAATTCTCAAAAGGTTATATAATGCCTGTAAATGCACATGTAAAGCCCAGAAAACAGACTTTGTTGGAGTTCATGTCTAGCAGGTGAGATATGTCAACTTCCTTCATTCTTGAAATTTTATAAGGAGACTTGAAATGAAAAAGAAAAGGAAGGTAACAACAACTAAGAATACAAATCTTTAAAGACTGAAACTTTTTTTTTTAAAAGGAAGTCTTTTGTAAAGGAGAAGTCTTTTCTCCTTTACAATCAGGTATCCCCAGTTACGTGTAAAAAATATGGCCACATAGTAAAGAACAATGAAATCCATTTTATAGGCTACTCTTCCAGTGTAATGCTTTATCATTTGGTCAATGACATCATCAAAATACACTTTGTACACTTCAAAATACACCAATGAGCAAATCAAACATTATTTAGAGGAGCATTCGTTCAAATAAGTTTGTAGTGCACCCAAAGTAGATAATAAAAATACTGCTCTTCATATAAAATATAAAGGAACATGACTTTATCCATATCAGGGAGAAAAAACACTTTTATTTTTTAAATTAAAAACTTTTCTTTTAAAGAGTGAAAAAAGCTAAGCTGTCGTTAATCATGACTGTTTTAAAGCTCTGCATATGTATTCCTCAGTTGCAGCATGGATGTGTTTCCCATAACATTCTGTCACGGTTTTTTAAGGAGAGGGAGAAATTAGTAACTTTGGGTTAGGTCTGTAGTGTACTATGCACTTGGGGACTTGTTTTGAAGCAAACAATATTGTCATTGCCTATAACACTGCAGTGAAAACACTGCCCAAAACATGAGCTGCACCCAAGAAATGATGAGAAGAATACAGCTAAACACAAATAGCCCAAGAGGAAAAGAACATGCAGTACTGTGGTTTTCAAAAGAACTTTAGTTGGCATCTCATGGACTTACAAGGATATTCTAACTTGAACTTATCCCTCAGATGCTTTCTTTTACCTCTGTATATATAACTGTTTATCACCAAGGTGTTCCTCTTAAAAGGTGGAATTACTGGGTAACATGACGCTTTGCTGGCTTGTTTGAATCATGCGATTAGCAAGCAGGGCTGGAATTGAGCAGCTGGCTCCAATTTCTAATTTTCAGGTCAGCTTTCTTGCAGTTGATCAAATCCTTGTTTCAGACTAGAACACAGATTCAAAATAGTAATGTTTCTTCCCAGTCAAAAAGGACAGATTAATGGTGGGATGCTTTTTTTTCTCTTTCTTCTTTCTTTTAAGAAGAGCTAAACTGCTCACTGTTAGATGTGAGTTATATGAAGCTATTAAAAATCTCATTACTGAAAAGCAAATTCCTTGCCCATATATTGCTGTATTTAACATATATAAATGTTAAACACGTTCTTAATTCTGATTTCTCTGGGGAAGTAGAACCTCTTTTCTTCTTATTATTCTCCATTTTCTAGGTATAGTAAAAGAATTAGGTGAAGATCAGCATTTAGGTTTATTTCAGCTTCTCTAACAACTCCCTGAAAAGATGTAGAAGAGATATTGTGACTAGCTGTTCAAGAACTTTTCCCATTTATTATGTTAATTATCCAAGCCACCTAGTACAGATTCAGTTTTTGTGTGAAAAATTGACAGTATGGAAGTCAGAAATCTTGCATGTATGTGTGTGGAGTAGGAAGCAATAACAGGAAGCAGACATGCATTTGTTTGGAATGGAGAGACATAGTTTCTTTTTGAACTCCACTCACTGGAGGACCACAATATTATGACACTGATGTTAGCGTAGAAATAAACACATAACCACTTTCTGGTTATATGCGGTGCTTTATTCCAAGGCGCCGGGAACCAGGGG
>JAOXNO010000001.1:23286739-23346192 GCA_028565335.1 Limnodromus scolopaceus
CTGGGCACCACTGAAAAAAGACTGGCCCATTCTCTTAACAACATCCCTTTAAGTATTTATAGGTGTTGATCAGATCCCCCCCTCAGTCTTCTCTTCTTGACGGTTGGACAAGATGATCTTTAAGGTCCCTTCCAACCTAGAAGATTCTGTGATTCTGTAAAAAGACCCAAGTCCCTCAGCCTCTCAATTACACGCAGCCCCTCATTATATGCACTTACATCCTCTCTTAGGTCAGACATAGCCCAAGTTTCATAATTACATCAACTTTTTAACAGGCACCGAGTGGTGGTTGGCAAAGGGGGAGAAGTCAGCAGCAACGGGGGCATCTAAAACAGCAATAAAGGGCCATTTGCAGGCAAGGAGAGCAATTCCACCTGCAGAAATTACTTGGGAAGTTCCTCAGGCTCACAGACCCTGTAGACTGATTTTTTATTTTTTTTTTGGCTACCAATCTCATCTGTCCCCTCCTCCACCGCTGTCCCAGATTCCTGGTAGAGTTAGATTCCCTACAAGGCTGAGCACAGACATTCTGTAAAAACAAACAGCAAAACACACGCAGGGTAGAACTGCAGGATGACAGCAGCAGAACAAGCCCCTACCATTTGATAAAGCCATTGCCGAGACCCACAAACCCAGGTTTCATTCATCCTGATGCTTTAAAGCACATCTTGGAGGCATTCAGGCAGAAGGCTGCTTTAGCAAGTGTAATCCCCAAGGAAAAGAGGTTGAAGCCCAGGGCAGTGATTTCAGTGTGGCCAAAGGGAAGTTTAAGACCAGGCTATAAAGACGTTTGGACTCTCTGAGGGCACAGGGAAGCAGGAGACGCGCTACGAGCCAAGGAGCCTAATGCAAGAGAAGGGCTCATCAGATCACAAATCACATGAGATTATAAACCGGCATTATCCCCCCACTCCAAAACCAGCACTATTTTTTGCAATAAGCGTATTAACGATGAGACTGCTCAAGACAAAACCCAGCGGTTTTTCAGCAGGAGGGGAAAGATGGATTCACCAGAGGCGAGTTGGGGGCTGACTGAGAGGAGCCACGGCCGCAGGGAGCTCCCCCAGAGCGTGGCCAGCTCTGAAACACAGGGAAAAGCCAGAATATTTCTTTCCTAAGCAGACACTTCACATAAAACACAGGCAGAGGCAGTAACACAGACTGCAACTGTAGAAGCAATACCAGGCGAGGTTGGGAGAGGATGGGCTACAGGAGGTGAGCACAAGAAGAGCTTCCAGCTTTCAGGAGACAAGGACAGGCACCACAAGCAGCTGCCAAAGCCACTGCTCCCCAGGCAGTACCTCCCTTTCCATCGTAAGGGCCGGTTCAGTGCACAGAGGGTTCAGCACAGATCTATCTTGCCGTGTAGACAGCCCGAACATTAAGACCTCTTCAATAATTTATTCAACTGAGGGAGTAGTTGGGGTTTCTCTTTTGTTTGGCAGGTTTTGTTTGTTTCTTTGGGTTTTTTCACTGCAACTTTCCAGCAATTAGCCCTATCCAGGCCTTTTGCCTGGAATAGATAGAAACTTCTTCAAGACCTGAAGTTACATTACTGCCTGCCCAAAAACTTCTCAGCAGCTCAGAAGGGTCACTCCGTGTTGTTTTGCCCTTCTCACTCCCAAAAGCTATGAGCATCCTTTTCAGACGAAGTTAGGCTGGGAAAATAAAGCCATTATAAGCTTAGAAGGGGCTCATATACTATAGACATTGGGAGGAAGGAAAGGAGAGAGGAGGAACTGAGAAGTTCCTAAAGGAGATGCTTTGCTAGGAATAGGTTTGGGTTCACCTTAAGGAATTGCTGCTACAGGGAGATTTCTGTGGCTGTTGGGCAATGCATGTCCAGGTGGGCAGTGTCACCTCCCTCCTCGAGAGCTGCTCCGACTTCAGGAAAAGCTGTATTCCCCCTTCCCACAAGAGTCACGGTCCCTTTCTGTGTGTGGGCTGGGACAGGGTCCCTGATCTGCCCCGGGAAGCCCTCGGAGCCGCTGGCAGCACGTAGCGAGCTGCGGGGCAGAGAAGCTCAAGAACAACTTCTTGTGCTTTTCTATGATAAGATGCTAGAACTAATAGTGTATGAGCCCAAGGCTTTTTATTTGAAGGTTCATTTGAGACTACCTAAATGTAAACTTCACAGAAATTTAAAGAATTAAGATATTTCTGCTTTGGCTTGAGAAGTAGTAACTAAAACTGCTGCTTGCACCACCAACTGAGCAATATGTAGGATTTCCAGAGGGGTTTTTGCTTCCTGTTTTAGAAGGGTAATGATGTTGAGGGGGGGAAAAATAGTCATCCCCCCAGTGCTGTGCCAAATTTGTTTGATTTGTTATATATTTTCCATTGTGAAGCTTGTACTACAGTGAACAAAGTGCATGTGAGGTTGGAATACTGAGCTACCAGCACAAACCATGAAATTGGTCTTTAAAGTTGATAGACGTTCTCCCTGCTTCTCCTCCCTGTCAGAACAGCAACAACAGGAAAAAAAAAAAAAGAGAAAGGCACTACTGCCAGCACCAAACCATTCAAGTGTCCAAAAAAACACCAACAAAACAAAAGAGTTATTAAACCGAACCTCCCCATTTGAAAATGCAGCTAGAAGAGAATACAAGACAACATTGTCAGCGACGGTCTTTGTCCCTGTGCCAGTGACATGGAGATGTCTCTTCTGACTCAGTGAAAAGGAATCACCAGAGCACAAGAGATTATATTTGCAAGTGTAAAACAGTTCAAGAAATCTCAACTTCAACACTGGCAATTTATTTAAAACGCTTTTCTTTCACAGTTACTCTGCCTGAGGAAGCACGTAGCACAAGCAAGTCTATCCCCTGAGTGTTTAAAAGCTATTTTGTTGATTAGCTAGTTTATAAACACCACAGAAGAGCGTAGAAAGAGGGTTTTCCTTTCGTAACACGTATCCTTGCTGTTACTTTATCTTATTTCCTAGAACTTCTTCTTCCTTCAATGCTCAGCCAGCTGCTAAGAAAGCATTATTGAATGCCACAGCAAAAACCTAAATAAATTGCTTCTTCACTGCCTGCTCCTCATCTTGTTGAACACTTTCAGCAACTTAAAAAGAAAGAGACAAAAGGAGTACTCTGCTGCTGCTCTTCTTGGAATTTGTTTTTCCAAACTCGCAATGTTTTCTGTCTTGCCACCTTCAGCTCAAGCCTCCCCTTCCCTCCATCCTCAACCTTCCAGCCCCAGTCCTGCACACTCTCTGGAGGAACCAGCAGTAACATATAGGTCCCATTAGAGTTATGCACTATGATCACGTTACGACATGGCTTCTGGCATATTCCATAGGAGCTACTTAAAATATTACATCAGGAGCTGAACATTCAGCAGTTAAGGGCATGTACTGCAGTTGGGTGGGCATTAAAGCTCTGTGCAAGGCATCGCAGAACTTAACCATAACCCTGCATGAATAGGCCACACTCTGAGATTTAAATACCTGCGATTTCAACCCCACACTGACCGATATGTCATTCTGACTGGTTGAAGTCTGGCAAAGTTTAAAGCAACCAATGACAAGCATCATCAGATACCAGCAGTAATCACTACGGCTGCCCTACCTGAAATAAAGTTCCTTCTCTGGGCTCCTTTGAGCTAACCCCAAGCTTAGCAGGGAGGCGCTTGACATCACTATGGGCAGGAGCTTCCATTTATGCTGCCTGTGAGCACACAGCTCTACTTCTGGCAACTTAAATTGCCACCACTCCAATTAAACAGCTCTCCTCAGCGCTCCTCTGTGTGCCGTGGGTGATGGTGGCAGAAGAATTTTTAACAATGGGAACCAAGAAGCCTTTACCAATCCCAGAGACTTTGAAAAAAATCTGATTTTCCCAGGCTCAGCCACCAGTCACAGCCTGGCCAGACCCTCCGTCCCAGCGCTCGCACCCCCAGGGTGCCAGCACAGGGGCATGGTCGGGTCAAAGAGCCCCCCAGGAGCCTTTCCCTTTCCAGCCATGGTCAGATCCTGCCTTCCAACAGCAGCCCCTTCCCACACACGCAGTGCTCTTACTTCATGGCTTTTTTCTTTCTTTTGACACTTAGCAATACCAGCCCCCAAAAATATTAAGCCAATAATCACAAGTACCCTGAAGTTACAGCAAAGCCGTAACCGCTGATCATTTTCATTGCAAGAAGCTGTTTATGAGATTGCAAGCCCACATTGAGAGAAGATACTTTAAGATCTAATACTCTGAATTAATTTACTAAAAAAATAATAGAAAAACCCAACAGGGGCCCACTTTCTTTTCATGTGAGTTAGTGTCACTGCAGCAATAGCAAATACAGCCACGTTAGCGAAACCAATGGCAATTTGCCCCAGAATTGCCAACGCTTTGCCTTCAGCACAAATCCTCACCCGTCTAACTTCTATAATTGCTTAATATTAATCTAAACACATCTCCCAGAGAGAAAAGGCTGTTTTTCTGCACCCAGAGTGCACAGCCCTGGGGCAGATAGAGCTTAATACACAGGAAGAAAAGAGGAAGGTTTTGATCCTTCAACTGTTTAACTGCACCGAAGATGGTACTTAACTGCACCCAGAGATGTTCGAGTCCAGCACGGCAATAACCCCACCAGGGTGAGACACCAGCCTGCTGCACTGTATCCCAAATTCCTGGTGACATGGAGTTGTACCTCAGGACCCTTTCATTTCCTCAATGCAAACAGCCATTTTGATAACTTGGGCAGCACACATTATTTAAAACCAGGAAAAAACAAAAGAAAAGAAAAATTAAAACACAAGGGAGATCAGGTGTGTGGGAAGTACCTAACGAGCTCTGATGTGGCCAGGGCACCTCATCAGGGTCTGCCACCTAATTAGGCAGAAGAGAGGCTCCCCTGCCCTGCCTCTCTAGCACCATAACATGTCACCAATTTATCTCACCCTCCTCCTTCCCAAGGAATTTGGGTCTCTTTTCCCCAAATGAAACATGCTCTACCACTGCCCTTCTTGGGCATTTAGACTTTGGCATCATTAGTAGGAGGAGTCTTGGAATATATTCTTATTATAAATACTTATTTTAAAAAACAAACTACAGAAGGTGGGTGGTGGTTTTCTTTCCTTGCTCCTAATAAGCCAACCCCCCAGCCACCTTATTTTCCCATCTTTCCCTTAAACTGCCCCCTAATCCCACGGCCCTCGCCCAACCATCCATCTTCACACTGCATTAAAGATAAATCACGTCCCACAATTCACAAGCAGCTTCAATTACGGAATCACTCGAAATCACAAGCACACCTGAGGGGTGGGTACAGTTCCTTAAGCTTTTATAATTGCATGCTCGGCAGAGAAAAACGTCTTTGCAATGAAATGATAAAAACTAGGTGTTTGTCAGCAGAAAGCGTTCAAATGAACAAGGCAGATACAAGCATGGACTTCAGGTTTAGAGCAGAGCATCACACTCATGCAGCTTCTTTTAATTTCATACCAGGATTTAGAACCACACACCAAAAAAACCCTCATTAAACAGGTAAGATATTAAAAAATAATAATCCTATAAACTCAATTCAAGGGCCATATTAAGACCTGAGGTTTGCTGCTGCTTAAGTGTCAGGTGTGTCATTTATAGTGACATTTAGGCAGTGAGATTACCAAAATGGACTAAAGGAGGCAAACTCTGGTTAACTCAGATCTTTTAACCATTAGCTTCCAAATCCCAGAGGCAGCCCTTGATGAAGCCCATGTGTTTAAGGGGAGAACATCCTAGAAGCTGATAGAGGGCATTAATGCAATTACTGCTCTGGGATGTCTTCAGAGTTAGTAGCTGAATTGTTGAAATGGCTGAAAATTTCACAAAACCTGTAAATAAAGGCATTGTCTAGCTCTCCGAGAGCGCTTTTTCTTTTCCCCTGCTCAGCAGGGAGTGGAATGGCTTGAAGCCGAACAGAAAAACGGCAACAGCAACACTCAAATAATAGAGTGAGCTGACGCTAGACAAAAGCCATGACTTGACAGGAGCTGCAGCACGCTCCACACCTGGCTGGAGGCGACCGCCACCTTCCACAACACTAACACCTTCAGTTAAAGTTCCAGGAAACTCATTCAGATAATGGCTTTAACAATAGACTTTAAACTGACCTCAGTATCAAACCATCTCAGCAGATGCCAATGTAAGAATCCAAATAACTGTAACACAGCAGCTTACTGTGAGTAAGAATCTACTGACACATACTATGATTACAAGCAACCGTGGCAGAGATATCATAGCAGCAAATTCAAATACATTTCTAAAGTCCAGGAGTAGAAAAAGTTATAAAACAAGGAACTCTTGAAAGCAAATTCAAATGGCAACTGGGAAGAGGAAAACATGACTCTTATTACACAAAAAAAAAAGTAGAAAAAAAAATCAAGGTAAGAATCTCCCCACTCAGGTCTAGACATGGGTCATTAGGGGTTTTTCTCCCAACCCAAGTCCAGACATGGGCCGTTAGGGGTTTTTCTCCCCCTTGAGAAGAGGTTACCACATTAAAACAAAGGCAATGAGTAAGTACCTGCTGAGTGCCTTGGGCCCAGCCCTTTCTTTCGTGGACCAGAACAGGTATTGCTGCAAGATCACTCCACTGCAAAGGGCAGACATCAAATTTGCTTCCCCACAACTGAATGGGGGTATTTCCCCACGCAAGTTTGAGCTTGAGAAGTTCCCTGCAAAGGCTGTAGATGTTCATTGCGGTGGGCACATCTAACCAACCAGAACCAGAGCCAGTTCGTTTTGAGAGATCCCTTAAAAGCTATCTGCTGAGTACTCTCTATTACTGGTGATCCAGGCAAATTTGAACCTGTGATTTAGAGGTGAAGAGCTTTCTATCCCATTACCAGTCATAAAGATCATCTGGTCCCCTACTCCCTGATTAAAAAAAAAAAAATGGTGCATCATCTATCAAAATTAATCCAAGTCAGTTTGCTGAGTGCTTTTTAGAGGAGGGAAAGAAAAAAAAAAGTAATCATAGAATGGTTTAGGGTTGGAAGGGACCTTATAGATCATCTAGTTCCAACCCCCCTGCCATGGGCAGGGACACCTCCCAGTAGAGCAGGTTGCTCAAAGCCCCATCCAGCCTGGCCTTGAACACTTCCAGGGATGGGGCATCCACGACTTCACTAGGCAACCTGTTCCAGTGCCTCAACACCCTCACTTGGGAGATTCTGAAATGTCTTTGAAATCTAAATTAGGAGATTATATGAGTCATCATGGGATGTTATGTTGGACTCATGGGAATCATCAAATTGCTAATAATAAGGCACGCAGAAGGAAAAAATCTTAAAATAAAATGTAAATTCTTTATATTAAAATGCCATAATGTACTGTCACCATGCGAAAATCATGAAATACCTATCCTAAAAAGGATATTGGACAGTGTTTACTAAGTAAAACTATTTTTAAATCAGTAGGGTCACAGAATTTATACCTAAGTTCTCTGCAAAATACCTCTGCAAAATATGTATTTTTAAAAGCAGGGGTTTTTTGGATGTTGATACATATAATTTAAAAATCACTTACACTCGTCCATTTTCTGGCCAAAGAACCGTTTTAAGCCATTCTGGGACACATCAGAGTTTAAAGCCTGGCTTCACAGACACCTTGCTATAGCATCTCAAAATGTCCAGACATGTTCCTGTGGGCAGCCAGGGATGCAAAGCGTATCCCTCTCTTTCTGAGATTGGTTCTTGTAATCCTAAATATTATTCCCCTTCCTACACATATTATATGTATTCTAATTAATTGATTTCTTTTTCATCCCAGACATGAGTCAATCACTGTTCAGTCTCTGTTTCTTTGTCAAGTAAGGAAAAATACAAGAAAGAATTCCATTGCTGGAATTTAATGTTATATTTTGCCTTCCTATTGTCTTAAAACAGTCTTGCCATAGGATACTGACTCATGGGATTTTCTCAGATTCACCCACAGAAGCTAATCCTCCTCTAAGCTGTTTCACATCTTCTTACACCTACTACCTGTCAGACCTCTCCCCTCCTAATCCTCCCATCCTCTCTTTCACTCTCTTACCCAGCTTTCCTGCTTCTTTCAGCTACTTCTTTTGAAGGGATATCTTTGGTGACCCTATCATCTTCATGGCCTCCCATAATATATTTTTTTCAATTTCCTTTTGAAATATGATAATTCTTACCAGCCCCACTCCAGAGTCTGCATTTTGTTTCGGGGGTCTATGTTTTTAAAGAATCACGGAGGAAATATCCCTTCATTCCAAATGTGAGTTTAACACATTACCTCTCTATGAAGAAACTTGATTATGTGCCTGTACATTCATATATTCTGAAACCAGAAAAGAACAAATATGAAAATAGAGATGTGAAGTAAAATAAAATTTGTTTCTCCATATGTGAATTACAAACACGAAACTATTTAGACCATCTAGGCCCCTGCTCATGATCAGAATATAGCACTTTTAAGGTGTTACCTAAAGAGATGGCCATCCCTACTAAGTGTTAATTTTAAGCTTCCCTATTACCTGAAAATTCACCCTCTGACTTGCTGATAACAGTAGATGCTGATGCTGATGCCACTCCCTGTTCATTGCCTCAGAAATCAATGCTCATGGAGAGATGTAAATTTTTGCCAAACAGTTGTGGTTAATACTGTACTATTACCTATACGGTGTCTCTAATGAAGAGCCACAGTATGGTTGAACTGGAAAATAGATTGCCTTCTGTTCCTTTCCCTTCTCTGAATGCTTTTAACGGATTGAAAATTCTCTTCAAATAAAGGAAAAAAGCTTCAGGGATGCTTTAATCTGTTTCCACAGATAATAGCTGACATGCAATTGCTGTCCCAGACGGTATCACTAGTGTAAATTTACCAGCAGTAAAGAAATATCCCAAGGAATTCAAGACAGCACATTATTAGAATATAAACTGCACAAATGAAGTTAACATACTATTTTTGAGTCGCCAAAAATATTTTGTTCTTAGTACTGTCACATTTAAAATTTAGTAGTCAAACAAGAAGATCATCTTTACTTCAAAATTATTATTGTTATTGCTATTGTAATGCAAAACATATGGGAATTCTAACCTCTGAAAAAGTGAATGTATTCAGTTTTTTCATATTTTCATCATAATATTTGCATATTTTAAAGTACTATTATGTAGAAATGGACTGGACTTTTTGGCCACATGCAATATGCAATGTTCTTAAATTATTTGCATGTCAAAATGTAGCAGTAAGCTATTTAGTTAGGAAAAAACCCACAGACTTAGTTTCAAAATGTGGATCAAACATTTAGAAATGGGTTCAGTTCAGATGTCCAGCAAGAAAGACACCTCGTCAATACACCCTTGACAGGCTGATCATTAGAACATCTCTTCCTCTGCAAATCTTTCTTCAGAAATAAAAAAAAGTATGTTTTATCAAGCCAGAAAGCATAAAAACCAAAGGATCCTGGGAAGGCCAAGCCCACCTCATTTTCACTCCTAAAGGAGAATGCAAAGGGAACTGAATCTTAAATTAGATGAAAAATAACTGGTATTCGATTTGAGTTACTTGTTTTGAGGTCAATAGTTTCAACTGTCATTGAGTACAACTGAGTATATGGTATTTTATACAGAGGTTAGGGAATGGGTTAGGTATTATATATTGTTCTTTTCTTCTCTCTGTGTTCTACACATACTCTCATGTATCTAGATCTGACTCCCTTGGTAGATGCGACAGAAAAGAGTCTGCTTTTACAAACAACATTAATAAGATAAACTCTACTCAGCTGCCTCCAGAGTTTTCTTAGAATTGCATAGCAACATATTTCCCAGTGTCACAAAATACTTTCTGCATTCTAAGCCCTGGAGTGAGCACATCAAATAAATAATTGCTTAAGCATATGCTTAATCAGACTAAAAAGCATATGCATTTTGAAACTGCTGCATGAATTCTTTAAAAAATAGTTTAGTTGGTTTTTAGAGCATTACCTCCCTCCTGTCTCTCCCCTACACTGTTTTCTGAAGCACAAAAATTGTTCTTCTTAAATTTAACCCATGCATCTGAGTCTAAACATACTCATTATTTGGATCGCAGTATATTTTTCTCTGTGGTAAGGACAGCAGTTTTTTAGTTCTGTGCTTATATAGCACCTGATATAACAGTAGATGAAGTTCTGTGTTCTGGCCTTCAAATCCATCATGGAATCACAAAATTACAGAATCATAGAATTACCTAGGTTTGAAGGGACCTTTCAGATCATCAGTCCAACCATCAAACTGACACTGAAACAAAACATTAAACCATGTCCCTATGCACCACATCTACCCATCTTTTAAATATCTCCAGGGATGATGCCTCAAACACTTCCCTGGGCAGACTGTTCCAATGCTTAATAGCCCTTTCATAGAAATATCCAATCTAAAACTCCCGTAGTGCAACTTGAGACCATTTCCTCTTGTCCTGTTGTCTGGTACTTGGGAGAAGAGACCAATCCCCACCTCTCTACAACCTCCTCTCAGGTAGCTGTAGAGAGTGACGAGGTCTCCCCTCAGCCTCCATTTCTCCAGGCCAAAGAAGCTCAGCTCCCTCAGCTGCTCCTCATAAGACTTGTGCTCCAGACCCCTCACCACCTTTGTTGCCCTTCTCACAGTAAGTTGTGAAAAAGATGAAGAAAGTGTATAGAGATAATCTGCTCACCACCTCTTCCAGTATAAGAAAAGGCTATCGAATGGAGTCACCAGATTCTGAACATTAAAGGAAAGTGGATCCTCATGCAAAGATTTTCATGGAATGGTTCTGATCTGACTTCAGAATTTTTCAGGTGTTTCCAGACACTACGGAATAAAGTAAAATATCGGTTATTTATATCTACCGACATATACCAGTATTTACCTAAAAGAAATTACCATAAAAGCACTATTCCTAAAACATTATCTGAATTACACATTTATTGTTTTTTCTTCTTTGGGCCCAGGTCTGAAAACCATAGGAACTAATATGAGTTTCTCTTTAACTCTGTATTATGTTGTAAGGTAAGGGAGATTTCAGCTTCCTATGACCTGCTTCATCATGTCACTTCAGATTTTCTCTGGGGTACACACCTTATTTTGGGGGATTCTCAGAGTCAGAATCAGACATTTTTTTTTCTTCTGGCTCCTATTGTTTTAAGGTTGATACTGTAATTTACTTGTTCTTGACCCGTGGCCTAAAGTTTATGGCTATCACAGCTTTATTGGCCAGGCTCTCGGTATTAGTAACCAGGAAGGTGCTAGGGGATACTGAGTGGAATATAGTTACAGTTACCAGCTTGAATAAATTTTCTTGTAATTTTAGCAAAATTAATGTTTTCTAACTTGTGACCATTGTACCATTTTGAATCAAACATCTCTGTGAAATGACTAAAGCAATGAGTGATCTTCCTTTTGCTGTCTCAGTCTGGTCTGTGGACCCCCTAGATGTTAGATTTGTTGCACCATGTCAGTATCTTTGCAGAAACCATTTTTTTCCCCAGATTGTTCCTCAAGTAATTGTATCACATGTAATAACAAAATCCACTTATATTGATAAAGCAAACTGTTGATTCTTCCAATTGCTCTGGAATCCATTATTAATTAACTTTCCATTAGAGACAATTTAATAAAAGATGATCATTTTGTACCGGAAATTATACTCTGAGAGCAATGAGGACTATTGTGATTATTATGTCTGTCTATGAAGACACATCTGTGTCTTCATGTTTATACTTGAACTTTGAAATATGTGTGTTGATAAGAATGAAGCTGTATACTAAGCCAGTCTCAGATGGAGATCCTAGAAATAAGGACTCCCATTGTTGACCTTCATATCCTTCTGTTGGATTTACTTTCAAGTTGGCCCTGATTCTGATTTGAGCAGGCATTTGGGCCAGATGGCCTCCAGAGCACTTTTCCAACTTAAATTATTCTGTAACTCCGTGTTGTCTTTATAGAGCTTCTGGACAAAAGCATCATGAATCACCATTGTAAATAAAATGTCATAGAAGATATAAGCTGTCTTCCACTGTTCATAGTACAGAAGGGAAAGAGGAAATAAACGCTTCCCATCAAAACCTCCTGATAACAATAAATATCAACACTGTGAACAACCTGAATCTTGTCATTTTTCAGGGCATTACATACAATTTCTTTTTTTTCTTTTATTTTCCTTTTTTTTTTTCTTTCAAAAGCTTTTTCATCAGATGTAAAATGGTTCTGGTTTACTCTTGTGAATAGGCTTACTCACCTGATTCTTCATATTAAACCTTTTTCTAACATCTGAGGGAAAAAGTCTAGCCCGGTATTTTGTGCCTCAGAGGGACCAAATTGTAATAGCTCTCAAGAAAGGATAGAGTGTCTTTGAAGAAGATATAACAATAATTTATAATCATAATTGACATTCCACTCTCCACTGACTAGAAGAAGTGGAACACAAGGAATTTCACAGGGTGTGCTGTATCTCAGACCAGGAAATTTGATTAATGCAGCAGCACGCTAATTAGAACAGGACAAAATGTTTTTCATCTGAAAATGTCAATTCATCAAATATGAAGTACTTTTAGAAACTTATCAGTTTTTGAAGACACTTTTTTTGAGAAAGGGAAACACTTTATTTTTGAAACCCTAAAGCTAAAATAAAATAAAATAACACACATATATATACATCCTACATATATATATTGTATATATCTACAATAAAATAGAAACACACAATGACAACCAACCTGAAAGGAGTCTCTTTTTCCTGTTTCATGAATCGATAATTTCATTGTCCTTTATGTCTTGAAAGTTTATCACCCATCTCCTGCAGCCAATGGGGATCTTTGCAATTTATTTAAGATGGCATCAGACCAGATTTTTTTTCTGATTAATGTCAAATCTCAGAGCTTTAGAAATAGATAAATTAGTTATCTTCTAGAGGCTGTTCTTTCAAATTTGTACTCAATTGAGAAATAATTTCATATTTAATATTTATTTTTACTTTTCAGATGAGAACTGAGTCTGAACAAATAACTGATTAGAATTTTGGACAGAACACGTCCCTGGGATCTTCAAAGCTTTATGCAATTCAGCAGATTGCTCTTTACATAGCTATATTGTTACTTAAAACACTGTGGAAAAAAAATGAAGCTGCTTCTAAGCTTTTATCTTCTCATCAGAGAAGATGGGAGTGATCCGCTTGTATCTTATAACTCGTGCAGTACTTCTTCAGCTAAAAATTAAAGAAAGGATAGGTGAATTGTTTCATCTATAAAACTACTGTTATGCCAAAGGTTTTGAAGACACTGTTCCTGTCTCCAACGTTCCATACATGAAAGTCTCCAGAAAACTCTGCAGTGTTCCATACACGAAATAACAGAATCCACGTGAAGATAAGTTTTGTTTTTCAATAATTTATTTTTCATCTGTTAATACTGTGGATCAGAAAGAACCTTACCAAACTAATTAAAATGGAAAGAAACTAACGGAAAGCATTTAATTGTCATTATGTTTGAATAGCATTATATGTATGCTGCAGATCTTTAATAACTTAGAGAATGTTACCTGAATTTTTGGGAAGTTGTCACATTAATACTTCCTTTGTAAAAGAATGGAGTGCTTTTTGCCCTAATAAATATTTAAAATAATATTTTTTCCAAGATAAACCACTATTTGACCTCTTTACCTGAAGAAATGAAGGAACTAATGTATTTATACAATATTTCAAAGAGCTACACTATAAATGTGTTAGTACTGACACACCTGACAATTTTCTACATTCCTCCCACTGCATACTAATTTCTACTCATAGTTAGTTTTGTCAGTGTCATAATCCAGTTTCAACCAGTCTCAACTGTTTTGCTCTCTTATTCTCTCTCATCTCATCTCTTGCAGTATTGCCTTCTTTTCCAGAAGAGATTTATTTCTTTTTTTTTAACACCCCCTCATCCCCTCCCCCGCTCCTATATTTCATTTTAGAGAAAAGTGCACAAGAAAGGAGTAAGAGAAATTATAGTATTATTAAAGAATAAAGCTTATTTATAAATTATTGTTTTTCTTGTATGTTATATTGTATAAATGCAACAGACTGGAAAATGGTTTTGAACAGTTTATTAGTTGTTTATGTTTATGAACTTTGGTATAGTACAGGGGCATTCAAAATACCTGCAGAAGTCTTTATGGAAGACTTGTGAACAGTGTAAAAAGGAGAGATAATCTGGCTGGCAAAATACAGTTGTTGGTTTTTTTTTAATTACGCTTTTAAACATACTAAATGATTGAGAAAAAAAAAAAGACATTTTTACATTTATAAATATTGCTATGTCTGACTAACTCTGCACTTGAGGAAAAAAATCTCCATTTTATTTAAGAGAGTATATAATGTTTAAGAAAAATAAATTAAAAATGAATAATTTTGGAAATTTTTTTCCCTGGCCTTGGAAAACGTGTTATCCCCACTAAATATTGTTTATATCCTTTAACTCATTTGCTACAAATGTTAAATAAATGTAAACTTTTCATTTTAAGTTCTTTTTATTACTGAATTCCCAAGCTTAGGGCCTATTACAGCAATTCACACATTTCTGTAACAGTGTAAATTGGGAAAAAAGCTGAACTGTTCAAGCAGCAGGAAATTGCATAGGAAATACAATGCCTTAAGGTAAAAGACAATACAATTTTGCCCCTTCTACACTTTGATACAATTGAAATTGGTATTTCAACTGCGACTTCCCTTACAAAATGCAAGTACTAGTCACTATTTTAGTATCAAACATTTTATTTCATTATCTTAGTGATATAGCAGCAATCACCACTGAAACTAGAATAGTACAAGAACCCGTAATGTGTTCAGGAAAACAAATTCCAGCTTGATTTGGCTTCTGAACTTAATGTAAAAAAAAAAGACTTTTTGTCTTTAGAATAATGTACAACATAAGTGTGGCGGGTGGACCTTGGCTGAACACCAGGTGGCCACCAAGCCACTATATAACTCCCCCCTCCTCAGCAGAACAGAGGGGGAAAATATGATGGAAAAGTCATGAGTCAAGATAAAAACAGGGAGATATCTCACCAATTACTACCACAGGCAAACCAAACTTGATTTAGGGAAGTTAATTTAATTTATTACCAATTTATTGCCAACAAACTGCTAGAGTTGCAGGCAAAAAGGACAAGAATGAATCCATCTTCTCAATCAAAGAGTCTGTCCTAAAACTTCCTAAATTTTTTTGATGTATTTTTCTTTCTCTTTTTTTTTCTCCATGGATAGCCATGTAGTTACATTCTCTTATTGTCACTAAGTCCCATGCTTTGATACTACAAATATTTCAGAAAATTATTTATCCCAAATAAAACTTGTTTTATGAATTGCAGGTGATTACAAAAAGATATGGCTCCTAATTTTACTTCTTTTTTGTCATAACCCTCAGATATTCACCAGATCAAAACACGTTATCCTCCCCTACCATGCAAAAAAGTCTTTGTTTTGTTTTTCCTGCTTCATTCTCCTTGAACAAAGAGCAGCCTTCCATATCAATGTTGTGGTCACATGAATGAATCAACCACAACTCAGTTAGGAAATATAGTAAATAACTGTAATCATATACTAAAATTTGTTCCTGTTTGTTTCATGACTTTAGACTTCATACATCTAAAATGTTAAGTCACTTTGATTCACTTTCACATATTTCTATACTATGAGCTGAGTATTAGTACTCATCCATGTCCCCCAGGCCATTTAAAAATTGCCATGATTTATACATCTCTGTGGGCTACATGGTGGCATCTGCCTATCCTAGTGTAAGGTTCTCCTGAAGGTTCTCACTGAGAGTCTCAGTGACCAGGACCACTCCTTCCTTGCTCCTGTTCCTGGGCTCCAACTCTGCACAACAATCTTTTTTAATTTTTTCCCCAAAACCGTTCTGGAGACATAAATTTATTTTTTCTGCATATGTTTCTACTTTCATCTTTGAAATAATGTTTTATCTGGTTTGTGTGGATGAAGTGTTTGCTAAGAAACTGATAACTTTTTCTCTGAAATGTCAATGAGTACATTAACATCTCCTTACCAGGGTTTTAAACACAATAGGTTTGAGACTCAATGTTCTATAATCCGGACTGAAAAAATAGATTCTTGACTTACATTTCAGTGTAGAATTCAGTTAACATGTAAGAAGTCTCAAAAGCTTGTCTTTTGACATTTCCATATATTTAAAACACACAAGGGAATTTTTGTTTCCCACAGAGCATTTCACTGTCTTTCAGTGTATCGTTCAAGTACAATCATGACTATATGTAGAAATTTTATCATGTGAATAGATCAATTATTTTACACCTGTGAAAAAAAAAGAGCAAGTAAGCATACAAAGTATGCATAAATAACATACAAAACAAGCAAATTTAACTGGATGCAAATACCAGAAAACAACAGTTTTTAAACTTAAAGAATTCAGAGTGCAGAAGTAAAAGCAATATTGCCATCAAGTATACTGAAAACACTTTCTGTATATCAGCTAATGTATTCACACATCTACATCAGCTCTTAACTTATTTTAAGAAATTAATGAGAGGACACAGAGAATCCTGGACAGCAAACTGTGATCAACAAATTGTGATAATTCAGACGGTATTAGAACAAGGCTGCCTAAAATAATTTATTAGGAACACGAATTTGCAAAGTAAACTTTAACAAAATATCAGCAAATAAATTGAAAGCCTCAATAATTTTTGAAATATTAGGCATTGAGATAATTTGATTAGAGGATTTAAGACACTTAATAATTCCTTTAATATTAAAAACTTTTGAAGTATGAATAGACTTTTTTACAGTATGTGTTGATTAAATTATAATAATGTTTTTCATTACACAATATTTCATTGTCTTCAGCTCTCCAAGAAATTCAAAGAGATTAGGAAATTAATACATAATGCAAACCTCTTTAAAGATCATACAATGACTCTGAGGCTGAGTTGAGAAGAGTAGCTGCATCTATGCCTTCATGTAATGATATAATAGCTCCAAAATCCTCTGTCAAAAACCTGAATTAGAGAATTGAGGAAATAAATGTGAGTTTAAATGATTTTTGTACTTTCTTCTAAAGGAAACCACCTATATATCTAAAAGCATTGTTCTTTTTGCCTGGTTTCTGATGAGTGAAAAGAAGTTGTTTTAAAAAGTTAGCTTAACCTTGAATATAAAGTAATAATTTAAGATTAGTCCTTTGATGTTTTAATACGAATCCATTGGAAAGAAAAATAGTATTGCAGTTCAAAAAGGCTGATGACAGGAAATATTTGACCATTTGTTCTGCAAATTGACACAATTACTGACAAGTATTGAATAGCAGCAAGCTCTTGAAAAATAGAGGGAAACTTTCCCGTAGTAGTCTGCATTATGCCTTAAAATATTATAACATTTTGTTTCATGTTTTTAACAAATTTATGAAATTGAGTTTCTGAGGACATCCTCTATAAAGTTCCATAAGGCATCCATAGGAAATAATTAGCTTTTAAAAATCTATATGTGTTAGGGTAGTTCCTACAGAACTATAATTTATTGCAATTTAATTGCGCTTTATAATTTTTAAATAAAGTATTTGTTTCATTGCAGTCTTTATGTGAGTATAGAAATAATGAAATATCTAGTGAAACATCTGTTCCAGAATACATTTTCTGAATCACTTGATATCTGAATTTTGTCTGCCTTCTTGAATTTTTAATGCATAATTTGTTCCTTCCCTGAAATGATGTAAAAAACCAAGGAAGATATATGTTTTTCTCTTCATAATATGTAATTCCTGTCTTCATTTTAGATTTCTTTAGTCTCCTTTTGAAGGATAGTTCTGAAAGAATACTATCAAATCAATAAACACTGACCACAAGCAGAGAATATTTGGCTACTGGGCAAAAGCCAAAGAAGAAAATAGACCCTGTTTGTGAGCAATGATTTCCGCAGACCAGAGATATCACAGGGGATGACTTTCAAGCATCTGGGTAAACCAATTTTTCTACAAGGCTTAGAGAAGATCCTAAATGACTTGTTTAGACTAAATCTAATTTTTAACCATCTGGAGTTAAATGACATAACCCACACTAAATGAGGTGTTTAAAGTGATACATAGAAAAGACAAAAAAACAATGAGGGGACACCCAAGATTCTTTTCTGGAATGTTCTACTGTTGTTTCAAATTATATTAATTATGGATGCCTTAAAAAGGAGGCTGGTTTTTTATTTGCAGGACATACAAAACTGTGGAAAGTTGCAAGTCTAATAGCGAACAGGGTTATAATTAAAATAATATAAACCAAATAGGTGTTTGGGGGAAAAGTGTTCAGTTCAGTAAAAGCAAATGTGAATTTCTCCTAATGTTGTAGGAATAATTATCGGATAGAAGATACAGAATGATGAGCAAGCCTATGTCATTCAGAAAAAAACCCTAAAGGACATAGATTATGAACTGAACAAGAGTCAGTAACACCACACAACCTTGAGAAAGGCAGACACCATTCCAGGACATATAAATGGAGTGCTTTCTCTAAGACCTGTGCAGTCATTTTTCTTTGCTGCTTGAACTGATAAGGCTTCCAATGTCCAGTTTTTGAGCATGATAGCCCACAACATTTGGAGTAACTGAAGGAAGTCCATGGAAAGCAGTAATTCTGATAGCATGAGATATGAGGAGATGTGAGATAATTGAGTTTGCTTAAACTGGAGAAGAAAAATCTCAGGGATGATCTTATAATAAACTACAAATTTCCAAAATGTCATTTTTTTGTATAAACAGAAAAAAAGAAAATCTTCTCTATATCTGTGGTAGGAATAAAAAAATATGTAACTGGCAAGGAAGACTATTAAAGCCATAGAGATTTGCACTAAACTGCTCAAAGCCAAACCTGTGAAGCACTAGGATACATTGCTTTGGGAAAAAAGAAATTTCCACCATCATAGATTTTCAAGAACAGATGGGGCAAATGAGAGTGCTCCTATTATTCCTGGTTTTGTACATTTTGAATGGACCACAAGGCCTTCCAATGCACCTTCCAGGTCTGCACACTTTGACTGCTTCCCCATACTTTGTAAAGGTCATCAAAAGTTATGGCAGGAAATTTGTTCATTCTGTTGTGATTTCATGACACCAAGCCCTGGTTAAAAATCATGGGACAGATCCATAGCTGGAATAAATTAAAACACTTTCCCAGTAGCAACCAAAACTGAAGTATTCTTTCCTGAAATAGCATCTTACAGGACTTGTTGTAAAGGTGTATGTGCTGAGAATTGTAGCAGTTTGGGTCTAATGAAAACCTAGTTAAGAAGTCCTGTTTTACACATAAATTGTTCCCGTGCTATCATTAATCAAGAATATTTTTTAAATTATTACATTTAGAACATCTATAAATAATTATATTTCCTAAGTAGACCAAACTTTTTCCCCCATCTTTTTATCAAAAATAAAAAGCCATAGTACATTTTTACATTTTTTTAGTTTTTTTTCCTACCTGTTTCTATTTGCATTTACACATTATTCTAAGATTTAATTGCTACCCAAAAAGAGTATGAATTTAGGTATCTACAAACTCAGAAAATCAGCAATGAAGTACACATTCTTCACTTTACATTTCAAATTCAGGGAGGTTCACAGTAAGAGAAGTTTGTTATTAACCAGTAAATTGCCATTAAAAGTTAATCATCCAATAGATGCCACATATATAACATTATCTTTGGTTCTTAGGCTATAAGGAATCTTGCACTACAGTAGAAAACATTAGTTGCTGAATTGCATTAGTGAGCAAATTGTAAGGAAAACAAAATACAGGATGAGGATTTTTTACTTCAGAAATCTGCAATGTACAACATGCCTAACTCAGGTTAACTGCAAACTCCTTTTATAGCCAATGAAGAGAGATGGACAATTTCATAGTGTGACTCAAGATAGATGAGATCGATCACTCTTGAGGAATATATTACTCTCTATTGACTTCAAAGGGAATACAGGGTAGCTGGAGAGATTTTAATGTTCAATTTTTAGCTGTGTAAAGTAAGGTGAGAAGAATCTCTATATTGTGTCTGCATCATAAAAATAGTATTCTCCTGGAAAATAATTGGATCTATGGTGGTGACTGTAATTAAAAAAAAAAACAAAAAAAAACCCAAAAAACTGAACTTAGAACTATTTTAGGGTAGGATATTCAGTACAGTAACTGACTCAAATTTACTGGAGTTTAAAAGCTGGAATCCTTCAGGTCATTCAGTCTAGATCTTGTCTGTGGAAGATTAAAAAAATCAAAATGTGTAGTTACTACTGAATAATGCAAATAACAGAAGTACGGAAGGATGAAGAATAAGGCTGAAATTGTCTATCAGAGAAGGCCTCATCCTTTCTTCTGTCTGAGATTACAAACCTTTTTGGCATGATGCTCTCTGCATAGTTCCTTCCATTGCTCCTACTTCAGAGTTCTTTTGAAGACTTAGATGTTTACTTAAGTGATTAAATATGGAGGACCCCATGCTGTAGGAGACAGATGCCTGAGGGAGGCTTTGATCCTGTAGGAAGCACATGCAGGATCAGGTTTCTGGCAGGACCTGTGGCCCTGTGGATAGAGAAACCTATGCTGGAGCAGGTTTTCTGGCAGGACTTGTGACCCCATGGGTGATGCACACTGGAGCAGTCTGTTCCTGAAGGACTAGGCCCCAGGGAAAGGACCCATGCTGGGGCAGTTTGTGAAGAGCTCTTGTTGGAGAAGTTCATGGGGGACTGTCTACCGTGGGAGACACCCCACGCTGCAGCAGGGGAAGAGTGTGAGAAGTCCTCCCTCTGAGGAGGAAGGAGTGGCAGAGACAACTTGTGATGAACTGAACACAATCCCCATTCGCCATCCCCCTGTGTTGCTGAGCAGGGATGAGATAGAGAAAATTGGGAGTGAAGTTAAGTCTGGGAAGAGGGGAGGGGTGGGCAGAAGATGTTTTAAGATTTGGTTTTATTTCTCATTACCCTACTCTGATTTGATTTGTAATAAATTAGTAAATTAATTTCCCGAAGTTGAGTCTGTTTTACCTGTGACAGTAACTGTTGAGTGATCTCTCCCTGTCCTTATCTCAACACACAAGCC
Organism: Limnodromus scolopaceus; assembly: GCA_028565335.1. NCBI lineage: Eukaryota > Metazoa > Chordata > Aves > Charadriiformes > Scolopacidae > Limnodromus > Limnodromus scolopaceus. The sequence goes on from JAOXNO010000001.1 coordinate 23,307,777, forward strand.
TTTCATCAGATTTTTCTGCCCCTGACCAGATAAGGAGGGGAGTGGCAGAGTGGCTTGGTGAGCACTCGGTGTCCAGCTGGTGTTAACCCATGTTCATTTTTTTCGGAGCAAATCATATTCAGAAGGGCCTGGCCTCCTGCTGTCATTTTTTAATTTCTCAGGGGATCTTCATAATTAGGGCTGATAAAGAAGGGAGAAGGTTTTAGATTCAGAAAATCAGAAAGGATTTTATCTTCTGGATAGGATAAGGGAAAAAGTTAAGTTAGCTACAGTACATTACTTTCCATTCCAGGTTTGCAATGAAAATTGAGAACAAATGCTGTATTTCTTACAAGTAAAGGTTGGGAATATCTTTGTGTATTTAACTTATCATAATCTCCTGAAGATAATTTTAATGTTTTCCATTTAATGAAATGCAATAGGGCTATATATTACCTCTTTTTTTTTTCTCCTTTGATATATGTAATTTCAAAAATGAATATCAGATTTTTGAAATAAAAGATATCAAATATAAATTACTTTCTTTTAAAAGCTACTGTCAGCTGAAAGGTGGCTTTTACATCAACCAAATAATGCAGTCCTTTTCTCCTCATTTTCCCAAAGAGTCATTTTCCTCTGTAAAGATAGTAGCCTTTCGTATCATACCGGATGTCCTGAGACTTATTTGAACATTATCATCTTTATTATGTTATTATGCTTTCCTACTCTTGTTTTTCACTTTTGACAGTATAATCTGCTCTGCCTCTTCACCATTTTTGCGATTATCCCTAAGGGATGATTAGTAAGATGTGATTATTTCTTGATTCTTCTTCATAAAATTAGTTTCATTGTTCTTTGGTTAATCAGCTTTTCTCTCCTTGGTATTTTTAGCATTTGTATGGGAAATTTCACAACCATGGATAGTAATAAGCAAAATCCATGTTTGCACCTGCCTTTTGTGGTAACTAAAACATTTTTTCTCTCTCTCCAAATGACATTAAGTTTCATAATTACAGCCTAGGCTGTAAAATTTTATATTTTTTTTTTTAGTGATTCTTTCTACAACATACTTTTTGGACATCTCCAGGCCAGTCAACAGTGACATATTTATTCCCAAATATTCATTACTTTTTTGAAATCACAATCACAAACAGTTTCCATGAAACTACTCTAGTTTCAGTCACTTGTTTCAATAGGTTGGAAACCGATGTCTCAAGGTTTCTATTAAAGTTTAATCATGACTGTAACATATTTCAAGATCTCTTTCCATTTGATATGATCTGTACTATTTTAAATATTCCTTGGTATTGATCCTTTTGTCTTCTCACTGTAATATATAATTTCTTTGGTTGAATACGTTTTCATTATCTTGTCCTACTGATAATATTAATTTTGAGCTTGTTCCTTCTCTATGAACTTATTTCTGCAATTCTCATTCATGGGATACACCCAAAGACTCCTTAGGGTATTACATCTAGAGAAAATAATGTAAACAATGCTAGTAATGCATCTAAGTCTAAAAGTTTAATGAACAAGGCAGGTTCATTCAGAAAATATAGACTCTTACTCAAATGATTGCAGTAAATGAATGATTTGGACCTATTTTTATCATTGTGTTAGAAGTAAGTCCTTGTGAACCCTGTCAGTAATCAATAAGGTCAATGACTTTCAGAGTGAAGAATGGAATCATAAGTTTCTTTGTAGTTTGTACTTTTTGCTAGATATATTCTAAAAGTAGCAAGGCATCTGATATTGTTACCCATTAACGTAGCAAATAAATATGAATCACAGAAAAATATTGGTAAGAAATAAAAACTGCCTCATACTAGAATAATAATTCCTGTTAGATTTCTACAACTGCAAAAGAAGTGTTATTCTCTGGTGTTAGTGTCTCGGAATGTAGATTACTTGATAGTCTTATTATTGATCTAGGCAGGGTAAAAAGTCAAATTTGATTAGATTTTTTAATGACAACTGAATCAGAACATATGAAACACATCAGCACAATTTTAAATCCACAAATGCAAAATAGGATAGATACACACTACAAGTGATCTGGAGATATCAAAATAATAATTAATTGCATTTAGTAAAATCTAATGTACTACTATTACTTGTTAAATCCTAATCCTGAAGATGGGAGAAAAGATATAACAAAGTTAATGAAGAGGAGAGAGAAACTTTGAAAAATAGCAAGTTAAAATGAAAAGGAGTCTGTCAATGGTAACAAACTAAAGATATAGTTTGCAACATGACATCATGATAGAGAGGACAATAGTACTGAAAACACATTTATAATCTGAAGGTGGATCTAATATTAATACATGAGATATTCTTGCATTTTATATAGCCTTGCTGGAATGTTATCTGAAAAATTATATTAAATTGTCATTTCCTTAACATAAAGTCTAAAAGTAAACCAAACCAAACCAGAAACTACATCAAAGAAAAGACAAAGTTTTGTAAGGAAGGGAATATCAGACATAACAATAAAGGCTAAGTAAAACTTGTTTATAATCAAAAAAAGAAAAACATCACTAAGAGTTTCATTATCCATCTGTCTCACCCTTCTGTCTTAAGTACTTCTGAGGATACAGCTGTTATGGTATCCAATGACCATATAAGCCCTTATGATAGTGTATCGGTGCTTTCAAAAAAAAGCATAAATGAAAGAAAAAGATGATGGGAAGACTTTATTGGCACTGTTTTATAAATCCTGCAATGCCTGTTTTGAATAGTGTCAGCAGAGCTGATATTTTTCCCATTACAAGCCCTGTCAGAGCTGCTTTGGAGTCCCACCACAAACTCAGCATACATTTGCTGTGGTTCCTTGGTTATTTGTATCATATATTTGGAATTCTTGCCCTTAGAAACTGACTGCTGTTTAGGGCCCAACCACATTTTATTACAGTCCATGGTTTACCATGGACTTTACATAGCTTTACATAGCTTTATAGGATGATATATCAAATACTTAGCCAGCAAACTGTGAGCAAATTCCTTCTGGATTTATTGCACTGTATTAATAATTCAGTGACTAATTTTCTGCCTATCATTTCTGGTAGCTAGTAGTTGTTATTCCCCACATGTGATCTATCATGGAATTTCATATTATTCCATAGTTTTACCATCATGGAATTCACAGATTCCCATCAGGTTAGAATCCATTTGCATTGTGTACTGTAAAACGTAGAAGAAAGACAACCTCTGCCTTAATCAACCTAATCTGCCCTAATCAAAGGTGAAAAAGTCAATTACAGAAAGATTGAAAAGTTAAAGCATAAGTTGGGGAAATTTAACATCAGCAACAACTAAGAAAAACCAAGAGTTACATTAACGTTATTTTTTTCTAATATCTTCTTTTAATGATGAGGTTGTTTACATCTAGCCTAGGTATAATTCCTCCATATTAACTATTACAGTCCACAGCTACATAGTCTTGTATTACTACTGGCTGGCACAAAGATGCCTGCAATTTGTTCAGGCTGCCAAATGCACTTCAAAGGCCTGCTCAACCTTTACCAATAAAAAGAAAACTTTTTTCATCCTTGCTGCATATTATGCCCTACCAGTCGTTATGCACATGTACAATACTTTCTTCTTCCCAACCATCTTTTTTCCTGTATTATCTTCCTTTGTTCTTTTTGCACGTTTTTACAGGCTATAAGTTTTTATGTGAAATCCATTGTTTTTATTTCTACTCATGTTTTCCTTGGAATGTAAGTCCTTATAACAGCAGTGATTCACACTCCATCTGTTCCCACAGCTCATTTGCTAGCTTTTGTTTCTGACATCCGTTTATGTCATCTCTTTCCTCTGCTTGCTCATTTTGGCACCTCTTGTATCTCTTGATAACATACTTGACACTACCAAAGTTTCACATGGTTGGATAATGGGATTCAGTTACATATTTGAATGATCAATCTACTTGTGATCTATACTATATCAGCACCTAGCAATGTTCTTGATTTGTTAAAACTGGGTTTCCATCCCGTTTTTATACAATGATGTTAGCAGTGTGATTCAAGTGAGGCTGCTCTAGAAAGCTCCAAATCTACTTTCTTATGCTATGGTATTAAAACACACTGATATCAAGGATGAACTGAACTGAATTGAATGAGTTCATTGATCTTTGTCAAATTATGTCTCTCTCTTCCATTCTAGTCAATAACCTATTTTCACACCTTAACATTATAATATGTAAACATACGTTTTTAACACAGCTTTATTTAGTTCTTTCTGTTGCAGTTAGCTCTCTTCAATGTCATAATTCATGACTGTAGTACATTTAATCATTTATTGACACAGGAAGTTCTTTCCTGGAGATCAGGTAGTCAGAGCTTGAAAAGGAGGGTAAAAGTCCGTGCTTTTTTGGTCTATCTCCACAACAATGGGGTACGGTTATTGCACAAGTAACTACACTAATTTAGTTTATAACAATGAGGAATCTAGGCTTCTGCTGTTAGTATAATTTTCACTCACACCTACTGCTAGAGAACGGGCAGATCTGACTATATAAATTTGGCTCCTTAAAATGATACACATGAATACACTACTGTGATTAGTGTTTGTGCATTACAGATTGTAATTATTAATGTTTCTGACATTCCTTATTACTCTCCATATTCAGATGAGCTCATTGACTAAAAATGTGACTAATTACACATATCCTTCACACTTAAGTAGCCCAACAAGTTTCAAACCCAACTGGGTCAAGATGTTCCTTATAGAAAAGACAACATTTGTTGAGAAAGACATTTTTAATCCTTTACAGGGCAGAACAGTCTGGCTCAAGCTGTTTCTGGAGCTTTGACATCTTTTAACTATTGTGCTTAAAGACTCAAAGTATTTGCAGACAGTAAAGAAATTATGCATCCCTTATCATTTCCAGGCACTTACTATTCCCTGATAAACAAATGTCCATAAATACTTGGGCTTTCACCAGACATTATTCAGTATTCGTCCACAGCGTGGTCAGCATAGTTTAGATTTATAGCTGGGAATCATAGCAAAGTACTAGGAGCCTGTGTGATGATGTGCTCCCCCTGTCCAGGCACCAACCTGACCTTTATCTCCTGTAACTCTGCCCAACCACCCATCGTGATCACAATAGGTACATGTGGTTGTGATGGCTGCACCCAGCTCAACGTGGTTTCGGTGAGATGGATAACAACATAGTAGCTAAGGGCTGCCTTCAGCAATGCTGGTACTGTGGTCAAGATACAAATATGTCTATAGGTCAATCATTTTACTCCCATACATAGTGGACAGCCCAAGAGCCATTTGAGCTTTCCTGAACAGGAGTGGGCGGCATGCCGGGTTCTCCCCTTGAGCAGGGGGAGTCCGCTCAAGGTTATGTTGACTTCTCAAGATTGAGAGATTCCTTGCCACAACAGATCCTCGGTAAGTGACTAAACTTTGATATCTTAGCTAAGGGACATAAAGGAATGATTGCGCATATATAATCCTTTAGGCATAAACCATTGACCAAGTCTGAGACTAGGACTGGATCCAATCGCACCTAGACTCCTCTCTGAGAAGGAATTTAGAAAGCAAGGGGGTCCTTCCTGAACCTCATGACTCAATGGGAGGGTCTCTGACAGCTCGGTCTGACCCTGTCCTTTATGCAGTAAATAACCAAGTGTGCCTTGCCATCTCCAATCTTGTTAAAACACTGTCGCATTTACCATCAAACTTTGTTTAATCCCTGTTGTTTTATATCAATGAATGTATTGCTTCTTCTCTCTGCAAGTGAAAAGCGTCACTCCGTCTGCAGCAATCTGCTACCATTGCATCCTCACTTTCCCTTTATTTAGAATCAAGAAAGGCATTCTTGACCATTTTACTTTTAAAAAAAAATTCCACTAACCTTTTTTTTTTCCTTGCATTTACTCTGAGCATAAACCAAATAAATAGCTCATCTTTTACTCACTAACAATATAACATCCTGCTCTTAGGCAACATGATAATTTCTTTCCCTTGTTAACATGTTTGCTGGTCATTACCCAACAGGAACATGAATTACAAAGTAAATGTGATGTGACAAGAACACCTAACTAGTTGCACCTAGCCTTTTTTAACTACTGAAGGAAGGATGATTTGAGATATGTATTTTCAGGGCTGAGAATGAGTACTAAAATTAGAGTAGTTTATTGAAGGACTGATCATTTAGTGATGGAATTGTACAGGTAGAAATAAAACTTGTCCTATTCAATAATCAGTCAGTATAGCATTGAATGATCTTGAAGTAACGTTCCATGACAGGTATGCTAGTGAAGAATAGACCCATCTCATTTATCTAATGTCTTATGAAAAAGAGAGAGTGTTATCTAAGTGACACACTTAAATATCTTTGTCTGTCTGAGGGTTATTACAACCAGTTCCTTCTTTAGGATGAGAGGGAAGATACATATCTTAATTTCAGCATTCAGCATATTGCATCAACCAATAAACTCAGGTTGAGTGGTGTGCTTAATATTCTTTTCTCTCAGACTTAATTTTAAATCCCTCACCAGGCAACACATCTTTTATTGTCATGCATTTTAAAAAAATTAGTACACTTCTATGTAGTTTTCCAACATCCTGAGCCATAGACATGTATGTATATATAGAATGTACATACCTGTTTATATTTTTAATTTTTAATTGATTTATGTGGATTATATAGTGTAAATATTTATTACATCTATCTGTATATGGGTCCATTTGCTGCTATTTCTGATCTCTACATCTTTTTTCTAGTTATGCATGTCGTCAAATAAATATATTAAAAATAATAAGAAAATACAACTACTATAGTTAAAGTAGTCATTTATGTGACATCCAAAATGTATATATATATTCTATTGTATATATACAATAGGAAACCACTGGGAAAATGATCAAGTATGGAAAGTACTTTAAACAGAAGAAAATTAGATGCAACTGATCTGGTTTCAGCAAACAAGAAGCAAACCAAATTTCTAAATAATAGAATTCACCAAATTGTCTGCTATTCCCCTGAATCTGACTTTTTAGGAAAGCAGGACTACTGGGTTTCTATTTGATCACTAAATCCAAACACCTCCTACGCTAGTTAGCTGTGTAAGCCTGTTTATGAACTTATGAAGTTAGGAAGGTAAAAATACATCAGGTTTATGTGGTAAGCATTTACCAACAAAAACTAAAACCCCAGATATTTCTTTTCAGATACTTATTTTAAATTTTTACTTCCTAGACTACTGCTTACTTCTTAAACTACTACTGACTATTTCATGCTGGAAAGTATTTTGGAGCCAGAAGTATCAGCAGTACACATATTTACCACAGTGCATTTGCAGTGTCCATACAGTCATTGAGCACAAATATTTTTCAGTTGAGAACAGGCTACAGAATCTGATCAAAAACAAAGCCAAAGAGCCCAGAAGGGTAGCTGAGCACAATCATAACAGGAAAATTCACAATCCCAAGTGAGGTGCTTGCAGTAACACACAGTCTGGAATCACAGTAGCTTTAGAATTGGAAATTTAAGTCTAGATGTGTGACAGAAAACTTGTGTCCTGAATCCCCTGAACACAATTTGGTACCCATTTTACAGCAATAACACAGATGAAGGAGAAAAGTATTGTCTATATCTGTGTGAAAAACTGCAAGTAGATGTATTTTATCAGATAGCACTTTTAACACAAAATAAACCCATCTTTTTATGCTCGGAGACATATTCTTCCTTATTTAATATCTCTCTCAATCTCATATTCTCAGTTGCATAGCAGCCCATATCAAATAAGAGTGATGAAAAGCCCAGTCTAGCTTACCTCTTGGGCTTTAGAGCATCTTTTCTGGGAGGTAAAGGATGTGTGTTGGCCCATTCTGCTGTTGAAGATGTCTGTCCACACTTCCACTTCTTTAAACACAGTGAAATCAGTAATCTTAATTAGTGATAAAGCCAGTGGAGCTTGCAACCACCACTTCCCTTCCCTGATTTAATTAAATGCATTTGCACATATGCTGGTAGACATTTGGAGGGGATCAGTGCCTGAATTAATATGGTTTTTCTAAGTCAAATCAGTTTAAACTTGCTATAATTTTGTTTATTTCATATAATTTATCAAAATAAGACAAAAAATAAATCACATTCTGATTCCTGAATTTAGATGGTAGGGAGCATTATGAGTTCTGTTTTGAATAAATGCTTCTTTATGTAGTTGATCTCCAACTGGAAGAAGTTTTCTCCACTGACAAGTGTCTGAAGACACTATTTAGCCCCTTATCTCTAAGCATCTTTATACATGTATGTTGGTTTAAGTATTTTTTTTTCTGTCTGAATAAAATTCTTTGCAAAGGACTGGCAACGTAATAACAGAAAATCAATCTTTTGTTCCCCAGACACTGAAAAAAGGCATGTTAAAGAAATATTAACAGTATTCTTGATCTTGGGAGTTTAAATTGATTTTTCCACTGTGAATTAATATCCAAAGTGCTGGAGAATGGAATATATGGTTATGGTTTTTACTTACTTTTTAATATTTAACATACAGCCCATTTTACCAGCTTTCTGCATGCATAATAGCAAGGCTATTTTCTTCTAAAGGCACAATATATAATAGACTTTCTCTTTCTCTATTTTTTCCCCTTTAACGTAAATCATTCTTCTAAGTAAGCATACAGACTTGCTTGCCAAAAGTCCTATGGACCGATCTAGAAGACTACTTTGAACTTCAGTGATATTGATTGATGTCAATAGTTTGATTTCAAGGTCTAGTAAGTGACATGGCATTGCAATAGAAACACTGGGTAAGTATCCATCAATTCTTCAAAGTATTGTAATGGACAGGAAGACTGTAAATGTAACACCTGAGTTTCCCTGCCCTTATTTGTTGCAAAGAGACAGCTTGATATAGCTGCAACCACTATTAAAGTGTTGCAGAATTTTGAGGTAGATGAGAGTTGAATTTCTATTGTTCACAAGACTGAAATAATTTAGCCTGAATGCAAAGATAGCAGCCATGTGCCCCTTGGACAGGTGCAAATAGACTGAAGATGAAAGATAATTATTGTCACCCAGTCAGTGCTCTACCTCCAGGATCTGTCACAAGTCCCTGTTTACTGAAATAGTTCAGCCTGCGCTAGCTACCTTCTCTGCTTTCAGTCCATGGAGTTATTACTCCAGATTAGAATCACTGGGTAACTCAGGAGGGACCTGAAGATGTCTCTAGGGTACCTGATTGCTCAAAGCAGGGTCAGCTATGAGGTCAGACAGGTTGCTCAGGGCTATGCAGCCAGGTCTTGAAAACCCTGAAGAATGGAAAAGTGATCACACAAATTCTTTGGGTAAACTGTTCCACTGCTGAACTGTCCTCATGGGGAAAATGTTTCCCCTTACATCAGACTGAGCTTACCTTGTTTCGTGCCCATTGTCTCTCACCTTCCCACTGCACACCACTGTGAAGGGCCTGCTTCCTGATGAGCTCCCCATAGGAAGGGGAGGTTATTGGGCTCTTCTCTAAGCTGAACAAGCCCAGTTCCTTTAACCTCTCCTTGTAGGTGAAAGTACTCTGGCCCCTGACTGTCCTGTCCTGATGACCCTACAATGAACTTACTCCAGCTTATCAATTTCTGTCTTCTAGTGGGGCTGGAAAGGGAGTGAAAAACTCTAGATGTGGTCTAACAGATGCTACTTAGAGGGGATAATCACTCACCTTGATCTTCTGGCTGTGGTCCTATTAATACAGCCCAGGATTGACCTTCCTTGCTCCTAGATGAAGGATGCATGCAGCATGCTCCCTGCTGGCTCATTCCCAGCTTGCTGTCAACCAGGACCCCCCAGGGAATTTCCTGCAAAGCTGTTCCCCAGCCAGTCGGTTCCCAGCCTGTGTTTTAACAACGGATTGCCCAAAGTCATGGTACAGGCTGAAGAGCTTCTCAAGTTCTGCAGGTAACTAGGCAATATTTCTGTTCTAGACATACAAATTATTTACAAAAGACATGCGATTACTACTCAGCTGCCTGTTGACAATGGAATAAATAATCCAATATAAAGTATTTGGTAACAAAACTGAATAAGAAAGCAAGATTTTATAGTGAAAAACCATTAGACTTCCATAAGCAGCCAGTAGCCAGATGAAAAAAGTAGACAATATCTTTTTTTAAGCCCCACCACAAATGCAAAGATCTGTGAGAATGTCCAGGGACCTACTCATTTGCTTGGCATTTGTTTATTGCTCTGTAATATGTAGCTGCTCATTCTGACAAAGTTTGCAGACGTTCACTGTTATCTATCAGTATATCACACAAACCAATATTGCACAGTTATCACTCATGTATAAACATACTCTCTATGCAGACTGTTACTGAATAGGTACACTATCCATCAAATGATGATCTGTGAAGTTGCAATCATTATATTCAAAATTTCAAATTAAAAAGGCAATAATTACACCTTGTGAAAAAGACCTATGGATAAAAACAAAAGCATAAGGTTTTGTCATTCAACATTTACAAACAGTACCATGTGTCCCGAAAGTTGAATAAAAAGGAGTTAATTGGCTTTGAAGAAAAAAAAATCAATAGTCTGGCAGAATTATTTCTTCCACCAGGATGGTAGAAAGCAAGTCTTTTGGGTTATATCCTTTACAATGCTAAAAATAGAATAAAACCAGGAATAAATTTGTGTTAGAGCAAGATGGAGATTAATCACAGCAATTCACAGGTTACATTTTTATATTGAAAGTACAGCAGTGTTCTGTACACACGGCGCAGTTAATTGCTCAAGGCTGTTAAACTAATTATTATGATGGTAATAGATACCATATATGTAACTATCTGTTAAAAAAAAAAAAAGTGTGAAGTTTTGCTGTTTTCCAAAAGACAAAAAGTGTCTTTTGGACAAAATGCACAAAAAAAAAAGTTATCTATATTTAGAAAGACAAAACAATATTTCAGTAAACGCAATAGACTGAAATCAGAAAATTAGGAAAACTCCTGACTTTACCACAGATGATACTTGTTGTTTCAGCTTACTTTGTGATTCTGGTAAACCATATAATCTTACAGTATTTCTTTTCCTTTTCTGTAAATATAGAAATAATATGTCCATCCTGTCTATTCAAATTTGATACCCAGATTGGTACAGGTTTTTCCTATAGCACACTTTAATAGTGTGCCTGACAATATATCACTAATGATATTGTTACTACAGTATGCACAATGACATATTAATTATTAATAATCATCATCCTCAACATCTCCTAGAAAGGAAAAAAGTTCTGTATAGCCTCAGAGAAGTACGTAGTTAAGGTATACGGCTTGATAAACTTCTTACAACTCCCTTTGAGAGGAGATAAAATGAGTTAAAGGAGCACAGGGATTCCAGGGATTCCAGTCTAAGCTTTCCCTGCCATAAGGCATGCCCTGCCGTGTGGTAAAGATATTCATGTAGACATTACAACAGTAAACTGGATGACCTCTGGGTGGATAAGAATAATCCCATGTAAGTCTGTATTGCACTGAATAACACATATCTATGGTATTAAAATGCTGGTTTAAGTTTGCTGGTCTGGAATTGCCCCACTGCATAAAATTTTCTTTCAGTTCTTATGTACCTTATATAATGATATCAAGTTTGATTTCCTGCCTCATACTCATGATTTCAGCTTTCATTACAGGGATTCAGTTTCTGCTCTATTGAATAATCAAAGCTAAGAAAAAACTGAGAAAAAAGATTTTATACAAGAAAAAAAAAGATGTGAATGTGAAGCTAACAAGCTTTGAAGCGATGACATTGGGAAGACTTCTGAAAGAATCCCTAAATTCTTTAAGCTGCAATAAAACTTATGCTGTCTATGACATAGGATTTTAAGTCTTTTTCAGGCTTAAAATATTAGATCTTTTGTCCTATTACAGACACAGCAAGAAAGAAAGTGATAGCTACCAAGATTACAAGTGCATCATCACTCCATTCACCCCAAATGCCTTTTATAAATGCTGTAGACTTGATCAGACCAAACTGACATCATCTGAGAGCTTGACTTCCACAGCCAGTGCTGGGATAGAATGACAACACAGACAGATTGTGATAAAACAAAGCAACTACTTTGACTATTTTATGGTCTTCCGTTATCACAATTTTGGAATTTCTCAACAATTTAATACATGTATTAAAACAATACTGGTTGGTTGTTGACCAGATTTTATTACATACAAATGTTAGCTACGAAACTGAGGCCAAATTGTATAAAGTGATTTGCTGCTGCCACACAGTAAGTCTATGACAGAGGGAGGAATTGGAGTTCTTCAAAGAAACTAGTAAGGATCACCATCATTGTGCTAACCTTTCTCTCTGCTCTAAATGCCAGTGAGAAGAATCAGCTACCATTCTGCAGAGAGGGCAGTAGCCACAACAGTACATCCCTTGCAGGTCTCAGATGACTATCTTTATGACACATCTCCCTCTTTAATGAGTTATATTCCGGTCATGAATCAGGAATTGAGAGGATATCTGTACTTTGCCTGCGTGAACAGACCTGAGAGTGCCCCTGATTAAAAACATGACTGATCGTTTGCATTGCACAGCTCCTCTTTAGGTATGGCAGAGTAGGTCCTATCCGTCATGTATTTGATTCAGAAACTTGTCATTGAGATACAAAGCTACTTCATGGCAGCCAGATAAATCTGCCAGATAAGACTAAGTGAGCATAAGGATTTCTAAGCTTCTTTCATAGCTCTTCCTGGATACCCTCAGTTGGTGAGTGGTACTAAAATCTCTCATTGCCAAGGAGCATCATCTTTGTCCAGGCATTATGTTAACATGAATGCAGAATTTGAAAAGCTACATGCAATCACACTTTACCAGACTGCATTTTATTGAAAAGGCTTGGAAAAGAATATAGCCCCTGGGAGGAAAACAATGGAACATGAAAAGGCTAACAGCATTGTTGCAGGGATACCTCCTACCTGCTGAACACACACTTATACGTAACATTAACTTCCTCCATCCTACATATAGCCAGCTATGCTGAAAATCAGCATTCCTGTTGGCAAGCTGTTAACTAGTTAGGCATAATTCCTGGGAATAGACTAACACTCCCATAGCATTCTTGTACAGCCTCCTGTATTTCAGCATGCAGATATGATCCTCCTTGCCACTACATGGGTTCAGGTTGGGCAGCCAAGAAGAGAAAGGAAAAATTTTGTTTTGTCTCACCTCATCAACACCTGGACAACCCAGCACTGCTAGGGACAGGGGACAAAGCAAGAAGGGAGAAAACTGCGTGTAACAGTAAAGACAGTAGAGACTGATCAATAGATTTGGGTAACAATGTGCTTGATACTGTTTTCTACAGGACTGATCATGGTAGCTGTAGAGTCCTGGAGTTGCATGGGTGTAATATAGATCTGTAGGACAAAGAGCAGGTTGAAGAAGAGTTTGCACTGTAATACCTTTACTGACCTCCAGAAAGTTCTGCAACTGCCAAATCTGAAGTGTTAAATTTAACAGGAGCTCTGAGGTTACGGAGTCTCTGAGCAGCTATCTCTACTGATATATATTTTTTACCAAATTGAACCGTTAGTGAGGAGAAATTCTGTCTAATAATTTACTTCAGTAAAACTTTCCATAATGGTGTCTCTTATAGAGAGGTAATCCGTCAATTTTGGACTGAAAAAGCAAATGTTAGTAAAGATTGCTATGATAATAGCTACACTAGATTTTTCTGTGTGTTCTACAATCATAATGATGTGATTGCAAAATGCTAACATTGGGATAATTTTATAATGAAGAAGAAATCCCATTAGATATACTTTCCCATCTGTAATTCTTTTAGAAATGTCTATTTGCAAGAAAACCACTTATAAAGCATCCTTTATGTTGTTAGTGACTGGCTGTATTTCTATAAAGCAGTAAGCCAAGAAAGCAAAGTGAGGAAGTAAAATCAAACTGTGCACTGAAAAAAGCTTATATCTTTCTCCAGCTGCCTTTAGCATATGAAAGAAATGAGACTGGATTTCAGGGACTCAGATTGTCTAATTATTTATCTATTCCTATATCTACTTTTCTGTCTCCCTATCAAAACCAGAATTTGTTGTGTTTATTTTCACATTCTGTTATTGCCTTCAAGTGATGATCCTGTTTCAGTGCTGTTAATTTAAATGTATATATTTCCTTTGAGTTTATAAACCCAGGAAGCTTTTTAAACAAATAAACTCTTATGATTTAGATATAATGGGATTTAACTTACTATCTTGTATTTTTTTACAGCTTTGTGAACCTAAGGAACTTTTCTTCAGAGCTGATGCTAAACAGAGGGTTGTTGTTTTTTTTCAAATTAATTAAACTAAGTTATAATTGAGTCCTAACAAATTAACTCACTAGGAATTACAGTCAATTTTTTTAATGAGCCACAGTAAGTCAGAACGGATTCTGTGCCTCTCAACATGCAAAATTTCAGTCAAAGTTGGTATAAATCCTGAGTGATTTTCAACTTGTATTTATTTTTAAGTATTAAAGAAAAGCAAAAGGCTTGAAGCAATGTCACACATACTAAATAACTACCAAAGGTATTATGAAAAAACTCCCTCTCTGAAAAATGTATTTTTCTTTAAAAACTCAAAAAGTAACAATTATTTTAACACTGGCTGTTATTGTTAACATGGAAGAAAAAGTAAAAAAAAAAAAGGAAAAATAGTATATTTGTTTGTCTAATTAAATATAAAAATGAAGTTCTAATTTACAAATTCAGTCAGCTTGGTTAAAGTAAAATTTAAATTTAAATCCTACTTTCTAATCTAATTTATATCCTACCAATTTAAATTCTACTTTCTGGTCCCTTAGTATCAGGCAACAATATTTATGTTCCCCTTGAGATGCAATGCGTAGCCATGGCTCTTCGAAGAAAACCTATACGCCACATTATACTTTTTCTAATGCTCAAAGAGACCATTCTTGATAATGCGGAACATTTATACTTGACAATAAACGTGAGCCCCGTTTTGAATTCAGAATATCTGATTTTACCTTTTCCAGTATTCATTTCTCAGAGTTACAAGAAAAGAAAAAAAAAAGGCATTTTTGTCTCTATTAAAATGCATCTACAAACAAGTGAAACTGATAGTTCTACAAGAACTAATGGGAACAGTATGGGAAGGGGTCAAAAGACCCAGATAGTCTGTGCAGGTTATGAACAGGATATGAGCATGTGATCTGATTTCCTAAACCAGGATGAATCTAGACTTTATTGTATCAGGATCATTTTCCACCCTTTGCAACTAGGAAGTCTAGCTGTTTTATATTCATGCTGATACTATGAGGATTAGGCTTAATGGAAGCCAGTAGACTCAGTTTCCAAAATATTATTCTACTCCATGCAGGTGTCTATTGATACCACGTATATCTGGTCAGCTGAATACCTCTGTTGACCCCATTGGCTGTGTTGGTGGTGTATTGACTCTAATGACTCACTTGGCTCCCATGCAGACACCTATCTGTGAACACCTAGACATCAGTGTTTTAAGATGCAACTTGAATTTAAGCCCTATTGTCACAAAATGATCTTGCCATGAAGGAGCCATGGGATAGGCTGTGCAAACCTCAAGTGCAACTTGATTAACAACTTGGCTAGTCTGGCTAGGATTAGGGTAAAATGCTAGTGTCAAGCATTGTGAAAAACCTCACTATTCTCCTGTCTTGGCCTGAGCAGCCTCTCTGAACTTTACAGTTTCACAGCTGCCTTACTTTACATGAGAGAAGGTAAAAAAAGGACAGATGATGAGACACAGAAAGGGCATTACCCATATTACTGTTACCAGCTGACTTAGATATCTGTTTCCAGTATTTCACTAGAAATAATAGAAATATAGTAAGTGCATCTTTGCCAAATTTGACAAGACGCTTAATTTCTTCTCAGAATTGGTTTGCTTTAGCTAGTTTTGATCAGAAGCTGTTTCTGATCATTTCAAACAGTATCCTGGAGCAGTCTGAAGACACTCTTCTTTGCTAAAAAGAAAACATTACTGATTTTTAACACCTTCTGATCTTTTTTTTTTTTTATTTGTAGTATTAATCCTCTCTCTTTTATTGTCAGCTAAATTAGAATATTTCTTTTCCTCCTACTTTTTATCCCACACATATAAATAGACTTGACCACAAACATAAGTATGCTTGACCAAACTTATTAAGGCTTTTAAAAAACTGATTTCTTTAAATTAACATTAGATGTTATTAATGTCCCTCTGATAATTTGACCCAGTCCTATAGTCCAGTGATTCCAATGATGATAACAAGAGCCTTTGATTAATTTTTACTATTTTGGCAACAATGACAAAACAACCCATTTATATGACCCTTCAATAGGAATGTTCAATCAATTGAATGCCAGCACTGAACATGTTCTCCTAAAACTTATTTTTTTATTTATTCCTGAGACCTTCATATATTTTTATCTTTTTTTTTGTTTTGTTGCAGTTATTTACAATGATTTTTTTAGTTGATTTTATCTGATGTTGAGAAAAACATTCTGTTTTCAGATTTAGACTGACTGAAAACTCTTTTCCTCCTGCTATGTTCTTCAATAAATGCAATTAAATTATTATATAGTCAAAATTCTCAGTATGATAACACTGTAACAATGTTCATAAATTACTTGAAGGCTAAAATAATAATTATTTTACAGAGTAGCTCAAACTAAAATAGGCAGTTCAGCATATACTATATTTGTATCTGCTTCTCTGAATAAGTTATTGGCACCAGCTTCCCATCGATCTGTTGGATTCGGGGATTCTGTAGATTCAGGGAATGAACTTTTGAAAAAACCTGAAACAACAACAGCCGATGTTGTTCTTTTCTACTCTCTTTCTACTCCATGTGTTTGAAGACACTCACCATTACATTTTTTTCTAAGCTAAGTTGCCTGCATGCTTTAGACCATAAATTCTTTAGACCATAAATTCTTTATTTCTTGACCTAATAATAGTGGAATTGATTATATATTTATTCAAGCTGAGTATGTATCTTGGAGAACATTCTTGTCATTAATTATAAATGTTGAGTACACAGCAAAGTACACATCAAAAAGTGGTTGATTCAGTCCAATTAGGAATTTCCTTTATTTGATGTCAGTAAACTTTTACTTAAATCAATCACTATTAATAGCCAGCCCTATTGACATCTTCTTCATTTTCCAGCCAGATTTCACTGATAAAGTACTGATAAAGATGGGAGAAATCCAGTTAGGAGGGACTGCTAAGGCATATCTTCTTGTTAACACATATGATTATCAAAATATTTAATTTGTCTTCCATTCTTTGGACTGGCTTCACAAATACTCAATGTAGATTAAGAACTTAGTTCTTTTCCTCAGAACATTTGATAATCTGGCTTTCACTTAACTAATATCTTCAAAGAAGACACAGAAGAAAAGAATTTTACTTCACTAGTAGTATGAAACTGTACTCAGTAAAGGAAAATTAATCCATTCAGGCTACAGGATTTAGGAGTCAGTCCAAGACTGTGGAGAAGACGGACAATTAGAAATGACGGTGCCTTCTGCTCCTGGACAAAAATGGGTTTACTCCTGGGATTATAGGAGAATTCGGGTTAGAAGAGACTTCAGAAGATTTCTAGTCCAACCTCCTTCCTATTCAAAGTAGGATCAGCTATGAGATCAGACCAGATTTCTCAGTGTTTGATTAAGATCTTGAAAGCCTCCAAGAATAGAGAGACTGCACCACCTCCTTGGAGAGTCTGTTGCACTGCCTGACTGTCCTCATCAGGAAGAAGTTTCTCCTATATCAGTCTGAACCTCTCTTGTTCCAGTTTATGTCTATTGTCTCTCCACCTTCTGCCATGCCTCACTGTGAACATGCTGGCTCCAACATCTCAATAACCTTGCCATAGATTATGGTGAGCTGCTATTTTGTCCACCAGAAGCCATCTCTACTTTGGGGGCAAGGGGTTCAGCCCCCAAACATTGTTGTGGCCCTGTGCTGAACTTCATCCCTTTTATCATAGAATGGTTTGGATTGGAAGAGACCATCAAAGATCCCCTAGTTCCAGCCCCCTGCTGTGGGTAGAAATGTCTTCCATTAAATCAGGTTGCTCAAAGTCCCATCTGAACTGACCTTGAACACTTCCAGTGATGGGAAACCCACAGCTTCTCTGCGCAACCTGCTCCAGTGTCTCACCACCCTCATAGTAAAGAATTTCTTCCTCTTTTAATCCAAAACTGTTACCCCTTTTCCTGTCACTACAGGCCTTGTAAAAAGTCTTTCTCTGTCTTTCATATAAGCCCCCTTTAAGTACTGAAAGGCGACAACAGAGTTTCTCCAGAGCCTTCTCTTCTTCAGGCTAAACTCCCTCAACTTTCTCAGCCTTTCTTCACAGAAGAATGTCTATCTTTTACTGCAGGGCCCAAAACTGGATGCACTACTCATGCTGTGGTTACCTGGCAATTGTTTAGAGGGGGGTAATTACTTCCGTCTATTCAGCTTAGCTTTTTCTAATATTCTCTAAGCAGGTATTCTTTACCCAGTGGCACTAATATAGGTGTGTTTGCTCTGACTCTGTGTACTACATCTCCTAAACTTTATCATGTAGTGACAAATGTATTTTATGTCCCCTACTTTTTTTAACTAAGGAAATGATAACACATGCTGTAGTCAGTTTGGAGATACACGAAAACTAATTGAACATATTTTAAGTGATTACTGGTTTAACCTATAATATTTCCTTCTTAACACACCCTAGATCACACTCAAAGGTGATACTACCACCTTTAACAAATTTAACAAAACCAGATATGCTTAGCTGCTGAAAGAGCAGAAGCAGAATGTAAGAAGATAAGCAGCAGGAAATAAGAAAAATGAATCCCAGCTGTGTAAGCTTTAGTTATAGAATAGTACATAATTCACCTATCTAGCACAAGGAGAAAAGCCTACTGTGATCTTGTGTTCATTGTGTTCATTGTCAGAACTGATCATGAGGTACAGCCCATTCCTAACCGAGAAAATCACAGAGACATTTATAAAAGCTGAATCTACTGTTAAGACATAAGACCTCTTACCTTTTGGTTACTGTATAATGTAAAGATAGCATAGTTCTTGTCAAAAGCTGTATTTCTGCATCAGTCGAAATAGCAGGATATCTAAACCAGCAACAACCTTGTTTCTCTTCCGTGTCTCCACCAAGGGCGGCACAGATAAATAGCACATTCAGCTATAGGGGAAGGTGGGGAGTCAAGAAAAATAAAATTAACTCAAGCTAAATGGAAGAAAGTGAGGTGCAAAACAATTAAGTTTCACCTCTGAAGCTTGTGTCATCAGCATGAAATCTGCCTTTTGACTGGTTTCTGTTGTGCACTTGGACATGATTTGCTATTCATATAGTTCAATATAACACAGAAGCACAAGGTATGATATGTTCTTATGGTATAAAAATCTGTTGTGAATAAGTGTGTTGTACCCACTGGTTTTGCTTTTGTACATATAAATAAATGACTCTTACTTTTGCTCATCATACCAAAAACTTATTGGTTTAAGTTGTATAAAATTACTTAAGAAGAACCGCTACCTTTCCCTTTTTAAACACAGAACATTCCTTTTAATAATGAACAACTGTTCATCACTAATGAATAAAATGTTTTGTTTGGCCAAAACTTCAATACTTTCATTAGTTTTCAAGATTTAAAAATAAAATGTTAAAATGAAAAATCCATCTAGAAACTTGAAAATTCTCTGAATTCCGTCGAAGGGAAAGTGTGTTTTGCAATAATATTGGTAAAGTGCATCCTTACTGCTTTCTTAGGATATGCCGAACTGTTTAGTCAGTTCCTAACTCCAGAGTGAAAACAAATGCTTAATACCAACATTTAGAAATATTCCTCAGTTTCTGATTGAAATTAATTTTTCCCCTTTGTCAGTTCTACATCTTCCAATAAATAGAAGAGACACTCATGTTTTGATAGGTATTAATTCTCTTTGATTTACACAAAAAAAAATGTAGGAGTGTTCACCCTGAAAAAATCTCACTTCTAGACATAGGCTGTGGTTCATAGATTTTCTCCTCATACACAACGGAAGAGTTAAAGAGTAAAAATTATTGAAATGGAGATAACATTTCATCTACTCTTGACTGAAGATTGTGAATGTCTAAGGACATCAGTAGTAAAAATAGATAAACCAGAAATTTGAGCTGAAAAAATAATGTATTTTAACAATATTTTCTTTTTGATGAAAGGGTGAGAGATGATTCTATGATATTTTGCTTAATGTGTTTTAGAAAGTACACAGAAATCATTTTATACAAAACCATAACTAGAACAGAATATAGTAGCTGATTTTGAGAAATGTTAGAGAATCTCTTATACTACATACTGTTAATTCTACACCACACAAACAGATTTTAAGAGAGCTTTTTCCTGGATCAATTTCTTTTCCAAATTCTCTAATTTCTTTCAAATAGTGTGAAATTAACTCCCACTCCTCAAGACTGCAGTAAAAACACGTCATTCCAAACTATAGCATGTCTCTTCTGAGACACATATTTTTATGAACCTTTAGCTGATGGGCTGTAACAGGCAATAATTGATACACTTGTTTCTGGTTTTATATTTCAAACATAGGGCATAGAATTTAATTGGCCTCCTGCATTTCTCTTCATAGATATCTATTATGACATAAACCCACATTATATAAATGTACCTACATTTATGAAGCTAAGTACTGAGAGAGTTCCACATAATCCTTCTATCGTTGGACTGATACAGTGAACAATTTTTTCTAATTTTTGGTCTAGCACATTTACTTTTTTTTTATTTTAGGATAATATTAATACTAACCAATACTACTGTTCACAATTTCTGCTTTCTTGATATTTACCTTCATGGTTTTGGAGAGAACATTAATTTGAAAAGTACGGTAGATAAGCCAAATATTTTTTCATTTTTTTTTCTTTGATAAGTTTTCCAGTGCAGATAATATAGTGATTTTCCTTGTAATTGATGTCATTTTTGTTTTGCTCAAAAGAATATATATTCCAATTGAAGCTTGCACAGTCACAGTTCTATCACTTTTCCATTTGCCTACTGGAAATAGCTTGAATGATATAGCCTAGGATTGCATCTGTTTCTTTAGACATTTTTCTTTGCCAGATTGCCTTTATAATTGCAATATTTCAATCATGTCTTTCACAATAAGACAGAAAAGTCAACAATATATTATTCTGTTGAAGATGAGAAATTAAAAAATTAAGTTGCTTCATAACACTGTTGTCCAGTTACAAAAGTGTTTATAATTATGTGTGTATATATATATATGAGAATATATAATGTCTGCGAACATATTCACAGGAGAAAAATAATTAATGTTAGTATTCAGTTATACTTTTATGTTTTAGACAAGTTGCCAGATTCTGATTTATTTTACAGAATGTAAAGCTGTTGCCAATGCCACAGAATAAGAGATTCCAAGTTTATTCTGGATTATTCCATGATCTGGATTTAGAATTGTAGCCAAATGTGTATATGTATTTATGTCTATATAGCTTGTTCCATAGTATTATCCAACATAAAACAATTTTACAAAAAATATCACATAGTGATTATATACAACACAGAATAAAGTCCCACCTTGGGTGTGCACTTTATTGTTTTTGAAAGCATCAAAGGGACTGTACTATAGCATACATGCAGTTACAAAAGGCAAAGAAGTCAAGGAAGGCTGGAAATTCTTTTAAACAAATCTGTATGTATAGTATGGGACTTTTTTTGTTGTTGGAAAAAACTTTTTCCTGAATGTGAAGTGGGTTTAAACTTTCTAAATATTCCAAATGAACAGTTTCATTTTTTTCATTTGAGCTATATTTATGGAAATCAAAATTGTAGTCATTATTTCTTACTCAAAAAACAAAACATTCTGAGGTCTTAAAAATTTCCTACAATTGGGAAAAAAAACCCTTTTCCTGTTTTATTAAGTACAAATACACTCAGTGTGATATAATGAAACATTATTCCTATTTCCATAAAAACCCCTACTCATTGCCCAGTCATTTTGCCATTTTTTCTTTCAATTCTATGAGAAATTTGACCATATATTCTCAACAAAAACACTTTGTATTTTATTGTTGTACTGTAAGATATCCTTCATGGCTATAATAACTGTAAAATAATATTTACTGTACGCACAAATATTCTTCTCCATTTACAGTTGTGAGAGGTTTCCACCTCAATGCAATGCACAGTATTTGTACGTGGATGAGGCAAATAATTCTGTAAAAAAAGCATAGTTCCAAAACCCTGGTTTTAGAACAATGCATATAATTTCCTGCCAACAGCAAATCTGTGAAATCCTCTGTTAAGATTAGAAAACATGTACTTTTAATCAATTTTTGTCAGACAGTACATTTTTTTTCTGTATTGAAAACTTTGTTGATTTATTATTTCTGTATTTTCTTTCTTTAACATTTTGTTATAAGTAAGCCATCAGCAAGTACTAATATGAGACTGGATTTCTAAATGGATCTCAGTCCACTTTACCAATATTATTGAATGGCACAGAACACCCGGACACAGAGAGGTTAGGTAACAGAGCAATCTCTGAGAGAAATAAAAGGTGACTATATTCTTTAAAAAGTGATAAAACCTTACTTCATTGACGATTGAAATTTAGTTCATCAGTTTCAGCTGCAGATGAAGCAGATGTGCAGATGCTATAGAATATGGAAAGAAAATGACATACAGAATCCGACACCAGTTTCCTACTTATAAGCAAAGAAGTAAGAAGTTGCTCTGAGTCCAATTTTATTCTTATCCCCCAGCAACTTCATTGCAGCAATTGAAGCTGAACAAAGCTTGAACTGAAAACAAACATGCTTTAAAACCTCAGAGAAAAACAATTAAAAATGAAATCAATGAAGCTTACGGTCATGAACAGAGTCAGCTGAAGGCTACTCAGATATGTAGACAAAGATGACTTTCTTTCCACCAAATGAGAAGGTAGGGGTGGACTATAAGGGGAGAGACAAGGAGCAAAAATGGGGTGGGAAGATGAGTAAATGGAGGAAAGGAGCAGATAATTGCAATTGATACCACCTTGTTCTGACTCCAGTACCTACTGCTGTATCCCTCTTCAGAGTCACAACTTCTTCAGGATGCAAGCATAAGTAAAGTAATCTGCAGGGGTGTGGTTGTTTTGCCTCTCAGTTATATCTTATTCTATACAAGTGTTTATTTTGCCTGTACCTGGAGTGCCTTAGTCTTGAAGATAATGACATGTAAATAAATAATAGCCTTTAATACCTGCACGTGAGAAAATGAAGGAATCGTTGAGAAGGCTTCATTACATAGAGTGAAAGGTGGTCAGCAAACTTCCTGTATATATGGGTGGGAAAATTACCTTCTTTCTTTAGCTTTCACTGGTCCAAAGAGCATTTATAGCTATATCATCCAAAAAATTACATTTTCATATTTTGAGATGCAGCCAGTCAAATTTATCAAAATTGAGTCTGATGGTAGCAGCTATAGGTGAACTAGCAGACCTCAAACATTAGATCACTGTTTCCTTTTTTTTCCCCTTTGCATATTCTTCAGCATTAATGCAATCAGCCTAGATTAAGTGAATTTTTAGTATGTTTTGTTCTCTTTCCAGTCAATTTTTGCAAACTATACTGGAAAGACCGAGAAGGAAACTCAGATGAAAAAGGGAACAGCCACACACAGTGCACTTCTGCCAAGTGCAAGAAACCATCATCAATTATATTGGTTTTTTTTCCCCTCTTTGTAGACCAAGAAGACAACAGTAGAGTAATCCTGTACTCACTTAGGAGGAAAAAAGAATGAAGGTACTAGAGAAAGAGCACATATGGAAACACTCTCTTTGGTGGCAGTTGAAAAAAAAGTAATGAATTATTTACTATAACTGCAAGGATTCAGCTTTCTCCAGAGAATGCCTTTGGAAAAGATGGTATGGATCACAGGAGATAAGTGGGTTCTGTGCAGAAACTCAGCCATAGCATCTTACTCTGACAATGTTATTAAATATTCAGCAAAAAAGTGATGTCCGAATACATACAGGATATGATCCTGCTGAAATTGGCTTACTGATTTTATTCCATTAGAGTCTTAACAGTAATCAAAGCTGTTCAGAGGTATTCTCCAGGGCCAGAGGAGCGTGACATGAAAGACAGATATGATTTTGGAACTGATATATTAAAAAAAATAAGATATGTGTGTAACATACTTGTTTGGAGTATAATTTTTGCTTTTAGTACCAAGTACATTTGTTACCCGCTAGAATATGACTTTCATCAAAAATGCTTGGCTTTGAACAAAGCCAGACTGCCCTGGAAATGTCATAGGAAAACATAAGTAAACAGCTACGTTGTTTTCCCTTTGCTCTGTTTCTCTTTTATGTTTATTCAGGAATAACCACATTAGATAAGAAAGTAAGTGATCCTACTGATCACTGATACAATATCAATTTGTCCCTTCTCAAGCGCCTCTTAAGCCCTCTCTTGCTTTCTGAGTGCAATATTTACTTTTCTCCTGCATCCTAAAAACTAACATAGACCTGTGAATCATTTCAATATGCTCAAATTTTTGTTTTCTGGATTGAAATGATATTTGTGTGAGTTTTAGAAGTTGGTTTTGGCCTCCTTCACAATACAGAAATCCATTCTCTCGTCCTTCCAAAAAAAAGCACTTCCAATGCATCTTCTTTAACCAATTACTTAAAATTAAAACAGATACGTGGCAGAAATACCATGTTGCCTTTTCCTGAAGAATTACGTGATTCCTTCTTTGTAACATCTAGCCTAGGTAACTCTTACTGCCATCCTTAATATCTTTGTCAAACTACGTAAGGTTCACAGAACCTAGCTGAAGCCTTTTACAGCAAACATTTCCATATAAATCTTGTCATAGGTTCACTTCATAGACGTAGAAAAGTGGAAAGAGACAATAAAATATCCAGGGTGAAAATCATCTAGTTTAGATTGAAATTACTCATATTTTAGAAGTGTCTATTTCTCTTTCTCTACAGTTATGGCTACCTAGACAACTATAAAACTTGTACAATAAAAGCATCAATTAGATTGTAGGATCTGTGAAGTCTATGTTATGATATCATGAAATAACATTAAATATTAATAAAAGCTCCTGATGTGTTGCTCCTCTCAGTTATTCTGGATCAGATAGTCATATACTAACATTTTTTTCCTTTGGAATCAGATCCAAATTCTAAATAATCTCTGCCATATCTAGGTGAAAGTCAGGCCTTAACAAAGTCCACAGTAAAACTTGACTAATTATCTATATAATTAGGGGATGACTATGTATGACCTAAGCTTTCAAAACATCTTTTTCAATCATAGGACAGAAACAGGCATTTCAAAAGTACAATTAGTCTGCTGTATATAGCAAAGTATGGCTGGGTGATTTTTCTTCTTTTTTTATCTTCCTTTTTTTTTTTTTTTTCTCCTTTTGAGTCTGAATCTGGTACAAATGGGTTCTAGTTCAAGTAAATAAACTCTCATTAATTTCAACTTTAGACTGCAACTTCTTACAAGGATTCATTTTGTTCATAAATGCAGTCTTCTATTTATCATCTAATAGGTTTTTTGTGTTCTGTTATGCACTTTCCATCTTCTCTTTCTTCTCCAGTCCCTTACTTTATATCTGAATGACATATTTGTAAGTCTGATTCACATTTTTAAAAATTGTCTGAGGTTTTACATTCCAATATTTTTACCTGTCTCCTTTAATGTAGTCTTTTATTCACTGTAGTTTGTCCCTGAGGGAAACCAAAACAGAACCCTCTGCATTCTCAAATGTCTTTGTGAACAGCACAAAGCCATTACTGATTTTGCAATTCTGTAGAAATACAATGGGTAAGTCAGGCTGTATGTAGTATCCGCTCTTTGGAGTGTTATAAAAACTTGTGACTCATCCTGAGACAATTTTAGATAGCTATGTAAGGGGCTAGATAAGATATAGCTGTTCTCAAGTATGTTACCCCCACTGGTACCAAAATAAAACACCCCCAAAATAATTTGTATAAATCTACCTCTGCAGTTTGGTCACTATGGTCTAATATGAATTTTTTCAACCTGCTGTACAAAATTCAACTTTTAAAAAAACTTTCTAAAAGGCACATTTTTAACTGACTTTCTTCTATTTGCAGTGCTTGGAGATATAGTGTGACAAGGAAAGAACTTTTACCTCTTCTCTTTCTTTCTCTCACCTGTTGTTTGAGACAGGTATATTCTCAATATTGTGAATAATTGACATTGGCTGGATTCTGACATGAAAACAGATTTTAAAGAAAAACATTATCAGATTTTAAGAAAGTTTCAAGTGAAACTTGGAAAGAGCCAGTTTTCAGACAAGAAACAGCTGTTTTGCATGTGCACAAAAGCTTGAGTCTCTTCTACTTCAAACTGGTATTCTTTTGCTATTATGCTATTAAGTTGAGCAAAGTGAAGGAAAGCAGACATGGGACCAGCTGATTAATCACTCACATGCTGCACATGTGGCCATGGAGTCTCAGGGATGACTGCAGTTACTTATTACTGCAGTTATTCTTGTATAAAGAATAACTTTGAATGTCGATGATTCTGAAGTTGGTCTCTCTCACTTCCATCAGCAGTTCCATGCCTGACCTGAAAAATACTTCTAATTAATCAAAAACACGTTTTACTTAAAAAGAAGCCATCAGATGAAGCAGTTGTTGGTTTTATTCATTTTACCAACTCCTCCGTTGGAACATTTCTGTGTGGTTTTGCATTTAAATGTTAAGGCAAGTAGGAGGAGGTTCCCACTGGTTATGTCTCTGTTTTTATCAAGACGGTTCATTTGAAAGATATTCATATGAAGAAAAAGATGCCAGGTTGTTGCTAAAATATTTTTACTCAAAAGAGGCAATTGAAGAATTCTGTTTGCTACAGAATTGGTAATGGTTGGATGAATGAATCATTACAGAATTGTGATTTTCAAAGGACTGTACTTCTGAATTTCTTCTGAAATCCCCATTCCTAAAGCACTGTCATGGGAAGGACTGTAACAAAAACAATATTGGTTTTTTTTAATTGTGTATTACAGATCATATTTGCCAGGATCTACTGGCTAATTTCTCATTAATGATCTGGTTACGATACTGCAATTTTCAGAGGAGGTATCTTTAAAAATGTGTGATCATTTAGATTTATGGTTTGGTTTTAGTTAAATATGTATTATGTATTATATATTACATTTTCTCATAAAACTTCTGTGTTAGTACAAAATGGTCAATGCTTACAGAAAAAGCACAGAATGATCAACTGCTTAATATTTTGTTTTAGTTTTTAGACCCACATTATCTATAACTTGCTCTTAGAACAGAATTATTAACTTTTTGTAAGCTTTTGATATTTATCACTATATTATCTTAATGGTGATTATTGATATTATACAACACCTGTGGTGTGAGGTGATGGTAGTATAACCACTGAGCATAAAGTCATTACTGTAACCATCAGTAGTGATTCAATTTAAGATGCTTATGTCCTGATAGTTCAGACCACTCACAGTTTTTGCAATATTTATTCTAAAAATGCTCAAAATTTTACAATGCAGTGACAGAATGCAATTTTAATGAGCACATGGGGAAAAAATATTATACTTGCCCAGATGAAAAATAAATTTCATAAAACAGGCAGGGACAGGGCTGATTTTACCACGTCTAAATCATCAGGTCATTCTTCTTCATCAGATCAGCTTTCTTGCTTCCCTGATTTTTTTTTCGTTCCCTGCCATCTTATGTTAAGAAAGAGTCTGGGCCCCTATCCTGTACAACCTTGTTTCATTCCCTAACTGTACATTATCCTATGTAATGAATGAGGCCTATATGCCATAGGAAAAAGGAACCAGTTTAGATAGTTTAAAGGACCTAGGTGTGCACAATATTTTAAGTCCTTGATTAATAATGTAAAATTTACTTATTTTGAATATACCTTCCAGGCTACTTAAAAAAAAAAAACTATTACTTCCTATCTCTACAAAAATGCCACTGTACAACACTATGTTGATTTCCCTGTCATTCGTCATTTGAGTTCCTTAAATATGGCACGGAGATAATTCAGTAATTAGTAGATGTAACCGCTGAATATATTTCTCTCTTTAGGGTTAGACATTAAAGGAAAAATGGGATGGCTGGAGAAAGACATTTCATGTACCCTGAGCTCTAATTCAAGTTTTGATCACAGTATTTCACAAGGAACGACTACAGACATTTGTGTCCCTCTCTCCCTCCAACCGATCCCTTTTAGATCTTGAAGCACACACACTGAGGATGAATCAAAACTCACTGAAAGACAAATTTCACATCAGATTAAGTCAGACTCTGTGTACGCTCGGTTTCACTTTACAATCAAATGAAAATACTGTTGCACTATGAGAAGTATCAGGCCACCTTTAAATATAGCAGGCTGTGACAATGCTGATAATAAATCTCAATCCTATTATTTTCTTCCACCTCTTTCATCTACCTGCTAAAACAGTGTGGAAAAACTGGTTTATTGAAAACTACACATAATTAAGACAATAAACTGGCAGCCTATCCCCTGTTAAGTAACCTTGATGAGAAGTAACCTCTAACCTTGATGAGAAACCCAGTCTGGGTGAATTCTGCAATGCCTTTAATTTTCAGTTCTCATATTATGTGAATCCTGCATTCTGCCGCTCTACACTGATGCATAGCTGTTTTTCTTGATGTAAAACTGTTTTGCCTATCCACATTAATTTTTCTTATTGTACAGTTTACTGATTTTCCAGACTGCAAAATTTAATTCAAGATTTTTTCCCCCTATACTTGCTTTTGACTGAAGAAACTATCAGTATTTCTTTCAAGAAATGGAGGGTTTGTTTGTCTCTCTCATTTTATACACAGACCATGCTATACCAAAGGATGTAGAAACTGAAATCCTCCTAAAATTCTAACTCTCATTTATTTTTTTTGTCAATCAGACTTTAGGTCATACCTTCACAACTGCACCTTGATTTATAAAATATTTTCTAATTTTTAACTATTTTTTATTAGCTCAGTTTCTTCTGTCCTCTTGTCTTGTCAGTTTCAGGATGCACTCCGATATATCATTCATTTACCTTTTCTTTAAGGCAGTGTATCTAGAGACATCCTGGCCAGTTTGTGTTTTTCACTCTAAATCAAAACTGAAGACCCACTTATTTTTGCTTTGCTTTCAGACTTATAAAATTTGACGCTGGAGATTATGTCACAAAATGATTTTTTCAAATGTTCTTACAGATATCTTACCACAAGAAAAAAAAATGACATAAGTCAAGATGATAGGGTAAGAATTGAATAAACAAAGATTTTCCATGTGTGATCTCAATTTAAAATTCAAGCACTACCAAATTCAGCACTATACTGATTAAAGCTATTAAAAACTTCTTTGAATGCTAAGTGTAAAACCTACCTTTAATTTTCCTTTATTAA
Organism: Limnodromus scolopaceus; assembly: GCA_028565335.1. Taxonomy (NCBI): domain Eukaryota; kingdom Metazoa; phylum Chordata; class Aves; order Charadriiformes; family Scolopacidae; genus Limnodromus; species Limnodromus scolopaceus. The sequence continues at coordinate 23,337,207 of JAOXNO010000001.1, forward strand.
ATGTAGTTGACAAACTATTTTTGCCAATGTCATCAGACTTTTCAGAAGCAGGAAAACATTTTATGCCCTAAAAAGTAAATTGAATTTTCAGACATATTTTCCCCAGAAACTTCTTTGCAAAACCTCTAGTCTTACTCTATGCTTTGGCTAGAAGTAGCTGACACTGTCTATCATATACTTTCTCTCTTTGTTTTTTGAGGCAATTTAGTTTTCAGATAAGGTAGTTTTGAACAGCCTATGTTAGTGAAAGGCTGTTCTTCTCTATTTCCTATCTTCTGTCCTTGACTTCTCAGTTCCACTTCAGCCTCAGCACTAGAATATCCTCTCAGACTCCATGAGGAATCAGAGTCCTGTTGCATCGGTCGCAGTTTCCAGCTTCTTGAATTAACTCTAAATAACTCTCATGGTCATAAGAAACCTCAGATTTACACTATGAACCTCAGAAGACATGCAAAACACACATCTGTTTGCAACTGTGGAATGCACACCAACGTTTTAATAATTATAATTTAAATTTAAATCAGTATCTACATGTTTTTCTTGTATTTATCTTGTTTGCTTTTGATGATCGTTAGAAATTGTTCCATATAATGAATTGACAGATCACCTTAGCATGGACATTGTATGATGAAACTTTCCTCCTACAGCAAAAACCAACACATCTGTAAAACATGTTTTAAAACCGTGAGTCCATTCTGTCTTTAGCCTGCTGTTTACTGCTGCTTAGAGAATAAGATCTAAGTAGGTTTCCATATGCCACGTGCACAGATTTGCAGGTTTTGTTCTCTAGATCACTATCAGTAATAAAATATGCACGTTGGCTGAAAGCACTCTGCTAATATGTCCCCAAGCACAAGAGTGCTACATGTTTTCATACGGAACTGTGGTTGCCATATGTCCTTTGAAGTAAGGCAAATGAAAAAGTCATGTTACCATAGTGGACCACTTGTCTCTATGGTCATCCAATGAGGACTACTGCAATGTATAGTTCTCCAAGTAAAGCACTCTTAAAAATGGTGCAACTTTGTATAGTAAACATAAAGGATGGAGTAGAACAGCATAGAATTAGTTTGGTACTTTTAACATTTAGAAAGAAAGTACTCTTTACAGTCACACCTATAAAAGTAAAATTAGCAGAAGTAGTCAGCTTGCACTGACAAGTTCAAAAGCTGTGAAAAAATAATGCCTTAGTGTGTGAGAAAAGTAAGATATAATTGGTATGTACCATGCGCATGGTATTGATTGGCAAAAAAATAGAAATAAAAACATCTAGTAGAATATTCAGGAGACTGGTTGACTATAATTTTTTCGACATGCAAGCTATTTTGTGATTAATAACACATTTCATTCTAAGTGAAACAGCATCATAAAATTGAAGTACAGTCTAATTTGACACAGCCTATCAATTCCTAAATCAAAACAGTTAGACATATTTTATTGTAAATGGAAGGAAGTTCTTCCAATTTTTGCACTAGCTAACAAGAGGATACAACAATGTCCTTTTGGTCTTGCTTCTTTTATTAGAAATGTCATTAGTATGTCCAGTGTTATTCTGACTGGCTCAGGCAGATATTTAATATGACTCATTCTTTAAAAACTGTGACAGTAAAACAGCAGTATACTTACTTTGCAAATGACATTCTCTATTCAATAGCTGAACAAATGCAACTGTTTCATAGGTTCTCTTCTTTTAAATAAATCACTTGTAAGGGCTCTAACCGTGTTCAGCTTTTGACTAAAACCACTTTTCACGGAAATTCAAAAACTAGGCAAAAGACAAAAAAAACCCAACTTTATATAGGAGTGAAAAGAAATGTTTATGACCTTAAGTTTTTGCCTGAGGTCTTTTGAGAACTTCAATGCATCTCAGTCATTCTTTTCTAAGGTAATGTAGAGTTCCCTTTTCCAGATCTTATTTCTCTTTCTTCTTTTTCTTTTTTTTTTTATTTTCATTTTCTCTCTAACAAAGAGAAAATTTTGTAATGGTAGTGTATGCCTAACTACCATAAGACTAAGCAAGAACAATAAGCTTTAAATTTTTGGGGTTCATTTTTGTCCTCTGGAAGAATCCTATTAAAATATATGAGTTTGAACCTTACAGATATAAAATAAAAATACCACTTCAGTCATCTTACATGGTATAGATAATTACATGTCTTAAATATGTCATTGTTACACATCTGATATTCATGCAATCTGAACTAGTTTCGTCGATTATAACTGTGAAGTATATATAACAATTTGTGTGATCTCTGATGGTATTCTATGGTATAAGCTTTTATGATTTTTTTTTTCCCTAAGTATGGTATTCTCAATTCCTAGTAACATAATGCAGAACTGAACCTATTGCATTCTGCTGCAATTTAAAAAAAGACAAAACAGAAAAATATGCAATCTCTGAACAACATCAAAAATATATATATGCTCCTTACATATTCTTCAGATCCTGGGATATTGGTGTGAAGATAAAAAGCTTTTTTTTTTTATTTCTTACAAGAAATTAGTTAATTACTTCTGACTAGCTTGATGAGTACGTAAAAAAATGCACGTTTTAGAATCCAGAACTTCTAAATTGTTTGGTGTTTTTTTTTTCATTAATCAGCAACATTACAGAAACAGTTTCAAGAATAACTGCGGATGGATGAAAAACATGCAATTATTAACTGAAAGATGAAAAAACTTTATCACATCCTGAAGAAATTAGCTTACTGCAGATACTTTAATCTTATTTTGAATTTAATTTAATATATTTTTTATTACTCTCATCACACTTCTCCCTTCATACTTTCTTTTATTTATTTAAGTCTTCTTCACAGTGTCTAATAATACAGAAATCCCTGCTTTTAAACTTATTGGTTACTACTGTTATATTAATCCATTGCTACCTTAGATGAAGAGGAGGGAATCTGTACCACACCTGAAACTCGGTGATCACTGGCCCATATGTGGCAACATACTTGGTTTTGTGTGATGTCACGTAGGCTGATCCTGTCCAATTACATCTTAGAAAGTAAAAGACTTTATCACTTCTAGGAGACTATCATTATCTGAAGCAATAAAAACCTGCATACTTAAAATCATACAGTCAAGTTTACCACTTTATTTTGCACGTGTTTTAGATTATTTTCCTTAGATATTGTTACTTTAATGGAAGTGAGACTTTACTGAAAATCCCTTGGAAGTAATCTTTAAGCTCATAGCAGTTGTGAAATGGAGAATACGAAAATGAAGAAATGTGTGGGGAAATAAATTAGTCCAAGGCCCACTTTATTTCATGGCTACATATTTTGCTGTAGAAAGTACCTCTCACAGTCAACAGGGATGCCAGCATCTCAGTATTCATTAAAACCAAAAATAAAACACAGTTTTGTTTCTAGCTTTCCTTGCTATAACCTTGAAAGCACGAGCAACACCTGTAACCGATGGAAGGTAGCAGAGTGTAACCATATGTCTTCCTGAGATGGAGAAAATGTGAAATTATATCTCTGAGAGTTGGGAACTTCCCCATTTATCTCACCCAGGGCTTTGTGGACTCCATGATCCCATATCTACAGATCATGTCATTTTTTCATAATGTTATATATATAACATTTTGTAGCCAGTCACCTAGCATTTTGATTTTCTGGATTTTTTTTCTACCCGTTTGGGAGACTTGTCTCATTCTGTAAATTCCCCAGAAGGGGGAGTTAATCAGATTTCATGCATGCTCACTGTTCTGTTTTGTAGTATATTTATCTTATATGTTGTTTTTATGCTATCATATTTCAAAAAAAATATGCTAATTCTGATGATACGGGCTTCTAGTGAATTTTGGTTTTCCCACTCATATGATGTCAAGGATTTTTGCCACTCTTAAATGCTCAAGGAAACTCAGAAATGCTCAAGCAATAAGACAGTCACCAAATATCACTCAGGTGGTTTTACTACTACCCAGAGAGCAGCCCTGAGCCCTCAGCCCAGCCCACAGCCATATGGGGCTTTTTAGAGCTTACTTTTAAGAACTTACTGCCTGATGTGGATTGGTTATGAACTCATGAAGCTAACTTACCCTCAGCTAAATATCAAGTCCTCACAAGCTCTGACAAGCATTTTTAAAATGTATACTAATGCACAGCAATTACTATAGTCCTTCTGAGCATGGAGCATAAGAAAATCAGTCAGGATAATAAAATCTCCCACAATTTTTGATGAAAAATATAACCTATATAGTTATTTTTTCCTCTCCTCTCCTCTCCTCTCCTCTCCTCTCCTCTCCTCTCCTCTCCTCTCCTCTCCTCTCCTCTCCTCTCCATTACTGAATAGACAAAATCTATGACTTCTCAGACTCTTCCAAATCTTCTGCCTATTATAATATGCAGGTGTTTTTAACTTTTAATTTCCTTCCAGATTCCTATATTTCTGAATGGAGACAAGTAATAGTGAGCGTATTGGACAACTCATTCTGTGAATACAAACTTGACCCCATGTCAAAACTTTATCACTCTATTACCAGTGTAAGAATGAGGTTTGGATCTGTCCTGAATTCTCAATTCACTCAGTATACTTGGTTAGTATGTGCATAATATGAAGAAACTATTTTTCATTTGGTTTAACTAATTTAACTTTGTTGGCAATTTCTTTTGAATTTATTTAACTTTGGTTTAAGTTTATTTTTTCAAACAAGTATTTGTATTGAACATTTAAAGTAACGGTTAAATTATATGGTAGAATCACATACAAAGACAGCAGAGCGTGCAAATTCATTGATGGCTCTTAAAATTTGCATCAGAGAAAATAAAAAATGCCATGTATCTGTAAACATTGCTACATAATATGCTACAATAGACTGAAGATTCAGAGGCTTTGGCCCATATAATTTTATTCTATTTCTCTCCACAGGAGCATTGGTAAGGTTGATGTTTCAAAGCACTATAAAGAAAAACAATGATGGAATTCAAACCACTAGATATCAAGCCACTCAAATTAGTTCCTTTTCCCAACAGTGGGGTGCATGCTTTTCTCTCTGTCTGTCTCATCATTTATGGTACAATAGTTTTGATGGGAATTCAAGCAGATTATACATTACAAATAGGAATGCTATCCACATAAATTTTGAAAAACTCTTTTACTCAGAATATAAATTTAAAAAATTGTGCACAACATATAGGTCAGATACATGAAGGAAAACTTACAAAGACTTATTTATAGTTCAGCTGAAAAGTTGAAGAGAGAAAAGTCTGTCAAAACCATGCTCTACCTTGTAAAAAAAAGCTGTGCTGAAAGCTCTGTGGAAATCTTCCTCATGGACCACATCCCATGGGCTTGCGCAGACCACTGCCCTTGCTGCCACCCATCCTTGTGTGGGTACCACAAAACTCTGTGAGGAGTGGACTTCCTCCAGTTACAGATGAGAAAACCCATGTGGAGATTCTCAGTGCATTCTTCCACAGCTTCCATCTCATGACAGCCTCCCTATGGGATGAGTCTTACTCTCTACACAGTATTTTGCTCTTCAGGCCTTACTTAGAAGGGCATTACTTGAAAACTTTTTGTCAGAGTTCACTGGGGATATGTCCTTTGTGCTGGGAGACACTTAAGAATAAAAACAGCTGCTTAGTGTTCTTGATGTTATTAGATGGAAATCGTGTAAGGAATTATCGCTCCTACCTGTGTAGATAAGTAACATTGAGGTATAACTGCTAGCGTTACCCTGCCTTTCAACTTCAAAGAACACCAAATAACACTGGGCTGTCAAAGCAGCTAATTAATTTAATATAACAAGCACTGAATCTAAGCAATTGAGATCACAAATGATCGGCCAACTTTCTTGGAGTCCTTTAGATTTAACTGTCTGTACTTTAGTGAGCCTGGTTCCTTTCTTGCAATTGTTCAAGGTAATCTACAGTTCCCAGTTTATCTTTCTTTACTTTTGACCTCAGGTTTTACCTCAGGCAGGAGGATGCATTGACTGCTATTTAGATATTTTAAGTATTTACTTGCTGACTTATCAATGTTGCTTATTGAATTTTCTAATAAGTATATGAATAAAGAAATAAATGTATGGATATAAAAATAAAATCAGAGAATACAAGCAAACAAGAAAAATAGAAAAGAAAGGCCCATATTAACTTATCAAGCAAAACAGCACCCGTACCTCTTTCCAGTCTTGCAGGGATTATTTTTCTGCAAGTTTTCTCAGCCTCATAATTCCCCAATGCTAGGTCAATCACTTCGAACAGGCAAAGTTTAGGTTTAAGAAAACAGTCTTTCTGTGTTCTACAGCTGCAACAAATGTGGAAGTATTAAACTTCAACCTGGGCCAGAAAACTGCACAGGTACTTCCTGAAAAGGAAATTATTGCCATTGTATGTAAAAATAGTTTACATTTCCTGAGGTGGCACAAAGTAGTGGCAACTGATAATCCAGTCTTTTTTTATTAATTTTAAAGAAAAAAACCCTAGAATTTCATGGTCCATTTCTTTTCAGTTTTGCATCACACCTTTCTACTGTCAGAATTACTGTATTCAAACAAGGTCTTTAAATGTATTAAGAGATTTTCTGAAAGGATAACAGTACCATTTCAAGTGAACACAGAAATGAATTTAAATGCGCTTAGACAATTCAGATTAGAATGCAATTTACAGCAAATTAAATGTAATTTTAAACAGAGTTTGCTGGCCAAAATAAACTACAGCAAAAATGATAGCATAGAAATACGTGATTTTAAAAAAATATGAACATATCTAAATCATCATTTCCAAGGTGATAACAATTTTAAGGCTTTTAAAAAGACTATTGCAGAATCAGCATTCAAGAAAGATCATTACTAACTATTCTAATACAGATGTCCTGCAAACAAGGAGTAAATTAAAAAAAAAAAAAAAGATATTGGTACTCTTCTTGATTGGGATTTATGAGATATTAAGAATAGGGCCCTGTATATTTACAAAATGTCACATTGACAGTGATTTTAAAATGCATCCCTCTTTTCCATAGATGCATTTTTTTCTCATTTCCTTTCATGTGTATTTATACGGCAGGTATGAACTATGTATTTCAATACTGGCTTGTACTATCTGGGTATCAGAAATAAAAATATATTTTAAAGAAATTATATATTGATATTCTGTATGACTGCCATACTTGCTGATGGAGAAATATATACCAATATATCCACTTTATGGCTAGTGTACAGAGAAATTACATTAGCTCAAACAAATAAATGTGGGCAGCAGTTTCTCTTAACTGCACTAGGATTGCTATGGAGGAACATATCTTGGTTAGCAATGTAAATTGAGGAAAGGCTATGTGAAATGTGAAAATATGGCCTTTTATTGTTCCATATTGGTAAAAATATGGGCAAACTCATGTTCCAAGATACATTTTATATTCCATTTTCAAATGTTTATATATATGAAGGATGGGAGGGAATGATTCTCTCTTTTTTCACTAGTGCCTTCTGTATGTCACTCAAATTCAGCAAAGGCAAGACTTTTTTCCTGGCTTAGCTTTTATATAGATCCAGGGCAAAGCATGTTGCCATACTCTGCCTTCTGCAAACTTCACCATGAATCTTGCTTCTGCTCCTTAGTAATATCCATTTTTGAATCTATTGACTACCTAACATCAACTACAAAACAGTCCAACAAGGCAAAAAATTTAATTAGTAATTTTCTAGAAGGACTATGGGATGGAGTTTCAAGCACTGAATCCTGTTTGCCTGAGCTCAGGCAGGTGACAGAGACTCTTCTCTCTAGATCTCTTTTCTGGTCCAGGTGTTCCTATGCTGAGCATGCTAGATGTTATGAGCATCAGTGTACAAACAAACATCAGAACAGCTGCAATGTTTTAGAATTGGGTTCTGTCCATCAAGTTTCCTAGTTCCGACAACATCCATAAATGGATACTCAAGCAGTATGGATACTCTTCCCTACAGGAGGAACCATAGGTCTGAGCCAGCTACTAGACAGATCTGCAGGTGTGTGATTGTGTGCAAGAGAGCTGCTAGCAAGCTTTGGGCCTCATTAGCTGGCAGCCTCATTAGCAGGATGAGGCTATTTGCATCAGTCATGTTTATGAGTGCATTGTGTGGGGTCATGTTGATGTGTGTTGGTCTGTTGATGAAGAGTGTCTGGATAGTGTAAGTACACATGTGTGCACATATGTGTGCGTGTGTGTGGGATGAAATGCTTAACTTCACCACTGGCTGGGTCTAGGAATAGAAAACAGCCTCATATCTGCAGGCTGGGGAAGGATAAATCCCTTGGGGCATTAGAGGCTGTCTCCATTGGACTGAGAAAGGGAATTTCCCTGGGTCTTGGAGTGAACTGTATCCAGCTTCCCCTAATAAATTACAGACATTTATCTTTTTTATTTCATAATTAAATAACATGTCATAGTTTAACCCCAGACAGTAACTGGGACCACACAGCCTCTCGCTCCCTGACCCTTCGCTGCCAGGAAGGGTAGGGAAAAGAGGGGAAAGGAAAAACAAAACAAACCTCATGGCTTGAGTTAAAGACAGTTTAATAGAACAATAACAGAAAAGGAAAATAACAATAACAAGAATAATATTAATAATGATAGAAGAATATACAGGACACAAGTCACTCTCACCACCTGATGATCGATTGCCCAGCCTGACCCAAGCAGACAGCACTGATTCCCTTCCTCCTCAGCCAACTCCTTTTTATATACCGAGCATGACACCTATGGTACGGAATATTCCATTGGCTATTCCATAGTTCTGTCTATGCTCCTCTCAGCTTCTATGGGAACCTGAAAAAAGTCCTTGACTAGTATAAACATAATTTAGTAACAATTAAAACAATATTCGTTGTTGACATTCATGGAATCATAAAATCATAGAATCGTCTAGGTTGGAAGTGACCCTTGGGATCATCGAGTCCAACCATCTACCCTACCCTACAAAGTTCTCCCCTACACCATATCCCTCAACACCACATCTAAACAGCTCTTAAACACAACCAGGGATGGTGACTCAACC
>JAOXNO010000001.1:23346292-23366903 GCA_028565335.1 Limnodromus scolopaceus
CCAAGTGCAGGACCTGGCACTTGCCCTTGTTGAAGCTCATCCCATTGATGTTGGCCCAATGGTCCAATCTATCTAAGACTCTCTGTAGAGCTTCCCTATCCTCCTGGGAATCAACACTCCTGCTTGACTTGGTGTCATCTGCTGATGATAGACCCTATGTCCTTATCGAGATCATCAATAAAGACGTTCCTTTCATACCAAATCTGAAAACAGAGCAACCACTAGAAAGAAAATTATCTCCATCTCAGCTGAAACCAGGAAAATTGTGTATCACTGATGTCAGTTATTCTCATAACCAAGAACCACATTTTTGTACATTTGTTTTCAGAGATTTTGCTGCTTAAAAGCAAATAAATAGCTGTGGTGAATTCATTCATTTGAACAAAAGAAAAGCAGTGTATTTGAAGGTTCTTCCAAATTGTTATAACACAAGGCTAATAACATCACTTCAAATCTTTTCAAGTGACGAAATTGCTGTATAGTTTGATTCCAAAGTTCTGTCCATCTCCCAGCTGCTGATGTTTCTTTATCTGGCTTCCTTTTGATTTTCTACTTACATCCAACAGCCTTTTTAACTAAAAGCAAAAAAATTGCAAAAAGAGATAAATATAGACTATGGATACAGTGGATGTATTTGGTGTATGTAAACTAAGTAAAATCAGTTACAAATTTTCCGTTTGAATATCACAAAACATGATTTGATTAATGACGTCTTTAACTAAAGAATCAAATAAATTTGGGGTTTAGCTCTGAAGAAATGGAGAGAGGAAGCAGTGACTGTGCTAAAGACTTCTGTATTCTTTCTGCAATAAGAATAAAGAGTGGGACTATGAATAGCTTAAGAAATTGAAAAAGATATTCAGCTCCAGCAAAATTCTTTTTCTCAGGTGTGTTGACACAAAAAGATAGTGAAAACTTTTCACTTGGGTTGCTAAAAATATGTAAAATTTTTAATACATAAAACTACAGATGTTACCACAAAGATATTTTTTTTTTTAAAAAGGACAGGTTAATTATAGACATCTGGTCAATTAGATTGCTCTCCCAGATATTGAGGTAAAATATAACTACAGACAGGAAAAGAAAAGCTCAGAAAGAACAGACCTGACAGCAAACTCAGCCTCACAAAAAGTACAAAGCCTACAAGCAGTGATAATGACCATATCCTGTCTCTCTACAGTCTTCATAGACGTTTTTCAATCAGACTGTCACAATCTGTGCAGAAAGAATGGACTCTTATAATGCAATAATGTAGCAAAACAATAGCACATGTGTTTAGAGAGGCATCTCTTTTTTGGACAGAAAATAGATCTTTTTTTGGAAATACATTTATGTTTTAGAATATTTACCAACACCTTGGAACAAATCTTAGAAATACATTAGAAACACCAGACAGTATCTAGGGAAAAATTAAAATCTTTGTTATTTCATATGTTAGGCCAATTCCCACTGTGGAGTAGTAGATTAGAACTGACCTCTGTGCAAAGCACACACAGAATATTATATTCTCCACTTTAGAGCTGCCTGTGACTCATATAATAATTAGTGTGTCAGATTCCAATGTAACTGTCAATAGACCCCTCCTCTGTAATCAGATTTCCCTATGCTACAGAAACCTACAATTTATTCTGCTTATGCTATCACCTTTAAATCCTAATTAATATTTAGATTCACATTTAATTGATTCAGTAATGGTTGTCTATATGCTAATTTGTTTGTAGTTGCAGGCCATCTGTTGTGGTGTAGGAGCTTCCCATCTGTATTTAATAATTTACAGACAAGTGGACTTTCTTTTACCTTTCATTTCCCTACTTTCCATTTCTTTGTTTTAGCTCATAAAATCTGAAGTAAAATGAAGTGACTAAGGTACAACTTTGCTTTGTTACACAGTAAATACGTAGTTCCATAATATTCAAATAGAAAGAGTAATTTACATAAGAAATTTCCTTAAAAAAACCTTCCACATTTCTCTCTTAAATCAAGAAAATTTGGGGTGACAAGGTGACCATGGGAAAAGTAAATGCAGCTTCAGCTTCAGGTTCACTGAGCCAGTATTAGTTATGATGCAGATAGTACGTTAAATGCTTTAGAAAAAATTAGAGGAAAACATTACTCAAAATCTGTTTTTATTCACATAGGATGTAAGCCTTAATTTATTTCCCTTTGCTCATATTCCACCTTGCTCTATCACCCAACACCTCTGGGTTTGCGCTCTGCCTGGTTAGATATCCATGGACCAGAAGAAATGGGAACACATAATTCACTACCAGATGCTCTGGTTCTTTCACAAAAAAGAAATTCAGGTGTGTGGTTTGGCAGGAATTACCAAATATTGTGAATAGAGGCTGTACCAAAAGGTCAAGTAACTGATACCTTAGGGCATGCTAAAAAGTGGGCAGGGGCATCCTAAGGGAGGAAATGTTTCTTCATTCTTGAATGGGATAAACACTCTTGAGGAGTCCCTCTCTCTCTGGAGTATAAAGATAACTCTGGGTAAATAAAGATGCTATTCCTAATTAAGCACCTAAAGTGAGATGGGAGTAATTTTTGCCTAAAATGGTTCTTTATTTGTTTCCCATTGTTTCTTGGCCTCATTCATTTAAAATGAGTTGATCAATTTTAATTGATCCACAAGGACTAATTTAAATGCTGAGGAGTGGTTTTTATTATCTTATATACTGCCTTTCGCTACTGATCCCAGATTTAATTTGAGGCTGCTGGACACTGCCGTCATGCATATGAAGAATCATGATAATAACTACTACTCAAGGATTTGGCCAATTATTAGGACAGCAGCACATGAAGCTGAAAATGACAAAATGGTCAGGGGGATCACTCTGTCTGCCAGATCTTCTGCCTACATCCATGGAGCAATACAGTGTCTCTTCAGTAGAGAATTTGGCTCTTTATTTTGTATATTTATATGTTTCCATCAGAAAACATATTTTAGGGGAAGTGTTGGAAAAGATAAGAATAGATATTTTTCCTGAAATTATGTTCTCTAATTTTCTGTCTGTTTAACACTGGGTTGCTCATGGTCCCTTCAAAGTCAATGCAGAGGAACAAAGCCATCCCCAAGGAAAGAAAAAACAAAACTGCGTGTCCTTGTTCTCATTCTTGTATTTGCAGGATTAAAATGTTTAATCAACTGCTACTTTTCTTTCCCAACTTTTTAGGTAGAATAAAGCCTCTTTTTAATTAGATACCTCACCTTTATCTTTATTTTTATGTATATCTTCAAGTTATTTAATAGGATAAAATGACTTGGTATTTGCATTTTACCTCATTTTAGTTTAATGCTGCTTTATGATATTTTACTTGTGGATTTTAATTCTTCTGTGGTTTATGTGATAAACCTTGATCATCAGTAGAGGCTAGGCACCACAGAAATTAAATTTGTTCTTATTAATACTTTTTCTTGCACATTACAGTGGCACTGCATAGGCTTCAGGAGGTGATGGCAAAGAAACCTAACTTTCAAGAAGATATCACAGCAAGAATGAGAAGGATGAAAACATGGTGTGGGATTCTGTTCACCTAACACTTCCACTTACCTTGCACCTATATCTCAGTTGCTGCTGCAGACTTGGTTTTGAGTTAATGCACTAGTTTGCTTTCTAGTTGATGGAAAGTTGTAAGTGATTTTGAGATCTCCAAAGAAAGATCTTTTCATCAAATATAAAGTACCCTAGAAACCTTTATAGGTTGTTTCTGCCTCTTCCTGTTGGCTAGCTTCATGACATGCCACATTGTTCTGCACTTCGGTCCCAACAGACAGAACAGATATTTGGCCTAAATGTGAGTTTCCTGTTATTCACCTCCTTCACATCCCCACTGAGAGAAAGTACTTGCTCCATGGGCAAGTCCAGCTGGTGAATGGCAGCAGCCCTTAAGTGTTGTGTAACTAGAAGGGCTACTTCAGCATCATCTAACCTACAAATAAAAGTTCACTGTCTGCAGTGATGATGACTGTCTACAGTGATAAAACAAACAATGGCAAGATACACTGAGAAATTACAGCATGATAAGAGACAGAAAAGGCTTCGTGATTAGCTTAGATAGGGAACTTGGCAGAATGAACAAAACAATGCATGTTGTAGGTAAGATATATATTCTGGCATCAGCCTTTCTCATCGTATTACATCCAGTGAAGCTGACAGACAAGGTTCTAAAAATTGCTTACACAATTTACCCACACAATATGCTTGCACAGACGTACAAGATATCATAATTTTGTATTATGTGAGAGGGTAAACCCTTGATTTATCCAGAACAGACATTGAAAATGTGACAGCACAAGAAAAAAAGAGGTCAGGCTCTTACTTCGTTATGCTCCATACTGAGATGTAATTGCTATCTGTTAATTTCATGGGGGGAAAGCAGAGTTGTCCCAAGACCAGAGCATTAGACATGACACACAGCCTTACTTGGTCATTATCTACTTCTTCTGTGTCGTTACATATGTGTCGTGTCTCTCTCAGTGGTCTTCCCTACCACATAAATTAGTTATATTACAGTTAATATTTCCATTACTTTATAGTTTATTTTACCTCTATCTAAATGTCTTCCATATCTGCTTTACATTGTTGGTGAAATTATAGATCTTCAGGTTGCTGGCCATCAGGTAACATTAATTGGAAAAGATGAGGAATTATTACTGAAGTTATAATATTTATTCAAAAAATAATATATATTTTTTGCTTTACTTTGAACTTTGATGTTAATCATTCTCTGAGACAGGTTGAATACCTAGAAATGCAACAGCACTATTATGAACTTATTGCAAATTCCATATGCTCAGTCCTTCAGCATTGAAACCAGTAATAGAGGGTCCCACAGACTTCACAGGGGAATATGGTCATGCTATCTTAATGTTGTGCATGTTCATTATTCATAAAGCACTTGTATGAACCTGAAAGCTTAATTAAATGCTAGTGGAGTGTTAAAACTGTCTTTGAAAAGATTAAAGGTAAATTTGTGAAAAGCTGTAATCAAGAGACAGAAATAAATCTCTCTTTTTGCTTTGAGTCTTTTCAGAACAGTCATCTCTCAGAGCATTTCTTAACTTTTCCATGGTACTGAAAAATGAGATTTAAACATCATCTCGTAACAAATATCAGCTAAATACTTGCCAAATCATTGTTTTCTGAATATCACTGGATATTCTGTGAGTAAACACATGCACTATGTAGCACTGCTTCTCATTCAATTGACACTTCTGATAGTTTCAAATTATGCTTATGTTCATGCCAACATTTGCAGCCACATCCCTTACCAAAAAAGGAGGAAGGGGGGGGAAATCAGTTACTGATTATTATTGTATTTTATTTCCTCGGGGAATGCAAATTCATCCCTCTGATTAGCCCGTTATCTTAACTTACTTTTTCTGCTTTAGGGGTAGTGTCTTGCTTGGCTGACTGGCACAGCTAAGCCCTTAATGAGCTCTTCCTTGCTGTTACTCTGAGCCTCAGCAACAGCTCCTGTGTAGCTGGCAGGAGCAGGAAGTGATGACAGTCTTTTAACGCTTTGTGTCAATAGGATAAACATCATGGTCATCTTGAGAGCTTTATCAGATTAACCCTGGTGTAGCAGCTTCAATAAGATATTTTAATAGCTCTGCAGGACCAGCTGTACCTAATAAATACTAAGTTTTCTCTTTTTTTTTTTCCATTTCCATCCAGATGTATTTTGATTGCTATACAAACAGAAATCACATGTGAAAACAAATGACACCACGTTTCTTCCCAATATTATTTTTCCCTACAAAAATTAGACTGTAATTAAAAATAAATAGATCAGTTAAAGTAGTAATTAAACCTCAGACCCAGGAAGCCTTACACATACAGAGATTGTTCTGGGTTCATTGGCAATGTCATGCACAGAAGACTTTTTTAGAATTGTGCCCTAGCTGAAATTACCATGCATATACATAAAGATGTCACATTAGTAAAGTCTATGGGATAGAGCTTCAGCCGGTGTAAACAGTGAGGACGGCAGTGAATTCAATTCCACTGATTTACACCAGCAAAGATTCTGACCTGATGTGCTTCGAAGCCTTTATGAAAACAAAAACTTCCACAGAAAATCTTCTGCTGTGATAGTTTTTGTTTAATTGAAAGCAAGATTAATTTAATCAAGCTTTAACATTACTTATTAGCCACTAAATATCTATTCTTAATGAATCAAGGTGTCTGATTAGAACCTGGCCTAATACTGTGTTTGGTCATATCGGTGCACCATATAAGCTAGCCTTTAGCCACAATCAACAGAGAGACAGGCACCATCTGTCTCTGTCTATATTAAGATACAATAAATCAATTTATGAAAAATATGTATTTCCTTCCCTCCACTGAATTTGAAGACTTACACGAAAAATCTAATTTTTTGATGCCTCAAATTATATTACATGAATCTTGTTAATGTGGCAAAAAATTAACACCGTACAGTGTATATATGTTGTATTTTATACAACACATGAATTTACATATATGTTAGTCACTGACGTGTAGGTGCTGTTAAGTACATTGCTGAAAGCTGATATTCAGTAGATTGCAAGGTAACTACCAGAGAAATTGCAAATATATTCAGGAAGGAACAACATTTATGCATACTACAGTATCAGAATCAGGAATCTGTCTTGTTTCTGTTATTTTCACTTCTTATGCTCCTTATATTCAGAGTACTGAGAAACCAATCTCTATTCATTAGTGGTTTTAAATGTGTACCTAGATTGGCACCCAAATATTGAGTTGCTCAATATCATTATTTACACAATATTTCAGATTATCTCCAGTCTCTTCTTACATCCCTGTTACCTCTTCAAAGGTCTCTTCTGGCACAAAAATCAACATTTCCATGGATGGACAATAAAATTTATTTCCTGTAAATGTAGCTTTTTATTAAAGGAGAAAAGGATCTCTTTCAACTTAAAAAAAAAAAAAAGCTTGAGAATCCTTATTATGATTAGAACTTATCTTGCTTTTTCCTACCATACCGAGGATTCAGACAGCAATACTGATTGAAAAGGCAGGAGCCCGTGCAATGGTTTTATGTGCAATGAAGCATACAGCCATTAAGACTCCTCTGTAAGTCATAGTTGTGCTGAAAAGGGACTAATAACAGTACTATAGGAAGTATTTCTTAGAAACTGACATAAGGTTTGGAATTTATAATATGGCATTGACCAGTTGATACTGTGCAATCTTTGAAGAAGAATCAGTTTCTCCTTGAGACAACCCTTGCACATGCTGTTTGCTGAAGGAGAAAGTATAGTCAAAGTCTTCAGATATGGCAAATTCTGTCCCCATTGCTGCTTGATTGTTATAGAGCTGACAAAATTCATGGGTCAACTACTTTTTCATCTTTGTTTTAGTAATTGTACAAAAATTACTCTTACAATTTTCTTTGATTAAAAAAAAAAGTTAATTATTCTTTCTTTTTATTAGAGATGAGCCAATGATAATTATAATGATTTTTTTTTCAAGGACTTCTTTAAGAACTTACTTCCCTTGCTCTCTTGTTGAAAACTAAGGAAATTCTAACAAAATTGAGACTTGCTGCTTTCCCCAAAGATCTTTATAAAGATGCTCTTCAATCTTTGTTCATCTTTCATCAGTTTTCTACTCATACTGGTCAAGAACAGAGGAAATCTATATCCTGTTATTATTCTAATCAATTTCCTTTATACGTAACTGCATGTATACTGGTATATATAGGTCTACCATGCTAGCTTATTGAACTTGTGTTTGTCTGAAAAAAAAGGAAACACTATCAGAATGCTAGAAACCCAAATCTATTGATTCACCACATGAACAGACAAAATGTTTTTGTAATGGCTGATTAGAAAAAATCTTCTAAATAGATGTTTCGTTTCTGCCAGGTTTTCATTTGAGTTGAGATCATCGTCTGAACTGGGTGTGCTGATGTTGAACTGGTCCCAGGTCAACAGGAGAGCACCTGGAGTTCAAGAAAAAGAAATACCAGCTGTTCCAGCCAGTAAGTCAGCTTCATCGGGCGCCCAACTTAAATGCCTCTATGGAAATGCACATAGCATGGGGAATAAACAGGAGGAGTTAGAGTCATGCACATGTCTGCAGGGTTATGATCTTATTGGCATCATGGACAAGTGGTGGGATGGCTCCTATGATTGGAATATTGGAATGGAAGGATACAGGTTCTTCAGGAAGGACAGACAGGGGAGACAAGGAGGGGGTGTTGCCCTTTATGTCAATGGAGCTCCACCTGGGGATGGATGAGGAGGTGACTGAGAGCTTACAGGTCAAGATTAAAGGGAAGGCAGGGGCAGGTGATGTTACAGTGGTGGTCTGCTACAGGCCACCCAACAAGGAAAACTGAGCAAATGAAAAACATAAACAGATAGGAGCAGCCTCACATTCAGAAGCCTTGATCCTTATGGGGGATTCAATCTGTTATCTGTTGGAGGGACAACACAGCAGGGCATAAGCAATCCAGGAGGTTCCTGGAACGCACTGGTGATGACTTTGTTCTCCAAGTGATAGAAGAACCAATGAGGAGAGGTGCCATGCTGGTCCTTGTTCTCACTAACAAAGACGGGCTGGTGGGAAATGTGAAGCTCAAGAGCAGTGACCATGAGGTGGTGGAGTTCAAGATCCTTAGGGCGATGGGCATG
This sequence comes from Limnodromus scolopaceus, assembly GCA_028565335.1. NCBI lineage: Eukaryota > Metazoa > Chordata > Aves > Charadriiformes > Scolopacidae > Limnodromus > Limnodromus scolopaceus. The sequence continues at coordinate 23,354,943 of JAOXNO010000001.1, forward strand.
GTGCACAGTAAGCTCGCTACCCTGGACTTCAGGAGAGCAGACTTTGACCTCTTCAAGGATCTGCTTGTCAGAGTACTATGGGATACTCTTCCCTCCAGAGTATTCTGGAGTGAAGAGGGGCCCAACAAAACTGATTAATATTCAAGGATCGCCTCCTCCAAGGTCAGGAGTGATGCATCCCAGTAAAGAAGAAGTCAGACAAAAACACCAGGAGTCCTACCTGAATGAACAAGGAGCTCCTGGAGAAACTTGGACTCAAAAAGGAAGCCTGCAGAGGTTGGAAGCAAGGACAGGTGGCCTGGGAGGAATAGAGACAAATTGTCTGAGGAGACTGGGATCAGGTCAGGAAAGCTACAGCCCAGATAGAACTACATCTGGCTGCATCAAAAGAAGCATGGCCAGCAGGCCGAGGGAGGTGATTCTGCCACTCTGCTGTGGTGAGACATCACCTGGAGTACTGTGTCCAGCTTTGGAGTCCTCAACACAGAAAGGACATGGACCTGTTGGAATGGGTCCAGTGGAGGGCCACAAAGATGATCAGAGGGATGGAGCACCCTCAGAGGGTGATCAGATGATCAGAGGGATGGAGAACAGGCTGAGAGAGCTGGGGTTGTTCAGCCTGGAGAAGAGAAGGCTCCAGGGAGACCTTATAGCAACCTTCCAGTACCTGAAGGGGGCCTACAGGATAAATGGGGAGGGACTCTTCATGAGGGAGTATAGTGATATAATAAGGGGTAACAGTTTTAAACTGAAAGAGGGGAGATTTAGATTAGATATTAAGAAATAAATTCTTTGCTCTGCAGGTGGTGAGGCACTGGAACACAGAGGCCCAGAGAAGTTGTGGATGCCCCATCCCTGGAAGTGTTCAAGACCAGACTGGATAGGGTTTTGTGCAACCTGGTCTAGTGGAAGGTGTCCTTGCCCATGGCAGGGGAGTTGGAACTCGATGATCTTTAAGGTCCAACTCTAACCATTCTCCGATTGATTCTATGATTCTATGTTTCTTCATGTCTCTTAGAGAAAATACAGATATCATTGACGTATACATGCAGGAATTCTACAAAGACTGTTAGAAGGGTTCCCTTATCCATGTCCTGCACTTCCAGGTCCTGCACTTGGGTCATAACAACCCCATGCAACACTACAGGCTTGGGGAAGAGTGGCAAAAAGTTACCTGGTAGAAAAGGGAGTTGGGCTATTGGTAGACAGCCAGTGGAATATGAGCCAGCAGTGTGCCCAGGTGGCCAAGAAGGTCAACAGCATCCTGGCTTGTATCAGAAATAGTGTGGCCAGCAGGACCAGCAAACTACCTATTCATCTCTACTGGTGAAGGCACTGGTGAGGCTGCACCTCAAGTAGTCTGTTCAGTTTTGTGCCCCTCACTACAAGAAAGACATTGAGGTGCTGGAGTGCATCCACAGAAGATCACTGAAACTGTTGAGGGGTCTAGAGCAGAAGTCTTCTGAGGAGTGGCTGAAGTGGGGTTGTTTAGCCTAGAGAAAAGGAGGCTGAGGAGAGACCTTATTGCTCTCTACAATTACCTGAAAGGAGGTTGTAGTGAGGTAAATCTTGGTCTTTTTGCCCAATTAGCAAGTGATACGACAAGAGGAAATAGCCTCAAGTTGGGCCAGGGGATGTTTAGATTGGATATTAGGAAAAATTTCTTCACTGAAAGGGTTATCAAGCACTGGAACAGATTTCCCCGTGAAGTGGTGGAGTGACCACCCCTGGAGGTATTAAAAAGATGTGTAGATGTGGTGCGTAGGGACATGGTTTAGTGGTGGACTTGGCAGTGTTAGATTTATGGTTGGAGTCAAAGATCCTAAGGGACTTTTCAACTTGAATGACTCTATATTTCTCATTTTGGGTTTTCAGGGTTAAGTAAAAGATGGAAGGATGTTTCGAGTACATACCTATGTATGTGTATACAATACACATAGCTGTGTATTGTATCACATATGTGATCTTTCCCACAATTTTCTGTAGGCAAGACGTATTTCAAGCAATATCTGCATTAAATAATTGTCATGTTAAACACTCTGCCTAATGATTGAAAGAAAATTTGTAACTCCCTATGCTGACTGGAAGTATTCTGTAACCCTAGGAGCTTTGCAGATTCAAGACACCAAATATAAGGCTGCATGTCTTCCATGAGGCTTGGTGCTGTTAATCATTACATAATAGATGTCTGACAGTGGAGTAGGGCTTCACAATCAGAATCTATACAACCACAGAAGGTATGCAGAAAAATGCAGATGTCTGTCAAGAGGCACAGGTGTTACATTTGCATTAATAAAGCAGCCCTGGTTTTGGTCTCCAGCACTGCACGTAATAATTTATATTGCCTGTTGCAGTCTGACGTGTTTCCAGGCTGTGCCAATTAGTACTCCCAAAATCACTGGTCAGCCACAACTCAGAGACTCTTTCCCACAGGTGGTGTAACTGAAGCCATTCTTAGCAAATTGTATATTACTGTATATTTTTCTCAAGGTCAAAGAGTAAACCCAAGCCCGTTTTGTTTACAAGCACAGCCATAGCATAGCACAGTATAGCAGCCAACATGAGCAGTGGGGTATTTACACTGATAAGTAAGGAGCACTGAGAAGCAAAAGTTACTTACATAACTGCAGTCCTCACTGAATTTTGGGACGGGGTTTGTCAGCCAAAAACCCACATTAATTTAACACTTTTTTATAACTTTGTTCTTACTAGAAACTATTTTATTTTCCTAATTCCTGGTAGCAGTGCCCACAAAGACATCTAAAAATAAGTGTCCTATAAAGAAATAACATTTTGGTGCTTGATTGATCAAGCAATCTTTCAGGAGGAAAGAATTAGAAATATCACTTTCAAAGTAATAGGAGAAACCCAAATTTATAGCTAACTTTATGCAAAGTCATATACAGTTTTCTGCTTGTATTACTATATGCATATTATGTGAGAAACATAAGAATTCATTCATTTCCTCCTTAAAGATGATAGAATTTGTAAGTTTCTCTGATTTCTGACATCTTTCTTATATCATTTGTTGCTGCAGCTGTCAGAACATAGTCATTGAGACAAAATACACTGAGAAAAAAGGAAGTAGAGATTCTGAGGCAGTTATTATGCATGTGAATTCCTGATGGCATTCTCCAAAGGGAAGTACATTATCAAGGTCTGAGCAATGAAAATGCTACCATTACTTCCTACACATAAAGAAAATGCTTATGTTCAGATTTCCCTTTCCACTTTTTATTTCTCCCTGAAACCTGTTCCAAACACTTCTTTCAATAGTCTATGCAATAACTTATCACTAGTTTGAAGGTGTTAATATTTCACCCTATGTCCTCTGTTGTTTTATCTAAGAAATGTCAAATTCCAAGTACATGTCTCTTTGAGTAGCGCACAAACTTAGGTGGGAACATCCTCTTCCCACAGTGGATTTCAAGTACCTAAAAGATTCCTCTTTTGGGGATAATAAACTGCTGCAAATTAATTTCACCCTTTTGTGAAGGGTATCAGCTGAGTTCTATTTAAGCTCTCAGAACAAGATATAGGCATCAGATCTCCAGTCTGAATTAAATCAGTCTATTTCTATTAATTTCAGAGGACTTCAAATCATACTGTAAATAGTGGTGAATATTCCATGAAATTGTCACCCTGTATTATTTCTCTCTTATGCTACATCATAGCATTACATTTAATCCTTCTCTTTGAAGTACTCATGAGACAATAGTTTTACAGTAACAAATAACAAGAATTATCCAGATGATTAATAAAGATAAACAAGATATATTCTAAACATGGTCCTCACAAACACTATTGCATTTTAATCAAATACTGTGGCATCTACTTGTTCTGTGGTTCAATGAATCACATTGAACACGATGTGATTCTCAGTCTGCACAAATGACAACTCAGGCCTCCCCCACTTTGTTAGTGGTAATATAATTGCATAGGAGAGCTAAAAAATCAAGGTGACTTTTGTACTATGAATACAAAACATGTCGTTTTAAACTCCTCAACCATTGGGCATTACGTTACTACGTTCAACATAACTGTAGAGCACAATGGGTGGCACTCATGAAAGATAATGGTTGTGGTATTGTTTTGACTAGGCTGATTTTCTTTATGTTCTTGACAAAAGTCACCCAAAGAATTCATTTTTATATGCTCAGAATAATTTTCAGACTTCAGAGTTTGATGTAAGGTTTTCAAAATCTGGGACAACTAAGTTTACAAACTGTAGAACCAGCTGAAAAACTCTAAGGAACAATATTTCATAGAAAAGCGTTATTTACATATAAAGATATAAAATTAGTGTTTTCCAGTATCATGTCAATTTCCATTAATTATGTGAATATATATATGTTTTATTTCCTCTTTATTCTGATGAGTTCAAAACAGTCTTCTAAAGTATTCGTTTGCATATTCCAGACAGACAGACAGATAGATAAACAGATGTATAAACATAGACACAGGGATATATATGTAGTATTTAGTATATTATGTAATATATACCTGAAAATTAAAGTATGAAGTCATATTCAAATGACTTTAGTTACATTAAATTAATAAAATACAAAATGATAACATTTAGCTTGGAAGGGACCTCTAGAGGTCACCTAGTCCAACACCCAGCTCAAAGCATCTGGTCTCTTATTTCTTCTGAGAGGAAGAGGATGAAGGGTAAATCTCACCAGAAACATGAGAAGTTAAGAAAAAAAAATTCCCTTAATTTATAAAATTGCTTTGAAAATTTACTAGTTCCTCACTCTTAGTCACTTATTTAGCCAGAATGCTCAGAAACTAATATATGTTTCAGGCTACAGTTTCATCCAGGGTGTGCAACTTTCATTGCTGACCAAAAAAAACCCCTAAGTTTCGAGCTGTCATGTTTTATCTTTGAAAAATTAATGATAGTTTAAAATATGCTATGTGTCTGTCTGTAACTGTGACTATAATTCCAAAGTGAGTGGGTCTACTGAAGCCATTTTTTCCATTAATACTGACTGTACTAACTCAGTATAGCTATAGCAAACACTAGAAGCTTGAGAAATTTGTGAATTTCCTCCTGAGATGTACCCTATCTACTTAATGAATGAGGTTTGACTTCTCATTTCTCTAATGTGTACATGTTGTTATCTGGAAATTCAGAGGCTTGATTACTCAGCTACTGAAAGGCAAAATTTCTGCAGATGTTTGACATTTCTCTATTAGACAACGATCCCCCCAAAACTATTTATGCAGTACTGGGGAGCTTCCAGACAGACTTCATAAGGGATGGAGCTTAGTACTGAGGTGACAGTCCACCCCGTTGGCCCTTAGATCCACAACTGTCATCCTGCTCACCTACAAGGCCTTTTCTTAGGTAAATTAATTGATTCCAGCACTAGGGAGTGGCCACAGCACTGGAGAAATACACCGGTAAATGCACTAGTAAATATACAAAAATATTACTGTACTCATCCTATATGCTTCTCTCCTTTTCATTGCTTTGGGAGTAATCCTTCATTTTCCTCCTGTAATTACAAAATGGAATTTTTTCTTCAAAGGAAGCTTTGAAATCCATTAGGAATGATCAAAGGTTGCCTGCCATTTCATACATTCTGTTGTAACGATATTTTTCCTCAGAGTAAGGAGCTGGCTAGTCAGTGAGCAGTGCCACTGTATTTATGTTAAGTTTAGGTAGAGAACACTGTTAAATGTGAAACTGGCTGACTGACAAGACATCTGGCACACCCAAAATTCCAACAGTTTCTTTTGCAGTAAGTGGGACACAGCAAAAAGCATTGTGCATTGCTAAGGAGGCCATATGGTCTGTCTGCCTTAAAATACCATGCCAAATATTTTGGCGTGTCTGTGCATGTTCATGGTTTAATTTAACTGTAACATTTGGGCACTTTTTTCATGCATCTCTTCTGTGTCCAATATAATTGAACCATTTCCCTGTGTATGCATTTCCTTCTCTCTGACATTTTAAAAAGGGTCATGGAACTTACCGGTCTTCCTGTATGCAAGTCTAGACTTTCTGATGACTCCTGCTACCTGTTGCTCTTTTGTCAATTGAAGTAAGTCTAACATTAAATGTAACTCTTGCCTGTGTGAACCAGTGGTATTTAAATGAAAAGAAACCTCCTCATTATACATACAATTTAAGTAACAGACATGAAGTCCAAAGGCTACATCTGTCTGTCATCCTTATCCAGACAGAACAAGAGGTGCTGTGATATGTATGTATATAACCTGGAGCAATCCATGTCCCCAACAGAACACCCACACGCAATCTTCAGAGTTTGATCCTACACCAGTCACACTTCATGGGCACACATATTGCTTTATAATAGTCCTTCTCTTCAGCAGCATTTAAATCATCAGCAGAAATGTCTTGGCTACAAGCATTCACAGAATTTTTTTTCACTTTGGGAGTTATAAGACAGAAAAAAGATCAGAGGGATGGTCTGGGAGGAGGCTCAGACTCTCACACAACATCCTACAGAGGCATTGCTATGCCCAGAACAGCCAATCTGTTCTTCTTACGCGTAACACAAAAGACCAAAAGTGCAACATGAGCCAGCCACAGCAAGGCCAAGAAAGCTGACCTTTTCTCTTTGTTATACATTTCTACAAGCCAGGTCAGGCAGGTCTTACATGCCTGTATGCCACTTCATTGGCAGATGAGGATACACTTTCAAACCTCAGGATGGTACAAATTGCACTCATCAAAGAGAATACTTGGGGCATGTGAGGCTTTTTAGAAATGTCACCAAAAAAAAATTGGTTTGTTAAATAATTTTAAAATCATGAGCTTTTTAAAAATCTGAAATTTTAGGTGTGCTGTGCTTGAGGAAGAGTCCTTGTATTCAAAAAGAAACAATAGGAGAAATTTTCACCATATTTTCCAAAAATCAAGATGGCAAAAGTTAAGCCCAAAACACTGCAGCTGTTTTTAAATTCTTTTCATATTGCACTATCATCCATCTCTAAGTAATATTGTTTTGCCATTCTCTCTGCTATCTATTTCATTTTTCATCCTGGCTTTGTTTATTTGTTTGTTTTCCAGTTGTTTTTTTTGAATCCTTTCTGCTTCATTATCCATAGCACTCTTAAGTGCAGCATAAAAGGCAGAATTTGAGTCTAATTTTCAAACCCATTGTGGGAATGTAATTAAGCAAAATATGTTTCTACATTCCTAACAGTGTAACTATACAAACATTAACAACACACTGGTATTGGAGAGTGACAGTTATGTTTAATGGGAGAAAGCAAATCTTATCACAAAAACCTTGTATCTGAAGCACAAGACTAGCAAAGTCAGGCCTTAAGGGCAAGCCAGGCTTCAAAGAACACAAGCAGAATTGATCAATACTATAGCTACACTCCTTTGGAAAGTTTTCTTTACCCTCTAAGTTTATAGTGTGAGTGGGTAACCCAGGGAGGTGCTACTGGAAGCAGGAAAAAATTGTGGCTAGAGGGAGTACACAGAGTCCATCATTTCTGTAAGAATGCTCATAAAGCATTCCATAAGAATTTTTATTAAGAGCATACAGAACATTATATGTTTGTTTATTTGTTTGTTCCTATAGTGAAAATTATTTAACATGAGAAAAAGATTCAAAAGAACAAAAACTTTCTGGAGTTAGGTATAAAAACAGCATTCTGCATCATAAAGTTCAAGTTTTCTTCTATCTCATGTAACTAAATAATATAATCCTGTTCTACAGACTCATATCAGTTTCCTTTTCAAGACTAGTATGGTTCATTTCCTCTTATTATTATTTTGGAAAATCACATTCCTCCAAAACTTACACATTTTCTTCCAATTTTCAGCCCATAGTTATTCCTGGTTCATACTTGTACATTTGTTCATGTGTCAACATCTTTTTTTAGATTATGTACCTCCTTTCCTTCCCTGAAGTTTGCCTATCTGATGTTTTTATGTAGAGAAATCCTCTTTACTGTCACTCTTTATATTGATAAACTAAACAAACCATGTTCTTTTAATCTGTTTTTAAGATGTTAAAAGCAATGGTTCCACTATCAATATTTCAATGCTGGTACTGTTGATATTTTTTGGTAGTCTTACCAAGAAGAGTTTGTTTTTCAAAAGAAACTAAAACCCCAAAATCCAAACAAGGAGGCCAAGTTCATTAATATCGTACCTAGAATGCATTTTTAAACTTTCAGAACTGTTGCTTTAAGCTGCTACAGTTTTGATGTCAATTGGCTATAATTGTAGAAAAAAAAAAAATTGGCCATTGTAGTAATTTCTCAGACAGAGTCTCTTCTATCCAGGATATTCTTTGGGATCAGATTTAAGTAATATAAATTTGAAGAATGGTATCAAGAATTACACAGAGGAATTAGGCTGGTTTGGTTTGCTGCAATACTGACATTCCATGAGCATAACCAAGTATTAGCCAAGTAGCTCAATGGACACTTCAATATCTTTAGATTTTTTTTATCTTTATCTTATTTTTTCTACCAGAGATTTTAGCCTGTTTGTTCATACCATTGCAACACTTCTAGTCTTATTTCTGGTTTAGCTTTTTCAGACTCCTTTTCTAAACAATAGGGAAGAGAGAAGCATTTATACTGCATGGTACAGAGGAAATGTACTGTGTGTCTAAGCCAATACTTCCTATCCTTTCTCTGCACAGTACAGCATATTAATTCTACTATTTCTATAACATTTGAATATACAGTTCCTCTTAGTGCTAAAGGATTCAGTTGTAAAAGCTGAGACTATGCATTGCAGCATCTTTTTATAAAGCACAGCTGGTGTCCAGAACAAGGTAGATTTGATAGAGCAGACAACCACAGAAATATACTTTGCCGGTAGAGTTCTGCTACCAATGACACAATTCTATGTCCGAACTCAACTGTGTAATCAGCAGAGCTGCACATAACTCGTCTATTTATATATACTGACAGGAATATAAATCTTTGATCAGAAAATTCTCCTTTACTTTTAAAAAGAAAAAAACTAGAAAAACTTCCTAGGTAATGACAGACAGTTTGTTGGCTGATTTTATCAGGAGGGAAGCCTATATTTAATCAGTTCTGCCCTCATTACTGCATTCACTGGAAATTATTATGGTTGGCTGCAGGGGACAAAAGGATAATTTGTCCAGCCAAGAAAAGAAATTAGGCACTGAAACCCCCAAAATTATAACATTGCACTATGATTATACAAGAAGATTAACCATATCAAAAACAGGACAGAAAAATTTAGTGGGACCGAAAAGAAGAAAAACAAACCACAAAGGATTAGGAAAAATACTGGGTTTTATGTATACCATTTCCCAGTTCTGAGACCAAATCTTTCATCGAAGTCCCTATTATGAACTTGCATGTATATTTTGTTATAGTCCTCCATATGCTTTATATTCCTTTATGTTAACATTTACATACAGTGTTTGGCACTCCATTAAAAAAGGCATTTACAAAACAGATATTGTTTGTACCACTTTCTGACAAGCTGAAATGCCTGAAGCACTGCACTCCATTTGCTAGATACATAATAGCATGTTTTAATTTTTACCTGAAATAGGTAACCCAAAGATTTAAAATGCCATTGGGATCAATCTATTGTTGAAATGTGCTTTTAAGACAGGACAATTTAAGAAGACTCATGCCAAATAAAATCAAGGATTTCTGCTATTATAATATTAAATCATAAAAACTGTCTTTGGGTTCTTTTATGGATCTTGGCAAAAACAAGTCATTTCAGAGTTAAGGTTCTAACTAATTTTAAAATTTCATAGTACTACACATTCATGTTAGAACAGCTTGAAGAACCATTGGTTCTTAGAGACATAGATGTATAAGAGGGCAAAGTGATGACAAACAGAAAAGAGAGTGCCCTAAGGGAATAAGGTGGATAATAAGATTTTTTTTAAAGGAAGTGTTTATGTACTTAAGTATATACATACAAATGCAAGGTATTTGGGCAATAAATAACCCAGATGAGCTACCAGTAGTAACTGCTTTGAGCTGTAAAAATCAGATTCAGATGCCATATGCCCCCAAGTTTAAGAGTCTTCAGATGTTACTTCTGGGGTCAGTTTCATCAGTAACAGCAGATGAGCTCAATGACAGATGGCCTGAGCTAAGGATCATAACTGAGCCCAGATGAGAAAGTTTAACTAAAAGTATTTCTTTAAAGAGATATTATATAGAAGAAATAGAGGAAAGACAAAGAAGGGAAGTGTTGCTAAGTTACTCTGAAGGCTATTCAGACAGCTTTTCCTTTGCAACAAACACGGTGTTAATGCAAAAATACCTCTTTTATGGATCCTTTCATCTGTTGAAAGTGTTTATGTTTCCCTCTTGGTATGGCTTACATAGCACCTGCTGCTAAACTGCACTTTACCGCTCAGTGTTAGATAAAGGGCTATGTCACCATGCCTATGGGATGACCTGATGCTCTGCCTTCCCAGACAGGACTAGCCACCCTGGCTACTTCTGTCCCCATGGCTGCCCATTATTAATTGTAATTGCCCATTATTATTGAACACCTTAAAGATCATTGGGTTCCAACCCCCCTGCCATGGGCAGGGACACCTCCCACTAGACCAGGTTGCCCGTTATTGTTGTAATTGACTACTGCAATACTCTGCGTGGCTGTCTCCAGAGCTTTCCTCCTCTTCACAGATTTGTCCACATGTCACCTCAGTGACAGTCACCAGGCTGCTCAATGAATGTGCTCAGCCAGCCAGGATCTCACAAGTACTGGAGAACACAGTTTGTCCTGCGGCTGCACCGATCAGCTTTTGGTCTGCAGTCCAGTCAGGCTGGTATGAAGTGCAGTACAAATCTACGTGGGCTGAGTATATTTCCTGGGACATATTTTTAGCTTGGCCAGCGCCAAGACTTTTGTCAGCATGTTCTAATGCCACTGCATTTACACACAATCCTGTGCATAGATGATTAATCATTAACACAGGGGCAGAGAAGCTGTGCTCCTAAGGATTTGCACTTGCAGTTAGCTACAGCATGAGTTCCCCCAGCTAGACTGTTCCTGTTCCCAAGTCCACTGGACCATTCTTCTCTTGCTGGCTCTCTTGACAGTGATCTCTCTACACCTGCATGATGAGCACCTCAAGCGATTCCTGACATGACACTTATCTTACAGACCTTTGGGCCTACTTATCTGGAGGTCTCTTGATGGACACACATTTTTCTGCTGACTAATTTCAGCAAGATTAGTCTACTTATTCATTTCTGCTATAGGAATAAGCTGATTCTTCTCATACTACTTTATTCAGGGATTTCTCTTTCTGACCAAGTCATTGTATCAGGGGATAATTGTTACTCCTTCAATGCAAAGACCTTTGCCTTAGCTCTTTAGGTGATCAGAGATTCTTGTGAAACAAATCCCTTCCCTGCCGCTACCTTAACTCTAGCTGTAAGACATGAGGTACCTCAAAGCTCAAGACCCTAAATGTCTTTGATTCCTCTGAGTCCCATGTGGGTTTCTTTGGACTAGATTTATTTTACAAACCTGGTTAAGATTCCTGTAACAAACAGGTTACATTTTAAACCAGTATGAAAACCCGAAAACCCAAAAACCAACCAAAAAAACCCCAAAAAAACCAACCAAAAAAACCCAAACACAAAGTGACAAGAGAGTTTTTAATTCTAAAATGTCTGCAGGTAACCAACAGAAATTCATTCAGTCTTTGAGAATGCAAGCTAATATGCCTGAGAAAAAATAAACTCAGATAGAAGTATTCAGTAGAAGGAAATAGCATATTTGAAAACTAATAAAGCATAACAGTCTTTAGGGAGACAGTGGACAGCAAAATAGATATTATCATGTAATCTAATATGCTGAAAAATGAAGACCAGACAGTTTGAAGCTAGATTTGCAAGTACTGAAAATGTCTTGTTTATGTTTCTAAATGTTTTATCTGACATTCCTCAGGTGAAGATGACTGTCTTGTTCCATACAGAATCACAGAATCACAGAATCAC
>JAOXNO010000001.1:23367570-23377967 GCA_028565335.1 Limnodromus scolopaceus
CCCTTCTTGTGGATGGGCGTCACATTTGCTAGGTGCCAGTCGGCTGGGACCTCCCCAGTTTGCCAGGACTGTTGGTAGATGATGGAAAGTGGCTCCGCAAGCACTTCCCCATACTGAGCAGAAGAGATTGAAAGTAAAATACTTAGTTAAATATTTAGTATATTTATGCCAGGAAGGTATTTACAGACTGTGGTAATTTCAGAAAAGAATGGACGGTCTAAATCCTTGTTTCCTATACCCTGGATCTTCATAAAACAGAAGAGGTACCCAGACATAATGTATAGTATGTAACATGTTATAATATGTATTTCATAAAAGATATTATAAAATATGGAATAACATGCAATTCTGTGATTTGATATAACATCATAGATTAATATATGCAATGAAAACTATATACAGTGAAACATCAAATCATATATGAAAGTATATTTTAATGCTATATAATAACTCTTGTGACAACTTCTCAATCTAGAAAAGTACTTGTTTAGTAGACTGGTTGTACTGAAGTAATTTATAAATTAATTTTCTCAAAGTTCTCAAGAATTTTGCTGTATCATACTGTAAATTTAAACAAGCCATACTTAGTGAAACACTAAGCAATTTGAGATGCTATGAATGAGAAGGAAATGAGCCTTGTCAGAAAAAAAGTTATATCTAGACATAATTCCTAGAGAAATTAGAATATAGAATAGTTAGCACATGGAAAACAACCATATGGGAAACTTGAGACAACCACTTTGTAAATAATTTATGTTTTGTTTCACTAGAATTTGAGTGATTTTGAGAGGGAGAAGTGACCTGTGACCTTAAGGAAAGTGAAAACTAGAGTGGGAAAAATGCTGCAAACCTCATTTCTATTAAGGCTGAGTAGATGTTTAGAAAAGAGACAGTGATTGTTACTCAATAGCTGTCACTCCAGAAATTGAGATGTGGGCAATACGTTAGACATGTTTAATCTGTTACATGAGAAAATATGCTTATGGGAATCTTTTTTTAAAATTCATTTTCACACTGATATGAACTTTTGGATTAATATCTAATGCATTGGGTTTGTCACTGTATTTACCACAGGTAATAGGTAATCCCAAGAGACGATATAGCAGTGCTCGAAACACCACTGAACTTACTAAGGAAGTATGATTAATGAAGGTGGTCTCTCCTTCCAGGGAGAGAAGGACCAACCCTGCCTTCACTCTGGCAGTGAGTGCATTGCAGTGACTCACAAGAGAGAAGGTACATGTCAGCCCCCGGAAAGAGATGCCAGACAGACAACTGGCCAATGGTACAGGTCCCTGAACCTCACCTGCCCTGCTCTCAACTGTCTTTTCTACAACTGGTAAAACTTGTAAAAGCATAAAATAAATCCCAAAGTGAAACAGTAAAGCACTAAATCTTTCATTCAAAGGTACTTAATGCTAAATATCAAATACTGAATATCAAAGTATGGGTATGGTATGCATTGTTGGCCTGATTCAGCTCATTTAGTGCTAGCCAACTGACACACTACGGTTATGTAGTTTAGTAATCAAGTTTCCACTAAAATCAATGATAGGAAACAGAAATGTGTAGAATATGACTTGTATAGTCTGAAAAAATTTCTTAGAGAAGTGAAATGAATTGCACACTGAAGGAGCAAAAGAAGTTTAAAAGCTAGTTTATGTTAGAAACCCAAACTTCAGCAAGTCTAAGTGGAGGTAAATTATTCATATTCTAAGAATACTCCCATACTAAACAGTATTTGCTCCAGAACACAGTAATTGTGTATTTCATTTAAATAAAAGTTTTCATATGTATCCATCCCTTTTGAAGCAAACAATAAACTACAGAGAAAAATGCAGAAATTACTTTTTAATAGACACTGGTAGAAAACTGCAATAAAGGGAGTTCTCTTAAGTTTAATAAGGGACCTGCCACGTGCCGAAAATATGTATTTTCACAAAAGTAGATATGGTTTTGCTAGAAAGTCAGGTACTTTCAAGTTGTATAGCAAAATGCAAGTTAAATTCAGTATGAACAGTCTCTTAGTCTATCTCTTCTAACAAGTAATGAGATATTATAAGGATGGGGAGGAGAGGGAAAACAGAGGAAAAAGAAGCTATTCTGGCAAGGAAGTCAATTTCAGAAGGGCTTCTAACGTCCGTTCAGAAAAACGGAATAAAATGCTTGCATGACTAACCATACAACAATGTGTAGCCAGTTGAATGACCTGAAAAGAGGCTTTAATTATTGCTAAACTGCATCAGACTGAGATAGACAAAATAGTCAGATGTGCCTTATAAGAAAATATGGCAGTATAAACTTTACAAAGGCAATACAAAATTCCCTATCTGTAGAATGATGCTGAGTGCTGACCATGCTGGCTTTGATCCTGAAAAGCATTTAAGCATGTAATTGATTTTTATCATGCAGGTCTCCGTTCTTGTTTAACATAGCTTGAGACTCAAGCTCATGTCTTTCAATCCTTTATGGAATCAAGGTCTTAAGTAACATCTTTCAGTAAATGATAGTAAAGACATCACATGTTTTTTGTTTACATTAAAACAAATAGTTTTGGCAATGAATCAAACTCAGCATTATTATGAGACTTTCATTAAATACAATTGCTTTCAGATCACATCCAAAGAACTTTAGGGAAGTGTCAAACTAGCATTTGGGATAAAACTGCATGACAACTGAAGGTTCTCAGGTTTTCAAAGCATGTTATGTCTAGTAAATCCTTAAAAAAAAATACTGAAGCCGTGAGGGAGTGTCTTTAAAATATCTCATCTTTCCTTTTCACAAATACTTTGGTAAATTCCAGCAGAAATAATTATGTATTTGAAATTGCATTTGTTAACCCAGGCATGGCTTTTAACTTTTTTTCTCCCCATGGGCATATGATATACATCCAAAAGCACCTTATAGTCTATCTTGGGTTCAGCGAGTCCTACTTACAAGAGTCATAGTTAAAAAAAGTGTCCCGGTTTGAAGTAAAACTGAACCAATCTTCTATTCTGTAATTTTACATTTTAGCTAGGCCTCTTCTAACACTCTGAAATTAACAGCACATTGTGGAGAAAACTGCTCATTCTCAGAATGATAAGACCAATGTTTGTGCTACATGCCAAGGAATGGTTTGCAGAGAGGCCCTTGCTTATACTTATTGCTATAACAACCAAGGTCAGCCAATTTTTCGTTATTTGCCCCTTAGAGGGTCGGAAACAGAAAAACGTAAAGGGGTCCCACCTGTGGGGAGGAACGGACAGGACAGGTGACCCAAACCTGACCAGCTGGGGTATTCCATCCCAGCTACCCCATGGTCAGTATAAAAACTGAGGGATCAAAGCGTCAATGTTCTTCCTGTGATGGTCAACATCCGAAGAGTTCTCTGTCTGTTCATCTGCCTTTGATCCCGATCCCAATCCCGATCCATGTGTTCCTGACACCAGAGCTGGAATCCAGTTCCCATCCTCAGCTGAGTCCAGTCTGAGACTTCCCCAGTGCCTGCCAGTGATGTGACCGTCATCCTGGGAGCTTGATACGGTTTTGTATATATTATATCTACTTCATTATTTTTCTTCTTTTTTATTTTAATATTAATTCTTCATTAAAGTAGTTTAGTTCATTCCAAACTTCTAAATCTCCTTATCTCTTCCTCTCCTCTCTTTTGGGAGGGGGAGAGGGGGGAAAGGGCCACCTGTCGGTCTGGTTTTGTCTGGTTTTTCAGCTGAAACCGCAACAAAAAGATAGCTTCAGTTTCATACTTATCTACAAATGATGTTTCTAACTTCTCAGAGGGAGCGCAGTTGGAATAATCTCTCTTCAACAACTTCAAAACCACCTTCTTCTGACACAGGTCCTTGGAAAAAAAGAAAGAAAGAAAAAACCTTCATGTTTCAAAAGGTTACACTCTTGAGTGTTGAATGTATGTATGTATGAATGTGTGCATGTACTGATTTTCTTTTCACTTTTTCTATCAATTTTTTTTTTTGTCTCCTGTTTTCAGCCAAGCATATGAAATGCTGTATCAGGTCTTTTTATCTAAAGAAGGAGAAGAGCAAGAATACATACTTAGAAGTCTAAGTTTTTAGAAATAACAAAACGACATACATAGCAAAAGAGAATGACAAAATAGATGCCATTGTCAGAAAATGCTATTGCTTTTATTTTTTAATGGTAGAAACTGTTTTCAAAAAAAAAACTTTTCATGAGATTGGCAGCTGTCTTTTTCCATGTGGAAAAATGGTTAATAAAGAAGATAGTTACTTGCATTTGAAGACTGCTTAGGAATATTTAAATGAGAAACTAGACTTACATCAATGAAAAGGTCTATTAAAAGGTATGTGGTCAATAACAAAACCCCTGAGATTAAGTAATGCAGCTTGTTTCAGAACATTCTGAGCCTTTAATGTGTTTCAGTCCTTAGTCATTCTATTAGTTTAGATATCATGAAAACCATATGCAATTTCATAAGCTACTTATGATTACTTGCAAGTCATACATTGCTACAGAACTAGCAAATAGCCATTGTTACGGAGCCAAATTTCAAACCATTTCTCAGATAGACTTGCTCCACTCTGCTGTCTTTACATACAAGCATTTTAATCAGATACTTCTGTCAGATTCCTCTGAGCTTTTTTGACATCACAGGGAGGTGGATATAATTGATTAACTGTTTCAGCCTAACCCTCGTATTCAGATACTCTGCGGGAGAAAGTAAATATTTTCTTTAATTTCAACAAGCAGTCCTTTTCAGTCTTCTTATTCTTTCCTTGATTAGTGGTATCTCTCATTCTTTGTTCTGTGAGGAAGTAAGATGTCATTTATTGTTTTATTCTTACGTGCAAAAAAGAGGAAAATTTAAGTACTAAAGAGGAATCTTCCTTCTTTATCTTCTAGTAGATTTAAATCATAAAATCATAAAATGGTTTGGGTTGGAAGGAACCTTAAAGATCATTGAGTTCCAACCCTCTGCCATGGGCAGGGACACCTCCCGCTAGATCAGGTTGCTCAAAGCCCCATCCAGCCTGGTCTTGAACATTTCCAGGAATAAGGCATCCACAGTTTCTCTGGGAAACTTGTTCCAGTGTTTCACCACCCTCAGAGTAAAGAATTTCTTCCTAATATCTAATATAAATCTACCCTCTTTCAGTTTAAAACCATTAGCCTTCATCTTACCACTACAATTTCTAATAAAGATGTAAATCAACATCCTTGAAGACCCGACAGGATTCAGATAACTTTGGAGACAATTTGCCCTGATTATCTTGTAAAAAGCATATGTCTCTGACTTCAGTTGTTCTTACACGCTGTCATTGAGTTCAGTTACATGTGTTCATCTCATTAAAATATGATCAGTTTTCTCAAAAAATTCCCCCTCAAGCCCCAGCTGCAAACAATACTTCCCACACATTACTTGTTCTTGTAAGAAATAGCTAAAATAGGCTCATTCAGCCCTCAAAAATCTGAGGTCACAGAAACCGAACAGCACTTGTAACTCCATACAGCATCACTGATGTGTTTAGAGTTCTGGGCAAAAAGCAGAATTTGATATGTTTAGTGTAACGGACATCAGTCTGTATCATATGTCTAGACATGACCACCCAGATCCTACTTTCAGCAGCAGTTTGCAGTTGCATTACATTATATGTAATGTTAAACTGCAACCCCAAGGCAAGGCTTCAGAGTCCCTTCAAGCAGGCAACTAAGACTATAAAAAATTAAAAGAACTGCTGCTCAGCTACTGCCTACACAGGTCCTCAGGCAGCTATTTGGGGAGCTCATTCAGAAAACTTCTTCTGGGTAAAAAATACCATGATTTAAAATAATAATAATAATAATAATAACAATAATAATACAAAAAAAAAATCTCTGAGTTTTACTCAGTTCCTACAGCTAGTTCACCACAGTGCCACATTAATTCAAGGAGGGGGAAATCCATAGCTCAGAAATATTAATGGGGAAAAGTATGTATTGTCTTACCATACAGCTCATTCAGCTTTTAATATTACAGCATTATATTAGCCCTTGTGTAGAGTAACACTAATGAAAATATTGAGAACAACCCATATTAATATTAGTTCAAGTAACCAAAAATGGTCTCAAAATCATACTGTTTGCTGAAAATAACTATTCCATGATGATGAATGTTAGTTTGTAAATAGAAAATGACGGTTCTGTTATTGGAGAGTTTAGATCCAAGAAAAAGTTGGTCTTCATTTTAGACGATAAATAATACCACACAGGTCAATTTTAATTTTTTTTTTTTAACCTCTAATCCAATTCCCAAGGACCTCATCTCTCTTTAACTAATATTACATAGACCTGTTCAGAGAATGAAAAATGGTTATCTTGTCCTGAAAGCTACTATATCTTTAGGAAAACAACAATCTATTAGACAATCTTGATACATTTTGACAAGATCTGTCCACAGAGGATTTGACAAGACAATTCACGTTTTAATTTTTTTATCTTTGTCTCACCTTCATATACAATCATTCTCCTTTTTTTGGACAGAGGCAGTGTCCTTATTTAACAGAAAAAAAAATATTCTGGTGCTCATATTATTTAACAATTTTTAAAATAAATTTAAAAGATAGTAAATGTGATAATTAGTGTTCAAGAACTATCCCGTGAAACAGGCTGAACAAATCCTCTTAATAATTGTACACTAAGAAATGGAGGCAGAATTGAAATCTTAGCATATCTTATTTTTATATTTCCTGTCAGAATTGAGAGCTTTTTTTCATGTGGACTGTGTGGGTTTTTTTAAACCCATCTGAGATGTTCAGATGTCCCAGAAACCCTGTGACTATCATATGACCATTAATTGGCTTCATGAGTTTCATCTTTGGGTTTCCTTTTGATCTTTGGGTTTCCTTCTAGCTAATAGCTGTTTGTGGAGCATTTCCCTTAAATACTGAGGACAGAAACCAGAATTTTCTTTAAAGATTCCTCCTTTATCTGTTTTCCTTAGGCCTTCTGCTACATAGATTAAAAGCAGTAATCTAATTTATGGGATTTCTACAGATTCATAGGGAGGAAGACCGTAATAGGATATTAACGGTTTCCTCATGTGCAAATGCAGTAAAATGAGAAGACTGATTTTCTTTCTTTATTCCTTTTTTTTTTTTTTTCCCAATGTATGCTGTAGGAGGAAAGCTATTTGATACTATAGTTTTGTATGATTCAAAGCTATGACTCACCTGGAACTGAACTCTTTAAAAAGCTTATTATTCATGAGACTGTTGTTTATATACCTAGTGAAATCTCTAGATTTGAAGTAAATATGAAAAAGAAAAGCTTTAGGGTGGACCCAAGGGATTTTTTTTATTTTACTTATATCTTTATCTTTGTTTCAGAACAAAAAAAATGTAGTACTTATTTTATTTTTCACTTATGCTACCATTTTCCATAACAGCCATTGCTGTGGCAGGATGCTAAAACAGTTAATGCTGAAGAAACAGAAAGCACACAATATATTAACAGATAAAAAACCATAAAATGTCACAATTAGAAAAAGACCAGGCAATAAAACCCTTTTTTGTTGCCTCTTTCTGTAAATGTATGTGCAGTTTACTTTTTCTTCCTCGAGAATAGCTAGTCACTAATCTTAATTACAGTCCTTAAAAAGACTGTTATGGAAAAGCAGAGTGTATTAAATGAAGCAGACTACCGTGTTTTTTCATAGGAACAAAGAAAGATTATCCACAGTTCATCAAAATGTTCTCCTCTGTATCATATTATGTTGTAATGATTAAAATAAATTTCAGTATGTGCTTGATAGAACCTTAGAGGTCATGTTAAGGGTAATAGTAGGAAAAAGATTCTGATAGCCAGATTAGGAGGAAGCATAATCTCATAGATCAGGCACTGAAATGAGACCTGGAAGACTGCTTCCATATACCTTTATTCTTCTGCGTAAAACTGGGTTCAAAAGCAAAATCATCTCCGTGTCCTTTTCTGCTTTTTTTGTGTCTTCTTTGACGCATAAGCTATTTGCATCTAAAATCTCAGCAAGGACTGAGTAATACTGGGCTTTGAGCACTATGGTCTGTACAGAACTTGCAGCAAGATCTAAAACCACTACTGAAGGCAGAATACATACAATGAGGATCTTAATAAAGCACCATATTTGCTGATGTGGCTGTGAAACTTCACCCTTACTATTTTTTTCTCCAGTTAGAACCAACAATCATACAGAGGCCATACACTGTGATTTCACACAGACTCCAGAACTTTTCCCTCTGAGAGATGTCCAAATTAATGCAGAAATTGTTTACTTTGTGTTCTGTAAGGCAGTAGCTATTTTTTAACTTGTTACATTGATATTTTTATCACCAACATAGATCTGATAAAAAGTAAAAGCACTTCCATTTTCTTCGGCCACAATGGTATATTTTAATGATAATTTTGGAAGCCCAGTCTTACAGCAAACATCCAGAAACTTCCTTTAATGCAGAAGCTCAATTAATGTGATTTCTTTTAAATCATCTCACCAACACCTTAAGATGTAGACTATGACTCTACCACAAAAACCTTTTTTAATTCTAAAAAGACCAGGAACCACGGGAAAAATAATGAGATATCTATGACTAGAAATCTTCAGAGAATTTACATTTTTTTTCAGTGAGTTATCCTCATCACTTATATTATAGGGTACCATAGCTGACAAATATTAATGCAGAATATCTGTGTGTTACTAAGCAATGCAGTCAGAATTCAGGAAAGATATCTCTTGTTAAATTAATTAAAGCTCCAAAACTGATCTGTAAACTATGTAGACAAACCTCTAATTTGATGTGACTGAAAGTAGTCTGGGCTTTAGTCTGGAATAGCATATTTTGATTTGTTACATTTGCAGAATTCTCTGGAGTTAAAAAAAATTTTGAGAGCTGGGTTATTATAATAGAGCTGAATATAATAGTTATAATAGAGCTGAACAGAGCTGAAAGCTCTTTAAGGATTTTTTTTCTAGAGCATAAAAGCTCTGGAATGCTGTGTGTCAAAAAATCAGGCAAGGGTGGTAAGAGACCAGGATGGCAGAGTAAGGACATTGTGGTCAAACTTAAGTGTAGAAAGAAATGCATAGGCAGTGGAACCAGGGACACATATGCTAGGAAGAATACAGAGACGCTGTCCAGATGTGTAGGGATGAGATCAGAAAAGCTAAGGCACAGCTGGAGCTGAATTTGGCAAGGGAAGTGAAGAATAATAAGAAGAGCTTCTACAGGTACATTGGTCAGAAAAGTAAGATTAAAGAAAATCTACCCTCCCAATAAGTAAGACAGAAAATCTAGTGACAACCAACATGGAGAAGGTTGTTACTCACCTATTTTTTTTGCCTCATTTTTCAATGGTAATCACTCTTCCCACGTCTCTGAATCCCTGGAACCTCAAGGCAGGGACTGGGGGATTGTGGTCCCTCCCATCCTAAGAGAATATTAGGTTTGAGACCACCTGAGGAACCTGAACATACATAAATCCTTGCAACCTGACAAGATGCGTTCCTTCTTAAATTTCAGAAAGAAAAAAAAAAACACAAGTATTTCAGAAGATTATTTAGCATAGAAAATGTAACAAAAAATAACATCATAATAAGATGCTGAATAAGCTAAAGAATTATTACAAATAGTGTTTATCGTAAATATAACCATACATAACATTTCCACTTTTTTCATTTTTAATAAACACTTTCAGATTTAAAGGAAACATGAAGTTGCAGTCCTGTCAGGAAATGTGTTGGACTGTAGTAGAAAAATTAAGCTTGAACTGGCAACTGAATTGGACTAGCTGAAGGTTTCTTTTTGTATGGGACTTGAGTGGTAAAATTTTTTCTCTTCTCACAAGAAGATTTTAAAATCTTTCTTCTTCTGCACTGGAACAAAACAAAGATCTTATGATGTTTTTTTAACACCAACTTCACTCTGTGTCTGCAGTTATTCTGTGTATTATGCAATTCAGCTGAAGATCATAATGTTTTATTTATCATCTCCTTTTTGTCCTTTGAGACATTTCCCATGATCTACTTCCTTAAAAACCAGAGATGTCAGGGTTATTTATCACTGATTATTCGTAATTAGTCTTAATAACACGACCACACATTTATTAAGTCACTGTCAACTCCATACATAGCAAACTTCTAAATATTGCATATGCAGAAAAATCCCAGTCCATTTCTCAGGTGGCAAGTGGATTGTTTTCTGAAAGTTTAACAGAATATTGTTGTTTATCTTGTGTGAAAATTACTCCAAAGTGCTTGCAAATTGAAATCTATTTTTCCATAGAGTAAGTGGAACTCACACCATTACTTCCCTCTAAAATTCAAAAAATATCATGAGCAACTTCACAGTAAGAGATGGATTTGACATTATTAATAGTCTGTATAGGATTTTATTTCTAAAATTTTTAATTGA